>JAKCOX010000003.1:72466568-73184568 GCA_022605575.1 Laterallus jamaicensis coturniculus | reverse complement strand
AGACCCTTTGATAATTGATTCAGAGCCCCTAAAAAAGGCACTGAGCTGTAAACCACATAGGATCAGCTGACAAAATGAGTTCCATGGGTCTCGGTAGACTTCAGGCCACCTAAAGGTGGAGCTTGCAGACATTATTATTGTTTAGAGCCCATTCCCATGACAAGGGCATCAGACTCCTCAAGACCTAAGTATTCTCTTTCCTATTTTGGTCCCAAGGCTGCTCTCCCAGCTCCTCCACACAACGCTGTACCTTCAGTTTTGGTGCCCCAGCTCTCAGTCTTCCTTTGCCTTCTTCCCCCCCCCCCCGCCATGCCAGCTAACAAATCCTGCTGGATTAGGCCCTGTCGCTAACTTTGAGAGCGGACAGCTCCCTGCCACTGGCCACAGCTGAGGCCCCAGGAGGCACAATAAGAGGTTGCTCTACACACAAAATAAGAGCAAATTAAATATGATGATGCAACCTGGCTTCCCGTGGCCAACTGTACAGCCATCAAAACAACGCTATCGCCAGCTGACATGTTAGTTATATTGCGCCCAGGTGCGGGAAAAGAAGCTAGCTGAGGACAGTTAGCGATCCACCAATACGAAGTTCGGGTGCTATATTAACACAGGAACACTGCAAACACAGATCTGTGAAACTGAAATCTTAAAACTGAAAGAATTAAGTAATGTTCTTGCTGCATGCTATTCAAGACCCGTCTGGACGCCTGTCTGTGCAGTATGAGCTAGGGAGCTGCTTTGGCAGGGGGGTTGGACCCCATGATCTCTCGAGGTCCCTTCCAACCCCTACAGTTCTGTGACTCTGTGATCTTTAAGAAAACAGTCTAAAAGAATGGTAAAGCTGCAGCTATCTGCTTCTAATCCCAATGTTCTGGGGACCACCCAACTACATACTATCCCTCATCTAACATACGCATCTGTCAAGCTCTAGTCAGTCTTTAGCAGCATCATCAGCAATGAAATACCAAAACAAATGTGAAGACAAATATTTGAAACTGCTTGACAAAAGGTCACATAATAGATGCTACATTATAGAAAATGTGTGTGTTTGAAGCTACATACTAAGAAAGAGAAAATCATTAGCCATTCATACAGCAAGTAAGTCAGATACCAATGATACTGAAACATCATTTTACAAGGGTATTTACAAATATAACATCTGATACCTCCAGTGGGCTTTGAATTTTCTAGAAAGACATCGTTGTATTGACAGGAAAAAAAGTCCCTCAAGAATGTGCTTACTAAGAAAGTCTATCTTGTTTTTCTCAGGAAGGTTACAAACCTACCATATTGTCCGACTCTTTTCAAGACAGTGTTTCCTCTGTGCTAATTCAGCTTAAATGCATTGGTTTGGAAACGGAGAGGATGAGAAATCAAGAAACGTGGTATTAAAAGCATACACCTGAATGCTACAAAACAGCCAAAGGATGGCATTTAGTGCAGAAATGCACACTTATGCTGCCAACAGAAGGTATTTTGCAGTAATTCAGGCGGTGCAGCAAGAATGTACTTCGAGCACATGTTCTCCCAGAAGGATCTGGGCGGCCGCCTCGGGAGCACAATCCGGAGAGAGCCGGGGAGCAGACAGCAAACCCGTGTGTCACATCAGAAAACCCCTACGCATGCTACATACGGTGCTACTTTTCAAGGAGGGAGACTTCCCTTGCCCGCAGCTGCGCCTTTATCCCAAAATAGTTCCACTGGCAGGCACCGGGACCACGGGGGACCACCGCAGCAGCAGCACCTGGCGCGGGCTTGTATTTGAGCTCGGTGGGTAGCCCCAGGCGCAGGGCCCACGGCTGCCCGGGGCCCGGGCCCATCAGCCTCCTAAACTCCCAGAGGCTTCGAGGCCCTCCGGCCTGAAGGACAGCTCCTCTCCGCAGACGCGTGCGGCGGAAGGGCTCAGGCTTCGCCCCGGCCTCCCGCGGGGACGCGCCGCCGCCGCGCACCGCCCGCCGGGCTCCGGAGGCGGAGGGGCGCCTCCCGCCCTTCCCAGCCCCTGCTGCCCTGCGAGCGGGGGGAGAGGTGAAGCCGTGCCCACCACCCCCAGCCCACCCCTCCAGCTGCAGCCCCAGCCCGAGCGGGGGAGGGAGCGGCTCCCGCCCGCCTACCTGATTTGGGGTAGGTGACAATCCAGACGTCGCTGTCCCTCACCGGGAAATTGGCGATCTCCTCCATCTTCCCCCGGCAGAAGGGCGGCAGCCGCACCCCATTGTACTCGAAGTACTTGCTCTCGAACTCCCCGGGCGTGCTGGGGGTCTCGGCCTCGCTCTCCGCCATCCTCTTCCCTGCCGGCCGCGGGGGCGGGGGGCGAGGTGCGGGGGCAGCGGACGCGCGAGCGAGCGGGCGGGCGGGCGAGCGGCGGGCGCGGCGCGGCAGCCCCTGCCCCCGGCACGCCCCCACGCACGCACGGGGAGGGGGCGCGGGGCTGGCGGGGCCGTACCGCCCGGCGGCGCATGGGCTCCGCGCGCGGTGATGTCATGCGCGGCAACCGCAGCGCGCGGCGCCAACGGCCGGCCCGCCGCAGCGCCCGCCGGGCTGGCAGGGAGGCCGGGGCCGGCGGGGAGGCCGGGGTCGCCTTGCTGTCCTCTCTGTCGGCCCCGCAGCTTTTCTCCGGGCTGGCCGCCTCACACACGCGGTCCAGGGGCCGCAGCCGGCTGAGGCGGGGGGTGCAAGGAGGACTTGCCTTCCTCGCTTTCCCCTCGGAGCTCATCCCGCAGCACAAGGCTCGGCGGTGCTGAGGCCCGGCCTCGAAGAGGGCGGAGGGGCAGGGGGTTGAACAGGTCAAGTTCAGGCGCTCCAGGGACTTCTTACCGTGCTTGCCGTGTATAGGGAGGGTAAGAGAGCAAGGAAGGAGGCGCACACGCCCACCTTCTTCAGCATGGCAGATCATTATCCCCTTGCAGTACTCGGGTTTAAACCCATGCCTGTTTTCTGGCACAATAAGCCCTTCGTCCAGGTTCCCTCTTCCCAATTTCTTGAATACCATCTCTGTCTGATGGGGTAACAGCTTTCGTTACAGCTTAGGGCATCTTGCAGGTAGGTTGAGGCCCGAGTACCCAGGCCCTGCCTGAGCACCCAGCACATTCAGTGCCAAGTCTTAACTCATTCCCTGGACTTCCCGGGCTGGTGTCTGAGTTGATTCATTAGCTTCCCGTGCTTGGTGGTCTTTAGGCAGCAGAAACCAATCCTGTCACAACAATGCTAGGGTCTGGTCAGTAAGGATGCAGCCCTACCTGCTTGTGGCTGCTGTCTGCTCACTGCTCAGGTAACAGCAGCTCCTGTATCACTACTACTGGCAGCACAAATGAGGCCTAGGGCAGAACTCAAATAGCACTCTTGGGTGGGTTTATAAGCAAAACAGCTTAGGTGCTGCTGCTCAGGGTATTTAAGGCCTATTGGCACCCCATGGGAAGCTACAAGGACTCTAACCTCCCTTAAGATCTGTTTGTACTACAGAAATGAAGGCTGTTTGGTCTGGTATAAATGAAAAGCTAGGAGGAGTTCAACAGTATCAAGACTTCTGTTAGTTCCAGAAAGGTCATTAAAGAGTTTTAGTTTAGTTCGCTCTTTTTAACCTTGTAACACCTGCTTCTCACTCCTGTCTCTGGTGGCAAAAAGCAGCAGCTTGCATTTTTTTTTCTCCTAAATGTGATTCCCAGAGGCGCTGTGACCATCGCTGATGGGCTCAGCCTTGGTCAGTGGCCGGTCCAGCCTTGAGCCTGGCTGGTGTTTGCTCTGTCGGGCCTAAGGAAAGCTTCTAGCTGTTTCTTGCAGAAGCCACCCCTGCAGCCCCTCTCCTCCACCAGGACCTGGCCACGCAAAACCACAACAGTTTCATTGAATGAAAACAGTTTGTGGGAATGTGTTAGGTTAAAACAACAGCAACAACAACCAACCCCTCCACACAAAAAAAAACAACCAACCCACCAACAAAACAAAATCAAAACCCCAAACAAATCAATAATCTTTCCCCCAACCTTAGAGAGGAAAATTAAGCTTGAATTCAGTGGTTGACTTGTATGACTTATAGGAGTTGATAGTGCAGGTCCCTGTGATGCTAAGTTTAGTTTTAAGCCTTAATACTTAAAGTTTTAAGCCATTGAAATTGTACTTATGTATTGGCATCTAAAAGAACTTTTCCAATTTAAAAAAACCTAACTTTTCAAAAATTTAAACTTTAAAAAATAAGTTTTTGATAAAGTGGGTTGACAAGAATAACAGGCAGCTGAGAAGTTGGTATTCTATATTTTAAGATAAAATTGTAATCTCAGAAGCAACTGGCATTCTGGCACTGGTGCCTGTTCTTTCCTATGGTGCTTTAAAAAGTCAGGATTTCTTCTTTTCCTTGCTTAAAAAAAGATTTCAAAACTTCAATTTTCTATGGAAGATAGTTGTGTGGTTTTCTAGCCGATATTTGAGGCAAAAATTCTTTTCTGCTGATTAAAAGCATTAAGCTATACTAGTAATAACTTTAAAGTCCAATAAAACAGACAGTTTTGAATTCTAGTCTCTAATTTTAAAAAAATTAATTTAGTTTCTTAAATACCTATCTTAGTCCTTAGGCACAGGTACGGCCTTTGCTCAGTATATCAAGTGGAGGGAGCCGTACTGGCAATAGGAAAAACTCTGTTTCTGTTTCCTCTTTAACAGGAGTTGTAAATATATCTCAGGGTGGGACATCAGCTTCTGTAGAGCAAAAAGCCAGGCAGGCATTACCATAAGGGACACAACAATAATTGGAGGTATCTCTTCAGCAGTGGATGCTTTCTCTTACCTTATAGTCTTTCAAATGAAATGAATGTAGCTGAGAAGTCAGGTGCCCTGGATTAACTGCACTTTGGAAAGATTATCCCTGTGTTACAGGTGCAGTAAATCCTAGCGTAGGGATGTTGGATCTATAGTGTGCAAATTGCAACAGCTGATGTATGCACGTGGATATGAAGCATAAGGGATTTGCTGTGTGCATACAGATCGTGGTCCCAGTGCTTACTCAGAACTGGCGTAGCCAAGACACATCTGATTTCCTGGGAGTTCAAGACAGCTGAACCATCCAGTGCATGGAAACTATTTGTTTAGGAACTCCCTGTATAAAAAAGACCACAGTTGGTGGTGCACTGTGCTCAGAGGCAGCGTGTCATTCACAAACAGGGTAGTCTGCAATAAAAATGGGGAAGCTGGTAGGGCATCATTCACTTACCAAAGGGTATTCGCAAACAACCCGAGGATGATCCAGTATTAAAGAAAAATCAAATACCCTGTAGCAGATGAACCACGCCATGAGTGTTTCATTTCCCCTCAAACTAGAGAGGATTTGTGAAAGGAATCAGAATATACAGCCTGCAAAGTAATTTTTAGTAGATTGCTTTTTTCCATTTAAAAGAAAAATTTTAACAATAACTCAGTTTATTTCATAGAATCACAGAATCATAGGGGTCGGAAGGGACCTCAAGAGATCATCGGGTCCAACCCCCCTGCCAAAGCAGCTCCCTAGCTCATATTGCACAGACAGGCATCCAGACAGGTCTTGATTTGAATGTGTTCCTAGCCTTTTCTGTTACACTTAGACCATTCTGGAATGTAACTGATCCCAGAATGTATAGCTTATTCAGTGTTCCCATGAAGTTGTAGGAAGAAATGTAGGTGAAGAAGTTTGTATTCTCTCCCAATGATGCAAACTTGGACCGACTTCATGAAAGTCATTAAACTTCTCTGCATAAAACTTGGGTATGAAGAAAGTTGGGAGAAGAAAAAGAATGACGTGCCCATCTTAGGAAAATGTTGTCATTTTAAGATATGCAAAAGTAGGATTTAACCCTGGAAACATATTGTCCCTTTTTTGGTATGTCTGGTTTTGGTATGTCTATACTTCTGTGATCTGTCACTACAAAAATCGCTGCTATACCTTTGTACTCTTGAAGAGTCAGAAGGTGTCTCTACTTTGTTGTCAGATGTGCCTGTAAAGAATGTCCCTGTCTTGAGATGTGTGCGTACTGGTGTGCATACAAAAATGGAGTTTCAACTTCTAAAATCTAATTTAAAAAAGATAAATCCAACAATGGTTTATCTCCCCACATATTAAAACTTTCGTAACAGTAACCTGTGTCAGGGCTGGAGGGGCATGTTTGGAGGAAGACAGGCTGTGTGCACATGTAGGAGTGCCAACTGCAGTTTAGTTTGAAACATGAAATGTGTAAATACTACCACATGATGTTACTATTACATTAAGCCAATGTAGTGATGCCCTAATAGCAGCATGTGATATTGTATTAATGCAGTGAACGGCTGTGCAATAGATTGTTTTCTGAAACACCGCTGCCTGCTAATCATTTACATTTGTTCAGTGAGCACACCTGAATTTTCAGGACTGTTCCTTACTGACTCAGTCCAAATATGAGCTGTAGTTGTGAGGTTTGAGCACATGATCCTAACACAGCGTTTCATTCTAGTGGGTGAGGCTGAGGATCAAGCTGTTAATTGGCACCTGCTGTCTTTTTTCGTTTCTGGCACTTCTAACCAGGAATGAGTGCTCCAGCCTCAGCCAGGATGTGAAGGAATCTGACCCCTGTTCTGCTAGGATTTCTATGTAACTTGAACTAAATCAGTTTCTACCTGTCAAAACAGTGCAAGTACTGTAATCCACCTCACAAAGCTATCTGAAGATAAATCTCTTGCCTCTCATTACCCAAGCACAAGATTTCAGGTCTTTCCAGGAGGCAAGACTGATTGAAATAATGATTTTTTATATATGTGCTCCTGATCAGTGTGATGAGAATGCAAGGGTCTGTATTTCTAAAGTGTTCATCACTGGTATTTGAAAGAATCACCTGCTCAGTGTCCCAGGCTGCAGAAGATCACTCCATGAAGTTCAGCAGCAAGGCAGGGTGGTCAATGTGCCGACTCTGAGGTGGGTCCTTACCATATATTTTTCCAAAACTGTAACAGAATCATAGAATGGTCTGGGTTGGAAGGGACCCCAAGGATCATAGAGTCCCAACCACCCTGCCACAGGCCGGGCCACCAACCTCCAGGCCTGGATCTACACAAGGTTGCCCAGAGACCCTTCCAACCTGGCCTTGAACACCTCCAGGGATAGAGCATCCACCACCTCTCTGGGCAGCACTTGATAGTGCTTCTAAAATTATACCCTACAGCATTTCAAATTCAGCAGACTTGGATCATGAGTCCATGTAGACACCATGTATCACTTTTATTCTTAGCACTACATTTCCCAGCAGGCCACGTAGGGAGAGACTTGCAGACAAGATGAGCTTGCCTTACTATCAACCTAAGAAGCATCAGGAAATGTGGGGTCACTTTGCTGATGCATCGTACACCTTATGCTTGAAACAAGTCCAGGAACCTAAAAAGGCAAATAACCAAACCCAATGATCAGGTCCTGCTATCATTTCAAAGGAAAAACACAAGAGCTACACCAATATTTTTGGTGAGTCAAAGCAATAGTCACGTGAGAGGAAGAGGAGCAGCGAGTCAGTCAGCACTGTGGATTGATGGCTTTGCTTTCCTGAAAGGTCAGAACTGCAGTTTTGTAAACCCCCACCACAAATTGTGCAACAATGATTCCACCAGACAAGACAGCGTGGGATACTTTGCATAACTCAGCCAGCCACACTGTAAACATTTCCCCAGTGTGTTGTAGATGGCTTTGGCTATCTGCACATTTCTATCTCCATTCCATCCTCCCACACTTTGAATTTGTGGCTATTTTTAACAGCAACTTTTATTCCAAAAAGGATTCACTTTTAATTTGGGATATTTTTTGTAGTGTAACTGTTCGTGGCTGGGACTTAGCCATAAGGAGAGAAAATTTCCAACTTAATCTGGCCAATAATTTATTGGGAATGTTCACAATATGGACTTCTAGGCACAGTGCTGGTCCAGATATCTGGATTTCATTGCAAGCTCTTGCCACTTCTGTAAGTGAATTTGGGACAGTTACTTTGCTGCCTTTACTTCAGTCACCATTTGAAAGGGTGACACAGGCAGTTCATCAATATTTATGTGTTCATGAGAGAAAGGGCAATTCAATATTGAGATGTAATGGTGCTATTAATTGGATTGTGAGCAGCCCTGAGGAGAAGGACTTGGGGGTGGTGGTGGATGAGAAGCTCCACATGACCCAGGAATGCACACTTGCAGCCCAGAAAGCCAATCGTATCCTGAGCAGCATCAAAAGAAGCATGAGCATCAGGTCAAGGAAAGGGATTCTGTCCTCCTACTCTGTTCTCTTGAGACCCCCACCTGTAGTACTGTGTCCTGCTCTGGGGTACCTAGAACAAGAAAGAGAAAGAGCTGTTGGGGTGGGAACAGAGAAGGGCAGCGAAGATGATCAGAGGGCTGGAGCACTTCTCCCCTATGAAGACAGGCTGAGAGAGTTGGGCTTGTTCAGCCTGGAGAAGAGCAGGAAAGCTGGGGAGGGACTGTTTATCAGGGAGTGTAGTGATAGGACAAGGGGTAATGTCCTTTAAGCTGAAGGAGGGTAGATTTAGAGTAGACACTAGAAAAAAATACTTCACTGTGAGGATGGTGAGGCCCTGGCACAGGTTTGCCAGAGAAACTGTGGCTGCCCCTGCATCCCTGGCAGTGTTCAAGGCCAGGCTGGATGGGGCTTTGGTCGGCCTGGTCTGGTGAAGAGTGCTTATTGATAATTAGCCTTATTTATTATTTGTGTCATTGTTAAGGTTGAAGACAAATGGTTTGGGGATAACTTAAATGGTCACTTAAGAAAGATCAGGACACTGAAGGCAACTGGTTGTTTTAAGGCAGTAAATAGTATGGCTTTCTCTCTATTCTTACAGTAACTTAGTTTTCAGTGAGTTAGGAGAGGTAGACACGTGAGCGGCCTTTGGATATGCTAGTTATACTACTTCTGCCTAACAAAGCTTGTGCAGTTATTTCATATAAAACTGGCTTGTTTTTGAGGGACCTGATTTGAACATCTCAGTGATTCAGTACCATGAAATCAAATGAGTTTTACAGGAGCTCTTGTGATTGTTATGGTTGCAACACCGTAGAAGCTGAAGCCTAATCGGAGGTGAACTGGATGTGCCTGCTTTAGTCCTATGGGCTGAGACTTATTTTCCCTTCTAAATGCCTTTGAATGTATCTATCTTAAAGCAAACTGCTGTAGAAATAGCACAGATACAGTTGTCTCTGATGAGAAGCAGTGAGTAACTTCTCATTTATATTATGCTTCTAGATGTGTATTAGTATTACTTTTTATCTAAATATGGACACAGAGGTATGAGTATGGATAATCTTCAAGTCATGGGCCTTAAACCACTGAAGACCCTATGAGTTCCTGAGTGGACCTTAAAGTGCATGCTTTTGTATGAGTTTTCTGCTGTTCAAACAGCTGCAGAAGGGCATGTGCAGTTAACTGGGAGCATGTGTACATGTAAAGACAGCCCTGACCTGTCTGCACAAGTCATGTATTCAGGTTTGTGTAGTGATGTGGAGAGGCTTCACAGCTTCCAGACAGCAGCTCACCCTTCTGTGTGTGTCTGAGCACCTGTGTGTGAACTTAAAGGCTCAGGATAGTGCTGGACTAGGGACTCCGTGCTGTGTTTTGGAATGCTTACCCTTCAGGCACTTTTGTAAAACCACTCAGATACCCAATCAGCATCTCTGAGAAATTACAGGTTTATAAATGTAGCCTCTAGGCTTGAAATTGGAAAAAAAAAACATGTTTTAAAGGAAATTGGCTACTCTAGCAGTGTGGTCATTTTCGCAATGAGGATGTAGACAGCAAAGGTCACAGCAAAGAAAAGAGCTGCTCGGCTGGACTTCTGAGGATTATGTACAGTTGCTTTATTCATCAGCAGGTGTTGATCATGGCTCTAGACTACTTACCTCAGAAGGCAGTAAATATGCCACCTAGACAATCTCCTATATCATTTCAGAAAAGTATGGAACAGGTCTGCTACACATTCATGATAAAAATTGCCTCGCACACAAAAACTTGAATGGATGCACACAGCTGTGAGGTAGCTTTCTGCCTCATTTACTAATGAATTTCTGGGGGAGGAGAGGCCAGAAGGAAGGGATTACATAGATCAAGGGAAAAGCATTAAAAAAAGAGAAACATATCTTTTACTGAGATGAGCAAGCTGGAATCTCAGGGAAGAGAGAGGATGAGGACAGAAAGAAAGTCTAAAGGTAGTCAGGCTAGGAGCAGTGGAAGTGCTTACCTGACAGAAGTGGAAGAATCTAGATGCTGAAACGAATGTGCCACGTTGCTTGCAGGAGTAGGTGATGGTTTGGTGCTCAGCCTGCTGCAGTCAGGAGCATTAAAGGTCCCAGAAGCATAAGACACAGAAATTGAGGGGAGTGGGAAATGCAAGACTACACAAGGGACCTAAGAGCAGAAGAGCAGATTTATAACGTGATCCATTCTAAACTACTCTAAATGCTGATTAGGACTTAAGATGCAGACATTGAAGAATACATTACTTGAATTACATGAGCCCCATCAGCTTGAATGTGACTATTCACATACTTAAAATGGCCATGTGCATTAATCCTTTATTGCATTGATGTATCAATAAAAAAGGTGTTAAAAAGTGCAAAACCTTTGAGTGGGAACTGATGGTAGTAATGTCATTAGTGACACAGCTAGTCATTGCTACTTCAGAACAGATTTGAGTCAAGCTTACTATGATGCTCAAAAAAATAGTTGCTGTTGATTCCAGTCCTGACAGTTCCTCTGTCAAGTTGTTCTACTTCATATTCTGACTGCATGTGAGCACATACCCATGATAGTTGTCAAGGTTAGACTTATTCTCAAAGGAATTCCTAGAGAGTCCAGTATTGTGAGTTATATCACCTGAGCCTCAAAATGTACACCTCAGAAAGTGTGATGAGAAAAACCTTTATCTGGGATGTGAAGCAACTGGCTCATGTGGTTCTCACAAATAGCCTGCTTCTTATTTTTAACTCCCGGTGTAAGGACTGTCATGGAATATCCTGAGTTGGGAGAGACCCACAAGGATCGAGTCCAACTCCTGGCCCTACACAGGGCCAGCCAAGTCAGAGCATGGGACTGAGGGCATCGTCCTGACGCTTCCTGACCTCAGCCAAGCTCGGTGCTGTGACCACTTTCCTGGGGAGACTACCTTCATTCTATATGAGATGCTAAATGGCAACAAAATGTCTATCATGTAGACAACCCATTTGTAAGAACAAAATTCTTACAGGCTGGAATCAATGCAAAGTCCTCTTTTACTCTCCTTGGTCAGCATCTGCAGAGCAGGTGGTGCCTGCTGCATGATACCAGTGAACAACACTATTAAGGTACAACAGTACTGCCATCCAACACTGTCCTCAGCTCACATACCCTCACATATCCTCACATATCCTCCAGACAGAATAGGTAGCATCAAGAATGGTTTATCACACCGCTAGAGTGCCCTTTTTCAATCCTCAGAGGGAGCTTTGGGGCTTTTGTTGTCTGAGTCCAAATTTTGTCTCTTGAGCTGTTTCCTAGTCACTCATTTGATTTCTAGGTATGTTGTGGAGAAGGGGTAATTTTAAAGGACTATCTTCTCTTCTGTAATTGTAGGCAGTCCAGGATGACAGCCTCTGTAGGATAAATATCCTGGATACCTACCAATTGCTGCTGCTGCTTCAGCTACTCTGAAGAAAAGTGGCTGCTGGATTCTAGTGGAACACTCAGCAGTGGGAAGGCATGGTGGTTGAAAAGAACTTGAAAAGGTGGAAAGAAGTGTACCTTGACAGATGCCTTGAGCAGGGTAGTTGCTCAAAGCATCAAAATGCCACAGCTCCAACTGTGAAGAGTACAAGTTGCAAGTGTGGACCGTGATCTTCCTGCTTGGTGAATCTAGGGCAGAGCAAATCCCTCTCATAGCTATTCCAGATGCTGGTGCAGAACCAGGCACATAAGGCTGAAAGGGAGGGAGATATTTTCTCATACAAGTGTCTGGATAACATTTCTCATTATGTAAATGGAGTGCAGAGAGAGTAGCTGTTAGCACTTGAGAAATCACAGCCTGGGCTTTCCCTGGGTTTTGCTAAGGCTTCATGTGTGAGTGGTGGCAGCCACTGGAGTATTCTTCATGACATGTCTTCCTTTTGATCCTGCCTGGTACTCCTTGTGCAAAGTGCACTCCCTGAAGGTTTGTGGAGCACAGGAAGAGAGAAACCAGGCTCTCCCTCTATTCTTACCACAAAAAGTCTGCTCAGCAGGGAGCAGGAAGAGATGTGATGAATGCCTACAGCATCACCTGCATGGATTGCATAAGGCATGGGGACAACCCTCAGGTACCCAAGAGTGACTTCATAAAACTGGCTGCACCTTCCCTGTGTGTAAGATACCACGACTGGTTCTCTGAGATCAGCAGTGTTAATGCACAGTGGCCTGATCGTGCCCCAGTGTCTCTAATGGAGACTGAAAAAACACATTGCTACTGTGAATGACTCTATGCCAGGCTTTAAGGCCACTCTGCCCTGCAAGTTCTGAAGTGATGCACAAGTGGAAGAGCAGGATCTTTCTGTGGCACTTGCTGTATTTGGAAATGAAGTAGTTCATCTTTCAGCTGCCAAATCCACATGTTGCCTATTGCAAAGTTAATATATACTTGGTTCCAGATACCTTTAGCTCCATCCTGGTCCTCCTATTTACAGCAAGTGATACAGTTCTTCAGACAAACAGTGTCAAGGACTATGGTAGAGTATCTGCTGGCAGGTGGTGGTATCATGATGGTTCTAGATGTATCGTCAGCTGCACCATAAAAGCACCCATGAATAGTTTTGATGTAATGTGTCTTCTGCAAATGGCTGCAGTCATCTCCTGTGGGTGGACCTGTAATGAGGATAGAGGTCACAATCTTTCAAGAGTATGTCATATGTTTGGGTGTTATGACTTATCTTAACCAGACTTATTAATTAAGTTGGCAAATAGCTCTGTATGTTTTTCTTGCACTGTACGTTAAACCTTCAGTAGTAAGCCTACCTGTTTGCTAAATATAATTTGGAGCCTTTGGACTACAGTAACCTGCTATTATTCATAATTACCTTCATTATAATAGTTTAGGTGCTGAGTGCTAAGAAAGCATAGGTACTGGGTTTAAAAACAAACAAAAAAAGGCAACAAAACCATAAGACTGCCATTTAAATGCTCATTCCTGACTGTTCTCTCATTGATTTCTATGGGACAGATCATATGGATTAGAGAAACAATACAAATCAGGTGTATTCCAAGAGAGACAGCATTGTTCTGAAGTTTAAGCATGTGGATGGGAAATAGAAGTAATTTCTAACCTCAGTTTGCTCTAGTTTACTTGATGTTCCCACTGAAGTTCTTAAACCTTTTCTTTCCATACTCATAGAACGTAGCAAATGTCTTTGTCCCAGTGTCTCACAGCCTTTATGATGGAATTACTAAAGCCTCCTCCCTTATAGCAGCCTATTCTCAGCTAAATGTGAGAGCGTTTACCACACGTTCAGTGCTGCATTCTTCTCACCAAAAACCCCAACTCCCAGTGCTTCATACTTGCTCAACCTTCAGCTACATGAAAGAGCAACAATGGCTTTGCAAGGCTATTAAAGCTCACTCCTTTTATTTGGGTTCTCTGGCAAGCTTAGTAACTCTGCCACCAGGACACGTATGTGTGACCACCTAGTGAGCTGAGCAGTACAGATCCGCTCGGGGAATCCCTGACGCCCACGTTTAGTACAGTTGGTGTGAGATGGGAAAGGGGACATCAGAATAACAGGATAAATTAAGGCACAGGGGAACTACTTTTAGGACTTAGTAAAGCTGAACAAAGACTTGCTTTTAGTTGAGAGGCAGCTGCAATGAGCACATAATTAAAATCTTTGGTGGGGATGATAGAGAGGAAATGAAATTTGTTTGTATCAAGCACTGACGCAGAGAGGATGATTGCTAGGGAAAGAGGCTGTTGAAAAGAAGCTGTTGCCCAAGAAGTTCTGCGTGGTCAAGCTTGGGAGTTTCTGACCTAGTACTTGCAGGCTATCCTGGTTATTTCCAGTTCCTTGTGTAGCTTGTGCAGGAAGCTGTTCCAGGAGCAGAAGGCAAGGTGTCTGAGCCTGCCTGTATTCAGATGCCATCTGAACTGAGTGCGTTACACCTCAGAAATAAGTCTCATTTTCTCACACATGAGCCTTTCTTGTGTTTACACTGAAGGACCCTGAATGAGGACCTGGGCAAACAAAGAAGAAAAGCACATTTGTGAGAAAACTTTGAATCCCTGCCATCCATCTCCTTGGTATGTGGCCTAGTCATCAAGTAATGCACTGGGTGAGAAGGAAGGGTCCTCTTCCTGCCCCATGCTTCCTGTGGATGCTGCAGACTAGAAAGGTCTTGGGGCCAGAAGAAGAGCCTTTGGCTTCCCTCCCCTGATATTGAGCAGAGTGTTGGGGGCACTGGCTGGCTCGGTGATGTGGTTGCGAGCAGGCTGGGATTTCGAATGCAGCTCTGGGGCCCTACAAGTAATGATTTTTATTAAACTTGTATTATTATTTTCATGTTCCTATTTGTTCTCAAAAATCACTGTGCAGGCAAACACAAAAGGCTTTCAACTGCTGCTAGTACAGATAAAAGCCTCTTGGATAATTTAAGTCCAACCCAGTAGTTACTGGATAGGTGTTCTGAAAGGCTGTGGCAGGAGGAGTACTTTCATTGTAGAGGTGACTTGGAGAGTGGTTTACTCCAATTGCAAAAGCAATTTTGGAATCTGTCACAGAAGTAGGAGAATATGAAATGAGCTTCTCAGTCCCAGTTATTCAAACTGGCTTGCTATGGAGAAACTTGTTCTGTAAGTCTCTAAATACCAAGCTAAAGTGCCTTAGTTTTTCACCTTGCAGCTGTGAAGTACACATCACTATTAGGTGGTAAGGTGCAACTGACCAAACCTCTTATGTTTTACAATGGTTATGTCTGATTTTTGAAACAGTCACTAGGAAAAGGAAAATCCACAGGGGCACTCGCTACACTTCAACAACAGTAAAACTGTTGAAGTCTGTACTATTCTCTTGCTTGGTTATAGTCTTCCAAATTGCAGCTTGATTTTTTTAATGATTTTTTTTTTTTTTTTTGCTCAGAAGCTTAAGCAGAGGGTGATATTCTGGATTGCTGCTGAAGGTAAAGCTTTCCTTTCTAGCAGGGGATGTAAAGTCTTCAGCTATGGTGGTGCATTTGGACAGGAAATGCTCCTTGGGTAGGTCTGCTCTGCCTTTCATATATAAGTCTAAAGCTATTATTGAGCTTCAACTTCTTATGCATATGGAGGGCCATATGTTCAAAAAACATTAATGCTTCCTGAACTACTTGGGTATTTACACTCTGAATTGCACTGAAACTGTATATATCCTGCAGAGGTTCTCCAAAGCACCACTCTACGTTCACTACAGGCTGTGCTGAACAAGTAGCCTACATTATTCATTTCAAATTTAGTTTTCAGATGGAGCTGTATCTTTGATCAGAATCACTGTTTACTCATTCCTGATGTGACCAACACCTGAAGAAAGCTGTCATTTTCAAAGTGTGGGAAGTTGCCATATTTTGGATGGGTGTCCCTGCTTCCTTAGCCAGAGAGTGAGCATAGCAGTGTATGCTTCTGTGTGAGCACTCCTCTGATTTGCTCTGCTACTAGGTCATGCAGGCTAGCTCAGTCACCTTTGCATTTCTATAGCAAATTTAAAATACATGTCTCCCCATTGAAGTAATTAATGTATGCTCCCATTGTTTTTACCAACTTTGCTGTGGGAGCAAGGATCTCCAGAGAAGAGGTAGAAGGGAGACAAATAAGACATGACTGCTCCATTGATTTACAGCATGAACTTGTGGCCAGGCTCTTGTTTTACAAATTAAATAGTGTGTCCTTGGTCTTCAGTGATTCCATTGCTTTTGGTTCACACTGCAGTAGTTGTTACCAGAGTAAGAACTGCTGTGTTTCACAATTAATACTTTTTTATTGTAAAAAATAATGAGTCCACTACCCATGTCTCATCTGGCAATACTTCCAGTGCTAGAGAATGCACTTAATAGGAGTGTAACCCCAGGCAATTTTTTATTTAAAATGTACAGTTTTCCACACTGCAATTCCAGACAATGCAATTCACATTCACAGACTGAAACTGCAGGGACTGATGCAACTTCAGATGCTTCTTTCTCTTTCAAGAGGGTGGTTTCCAGTTGAGTGCTGCAGCTGTGACTACCAGATGTCATCCCTCAACATTAGGGACACATCAAGCATGAACTGCATTGCTTTTCATGCCTCCTCTGTCACAGGGGTGAAGCAGTCTTGGCTTTAAATATGAATTTAAATGGATTTTGCTTTAAAAAGGACACCTTATAGACTAAGGAAATAATAAAGGCAAGGACAAAGCAAATAAACAGAATAAACAATAGCACTTCAGCTGTAATAGGGAGTCTGTTTTCCTCCCCAGTTCTAGGTACCTCATGACCTAACCTTTGTAACCCTTGTTTAAACTAATCCTTAATTATACTGTTGCATTTGCAAAAGCCAGGCACGTGTCAAATGAGGCTGTTGGAATTTAGCAAGAAATCCATCCTGCCAGATGTTGAAAATCTGACCTGAAAGGGAGTGTTCCTTCTTGCATAACAAGCTAAATGCATTTCTAGTTCTCTTGCATCTGGCTTCACTCACTTGATTTATACCAATATTATGTGCCATGCTGTTACATGCAAATGAGACTGGAAAACATTAATAAGAAAGGAAAATTTGGCTTAATAGGTCTGGCTTTGGAATTGAGAAACCAGAACCTCCACTGCCCGTGCACGTGCCGTCCTGCTACTGAGACTGTTAACTCTGTGTTGTGTACAAAACTGCAGTAATCTGTGCTAGACCTGCTCTCTACATTACTGCTGTTAGCACTGCTGCTGTAGGAATGAGCAACACCGTAGTTACTTGTCATATATTTTCTTGTAAATACTATAACACCATTTAGTTTTTGCTCTGTGACAATTTACATCAGCTAAATACTCGAGCACTATGTTTTTCTTCCCAGAAACATCTAGTCATACATTGCCCATTAGATATTGGAGTACTGTGTCCAGTTCTGGAATCCCCAACATAAAAAGCTGGTCAGTGGGAATGCCACCCGACTGCCATCACTTCTCAAATAGGATGGAGAGTAGCTTAGCAACTTCATCTGCCAGCTCCCTGAGCACCCAGGCGTGCACCCCATCAGGTCCTATGGGGTGCACCTTCAGGCTTGGGCACCTTCAGGCTTCTTAGCTGCATGCTAAGCTGTATGCTCTTGGCAAACTGGGAACTTCATTTTGGAAGCTGTATCAGAAGTACTTTCTCGGGTTACTTTGGCTGCTATTGTGTAAACTGTTTTGTGCTGAGTCTCAAAACACACGGGAGGTCCTCAGATGTAGATGCATCCCATGTCCTAAAAATTCTGTCTGTTGAAATGCTAATTCTGCTGCCAACCCTCACTTACTCCAAGTGATGTGGGAGGGAGAACCGAGGCAATCCAAATTTAGAAAAGATAATAGGAAACATGTGTTAACTAACAAAGCATATTGAGCGCCTTTGCCTCTGACCAACTTGTTTGTAAACAGGCCTCTCCCAAGGCCACAATGCTTTTTTAAATGACAGCAGGTAGAGAAGAGCCTGGCACAAGGGGCACATGCTGTGCAGCGTGGACTTGGCATTACCATGCTGCCAGCGAGGGCTGGGTCAATCCGCAGTGCGTGTGATCCACTCACCAGCAGAACAAGTTCAGAGGAGGGTCACGAAGATGATCAGGGGGCTGGGGCACCTCTCCTCTATGAAAACAAGGCGTAGAGAGTTGGGCTTGTTCAGCCTGGAGAAGAGAAGAATCTGGGGAGATCTCATAGTGGCCCTCCAATACCTGAAGGGGCCTGCAGGAAAGCCGGGGAGGGACATTTTAGAAGGGCATGTAGTGATAGGATGAGGGGGAATGTTTTTAGATTGGAAGGGGGTAGATTTAGATTGGATATTAGGAATAAATTCTTCACTACAAGGGTAGTGGCTGTCCCTCCCTGACAGTGTTTAGGGCCAGGTTGGATGGGGCCTTGAGCAGCCTGGTGTAGCAAGAGGTGTCCCTGCCCATGGCTGGGAGGTTGGAACTTGGATCATCTTTGTTGTCACTTCCAACCTGAATTAGTCTATGCTTCTGTGATTCTATGATCATAACAAATCTTTTAAGTGCAAAGCCTCAACCAGAAAAGATCTGTTTGTATATATGATTCCTTGTGTTGCGCAAGAAGTGGGTGAGCAGCTAGGTATTAGATCTACTTTATTTTCCCCCTTCTCTATAAAGGAAGGTAAAAGAATTAGGAGGAGAATAGGTGTGGTATTTTCTACATGTGATATTGCAGTAATAATAATGAATACAGAGGTAACATTCTGTGGTCCTTTGAATCTGCTGCTACATAGAGAAATCAATCTACTGAAATACAGAAAATGGAGTAAAAGTCAAAAATCAGTCAGAGATTTTAACTGGACCTTATGAGCTGCAGCAAGGTATTTTTTATCACTGTGTAGATTGTACTTGCAGATTCATATATACTTGAGATGTACGCCTCAAAGAACTTATGAAAATTACTGCAATGCAGTGGTCTCTGCTCTATAATATCTTTCTTGATATTTTTGGTTTGAGAGTTGTTTTAAGATTTAAAGGTCGCTTCAGACAGTCTTTCTCTAATTTTTACTCTCTTCTAATTGTGAAATGAATATTTGACAAGCTTGGCTGCATTGCCATGCTTTGCAGCGTTGCTCTGATGATCTAACATTTCTTGTCATTCCAGGAAACTACAAATTAATCAAGCTTACTTGACCTCAGAAATATTTTTAAACAAAAGATAAGATGTTTAAATAGAGTTGGGACTGTCTCTTAATTAAAGCAGCTATTTTGTGTGCTTGAAACCTAACAATTCCTGTTGTGAAGCAATGGCAGGACATAACCTTGATCCCACAACAAGCTTAGCATATTAAAGAACAGTTTCCAATGGCCATTCCACCATAGTTCCTCTTGATCGGTTATGTCCCCATCTCCTTCTTTTCCCCTACCTCAGCTGTTCATTCTTGTTTATTGGCTTCTGTACCAGCTTCTCAACCTCCTTTGACTGCTTCTGTGGCCGCTTGTTCACCTTGCAAAATAGACCATGATGAGAGAGGATAAGCTGCAGCCTTTTGTAAGTTCAGAGCTTTTATTGGGAGGAGGAAATAGAAGGCGTGAGGGTGTTGACAGTAAGTGCTTAACTGAAAATGATTTTCTCTTGGGGAGTCAGGCTTCTGGTTGTCAGAGTATCAGTGAATGAAATACAGAGTAAGATTTTTTCATTACAAGAAAATGAGAAATACGTATGTGTTAGGAACAATACAACATAGAATTATTCCTTATTGGTACTGCAGGGCATCGTTTCTTTGACTTTAGGTAGAGTCTGTGTGCTACTGACAGGTCCACGGGAAGTGAAAGAGAATGGAGAAATCTTGGCAGAAATGCAAACAATCCGTGTGCAGATGTGCACTCCATTCTGGGAAGATAAAAGGATTTTGCAGCCTAATAGTTAATTTGCAGTATATGGTGACCAAGATGGCAATACTGAACAGATTTCCTTAGGTTTATTTGGAAAGCAGTCAAGTGGTCGTTCGGTTATCTCTTGCTCTTTTTAAAGGTGATGTGGGGATCTGTGTAATTAATCACTGAACTGCAACTGGAAGATCATGATGAGATCTGGAGACAGCTTTTTTTCCCCCTCATTTTCTGTGGATGTTTTTGGCAGCTGAATTGGAAATGTGCATGCCTTCTTCAGAGCCGGGAAGCCATATGTTATGGTTTCAGTCAGGAGACTTGGTATATTTTAAGGACAGCTTTGGTCTGGCTTGCTTTCTCAGGAAGGGATAAGGAATAATGGTGTTAGTTTAAGCAGAAGACTGGGACTGAAGTTCTGTCTTCACTTAAACTAACAACAGATAACAAGGAAGCAAACGGATGCAACCCCTCCATAGGGGACAGCTGGCTGACAATAGGAATTGTAGGAATGTGGGGGGTTTATCAGTGTTGTTTGCACTTTGAAAGGCTTTTTGAGATCTTGGGCTGAGAACTGACTGAGGTCTCTTCAAGTTAGAATGAATAAGGTACTTGTGAACTGTTTGGGTTATATACTGGGCAACCTGTTTACCATGGGTCTTCATCTGACATTGAACCTTTTGTACTTCTAGGATTCATCACTGAGTGATAAATGGCTAGGCAGCCAAGAGCTTCTAGCTGGACTTTCCCATCAAACTATGGGAAAAAAACATTTCCCACATGCTCTTTCAGTTTCATATTGAATTTTAATGTGGATTATATGAAAATGTATGTTATGAAGTGCCTGGTCACATTCAACTCGACTAAAGGCCCTTTCAAATTAGCTATACCCCTGCCCCAGGAATTCAGAAACTGATCCAGGAAGAGTTGTTTGTCTCTACATGATCCTTGAAAGAATTATAGAATTATAACTAATCTCAGTTGACCCATTAGTGGTGACCTACATGAAAATATCTTTAGCTGTAGACTCACTAAACCTCTTAATGCATCTTTAAGAAGTTTTCCATGAAAAGGGTGTGGTTTTTCTCAATTTTTAATTTTCCATGGGGCAGACAGCCCTTGGAGTATTGGTGTCAAGGGCTGGCTTTCACAGCTTACCCATTGCTAGCACCTATCTCCTATGAAGAGAATGGAATGCTTGCACCTGACAAGAAGAGAAAGTCCCGTGTTTATCAGTGTTTCCACTTTGGCCAGATTAATGGGGACAGAGCTGCAGCATGTGCTGGAGGAGGGCTGGAGTGCTGCCTGGTGTTACGGCAACAGAGCGAGGAGCCTGCTGCCTACAAAGGCTAAAAGGCAAAGGAAAAGGGCAAGGAAGAGGGGCATTCGAGGACAGGCAGAGCCACAAGTTGCAGCAGTCCTAATGCCAGGAAGGTGGTAGTCCTGATAATGTAAACCCAGCTGGTGTCACCTTCTCTTCTAGCAGTTACTGTGATGAGTCATGGCAAAGAGCAGCTGATGACTCCTGGGCAGGTGCTGCAGCTTGTGCAGCTACCTGGGGTCATGAGGAGTCACCCTGCTTGGTTGCAACAGGCTTCCTAAGCCTAGAGGGCAGAGCCAAGTGCCTACAAAGCACAGCTCCCGAGACTGATGTGTTTGTTTCCACTCTGTCCTTCTTTTTGTCTTTCTGACCTTCACCCCACCCCTCGCCCAGCTTTGTCTAGCTAGCAGTGACCCTAGGCTGGTTTCCTTGCCCCCTCTGCCATCACTATACCTTCATTCTCTGACTTCAGAGCACATGGCTATTGAGGACCTCTTTAAGAAATAACCTCTTGCATGTGTGGGTAGCAACTAGAAAGGGGAACCTTTATTTCAATTGTTCCCCTTTCTAATTAGTTGTAGTGTTGCTAAACAGTACCTCAGTAACTCCCATGTGAAATGCATCTATTAAATGGATGCCTGTAGAGCTTTGGGTATGGAAACAATTGCTGTAGGCTGTGATAATTTCACCTACACCCTTGTCTGTAGCAAAGGGGTTGATCATAGATTTGCAGAAATTGAATGACCAGCCAATAACAGGCAATGGACATGGGCTGAGGCTAGTTGTTTTCACTCTGTGGCAGCTCATCGTGAGTCAATCTTGATGTTTCCAGAACCTGCACCCTGCTCCTTGGAGCCAGGATTTCTATGGCCCCATATGGAAGAGAATTCTCTTGGCACTCATAAAAAGGCTGTAGAATGTAAGCAGCCACCAAGGTTAGAAAGTGTATCTCTGAGCATCTTTGTGTCTATGTAGTTTAAGCATTTATGTTAATAGTCTGTGATCAAATGACACTTTATTTTATAAGTGTGTGATGCAGGGAAAGACCTAAAATTTTATTTCAGTGATTGTGCTGTTAGGTGCTCTGTAGATATCTATGTTTTTTGTGGTGCAATGGAAGTGGGCAAATCCACATCTCTTCTCTGAGTAGAGATATCAAAATATATGCCTTAAATTATGCCAGAAAACCAGCTTACCCTGGTGATACACTGAAGGTTCCTGTGCAAAAGGTATGATTATCTAGCTGAACGTTGAAATACCCCCACAAAATCATGCTAAGCTTTTAGTTCTGCTTGGCAAATTTAATGCATGATAGAGATTAAAGCCACCAAGTCTGTTGTGTTGTCTTTTTGTTTTCTGTATATGCAGAACTTGTGCTTATGTTGATCTTGGCAACAAATGAGATTAAAAGAGGTCACCTAAAGATAAGATTGCTTATCCCAACTACCTGTACTCCTCCTGGTCTCCCAGTTAATCTTACTACGTACTGCTCTATGCCTGCAGGGAGAGGGGGGTGGAAAGCAGTGGTGTTTCTTCTGAGCTAGTCTAGAATTCTCTTCTCCCTTTTTATGGAGCCTCTAGAAATGATGGGATGCTTTTGCTGTGCTAGGAAAAACCCTGTTCTTGTGTTTGGAGGAAAAACTAGTAAGAGCTTGCTATAGGAGAGTGAATCCTCTGCCTGGCACGTGTTGCAGTCAGTCCTTTTGAGTTTCCTGCACCTTGCTGTGTTTCCTGGGAACAATCAGTATTGTGCAGTGATTATTATCCCCTTTTAGAGGTGGCAAAGAAGGGGTTAATTTGCTAACCATCAGCACTGCAGTGTCTTGAACATCATCTTTTGCTGAAATGAGGAGCACAGCTCAGCTAGATGTAATGGGTTTGAGGCTGTGCTTTGCAGAGGGAGGTCTGTGTCTGGGTGGGAAATCAGTGGGCAGTAGGCTGGCAGGTAGTGGCAGTGCTCCCTGTAAGAAGGGTAGATAGAAATAGGTAATTTTCTTACTCAGAACTTGACTGCAGTGAGATTAAACTTTATTATTTGCTTTTGAAATTGAAGCAAACAAGCCTCCTTTCTTGGATTGACCAACATCAATATTTAGTTAGGGACAGGACAGTCACTGTATTTACACCTATTTCTGGAGTAATGTAATTCATTCCACGTGACAAGTCAGTGCCAGTTCTACCACTGTGGGTAAAGTTGAAGTTGTTTCTCTGAATGTACCAGCTGGGAATTAAGATCAGAGTCTGGTTGTTTCACAACATAACTTGATACACCACTCCACAGCCAAACTCCCTGCAGCCAGACAACATTCGCCAGCTGGGAAAGAAGGGGGGGGACTGGTGAGAATGGGCTGGTGGTGTGACACACTGGCCTACATGAGTAAATTAGAATGGATTAATGAAAAGAAGGGGAGAGAGGGATTTTGTGTCATCCTAGTACATAGACAAGAACTTAAGGCTGTGACAGTTCCTGTTTTGTGCATGGCTTAAGATGGTTACAAATGTAAACAGTGTGGTCCAACGCAGCATCTCTCAGAGGGCGCACATACCGGCATCAGGAGTGCATCGGGGCATCTATGTGTGCCGGGGGTAAATAGAGAGCAGACTGCGGTGTGGGAAGGGAAGGACAGACCAAAAACTCCCTGCCCTTTGGTCACTTTTGACTTCCACAAAAGACTTCTGAAAGAACTGAAAGCAGATATGACAGCAGCCTGTTTTCCACAGCACGTTTTGGGGGGGAATGGCAGAGGGCAGAGGAGGTGAAGGTCAGGCTCTTCCCATGCCAGAGGCCGCTGGCTGAGCCACTAACCAGCCTGGCCTGGCTCCGTGCTGTGCTCTCTCCCTTGCACCCCCGAGGGAGGGAAGCAGGGTTTGCCCACAAGTCACAAGATGAGATGTTTATACACGTGCCTCAGCGCCCATGGCCCTGCTGCACTGACCCCCATCTTAAGGCAAAGCTATGCTGTGGATGGAGCCAATCTGCCAGCCGGCCCTGGCCAAGAAGGGGAGGGCTGCCTCCAGCACTCGCTCAGCTGTTCCTTGCCAAGCCAATTCGGCTTTCAGCGCTGAACCACTCACTTGTATCCTTCTGAACTTAGCTAATTGAGTTTGCTGAGCTTAGGCTCAGAGAAGGAATGGAAGATGGGGAGCATGCAAACATGGAAGCAGAGGAGGAACAGAGAATGAAGTGTCCTTGGTCTTCCTGTAGAACAGAACTAGGAAAGGTATCAGTACTCCTGGCTCAAAGAAACACCCACCATAAGCTACATCATTATTTATTTCAGAGTAAGAAATCTTATCCATAAGGATAAATGGTGAGAAATGTCCCAGAGCACAGGGTGTCCTATGGGAGGGGTTCATGCAAATCCGATTGAGAAAGGGGCAAAGTAACTATTACAAAAAGGGACCAAGAAGTGATAAGCAACCACCCATATGTCCTAGGGATGGATTCACACAGCTCTGTTGTGAAAACAACAGTGGTCTGTAGATGTCAATGGCTATTAGTAGAGTGAGGAAAGGCTTAGAGGCAAGTAAAGGCTGTGACTTGCTGTATGCAGCTCTCAGTTTGTCACTGGCCTTGTCTGTCAGCACAAATGAACATCAAAGAGGAGGATTTATTTAAACTTTTGTGGTTTAAAGTTTGGCCAAAGGATGAGTAAGTGGATATAAAGTTTTATATTAGTTCCAAATAAATAACAGGCAACATAGAACAGTATCTTCCTTCAGAAAACTCAACTTCATAGAATTAACAACTTATAGGAATGTGACAGTTTCAGTAAATTTCAGTGAGAAAAGAGAAAAAAAATTGCTTCAATTCTTATATTTAATTTTAATAACAAATTTTCTTCCAGTAAAATATATAATTTAAACTCTTGGGATTACCTGCATATTAATATTAATTTTATTCATATATTTTAACATTACCAAAATCACTTATTCAAAGGAAACATTTGAATTTTCACACTGGAATATTTCCAAATAACCATTTATTTTCTTCTCCATGATAAAAGAAAAGTAACCTAGGTATAAATTCTAAATCAGAATGCAATTATAATTGAAAATGCTAGACTTTCTCAGAAGAAGGAAGCTGTGAAGTCATAAAAAATGGAGCACAATAAAGCTATAAAAGTACACATTGTTTCTGCTCTCATTTTCCAGCTTCCCTTTCAGTGATACAATAGGATTTATCAGATAGGACCATCATGACAAGAGGAAGAACATACTAGGGAAAGGTTCATATCAAACTGAAGCGAAATGCCCCTGCCCATGGCAGGGGGGTTGGAACCTGATTATCTTTAAGGTCCCTTCCAACCCAAAGCATTTTGTGATTCTCTGAAATATTTAAATAAAGAGCAGATGCTGCAGTGAAACAAAAATTTAGCAGAGCATCAGCACAGTATATGAACTGTGCTTGCTTGAGAAATCTCCTTTAGTATTCAAAAATTTAGGCAAAACTCTTTGTATGAATCTACTTCTCCAATGAAAAGTTCTGAATATATATGCCTATCAAAGTAAAATCAGTATTATAAAATGTGTGCCACTGTGGGTTATTCATTTAACAGTAGACAATGAGCCCTGCCATATGAATTTGACTGAAGTGATTGACTCTGAAGTTAGTAAACCAGCAAATGTACAATGAGAACATGCATGCAATTCTTTCTTGAGAAACAACAACAAAACAATTCTGTGGCAAGCAGCATTGACCTATAAAAATAACTCTAAAATGAACTCACTCTACATACAAAGTCAAATTCCTGGATGACCTTCATGAATTAGTTTCAGAATTAAATTATGACAGGGAAACCTTGGGATGGGCTGAAATTTGGACAACTTTGGTCACTACAGTGTTTTAAATGAACCTCCTGGGATTCATTAGGCCAGGAGAAATTTCTTTAATGATGCAAAGCATGACACTAGTGTTGCTTATGCAAATTTTCTTTAGCTGAAGAAGAAAACCCTACTTACATTTTAATTATAAATATTGAGAGCTGTAGGGAGTGTGTGTGTAATTCTGTCTTTCAGTTGTCATAGAATCATAGAATCATAGAATGGCAAGGGTTGGAAGCGACCCCAAGGATCATAGAGCTCCAACCCCCCTGCCACAGGCAGGGCCACCAACCTCAGGCCTGGATCTACACAAGGTAGCCCAGGGCCCCATCCAACCTGGCCTTGAACACTTCCAGGGACGGGGCATCCACTACTTCTCTGGGCAGCCTGTTCCAGCACCTCACCACTCTTTCTGTAAAAAACTTCCCCCTAATATTCAATCTAAACCTTCCCTCCTTCAGCTTTAAACCATTCCCCCTTGTCCTGCCATTATCTGCCCTTTGAAAAAGCTGATTCCCCTCCTGTTTGTATGCTCCCTTCAGGTACTGGCAGGCTGCAATGAGGTCCCCCCACAGCCTTCTCTTCTCCAGGCTCAACAAGCCCAGCTCCCTCAGCCTCTCTTTGTAGGGCAGGTGCTCCAGCCCTCTGATCATCTTTGTGGCTCCTCTGAACCCTCTCCAGCAGTTCTACATCCTTCTTGTATTGGGGTCCCCAGCTCTGGACACAGTACTCCAGGTGGGGCCTCACGAGGGCAGAGTAGAGAGGGACAATCCCCTCCCTGTCCCTGCTGGCCACCCCTCTTCTGATGGAGCCCAGGATCCCATTGGCCTTGCGAGCTGCAAGAGCACACTGCTGGCTCATGTTCAGTTTCTCATCCAAGGTGACACCCAGGTCCTTCTCAGCAGGGCTACTCTCAATCTACTCACATCTTATGTGTTCTCAAATCCCTCAATGTTTTTTTTCTCCTGAGTTGTTTATAAGATTGTTGCACAATAGGTAGAGAAGGGGTAAGTCCTGACAAATGCTCACTTTGCAGAGAGATGGTTGTTGGAACAGTGGTTCCTTCACCAACACATCCTACATTTTTGTTGTGAAAAATGCAAGCCTTAATTCTCCAAAGCTTTATGCCCATGTTTAAAAGGTTGTTCTGGTTTTTGACTAGGATAAAAGAAATTACTTTCACTGACCTCACTTAGAAGACTGGAGTGTGAGTTTGTGTGTACTAAGAGAAAGTAATTTTCATAAAATTGTTTCAAAATTGGTAAGAATTTGCACCAGTCTGAGCACAGTAATCATTGACTGGTGACACTGGGCAACTTCTCAGCATTGTACATGTAGAAGATAACTAATGTGACTGCCCATATGTGCTTAATTTCTGCTCCCACGCTCTTCCCCTACCTTTGTTCCTCCTCTTTGCTGATTTCTTCAAGTATCTAGAGCCCCCTTCTCCAGACATGTTTTTAAGGTAGAAGAGAATGGCAGTAGTCTCCATACTGTCATTCACCACTTGTGTTTGCCCAGGATCACAGCTCTCTCCTCACCTCAACCCATGCCACAGCCACATGCAACCTCTTTCAGTGACCCCTGCTCCTCAGCTGGAGTGCAGGCGGCTGTACCATATAGGCAGCATGTCTCCTTTCAGTGAGTCACCGCTGTCCTGTGCGATGGGTATGGATCAATACTTTGTCTTTCCTGTATAAATTTTCTATTCTTTTTCTCACTGAAGTAAAGGGGGGGGGGGGAGGGGGGGGGGTCACCCAAAATAAAGGTGTTATTCCAGAAAAGCAGTTTACTGATTTCTAAAACTAAATGCAAAATCAGCAGCAGGTTTGAAAGGTCAATGCAATGATTTGCAGCAAACGAAGACCTGGACCTGGCATTTCTTTTTAGATCCTAGTACCAATGGATAGGGAGCTGTTGATTTATAATGGCATTTTTTAAAATGGTGATACTGGAAGCCTACAGTAGTGTTGCTGCTGATTGTGAACTTCTGTAGGATTCCTGGTTAAGTTGGGAGGTTAACAGGCTCTCATTTTCTGCTGTATAGCTCATTTGCCTACTAAACGATAAAATCATATCTAGTGCCACCTAGATGAAAATGAAATGGTAATTAGACCAATAAAAGGAATTAGGTATTGTTACATTTGCCATTTCAACAGCTCCCTTGAAACACTTGACCCCCTGGGATAAAATTTACTGCCTGGAGTTAAGGCTGTAGCTTCATTTCCTCTGCGATACTTAGGAAGAATTCTTCAACATGGGATTCACCACAGCCAGGAACCTTGCACTGTCAGCTGCCTAAAATAACTGACAGGAGGATGATGAGGACATATGTTTACTTTAAGTCAATGAGAGATGCATAGTTTAGATGCTTTCCTCACTGACCTTAAATAGCATTCTTCCTCTGTAAACAAAAAGCTCTCTAGTCCGGTTAAAGCAGAGCTATAGGATGAAGAGCCTTCCCCAAGTTCTCTTCCTTACACTATAATTCAATAATTAAAACAGAAAGCCAGGCTGAGGAAGGTCATTTAGGACAACTCCTTCAGCACAGCTGGTTGGCCTGCAGAGGAAGCTGTAGACGGCTCTGGTTTCAGACACTCTAGCTGTGTTCTCAAATAGCTGCTCCAAACTTACAACTCCACAAAAAGGTCCTCAGGAACGTTTTGGGAATGGGCAGACTCCTTAAACTGTCTCTTCTTTCTTTCCTGCCTGTTTCTAGGAATCCTACAGGCTACAGAATTAATGCAGAGTCACTGGCCCCAATAGGCACTGCCCAGTTTTCCAGCTTCTTCACAACACATGGATAACTTTCATCAAGTCCCTCAAATCTCCAATACAGCTGATTTTAAACAGGAAGGTTCCTCAACACTGCGCAGCATCACCCCCATCGAGGCCGCATCCTCTCCCACCTCTGGTCTCTCAGCTCCCCTTGCCCTCTGCTGTGTGCCAGCAAATGCCTTTCCTTAGGTCACCAAGGACAAGGAAGCTTGGTCACGGTGAGGTCACAGGTGGTTAGAAACACCTAAAGTTATTTCCTGGCAGCATAGTTCCTCCAGCTGCCTGAGCACAGTGCCGGGTGGCAGAGGGCAGGCGGTGACTGCCCAAGAGGTCACTAGGAATGTTTTGTTTTGACAGACAAACCATGTGAACTCCTTTGGGCAACCTGCTGGGGCATCTGTGAAGTCCCTGCTCCTGTCTTACTGATATTATGTGGTTCTGCCATCCAGTTTACAGTTTAGTTCAGCAATCTGCAAGGTGCAACTGTTTGGTATGTAGTTTTCTTCCCTTCTCCAGCAGGAAGGGAAAAAAATCCAAGCATTTTAATTCTCTGGTATTTAAAGAATCACGAGACCCAGGAGTACTATAACAAAGGGCTATATTGAAGCACAATGCGTATGTTTATATCCCACCCACGCACTCTGCTGACAGCATCTTCACCTACGTGCAGCTCCGTAATCCCCTCTCCAGAATTTCTTACCACAGTTTTCAAATGTTAAGAAGGGGCTAATGCCCACTAAGCAGCTTGCTGGTTACTATTTACACAAGTAATAATTCCCTTTTATTACAAATGTTAGTCTCACACTGTTCTCCCAGTCTCCACCTCTCCGGGCTGCTGAGTGAAGGAGCAGCTGTTTCTGTGTCTGCAGTTTCTTTGCAGAATAGGTAATGTCTATAAATATCTTAAGTATGGGGTGCAGGGGGAAATGGCCTGCCCCTTTTCAGTGGTCAGTGGAGACAGGACAAGGGGCAATGGCTGCAAGTTGGAGCACAGGAAGTTCCGCACCAACATGCAGAGGAACTTTTTCCCAGTGAGGGTGACAGAGCCCTGGGACAGGCTGCCCAGGGGGGTGGTGGAGTCTCCTTCCCTGGAGATATTCAAGACCCATCTGGACGCCTCCATGTGCAGTATGAGCTGGGGAGCTGCTTTGGCAGAGGGGTTGGACCCGATGATCTCTCAAGGTCCCTTCCCAACCCTTATGATTCTATGATTCTATTAAGTAGGTGAATAGAAAACAATCTTCATGTGTATTCCTTGATGATGGATCATTGTGCTGCAAGACAAGATTCAAAATCCATGATAACTCTTGGGAAATATTCTGCCAGAGAAATTGTTCCTTGTGTCTATATCTATCTCTGCAATAATTCCTGCAATATTATTGTTCTTAGACTTTGGAAGACAAATTATCTCATCATCAGAGAAATAAGAATTTTGAAGAATTTTCTTGGGTCAAGACCAGGGAGAAGGCTTTGCTGAGAATCTGTCTCAGCAGCTGTGGTAACATGCTAATTACAAGGCCTTTCTATGACAAGATACTAGGTCTTTAAGATGCAACATTTTTTGCCACCAGCAGCTACCAGATATAGTAATATTGATTACTGTAATTAAAAATAATAATACAGTTTATGTAGAAATGACGCAGCTTAAGAGAAAAAGCAGGTACACTGTAATAGCTCCACTGCAGACAGAGAAAGGAACTTGTGCTCTGCAAGACCAGATTTAAAAAATCCAATTCCAGCAGCTATCTGAATTTCCCTCAGAGTTTGTTAGCTAGAACTATTTTTCTTCTTATTTTTCTGTCTCAAAGAATAACAAAGCCTTCAAAAGTAATCAGTTGCAAGTTAGCAATGGGCATGGTCGTTGCTGTATCCCATTTGTAGGATATATAAAGCTGCATGGAATATTTTGCAAGAAACTGTTGCCACACACATATCAGGCCACAAAGTTATGAAACAAAAATACTGTGAAAATAAAATTTAAAGAATGCCCCACGTTCACGTGACATAGTGCTGGGCCATTCTACACAACAGTTTTGAAATTATGAAGAGTAAAGGCAATGGCTGTGATACCAGAGCTGAAAAGCCAATTGTAACTCTCAGGATTTATTTTATTTACTGTACTTGGAGCACGAAAAACACAGATCACACCAAGGAATTCAAGATATGAAAATTCGTTGTTTCTCCTACCAGAACCAGTTACACTGGTTTCCAGCCACCCTCCAATATGAAAATCTGCTAAGTGCTGGAGGCCTCACATGGCTTTTCGAAATGAACTGACGAAGCAAAACTCCAGTCACAGAACTCTGTCACTGTTGTCGTGCCTTTAGCATGAGGTGGGCAGCTCTTGACCGCTGGTGAGTGGATCACACGCACTGCGGATTGACCCAGCCCTTGCTGGCAGCGTGGTGATGCCAAGTCCATGCTGCACAGCATGTGCCCCTTGTGCCAGGCTCTTCTCTACCTGCTGTCATTTAAAAAAGCATTGTAGCCTTGGGAGAGGCCTGTTTACAAACAAGTTGGTCAGAGGCAAAGGCGCTCAATATGCTTTGTTAGTTAGCACATGTTTCCTATTATCTTTTCTAAATTTGGATTGCCTCGGTTCTCCCTCCCACATCACTTGGAGTAAGTGAGGGTTGGCAGCAGAATTAGCATTTCAACAGACAGAATTTTTAGGACATGGGATGCATCTACATCTGAGGACCTCCCGTGTGTTTTGAGACTCAGCACAAAACAGTTTACACAATAGCAGCCAAAGTAACCCGAGAAAGTACTTCTGATACAGCTTCCAAAATGAAGTTCCCAGTTTGCCAAGAGCATACAGCTTAGCATACAGCTAAGAAGCCTGAAGGTGCCCAAGCCTGAAGGTGCACCCCATAGGACCTGATGGGGTGCACGCCTGGGTGCTCAGGGAGCTGGCAGATGAAGTTGCTAAGCTACTCTCCATCCTATTTGAGAAGTGATGGCAGTCGGGTGGCATTCCCACTGACTGGAAAAGGGGACACCTAACCCTCATTTTTAAAAAGTAAGACCTGGGGAACTACAGGCCAATCAGTCTCACCTCTGTGCCCAGCAAGATCATGGAGCAGATCCTGCTGGAAACTGTGCTCAAGCACAGGGAAAGTAAGGAGGTGAGTGGTGAGAGCCAGCATGGCTTCACTAAGAGCAAATTGTGCCTAACAAACTCAGTGGCCTTCTATGATGGAGTTACAGTGCTGGTGGATAATGGAACAGTGACAGATGTCATCTACCCGGACCTGTGCTAAGCGTTTGACACTGCCCTGCACAATATCCCTGTCTCTAAACTGGAGACATCCATTTGATGGATGGACCACTCTGTGGATAAGAAATTGGCTGGATGGTCACACTCAAAGAGTTGTGGTGAACAGCTCAGTGTCCAAATTGAGGCCAGTGATGAGTGGCATTCCTCAGGGGTTGGTACTGGGACCAGCACTGTTCAACATCTTTATTGGAGATGTGGAGAGTGGCATTGAGTCCACCCTCAGTAATTCTGCCAACAACACCAAGCTATGTGGTACAGTTGACGCGCCAGAGGGAAGTGATGTTGTCCAGAGGGACCTTGACAGGCTTGAGGAGTTGGGCCCAAACCATGAAGTTCAAAAAGGCCAAATGCAAGGTCCTGCCCACAGTTTGGTGCAGTCTAAAGCACAACTATAGCCTGGGTGGAGAATGGATTGGGAGCAGCCATTCTGAGGAGAATGACTTGGGGGTGCTGATTGATGCAAAGCTCAACACGACTTGGCAATGCACACTTGCAGCCCAGAAAGTCAAGTGTATCCTGGGCTGCATCAAAAGAAGCATGACCAGCAGGTCCCTCTACTCTGCCCTTGTGAGACCCCAGTCCTGCTCTGGGGACCCCAGTGCAAGAAATATATTGAGCTGCTGAAGTCCAGAGGAGGGCCATGAAGATGATCAGAGGGCTGGAGCACCTCTCCCCTATGAAGACAGGCTGAGAGAGTTGGGCTTGTTCAGCCTGGAGAAGAGAAGGCTCCAGGGAGACCTTAGAGCAGCCTTCCAGTACCTGAAGGGGCCTACAGGAAAGCTGGGGAGGGGCTGTTTATCAGGGAGTGTAGTGATAGGACAAGGGGTAATGGTCCTTAAGCTGAAGGAGGGTAGATTTGGATTAGACACTAGAAAGAAATACTTTACTGTGAGGGTAGTGAGGCCCTGGCGCAGGTTTCCCAGAGTAGCTGTGTTCAAGGCCAGGTTGGATGGGTCTTTGGGCAACCTGGCCTAGTGGAGAGTGTCCCTTTAAGGTCTCTTCCAACCCAAACCACTCTATGAGTCTATGAAACAGGGCCTGTAAAGAGATTTTTCAAAAGATAGCCCTGCTACCCCTACATTTCAGCCATATTACAGGGAAAATTGGGATTTACGTCTACAGTGTGACTTACTGCTGGATTCTAGCAAAGGGTACGTGAAATGGATGCTTCTTTTTTTTTTCTGTAAAAGAGATGATGGCAGAAGCCTACAGAAAATTCCAGAGGTTGCTTTATCTATGTGCTCTTAGATTTTTGTATTGTTTCCATCATGCTGATTTTCACAGTTCATTTCCCTTTGCCCAAACCAGAGCCTGTTTAGTCCAGAGTCACACCTAAAACACAGAGAACAGGCCTCTTAGTTTAATTTAAAACTATCATTAAGATTACACTGTGAAGCTTAGAAGCTGCAGTAAAATTGGTCAGGAACTATCAGCATCTCCTACATTAGTTGTGTACAAACCAATTTAAATTTCTACAGATTTGTTATGCTCTACCATAATTGCTTTTGAGCATAATCACCAAACTATTAACCCAAAATCTGAAGTCTTACTCCAAGGCTAGAAGATCAGACCCAAGGTAAAAGCAGGACAGGAGCTTTCACTGAAATGACCTACTTTCCATCTCTTGCCAAAGAAAACCTGAGAGCAGTTCACTTGATCTCTGGAAGCTTAATGGGCCATGATGTGGCACGCAAAGACACAACAAAATATGTCCCCACAACCTGGCAGTGTTTTTGCTGGTTGATATCACTGTTTTAAAGAGAACTGGAAGCCAGCAATGGAACCAGAATGATGTTTGGGCCAAGTGTAGTTTCTGTGTGAAGGTTAGTATAGAGTGTAGTGGGGGTAGTTCACTTGGTGCTGCAAGAAGATGAACAACTGAAAACTTATTTTGACCAGGGAAGTTTAAAGATCCTTCCCCTGTCCCTGCTGCCCAGCATACAGCTCTGCAGCAGCAGCTGGGGAAGAGAGCAGCACAGTGAGCATGTGGGGCCTCTGCACAAGGAACGCAATGGGGTCCCATCTCCAAGTTGTGACTGTTAACTTGTCCTCAGCTTACCTCCCTCTGTAACCCAACACTTCTCCACCTGGTATTTTAAAACCAAAGGCTCTTTAACGGTCTTCTTGGCCACCAGCCTAGTAGGAATTCCCTTCATGGTGTGCCCAAGTAACACAGGATCATCATACAAAAGGAGTAAAATTATTGATTATAATTCCAAATTGGCATCTTCAGGTGAACATAACCAGGAGCTAGCTGAATTACATAGACAGCATAGCTCATACTCTTTCTCCCTTGCATGCACAGAAACAAGAGGGGTACACTTGCAGCATCCCACATAATGTATCTCAAAGGAGTGTAAAGCTGTTCCTTCATTTTGCTCTTCAGATCCTTTTAGGGAGAGGAGAATGAGGCTTTCCTCTCATGAGACAAGGTTGCATTGTTCACCAAACACACCTAAATTGTGCCAGCAAAAGCTTTGTGTTTCTTCAGAAATTGTTCTCGGTAGATCATTGCCTGAAAGGTGTTAGGCAGAGATGAGGCCTTGATATTTTTAGTTTAGATAGATTATCCCTTGCTAAGGCCAGAATAACATCACACACACATGACTGACTGTACTAGCAAGTTAAAGCAGTTTTCCAGGGCTCCAGAAATTCCAGTAGGTACTTTGTCATCCTTCTGGAGAAGTGCTAGGATATTGATCTGTCTTAGCACTTAGTAAATCAGGCACCTCCAACTCTGAAACGGGCCTTGCTTGGTGATACTGGGCCAACTTCACGGCTGTGTTCCTTTCCAACTCCCCCATGAAAAATGGTTTTCACAGTACATCAATCCCTTGGGAAATGCTTTATGAGAAGCACCATGTGAGGGATTCACGATTACCAACGAATCCCTGAAAGTCAAAAAGAACACAGAAAACATTTGCTGTTTCCCAGCAGGGCTTAGCAGTCATCTTGCTGAGCTCATATCCTTCTTCTTCTGATGACAGAAGCTCTCATCAGATCTTCAAGGCAGGCCAAGACCTCAGACTTGATGACTCAGTCAGTGCTCCTGTTACCTCCTGCTGGTGCCCTATCCCATATGGTTCCTTTTCCTACAAATGGTATGCCTTTGGCAAACCAAGTACTTAAATGGCACCTTTCTTCTGAGGAGTTAAAGACACATTACAAACACACTATCAATTTCTTTCTTCTTTTACAATAGATTTGATTTAATCCGTATCTTAGGAAAATGGCACACCTATTATCGTAATTAACATGGTAGGTAAATGGAAAGGATTAAGGGAGAAGCTTTCAGTGGTTAAATGATGGACAGATGGCACGCCTGTTGAATTTACATGCCAGGCATTGGGTTGGGTTTGTATCTGTTTACAGTAGTGTGTAAGCTGCATGTAGGTTTCCTGGTAGATTATACCCCCATCAAAGTACATTTGATTTCCATCACATGGCCTTTCAGACCTTGCTTTGTATTCCTGGAGTTATGGGGAAATTATAATGGGCTGGATTCAGTAAAGGATTTAGGATATGCTTGCAACACAGGTTGCAGCATAGTATATGTAGTGATTCTTAAGATAAATGGAACAATCTTGAAAGTGTGTATTGTACAACCGCAGCAGGGTTAGTTGGTGGTGCTTCTGATGAGGTTGCATCAGTTTTCTCAGATGTCCTAAATTTAAGAGCTAGTTCCAGGATCTGTACCCTAAACAGCTACGTGCAGGGCAGATAAAACTGTAATTGGAATTCAGCAAGTAAAGTGAAATGTGTGAAGGGAACAGAAATAAAAGGAATGGAAGAGAAGGGATTTGGGATCTTTATAGGCCTGGAGATAAAATGGAGTTGAGATAGTCAGTGATTAGCCAAAGGTTCAGTGTGTCAAACTAACCTACCTTTTTGATGAGACAGCTGCTTTTCCAGAGAAGGAAAATAGGGTCCATCAGCTGAGGTCCATATGGACCTGAGCTGATGTTATTGTTTGGGTTTTTTTTGGTGGTGGTGGATTTTTTCTCATTAGAAGCTATTTGCTAAGTTGGAGATAATATAGTGAAGAAATTTCAAGATCTGTTGGGAAGCAGCCTAAAGAGATTAAAATGGGCACTAAAAAAGAGGAGGCATACACAGGAAAGGGTGTTGGTGAGCAAACTTGGTGCTGAGTACTGGGGAATCATGATGCTTTTTTTTTTCTTTTTTGTAATTATCTTAGCTGAAATGGGGAAGGATCTGCGTTTGTCAGCTGATCATAATGATTACAGGGAATCAGAATCAGTGATTCAGGTTCCCTAGCAAAGACTGTGTGAGGCTCTAGTGAAACCCCATCTGAAGAACTGGTTGCAGTACTGGTTGGGGAGCATTTGTAGCACCGTTCTCATGAGGAGCTCAGCTCCCCGAGTATTGCAGAGTGAGGGCTGGCAGGGAATCAGGCTTATCGTTCCAAACATTGTCAGTGACATAAAGGAGGTACTAATGTAAGAGGACAACGTACAAAAGCAGATGGTTATGAACCATGTGTTGTTTTGTGGTACAAATAAGATTTCTGTTAAAGAAATGGAGCTCAGGAGCAATCTTCTAGTGACAATTTAGGGATAAAAAAATATGTTATAAATGGAGTAGATCTCTACCAGAAAAAAATTAGATTAGCCTGAAAAACCTATTGATGGGATGATGTTCTGAAAATCCCCTGCTCACATACTATTTAACTGGCTCTCCCTGACAAATGCCTGTTGATACTCAGAAATGTCCTTCCCTCAACACCTCAGCATCTCTTTTCCAAAAGCACGGGTTAAGAATTGGTACTCTCCTGCACTTACACTCTGAGTAAATAACATGGAGAGAATGTGAAATTTAGAAGAGCTGGCCCTTTCCTTTAGAAGAAAATGGAAAAAGGGTAGGGGTCACAGGCACTTTTTTCATGAAACAGGACTTTTATAGGAAGCATGTGGTGTGATTTCATCTTCCTTTTCAGCTCTCTCCTTCCCAGTGAACAGATATGGGTTTGGTCTTGCACCTTTCTCTTCCTGAAATGAAGGGAAGCATCTAAATGTCAGACAGGATTGAGATTAGGATACTCTGCTCTGCTCATCAAAATGCTGAGACAGTGAATGGATGAAGATGCACGGTCCAATGAGACAGAGGTGGCTAGAGACCAAAGTTAGAGGTGGGGAAACTTGAAGTACAGCCCAGTGCTTGTGGTGCTCACTTACAGGCAGAACTGTGAATACTTTGTCTGAGGCTTGTTCGAAATCTCCCTGGTGAAACCATCTAGTGACTGCCATTACTCAAGGCCACTCAGACTGAAAAAGAGCTTGGATCCTGCACTCTCTTTCAGGCAGTGCACTTCCTATACATGAAAAACTGTGCAACACCACCTCTCCTAAGCGTATTTGGAAAGCACGAGCTCCTCTCAGACTCCTTTGAGGTGGTTTTAATCCTGTTGTTAGGATACATGCACATAGCTAAAGAGGGTTTCTGCAGCCCTGAGGGAGGCAATTACATCCTTGAGGAATTCAGACAGGGTGTTCTGTTTTTTCAATACCCTAGCTCGGGAGAGCTCCCCGCTGGGCAAGGTAATTGTTCTAAGTTCCCTTCTGAGCCAATTGGTCTCCACTAGCATTAGAGCACAAGCCTAAGGGGAACCCTGAGATTGGTGGTGATGGAGTCACATACAAATACCAGTTCCTTTTAGAATTTTTAGAGGGAAACCAGCACCTTTTCCAGGAAGCTGAACCCCGTCTGGATACGTTCAGATGCATTTAAGCCTTCAGAGGACTTGAGCAGATAAACATTTAGGGCACATCTCAGGCTGGCAGTGCAGCACCTCACAGAAATAACTGCACTAGTGGTGAGGGAAAGAGTCTGCAGAGCTGAAAGCACGATGGTGTTGCCTCACCAATGCAGGCAAGAATCAGGGCTGGCTGACACCAAGACCTTCTTCATACGGGTGTATCATGGAGCAAACAGATCTCGCACGGTGCTGTGCTGACAGGCGCATGGGCCTGCCACAGCTCAGCTAGACATCCTGACCTGGCACTGCACTTAAGCAGCTCTGCACAGGCAATTACAAGTGATCATACTAGCCACTTGGTGCTAATCATGCTATCAGACTTTCTGGAGACTTTCTGACCTGCTGGAGAAGAGCTCTGTGGAGAAGGACCTGGGGGTCCTGGTGGATGATAGGTTGGTTGTGAGTCAACCGTGTGCCCTGGTGGCTAAGAGAGCCAATGGGATCCTGGGGTGCATCAGGAGGAGTGTGGCCAGCAGGTCTAAGGAGGTGATCCTCCCCCTCTGCTCTGCCCTGGTCAGGCCCCACCTGGAGTGTTGTGTCCAGTTCTGGGCTCCCTGGTGTAAAAAGGACAGGGATCTCCTGGAGAGAGTCCAGAGAAGGGCTACGAAGATGATTAAGGGCCTGGAACATGTAGCCTATGAGGAAAGGCTGAGAGAGCTGGGGCTGTTCAGTCTGGAGAAAAGAAGACTGAGTGGGGACCTAATCAATGTTTATAAATATCTTAAGTATGGGGTGTAGGGGGAATTGGCCAGCCCCTTTGCTGTGGTCAGTGGGGACAGGACAAGGGGCAATGGCTGCAAGTTGGAGCACAGGAAGTTCTGCACCAACATGCGGAGGAACTTTTTCCCAGTGAGGGTGACAGAGCCCTGGGACAGGCTGCCTAGGGAGGTGGTGGAGTCTCCTTCTCTGGAGATATTCAAGACTCATCTGGACGCCTGTCTGTGCAGTATGAGCTGGGGAGCTGCTTTGGCAGGGGGGTTGGACCCCATGATCTCTCGAGGTCCCTTCCAACCCCTACAACTCTGTGATTCTGTGAGGTCTTCAGGTGCTTCAGGATGTCATTCTGAGACCTCCAAAAGTCTACCAGTACTTGATGCCAGGTTTTGATGGATCATTCAGCTGGTACTACTGGAACTCTGCTTAGGTGTCAGTGTTTCAAAGTTCAAGTGGCGTTTAGCGGCTCTGCTTGTACTTCTGCTGGTAAAACGTCGGTAGGACAGGAACGCGCAGCTGTGGACAGTTTTTGGGAAAAAAATAAAGTAAAAAAATTATAATCTTCCCTTCGTAAGCCTGGTATCACCACCATCACTACGGGTTTTCTTCTCCTTTAAAGCTGCTGACAGGGCTCTCAAACCCGCGCCCTCTTACAGCAGCTCATCGAGCGGGAAAGCCCGCAGGCGCTGGCACGGCACACCCCTTCGCGCCTCCCATCACTGGGTAACTGCTAACCCCGCGCGGGGGCCGGGTCCCGCTGCCCCTGGCTGACTGGAAGCCCCGGCAGACCCCGGCTCTCCCTTCGCTTCCTATCCTAAGGCCAAAGGGCGCGTTCCAGCCTTACCGCAGGCCGGCTGCCGGGGCCTCACCCAACCCACCCCAGACCGGGCCCTCCTGCGCCGCGTAGCGGCTGTGGGCTGCGTGAGCGGAACGAGCCCCGCGGGACGAACGGGGGTGAAGCCAGGCGCCCCGCAGGGCGGAGAGCCGGGGGCAGGAGGTAACTGCGCAGCCGGCGGAGGCGGCCCCCGGCCGAGGTGGGGGGGTGGCGCGGCTGAGGAGACCGAGGGCCGCGGCCGCGCCACGCGGGGCGCGGGTCACGCAGCTCCGCGTCCGCTCGGAGCGCGACCTCCCGCTGGCGGGGCGGCGGGAGAGGAGGCGGGGCCTCGTTGCGTCTGCCCTCGGGTTGGTTGGGGCGCCTTGAGCCACCGTGGGAGGGGAGAGCGGCAGCGCGGGATTGGCTGGTGCGGGGTCCGGCGGCGCTGGGCGCGGCCGTCATGTAAAGCCGCAGGGCGGCCCCGCCGCTGGAGCTTTAGTCGCTGGGCAGCGGCTGTTGGCGGCGGGAGCTGCTTTGTGGCTGGCGGCCCCCGCGCCGCTCCTCGCCCGCCGGTGACGATGCTGGACCGCGAGCGCGGCTGGAGCGTCTCCTTCGCCGGCTGCGGCTTCCTGGGCGTCTACCACATCGGCGCCGCCACCTGCCTGCAGGAGCGCGCCCCCCACATCATCCGCGACGCCCGGCACATCTACGGCGCCTCCGCCGGGGCGCTCGCCGGCGCCGTGCTCGTCGGAGGCGGCTCTCTGGGTCAGCGGCTCCGCCCTTTTGTCCTGGCGGCGGGGGGTGGTGGTGTGCGGCGGGCTGAGGGGAGCGGGGCGGCGGGCCGAGGCGAGCCCAGTGCGGCGGAGGGGGCCTGCCCAGGCCGGCTGCGGTACGGCTGCGGTACGGCTCCGGCCCCCCGGAGCGCCCTGTCCCGCCTCCGCCGGTGTCGCTGCCGGCTGGGCTGGGCAGTGGCTCCCCGCGGGACTGGCTCTTGTTGTCTCTCGCTCCTTTCGTGCCCCCCGAAGAGGAACGCGCCCCCTTTTGTGGAGGGGTTCCATCGCCCGGGGGGGGTTCCCCGCGCTCCATCCCGCGAGTACAGCGCGTGAGCCCGCCGCGCCGCCCTGGGGCGGGCGGAGGGGCAGGTGGGGTGGTGGAGCTGGCGTGGCTGCGCCGCCGTGGCTGGGTATTTAGCAGCCTCCCGGGATCAAGAAACGGTCTTGCCGGTGCCTGGAGCTCAACAGTGGCGAGGCCAGATGTACCCCCAGGGACAGGGACAGAGAGGTACGTGTGTCTGGCTGAGAGAATTCCTCTGCCTTCTGGCCTCAGAGCTGGGAACGCCGGGTTGATGGGGACCTTAACTGGGCAAAGTAGAGGAAACGAGAGCTTTTGGGAGGGTGGGAGGTAGGTACATGCTCGCACTCTCCGGAGGGAGCAAACTAACCCTGTCACCCATTCAAAACAAGGCGCGGAGGCTGTTGGGAAACAATGCGTGTGTCTCCTGTGCCGCTCTCTTTGCACACAGGAGTGTTGGTTAGCTTCAGCTTCCTGCCGCTCAGGCTTCCTCCGGAGCTTCCCCTTGCTCGGGGTGAGGCTGAGAGATACGGTCAGGGCTTAGGTTTGCTTTAACGTGCTTTCCCCCTTTAATCCGTGCGTGGCGTGTGTTGCATAGGTTGCATGCTGTTGGAAAACAGTAGGCTGATCAAAAGTAACCGTTCTTAATGACAATTCAAGTAATAGAGGCAAGCCTGTTTTGATTTTGTACTGTTTCTTTGATGGGATGTTAGCTTGCAACTGAATGTAGTCTCTCTTGTGAGCTAAGCACTTGCTAGCTCACAGTAGGGAAAAGATCCCAAAGATACCTTACTTTCACCTGTTCAGGGCTCATGAGAATCCAGACTCTCTGGAACCCAAGAGGGGCGCTGAATAAAAGCTTGCCTAGTTCATGACTCAACGCTGTCCGTTTCTGGTACCGTTAGCTGGTTCAGAACTAGAAACTCCTGTAAACTCACATTTAATCTTACTTGCAGGTAAAGGAGGCAAACAACGAGAGCTTATTTTGTGTTTGGAGAGGGTCTGGGGTTTGCTTTTAAATTTTGGGGGGAACAGTTTGCTAGCTAAAGTGAACAGAAGTTCTCTGTACGTGCAAGAGCATAATGCTGTGAAATGCTTAGCTACTGATCTCTGTCACATGTGCTTAATTTCTTTAAAGCTTTAGCAATAAACTTGTGCTGCTTAAACTTTTTTATATAACTTGGCTATCAAGTCCTAATACTGCACACTTCTGTTGTTACGAGCTAGTATCAGCTTTTAAAAGAAACATTTATTCACCCTAAGTTTTAGGATGTATCAAATTCAAAGTTGTAAGTTGTAAATGATTTAAGAGGGAAGCTGCTTTAAATATTGGAAGCACTCTTAAATGGGAAGCCAGTATATCTTTTACCTGAAAGTATGTGTCATTAACAGCTTTTAAAGTCTTTAGCATTTTAATAATTGAGACTTGCAGACTTCAGATTATTCCCTTGCCTGCCCCTTATATGTCAGCTGAGATTTTTTGCTTTTCTCTACCTACTAGAATAGCTTGTATTTGTGAGGTCACTGTCCAAGGTATTGCATTTCATGGGCAAGTGTATTTTTTCTGGAAACCTGTTTTTAAAAAAAAATAAACCCAACACTTGGGAGTGTTGGAAGACAATTCAAAACCAGGCATGTTCTAAAATCTTAGTTTGATGAATTTACAGATCACAGAAGGTGTTCCCATGTTAAATCTATATCTTTTTAGCTGTGAATTTTGTGTGTGTTGATGTGAAAGGAGAGGGTTGTGCATAAGCCCTAAAGAAACACTGTGTGGTGTAATAATTGACATATTTAATTAGTTTGTATCACATGCCTCCCTTGCATCCATATACTTGTAGTACACAGTGTTTGTTATTTCTGCAGTTGTGGTTATAAGCCCCAGGTGTCTTCACAGTTGAGTTTCTCTGTGGGAAGACAGAGCCAGACTCTTCTCAGAGATGGGTAGTGGAAAGATGAGAGGCAGCAGAGAGAAACTAGAACACAGCAAAATCTGCTTAGGTATAAGGAAAAGAAAGCTATCACAAGGGCGGTAAAATACCAGAGAGGTTGTGGGATTGTCATCCTTGGAGGTGTTCAGGACTTAACTGCATCCCGCCCTGAATCAGTGTGCTTGGTGTTGCACGTGAAGCTTTCTCTGTGTGTATGTATCAACATGTTGTTTGACTAAAATTGGTGAAGTTATTTCATCCCTTCAGGTCTGTAGGCGGAGGTTGTAAATAGAGGGTTTTCTATCATCTGGATAGGCAGACTGAGAGTGTTGCAGAGTCTCAGGTTTGGATAAATGTAAGCATGAGACATTGAACGGGGAAAAATGTGTAATTTCCCGACTGAGGAGGAGCTGTCCTTCCTTGAATTTGGGGGAAGGTAGAGAAAGAAGCCCAGAAGTGGCTGTTCTTTTAAGAATGAAGTGTGTTCCAGGTTATTCCAAACTGGAACCGTTAAGGTGCACTGCTCTTATTAGATGTTCCCAATGGATGTCTCTGGAAATCTACTGTTTCAGTGTCAATGCCGTCATCTGTTCTTGTGGGGCACAAGAGAACAGGTTTGGTGGGGGGATCTAAATATGCTGTCAAGTTTTACTCTGTGGGAAGCAAATTAATAGTTACCTAAACATTAAATAGGAATATTGAAATACAGAAATAAACTAGAAACAATTAAAACTTAGTAAGAACATGAATTTCTTTTTCTCTTGTATTTCAAAACCTAAGACAGGTCTACCTAAAAACCCAGCCTGACTTGAGCTATAGCCCTCCATCCCTTTCTGTTGTCATGGAAGGAGAAGATTTTGGATCCAGCTGAGGAGGGAACTGTATTTTAGTCCTGTGAGAAAGGAAGCGAGAAAGGGAAGAATTAGGAATATTTTGAAGTCTGTTGGATTTGTAATGAAGATCTTTTTAAATTTTCAGTGCCTTAATAGCACATACTCTTGGGTAGACACAACATTTTTTCTGGTGAGGAGCCCTTCTTGTATTTTAAAGAGATTACAATAAACTAAATATGTAAACTTTTTTCTTTCCCTATAGACTACTTCAACTGTAGAAATTCTTACATGTGAAAGGGATGGGTAAAGTGTGAATTCAGATTTCGTTTTGATGGGTAATTATTTTTTTGAAAGGAAGTTGAAATGCCAGAAGTTCAAATCTAAACTGTTAAAGGTCATCAGTTTTTTGTGTGCTTTGCACAGGGTATGTGAAGTGAGCTGATAATTGTCTGACGGTAATCATAGAATGGCAAGGGTTGGAAGGGACCCCAAGGATCATAGAGCTCCAACCCCCCTGCCACAGGCAGGGCCACCAACCTCAGGCCTGGATCTACACAAGGTAGCCCAGGGCCCCATCCAACCTGGCCTTGAACACTACCAGGGACGGGGCATGCACCACCTCTCTGGGCAGCCTGTTCCAGGACCTCACCACTCTTTCTGTAAAAAACTTCCCCCTAATATCCAATCTAAACCTTCCCTCCTTCAGCTTTAATCCATTCCCCCTTGTCCTGCCATTATCTGCCCTTTTAAAAAGTTGATTCCCCTCCTGTTTGTATGCTCCCTTCAGGTACTGGCAGGCTGCAGTGAGGTCCCTCTGCAGCCTTCTCTTCTCCAGGCTGAACAAGCCCAGCTCCCTCAGCCTCTCTTTGTAGGGCAGGTGCTCCAGCCCTCTGATCATGTTCGTGGCTGCCTCTGACCCCTCTCCAACAGTTCCACATCCTTCTTGTATTGGGGGCCCCAGCTCTGGACACAGTACTCCAGGTGGGGCCTCACGAGGGCAGAGTAGAGAGGGACAATCCCCTCCCTGTCCCTGCTGGCCACCCCTCTTCTGATGGAGCCCAGTTTTTGTACAGTGAGAGGTAAATAATCACAGCACAAGGTTAGGGAAGGGCACTGGTTTAGCGGTGGGGTTTCTTTCCCTGTAGAAATAGGGAAAAAAGTGCCTGCAAGGCAAATTAATGAAGGAATTACCATAATTTAAACTTAAGTAATAGTCTGAGCTTCAATTTCATAGGATGCTAGAAAAACAGGGTCAAGACCCGGCAGAGAAGTGGGGGCATGTGTATTTGCTCCTGGGTCCATCCACCCAATGGTCTTGGTCTCTTGGTGTGTTTTTTTTTTTAGAACAGGCAATTTACTTGCTTGGTGCCTAAGTTTCAAAAATGTATTTATTTTGCTTAAGAAAATTAGTGCATGCACTAATTCTGCTGTTCTTGGGCAGAGTTCTGGTGTCTCAAAATCCTACAACATGCCTGAATTCTCTCTTTAGAAACTTTAGAAGACTGAACCTTGCTAAATTAGTTAATAAAAAAAGGTGGTGGTGGTGCATAAAAAAATTGAACTTCTAAAAACTGTCAAGGAAACTGCTTTTTGGAAGTAACTTTTTCACTTGCCATTTTTTGTTTTCAATTTCATGTACAATGTATTTTACTAAAATAAGTGTATATTTGATTATGAGCAGTTAGCTCTTTTTAATCATTTACTGTTTTCTGGGGTGGCAGATGGGGGTCAGGCTACTGGTATCGGTGTATTCATGTCCCAGGGCTTCATCCTGCAAGGGTAGAATGAAAACAATTGTACCAGTGAAAGTGGGGTGTGCCTGACACCTCAGATTAATACTTTTTTAGATGCTCTTTGAATATAGATTCTTGGTTTACTGTGTTAGTGGGAACAGTTTAGGTATTGCTGTTTCTGAGGGAAAGCAAATAGTGTTGTGGAAAGATAGTATTTTTTGGAAATTAATCTGAACTCAAAGGCTTAAGCAGAGGTGTTTCCAGTACAGTGCTTGCATTTAACATGGTAAGTTAAATCCTGTCTACTCTAGAAAGAGTCTGTGTTAAGTTTAAGCATGTGAGTTCTGAAAATATTTTTAGGTGACCTTGCAGCATATCACTCAGGTTAACCTGTTACTTTGACCTTCCTCCTCACCCCCTTTCCTCTACCAAGTTGACAAGCTTATCAGGCGATTTCCTCAAAGTATGCCCTAGAGAAACATGTCATGAAACCTTCAAACAAAACATCACAGGTGGATCAGCTGCTGTTCTTACTGTGGCTGGGTGTCTGGATGATAAAATGATCTTGGTGTTCTTTGGAAGCAATTGTGTCTTCTATAGAGGTTTGATCTAGTTCCCCAATGCTGATTTATTTGGAAAAAAACCACTATGTGCCTGTTACGTGTTGGTAGAAATGCACCTATTTAGGTGGAGACCTGTATGAGTGGTGTTAAGGTCTCCACATTCCTTACTGCTTAAAAATTCCTTCCTCCAGCCTGAAGTTTGGTTAAAGTCCAATGACTGTTTCTAGCTGCGATGGACCCAGGTGCTGGGCGGCTTCAGTACACTGTGGGTCTTTATGGTTGTTGCATGTGGAATATGCCCACGTGTGCTTACAGCAGGCCCCTCTGCTGTGGTCTTTGCAGAATGTGTTTCTGAGGGTGAGTAATTCCCAACAGAAGCATGTTGATGGGTATTTTACACCTACAGTCTAGGTATAGATAATATACAAGTAACTTGGTGGCTGGGTCTTCACTAGGAGTTTTGGAAAGCCCAAAGTTATTTTCTTCCCCTCTGCCCCCCAGAAAACTCCCCAAATCTATCAGAACACCGACGGTCAGTTAAAAAGCTGCTGAATTCTTCTGCTAGGAATGGGAGAGAAAAATTGGAGTTCTAGAAGTGCATTGTTACTGGAAGTGTGGGGTTTCTTTTGTATCTTGTTCTTAAATTAAATGCATTTTATTTTCAGCTCAGGCTTGTGCAGATGTTCTGGCATTAGCCAAAGAAGCTAGAAAGCGAAATCTTGGTCCTCTTCATCCTTCCTTCAATGTGATAAAGATAATAAGAGATGGACTGATGAGAAATCTTCCAGAAAACGCTCACCAGTTGTCATCGGGCAGGCTGTGTATTTCACTAACCAGAGTATCAGATGGTAAAAATGCATTGATATCTAATTTTAACTCTAAAGAAGAAGTTGTCCAGGTATGAGCATTTTTGGCAACTTTTAGAACCTTCTATAACCTTAAGTCCCTTTCACATCAATTGGATTTTTATTTTAAACATTTTGAGATGATGTGACTTTAACAGTATTTTTAAAGATGAATTCAAGCTTCCTTATGCTAAATTCACTGTTTTCCCAGTGAATGTATCTGTGAACTAGTTTTGTGATTAGGTGAGAGGGATCGGTCTTAAAAAGCTTAAATGCCTTTTAAGTGCAGTGTATGTAATGAAACTATATCCCTCATAAATAAGAAAAAAATTTAAGGTCATTATTATAAAAGAAGTGGTCAAGAAACAGTGCAAAATGGCTTTTTGAAATTTTTAATATCAGTTACAAAGATAGTTTATTGATACTCATGTCCCTGCTTACTCAGAAAATCTAGAGCTTGAGTAAATGCTCATAAAAACTTTCTTGCTAATTACCATTTCTAGAAATGGTCTTTTAATAAGTCTTAATTTTTTAGATGGGGTGTGTTTACATTCTAAAAAAAAATACCTTCATCCTGTTTAATGTTTGATACTTTTTCCCCTCTCCTTACTCAGGTGTACTTGCTGAGGGTGGTTTTTTTTTTGTTTCTGGCTTGGTTTTTGCTATCATCTAAAGAGATAAAGATAATAATTTCAGTAATTGAACAGTTGCCATTTAATTTATATGGTCTCATTTTTCTACAGGCTTTAATCTGTAGTTCATTTGTCCCTATTTATTGTGGCCTAATTCCACCATCATTTAGAGGCGTGGTAAGTATCTATTAAGATCTAAAAATAGTTCTAGCTATTCTAATAATATTAAGAGAATATGTATGTTCTTTAGTTTACTCTGTTGTAAGATAAATGACTTCATCATAGCTTTTAGTAACCTAGCTGTATGTTAAACTCTTCAAAAGAACAAGGAAACACTAAATGTGTGGAAGATCTACTATGTACACTTCAGTTCTCCACCCTATACAGGAAATGCGTGGGCACTCAGTCTCTTAAACTTCTTGCTTGCTGATGCAGTCATTAAAAGAGGATATTCCAAGCTAGCAAGCATTTAACTTAAAGGTAAATATTTATTAAAGAAAGGGATGCTTGTTCACCTGCACAAACTTCTAGGAAGTGTAACTTACTTGTTTGTTACAAAATAAAAATCTTGAAAGAGAGCTTGTTGTGTATCTTTGTGTTCTTGCTTGTAGGTACCTTAAGATTGGATTAGAGTTCCATGTCAGTGAGAGAAAAAGCTTTTTTTATGACATTTGTGTTTGGTATAGGACAGTTGCTTTTTTGAAGTTAAAGTGTCAGTATATCAGTTTGTTCTATTACTTCACAGTTGGTTACAAAATCTGGTAGTACTTCATGGCTATACTGGGTTTTTAAAAAATCAATTAAAGGGGCAACAACTGCAGAAAAGTTAGCACAGTTTGTTTTAGGTGTGTAAACTAACAGTTCTGTAAGAAGACATGCACTTCACATCAAGGCAGTGACCTCATGGCTTTTTGTTGCAGTGGTGTATTAACTTGTGTTTGCTTTCTTCCCAACTTTGGTGCTCCTTACACAAGGAGAGGGGAAGAACACCAAAAGCAAACTCAGAACATCTTCAGCAGTGGTCGATTACAAACTGTTCTCAAGGCAATCTGGAAGTGCTGAAAAAGGTCAAGGATAGACATGAAACGCATTTTCTTCTTCATGCTGAAATTTAAGCAAAAGTGATTAGAACCATATAGGGATTTTTCTTTATCTGTACTTCTAAACCTTGTATGTCTCCTTAAACTCTTCCAGATTAAAGGTGTTATGAAAACAGGACGTTGGACTGAATCCAAGGTTTAGGTGGATCCAGGCTAATCTGGCTATTCAGTTCTTGTCACCAGACAACAATGTTATTTTAAAAGGCTTAGTTCAGAGTACAGAAACGTACAAGTGATGCTTTATTTGCACCTATTTTGAGGAAGGTGAAGGAAGAAGTTGTTGTACCCCTTTGATCTTTGCAATTATTCTGATGTGGTTTTAATGCTTAGGAGGCATTTTTAACATAATGTGGTTAAAAAAAAAAGTTGCATATGTAGAGCTTAAACACAGCAGAATGGCAGGTATCTGAACCTTGTAACACCTTGCTGTTTACTGGCTTGGTGCTTCATACTTCGAAACAGAGACTTAGATATACCTATGGAAAGTTATCCTTAACTGCCAGTCATGAAGCTTTTGGGTTTGGTGGGTTTCTGGGTCTTTTTCTACGCCTTTCAAATGCAGAGGTGGTTTTAGATTAGATATAAATTTTTAGATTTAATTTACTAGGGGGAACAGATATCAGAAACCCCAAATAATTAAACCCATTTATCTCTAGAACAGTGACTCAGATGCATACTTATGACGTTTAATAATTCTATGAGAAAGCTGCATGCTGTAGCTCCTCCTTTGCCAAAGCTGTTATATTGTGCTTGGTACTTCTACAAAGAGCTTGGTGACTGCACCTGTGCTTTAGTGATTGCACCTATACACCGATAGGAGTTCTGTCAGGAACTGCATGCTGCTGGGCCTAAAGAGTGTCCACAAAACCTGCAGGAGCAGGCTGCTCTAGAAGAGTGTGTTGGGTAACGTTGCGATGAGCTGTCCTCTTCCTGATTTGTTTCTCAGAATGGTCAGGGAGTGAGTATCAAGTCAGATGAAATTGAAGATCTGGGTTGGTCCTCCTCAAATCACCTGCTTTGTTATGTTTTACAAGGACCTACAGGTTGTGTCTGCTGCCCTGCTAGGAAGAAGGGAGATGCAGCCACTACACCAGCAAGGCTGGTGGTCTTGTGCCGCTCTCAGAACAAGCTGGTTGTGACTGGTGCTGCTGGCGAGATGGCTGGTTTGGGAGAGCGGAGGAGCTGTCTTTAGCCATGGCAGCTCCTGCTCTAGAGACCAGTTACCCTGGTACAGAACTCTGCAGGTCTTGGCGCTTGTAATGTCTGAGATGGTGATACACTAAAACTATGGGAATGGGCAGCTCAATATGAGGAAGCCAAAAGCAAAACCTGGAGCCACTTTTAAACTTGCATTCAAAGCCGAACACATATCCATGCCCCTTGGCAAGGGTCCTAGTGTAGTGTCCATTTTTACTTGCAGCTTCTTTATGCCCAAATACTTATGATGCTTTTATATAAAATTCTGATTATTCAGGGTAATTTCAAGTAACTCTAACTGAATAGTTTAAGTTTTGTGAAACTTGAGCTTCGAAGCATAGAGCTGTCGGGGAAGACAGCAGGCCTGCTAGCGGCCTAGCTCTCTTCTCCCAAGACATAGGCCCTGACAATATTCTTCTGTTCCCATGAGAGAGGAAAAGTTACTCACACTGAGAGGATCCTAATAATCACATTCTCAAAACACAGCGGCCTTGCTGATAGGGGTACAGGCTGCCCTAAACCAAGAAGCAGTTATGGGAAGGTATTTGGGAGTAACAGAACATGTTAGGAACCAACCATAACAAGATGGCCAAAAGCAGCACGTGTGCGGATGCTTTTAGGTATTAAAGGTAAACTAAGGATGTTTAGCTATAAGATAGGTTTATCAGAGCTCGTTATAATTACTCACCAATCAATATGGTGTGAACAGTGTGTGTAACCAATTAGCAGTTTTTTAGCTTGCCACGTTTGCAGTAAGAAAGGTATAGAATCTGTGTGATTTCACCTAATAAAATGGCTGGCTTCATGGCTTCACCTACAATTCATATCGAATTGCGTGTTGCTCTCTGCCGATCGCCACATAGAGCTATTTTTTTAGTTATACTCTTTCTAAAGTAGTACCCTGGTGCTCTCCTTTGAGGAAGAAGAGACAGTGGTTCTGCTACTTTTCCTCTGTATGTTGTGTGGTATTATGATCTTTAACATGGACTTGCTCCTTCTTAAATATTAAAAAACAATATAGTCCAACATTGAATACTCTTAGGCTATCTATGGAACGGTAGGTAGGAATGGGCTTTTTTTAACTGGCATTAGAGGGCAAAGCTTGCTTCTCAATGCTTAGCCTGGGAGAAGAGGCACTGTTCTGTTAGTCTTAAATGCTGTTCAATTCCTGCATGGAAGATGTGCTAGTTAGAAGTGTTCAGCCTCTCAGACTCTTTATCTCTGTTAATTTTTGTAGCGCTATGTGGATGGAGGGATCAGCGACAACTTGCCTCACTATGAATCTAAGACTACCATCACAGTCTCACCTTTCGCTGGGGAGTGTGACATCTGTCCTAAGGGCAACTCTGCCAACTTTCATGAAATGAACGTGACCAACACCAGCATTCAGTTCAGTTTGGGGAACCTGTATCGTTTAACACAAGCTCTCTTTCCACCAGAACCTAAGGTAACTCACTGTGTTCATGAGGTCATTGAAGCCTTGTTTTTGCTGAAAGCTACAGTAATCTTAGCATGTCATATAAACTTCTCTGGTGCCATTTCTTGTTTCTGGGTTTTTTTCATACTTTGCCTTCATTATCCTTGTATTTAGTCTCTCTTGGACTAAAAATGCATGTCCTGCTATTTGCTTCCAGTATTTATTTATTTAGGAATTAGCACAGGATTCTTTCAGAAAAATTGGTAAATTTAACTGTCAGCTTGTAGTGCTTTCATGTTTCCCTGCTAACCAGGTGCTTCAGAATTTAGCAGAAGTTCTAAAGCTTCATGGCTTTGTGAAGTTCTCAATGTTTCATGCAGGCAGGTTGCCTTTAAATGTTGTTAAACGCTATGAATTGCAGATCTGATGAGGGAAAGGCTCTTGAGTTGCCACTGTAAAAGCTGAAAAACTGAAAACAAACTTTGCCAGTTGGTTTGGAATATACTACAGAGGAAAAATAATGTTCCTGACTGCTGTATTTTTTCTTGATTGAGGGATTTTTGACCATTTGAAGAAAAATGTGAAATTCTACTTATGTAGGCTTTAATTTTTTTATTTTTGTTTTTTTGTCTAGGACTACTGTGTAGGTGAGCTGGTGTTGCATCTGGTGAAAGATGTTTTCATATGGAAGACTAAGTCTGAGCTTGAGCATGATAATTGCACAGCTGACTTTTCTCATAGTTTTGGGAAGTGGGAAGCACTGGGAGGGAAGGAGGGCAATCGGCATATTAAAGCCATTCTGCTTCATTGTTGCTTGCATCTGCTGAATGGCTGGTCAGAGAAATAGAAGGGGAGGAAATTCTTGCTAAGTGTTAGAATGCTGTCCTTTTAGTTGGATAATTCAGTGCATCTGTAGTAGCTGAAAGATAATTCATGTATGTGTGATGGCGTATGCGTCATCACAGTAGGCATGTTAGCATGAATCTGTTGAATTATAGCAGTTGCTAATGTAATTTGTTCTCATAAGAATGGAGGGTGGATGGAAGTGGCTTTTCATTCTTCAAACTGTTGATCTGAAGTTGAACAACCTTTTATTTATCTGACTCATTTACCCTATGCTTGCAGGTACTAGGAGAGATCTGTGAGCAAGGATATTCAGATGCTCTTAAATTCTTGAAAGAGAATGGTATGTTACATTTACAAATAATTATCAATGATGGAGTCATATCCTGAGGGTTTTGTTTTGGTTTTTTTTAAAAAAAAAATGCATGAGGAGCCTATATGTAGCTATGAAGGGGCTAGGTCTTTGAAGTTTCTGAATGGATCATAAGTTTAATTTTTGTTGGAAATCACATAGCTGTAACTATTCACCTGAGGAAAGTTGTACTGCCATACAGAAACTGAACTTTTGGGTCCTTGTCCAATTTGTGTGAGGAGAATGTTAAGGTACTAAGTGAAACTACTGAGGCATTCCAGTTCTAGGGAAATTTGTATAGCTAGTTTCTTTGGTGTCAATCATGGAAGGCTATTGTTTCCCACTCTTGTGAAACTTACATCTTCTTCCCACCTCCTCTCTGCTATCATCCAAGTAAACTTCTAGGTAAAGTCTTACAGTGCAGAACTGGGAGCTGACTAACAACAATATAAACTCAGTTACAGGCAAACCCTTAGCTGGTGTCAGGGAAGACTTGTAAAGTAGCAGTTGTTGGGACCCAGAGAAGTTTAGGAAGAATTGAAAGGTGCTCTGCTCTACTCTTAGAATTATGGTAATGTATTTTAGAATAAGAAATGTTATTGCTCTGCACATGTTGAGACAAACAAGTTGAAGACAGTAATTTAATATTAGCATGAGGTTAACAATTTGTAAATTATTCCTAGCCCCTGTAGTCTTTGGATGCAGAAGCAAAGCCATATTGGGCTCTATTAGAGCAGTGGAAGCTGAAATGTGCTGTTTGCACTTCTACAGATGTTACCAGCTGCAGTGTTTTAATGCAGCCATAGATTCATGGGCTCATGGCTTATACTCTAACTAAAATTTTATTATTCAAGTTCTCTCACAACAGACCTCTTCACTATTAAATAATACCATGGTTCTCCTTAAGAATTTGATTTTTCCACTAATGTTAAATATTTAATGAGTCCTGCTTTATACCTTTTACCAGCTGATTAAAAGCACAAGCTATGCAAAGAGCCCATAACTTGTGGTTTTCTGTGCTAAGACAGGTTCCATTGCTGTACTGCACCCACAAGTTTCCCCTGTGCATGTTTCCATCTGCTACTGATAGAAGAGATTCCTTGCAGCTCTTCCTTGGTTTCTTAAAAAGGGACTGTACCTGACTTGCTTTCCTTCTCCAACCTGTTGTAGCAATGTCTCAGAGTACTCATGTGATACCCCTGTCTTCTTTCAAATAAATATTAAATCAGTTTTCTTCCTCTACTTAAATAACTTGCTTTCTTGCTGGAAAATGTTGGTAAATTTACTGTATGTTTCCAGTGCAGTTTCAGTTAATTGTTTGCTTTTTCCTTCAGAACCTCATTTAAAACAATACCTAAACCTTCAAAAGAAGGTGTGTGGTTAAATGCTTGTGGGCTTATAAGAGCCAATGTATTTGACATGGGGTGGATAATGTTCACTCAGGACTAGGCCTTTGTACAGATACACAGATGACAGGTACGGTACAGTTACTCTGAAGGCCTCTGGATGAAGCCTAAGTTGAAGCTCTTGGTTCTTTCAGGTATTCTGAATGACTCCATCTATATCCACTTGTCCTTTACAAAAAGAAATCCTCATGAGGCTGTGCAACATATTGACCATGTGAAGAAAAAAAATTTGATGGAAAATAGCCAAGTAGAAACTTTAAAAATAGGAGTGCTTAATGACCAGCTGAAGCAAAATCCATGGCCTTTGGAGAAGAGCATATTTGAGAGTCTGCCTCCCAGACTTCGTAAAGGTATGTGCTTCAGACTGTTACCTGCAACTCTGAATGGCAAACTTCCATTCATTTTTTCTGGGTTTGAGTGAACTTTGTCTGTGTGCAGTATTTTCATAGGCTTACATTTTGCACCAGAGTTGAACCTCAAGTGCAAACACTGGTTATCCCCATCTTTTTTTAAACCAGACCTCTGTAAATTTCTAATTCTCTGTCTTCCCTGTCTTTTTAATAAGATGTTAATAGCCCAAATCCACTTCTGATGTTCCTTTCATCTGTAATTTTTACCTAGGTGTTTTGGTGGATGCTGATGAATATTTTCAAGACCTTAATTTTTTGTTCCCAGTGATCTAGGAGAATAAAATTGCAAGTGTGGTATTTCTACTTACAAGTATATGTAGCAACTGGAATATGTAGAACTCTAGAATTTAAACTCCTTAGATCCAGCAGAATCTTTAACAAGACAAAATCTTTAACAAGGAATATCATCAAAAATACTTGTGTATTTGAGAGGTGAACTTTACATCCTGTTCTTAGAAATCTTAGACTTAACTGCTTAAAAGTTCTGGGTTATGCCTTTTGCCCTGTGGTGTGAGTTCATTTCCTGTATTTTAAAACAACGTAGAGAAAGCTTATGGTAAGAGTCCCTTCACATTAATTCTTTAATTTTCTATCTGAATAAAAGTAACATGTAATAATGTTGTCTGAAGATTACCAAGCTTTGAGCCAGTAATTTAAACTGTTTTCAAATAGCCTAACATATCTCTTCAAAAATATTCATGATTAAGCACTGCAGGAAGCTTGTAAAGAACAGAATGGATTCTATGCTCAGTTCTCCAAGCTCTTCCCAATGAGGGTGATATCCTACCTGATGCTACCATACACACTACCAGTGGAGTCTGCTTACTCGGTTGCTTTACGGTAAGGAACTTTGAATGAACCATTCTAGAATTATTAGACTTCAGGAAACTTGCTAGTTGAGAGCTTACTCAGTATTTCAGGCTTTCTGGCACATTCAAGTGGTAACTGTCCAAAGGCCATTATTTTTACCTGCGTCCTCCTAAAGGCTCTATAATCTAAGGCTAGATAAATAAACATATTGATGATTTCTAAACAGCTTACTGCTAGCAGCTGTCTTGTGACTGCTTGAAAGAGGCTCCCTTAATTGTGTTTTCCAGGAGCATAGTCTTTATTCTATCTTTATCCAGATAGTTCTTGTGCTTTAGCTTCTCTTTGAAGTCAGGAGTGAAACCCAGTGTCTACTCACCATATAAGTTTTCTTACCAGGTTAGTGTAGATTGACTCAAAGCTGTGTGCTTGAACAGGGCTTAATTTTGCAAGTTTTTAAGTTGTCATAAAGGAGAAATTATGCTACAGGAATGCACTATGAACCCTAAGCTTTATGCTTGCTTAAGAGAATTCCAGTCTTTGAACAGCAGGTGTCATTACTGTCTTTAGAAAATACTTGAACATAGAATGTTCTGTAAAGGGAACCACATAGGACTCCAGTAAAACACTTTCATTTCTGTGCCACTTAATGTGGCATTTCTGTGCCATTTTTAGGGGATGGAAAGGAAGCAAGTTGGAACAGAACTTGAACGTGGGTGTCTGCCCCTTGTCTCTATCCAATGTAACTAATTTCTGCTAAGAACATTGTAAGGGGGGAAAAAAAACACCTTTGTGATGTTGTTCTTGTTTTGCCTTTTATTTGTCCTTCCATTTTACTTCTGTTTTTCCTTTCTCACCTAACTTTAAACTGACCAGAAAGTTCCCACCACACACAAAGAGGTCTCAGAGGTGGGAACCTTTTGCAGGCTTCCTGTAGTTGGTCATGTGCTGTAGAACACACATAATGGTCAGCTGCTTGGTGTAGATCAGAGGTGCAGTGCTCTGTGCCTGCCCCTTCTCTTAGCTTGCAAGAAAGCTGTGAGTGGACTAGGTAGAAATTTAGAGAGGTTGGGAGCACCTGGAGGCTTGGGCAGGGGGAGTTGGGAAGAGTGAAAGCTGTGTTATTTTGGTGGATGTTGGACCCAAGTATGTAAGTCCTTGATGTACTGCTTGCAGAGTAAGTGTGTGTTGGTTTTGATTGTAGGTTAGTAAACTGGTTTCCTGACATGCCTGCTGATGTTCGATGGATGCAAGAGCAGCTTTGTCGGATTGCTGGTACAGTTTATGCCCAGGCTAAAAGCAAGCTGTTCTGCACATCCAGGTAATGGGGAGTGCTGCTGCATGCAAGTGATGCTTTAGGAACTCTCTCTTCTTGTCAGAGCTTCAAGTATTAATAAGTTTATCTCTTAAAATAGGGTTTAATAACTTTCTCAAAGGTAACACAAAGCAGTTCTTGCTGCTTCTAACCCTTAATACTGTTTTTTAAGTAGCCCACTCCAGCTCAGTATATTCTGATTCTATTCTAAGTGTATCTTCTGGTGCTTCTTGTAACTGATCAATGACTGCTGCCTATTGTCGTTGAAGAGGTGTTGCCTGATGGTAGGCAGACACCAACCTTTCTGGGGAGAGGGTGGGTTATAGAGCAGGCATTGGACTGAGAACAGAGACCTTGTTTCTTCTCTGCTCCACAGTAGCTGGAGTAATTGGGGTGGAGGGAGGGAAAGAGGAGAAAAAGGTTTCTCTAAGTTCTAAACCAGCTGTAGCAGGTAGGAACTGAAAAACATTTGGGATCAAGATGAGATTCTTAGAAGTCTGCACAGGAAAGGTTGTGGAAGTAGATGATGAAGGACAATCTTGAAGATAGTTTGGAACAATTAAAATAAGACACATGTAAAATCTTTAGGAACCTCTATTTCTGACAAAGAGAAACTTCTACTCAAACCTGGTTGTGACTTGGTTCATTATGCTTCTGTTGCCAAACTAGTGTGAGATATAGCCTTTTTGACTTTTATATCTGTTAAACTTTGTAGTATTACATGTATAGAGGAATCTCTGGCAGCTCCCCTCAGCAGGAATCTAAGAATACTATTGCTGTTTCACTTCTTGCTTGGTAGTGTAGTGTTTTCCCAAGGAGCTGTGCAAACCTTCAAAGAATGAATATGAACAATTTTCAGTTTAGATTTTCCTGCTAAAAAGTGGACTTGTTGCTAGAACAGAGTTGCATGGCCATGTCAGAGTAGTGCTGTAAGGAGAAAAATGTAGGCTTTGCTTGAGGTTGAAATGCTTATAAAGTCTCCTAAGATTGCTGAAGTCTGGTTTTATGCTTTTTCAGACCAGAGTAGGTCATAGCTGTTTTACTGTAACTTCTTTTTCCAGCAACTTCTGGAGTTCCTGGTTAGAACATAGAAGGGGGAGAGAAATTAACCCATAAAGGGGTGAACAGAATTCTTAAATGCTCCACAAAAGCTTCCAAGAGAGCTGTAGCACTGGTGACTCCTAACTGCAGCACTTTACTTGAGTTAAAGCATTGTTGTCTATATGCAGCATGCTGCTAAATTAAAACCAGAAATACCCTTTTATTCAAGCCAAGAGTTCTTGAATTTTGTATTCCTGTTTTTAGTAATAAAGCTAGTTAAAGAGGAAGATCGAAGATGCTCTTTTTTGCCCTGGCAATGCTATATACTGGCCCATCAGAAATGCAGATTTGATATATTCCTGAGAAGAACTGCTTGATCCTGCCTCCTTATTGGCAGCTTTGCCAGGTTCTGGATTGGCACTGTCAAAGTTCCAATTCATGCACTCCATCCCTTACGACAACAGAGCAGTCAAACTTACTGCTAAAGGTTCTGGCTTAATGGAAGACTTAATGAGGTGGAAGCTTGTGTTTTCTTCCCCTACTGGAAGTATTAAATGGTGGCTTTAATATGAGGTTGTAAATATTGTACAAAGAAAGTATTTTCAGTTTTACCCTGATTTCAAAGCGTTTCATTCCTGTATACAAACAGCCTCTCCCCTTCTGAAATCAGTTAAAGCCTTTTCTTGTATAATGCTAGTTGACACTTGAGGCCAGCTTTCTGGGCAGAAATTTAGTTCTTGGTGTATATGCCATAATCCTACTGTTGTCTCCAGTTATTTACCATAGCTGATGAATCCAGTGTCTTTCTTTTCACCTCTTATTAATATTTCTGATTCCAAAATCACAATAAATTTGTGTATGGTCATCTTCCTGCTTTTGCCCTTACTTAGAAGCTTTTTGATATTACTCATATTCCAGCCTTACCAGTCATGAGAATCTTCATCTGAAATGGGCCTTTGCAAGGTGCAGTTATCACAAGACACTCTCTGATCCAACTTCTCAGAGGGTTTATTTGGTCATTGAGTCATGATTAACCCAAAATATCATTTCTCTTGTGAAAAGAACAAGGTCCTGCCCATAAAGAGTGTGATGGTCAGGTGGCTTTTGTTGTATGCTTTTTTGATAGTAATCATAGAAGTTGATCAAGGTGATCAGCTCCCACTGAACTGTTTACACTGCCAAACTTCTAAGTTTTCTGAAGCCTTCCTTTAAGTGGATTGCCTCTTCAGGTAGCTAGGCTCTCTGAGGATAAAATCCTGCTTTGTATTCTGCAGGTGACTCTCTGTGGGCTTATACTTAGTTTCAGCATCTGCCAAGAACTTAGTGCTGCTTTTGCAGAAAGTAATCCCTCCCACTTTTTTTTTATGCTCTTCCCTTCATGTCACCAGATCTAGCTTCTGTTCTGGAATCAGACTTAAATCTCATGAATATTTGTGCTGTTTATGGTTTGAAAATCCCTTTAGGAAACTTAACCTGATGGATGGTATCTTCTAGTGCACCTGAACTTCAGGTATGGCAACTGGTGCTGAGGTGTGGGTATGGCAAACTGGGGCTCTTTATGTGTGAGAGGCAAAGTTGCAGGATGCTTTGTGGATTTTTCCCAAAAAGCACTGCAAGAGACAAGAGAGAACTTTAAAGAAAACCCCAGGTATCCTTGGTGACAACATCAGTTTTCTGTTTCTCAAATTGAAAAGACTGACCTGGTGAACCCAGCCCTGATTCGGAGTGTAGAAAAGCTCTGTTCTAGCTGTTGAGGTTGGTGATAATTAGCTGGTTGTAGAGTAGGTGCAGAGATGGCATTTGGGAAGCAGAACCATTTCATTTGCTACTCATCTGGTAAATGTTTAGTCTTGTTAATGTTCAGTTAGTGTTGTGATTGGTAAATCAGCAGATATTCCAAGTGGATAGCTGGGGGGAGATCAGAGTCACTTAAGAGGTAATGTACAAAATGGGCCTGCCCTTCTGAGCTCATGAGTGTTGTGACTTGTAGTGTAATTAACTTATACCTACTCCTGAGGTAGTGCCCCTCTTTCAGATAGGATGGCTTCCAGGTCCTTTTTAGGGTTTTCCTCATATCCTGACTCACCAGATGCCCTTAGAATTAACTATTTTCCTCTAGTGTTCTTCCTTTTATGAAGATACTCAGACAGGCATCCCAATGGTAATAGAAGTGTCATTGAATCACTCATGATCTCTTTTCCTTTTTGTCTTTTTAATACAGGAAAGACAATTATGCATCACTAAGAAAGTGTCAGACCGTCCCATCTACTATGGAATTTCACTCTTCATACTGCCACCTCAAAACACCTCACTCTTCTGCAGACCTTGAAACGTGGCTCTGGGAATCCTCATGCTTTGTGCACTCAGCTGTGAAAAATGCTTCTGCTAACATGCAGGTGCACCCAGACTTAACCTCCTATCCTAATTTTCTCCCAAATTCTGATGAGTCTGGGTTGGAAATAGATTTTGACTCTTCCTCAGAGTCAAGTTTCCAGACTGCTCCAGAGTATTAATTCGGAAGCACCGCAGTTCTTAAAATTCCATTTTGGTGTAGAGATTTTAAATCCTAGAGGATGACTTTGTTTATTGCCAATAAGTCTTGGAAAATTATCTGTTTACAGCTTCCTGACAAATCTGCCTTGGGAATTCTACTGTTTTTAAGGATTATAAAAACAGTGCTTGATCTATACTAAGTAACAGGCTACAACTCTGTTGAAGCACCAGCTCAATCAACTGTAGTAAGACTTGTAGTAAACAGTGTCTCTCTGGAAATAACTTTTTTTAAAAAAATCTACTTTCAGCATAGAAATGTAAATTCTGTATACAGATTGTTAGGCACACAAGCATCAATAACAAAAGCTTTTGTTAAAATGTAGCTGTTAACAAAACGATGTTAGGATGACTTTTACAGCACTTAAGTGAAACTGGACTCCTACTTCATAAAGGGAAATGCACAAAGAAGCTCTTTAGTGGCCTCCAGTGTCCACTTGCCTTATGTTTAAACATTCTGCTGTGTCTGTGGGGAGGCTGCCTGCACGAGGTACTGTAGGAACAGTATTACTCTAGGCTGCTGTATGTATTCCACAGGTCATGCTACTTCTCTATGGCTCTTTCCTTTTTCAATCCTTCAAGGGAAAAGGGCATAGAAGTGTGACACGCTCCCCTGCAGTGTAAACAGGTGCGGTTTTGGTGACTTAAGAGGATTTCTTTTGTACTTAATAAGGGCTTAATACTTGACTAAGTATTGAAAAGTAGGTAAAACAGTGATTGTGATTAGCAGCAAACAGTAACTTGTGGAGGTGTGTAACTTTACAGAAGTTGTTAACCTAAATCAATGTGTAGCAAGTGATGGTTGATGCTTAGGTCTTCTCTCTAATTGCTGCCCAGTCGTTCTTTATTTCTTTTTTAAATTCCCCCACCGCCCAACTTCAGATATTTTTCTCCCCCCCTTTTACTTCCCTCTTTCTCAAGTAAGAAGAAAAAAGGGGTCCCTCCTCTCTGTGAGGTATGATAACCCAAAGGAGGTTTTCCAAGACTGATCGTTAGAAGAAGCAGATGTCTTAAGTCTTAGTGGAAGTACCAATATCCAGGGAGCTGTGCAAAGGTCTCAATGAGTTGAAAGTCAGCCAAATCATACCTGTATTGAGTGATAAGTGTGTTAAACTCTTTCCACTACAAAGGCTCTATGTAATTTTAATAAAGGCAGCGTATTGGTGTGTGGATACATCAGAAGAGGTCAGTAACTGTTGAGATTAAGGCCATCATTTCTGTCTACTTATAAAATTGTACAAAACATGAAAAAAACATCAAAAAGCATAATTAAAGTTGTTCAGGCGTGTGTTTGGGGTGGGCATGTGACACTTGGAAGTGTCACAGGTGTGGCCCAAGGAAGAGACCAAGGGTGCTTATGGAGAGCCTCTTGCAGAAGGAGATGCAGTGATTATTAATTAGGTTGTGATGCTTAATGGAGGGAATGCCAGTATCCAGAGCATTGCTGGACTGGACCAGCCTTTAAGCAGTTTCCCAGTTGTCATTTCCTGAGGCACTAAATTTTACAATGTTAATGTGGTTTTAGAATGGCAGGGGAGGGGGGAGAAGGTGTCAAGCTATCCACTTCCATACTATGTGAGACTGGTGCTATTTTACTTCACTCTTCTGGTCATTTATTCTGTGTATGTCTATCTTCAAATTCTCAAAAAAAGTTGGAAGTGTTAATCTAGCTACAATGAAAAGATCTGTTTTATATTGTCTTTATTTATAACTTCAAACTCTCTGTGATTTATAAAGTTCTGCAAAATGTTTCTACCAGCATGTAAAGCAGGAATGCCAGGGTGTGCTTCCTTTCCATGCACGGGGACAGTCCTGTTAACTGTGCTTCAGTCAACCATTCCTCCTTCTCCGGTTTTGTCTCCTTTTTTCTAAAATAAAGACAATCTCTTGTGTTACCTGCGTTGTCTATGCTTTCTTGAGTGTAATTTACCTCCTGTAAAGTTAAATTGGATGGTGTGGAAACAGTTTAATGGGTGTGAGGTGTGCTTAATGGCTGTAACTGAGGTTGCTGCTCTGAACGGGGACAGATGTGTGAACCTGGACCTTCAGCTGGGACTAGTCATTAATTGACCTGTGTTTTTCTCTTGTCCCAGCTGAGAGCTGGGCACCATGCAGCCTCTTGCTCTTTAAGAAGGAGTAAGAAAGGGAGAGGAAAACCTAAGAAACCGAAACCTTGTGGGTTGGGATAAGGATAGTTTACTGGGATAGCAGAGAGGTAGATATAATAATTAAAATACATGAAACCAGTGGCCCACAATGCAGTTTCTCACTGAACCACACAGCTCAGGGCTGTCACAAAACTAGACTGTCCCCAGGACCATGTGTCATGGAGCTGCCTCCTCCTCTCACCAGCCCCCCTTTATGCTGACCATGATGTCCCCTGTCCTGGCTGTGTCCCCTCCCAGCTTCCTGCGTGCCACCTGCCTTCTCCTTAGCAGGGAAACTATGAACAACTGAAAAATCCCTGTCTGCTTGGCCACAACTAGGAGCATCGGTGCGTTACCAGAGCTGCTCTCATCCTGACTCCCAAACACGGCATTCCACCGGCTGCTAGAAAGGAATTAACTCTATCATAGCTGCAATCAGGACGACCTGTTAATGCAAGGCCTCTGCCCTTTGGGATCCAGGCAGTTGACGAAGCGCTTGGTGAACTGAACCCGAAACGCTTCCGAACCGGCCCCGGTCGTTGCGTGGGGCTGCGAGAGGGAACGAGACGTCGCCCCCTCGGTTCCCAGTCGGTAACGGAACGGGGGGCCGGCCGCAGGCGTCAAGTAGTGCCCTTAGGTAACTTTTAACATCGACAGGCTGTTAAGATGTGGGGCGGGAGCGCTGTGTGCTGTAGCGTCACTTCTTGCGGCCAGTCAACCCTCGGCTTTGGAGGCGCTGCCGCTGCCTCCTCACTCCCCCCGCTCCTTCCTATATAAGCTTCGTCCCGCCTCTTCCCGCGCCTCCGCCCAACGGGAGGCAGGGCGAGGCTGCCTGTCATGGCCGCCCCCGTGCTGCGGCCTTGAGAGCCAGCGGTACCCCACCAGCCCGCCCGGGCCCGCTGTTCCCCCGGCCGCCCAACCCGCCCCTTTGCCGCCATGGGCACCGTGCACGCACGGGTAAGCACAGCAGCGTGGAGGGGTTCCGGCGGAGAGCGCTCTGGCCGTAGCGCCTGGGGCTTGTTACCGTCCCGGGGCCTGGGCGGAAGGTCGCTGGGCGACCTTCGGGACAGGCCTGTGGACGGGGACGAGCGCCAGCCGCGCTCCTCCGCTGGGTACTACGCGACTCATCGGGCCGCCCAGCCTTGAGTTGAGGGGGCTCCGCACGGGGCCGGGCGGCGGCACCGCGGGGCTCCGTGCCCAGCGTCACCGCGGGTGTCTGCGCCGGTCACGCAGGCGGCGTGCGCGGGGCCCGTCTGGCAGCAAGGCGGGGTGGGGGGCGGCTCGGGGGAAGAAAGGCAAGGGACCCGGCCCCGCTCTGCTGCCGTGTCCCTCGTGCTCGGAGGGACTCCTCCCTTCCCTGTCCGGGTCTTTCCTTCCTCCGTGGCGACGGTTGGGGTTGAGCTGTTCGCGGGGGGGAGGGGGGGGGGCGTGTGACAAGAGGCGGTGTGGTGGTTTGGCCCTGGCTGGAGGTCAGATGCCCACCAAAGCCGCTCTACCACTCCCATTTTCAGCTGGACAGGGGAAAGAATATCTATTGGGAGGCTCAGGAGTCGAGAGAAGGACAAGGAGAGATCACTCTGCAACTAGTGTTACGAGCAAAACAGGCTCGACACAGACTAAAGGATAGATACTCTCTGATTTATTGCCCTGCACTGCTCACTCAGTGACACCAGAGTCGGGTAATGAGAAGTGTGACCAGACCTTAAAGCACCTCCCTCCATCCCTTGCTTCTTAGCAGACTTCAGTCATGATTTTGTTTCCCTCTTCCCACCCCATTGTGGCACAGAGAGGGGCAGGGACTGGAGGAATGGGGGTTTTGGTCAGTTCCCCCAGAGTTGTTTTCCTTCTTAGCTTCGGGGGGGGGGCATTCCTCACACCTTCCCTTGCTGCACTGTGGGGTCCCACCCACAGGAGACAGTCCTCCACAGACTTCTCCAGCATGAGTCCTTTCCCATGGAGGCTTCAGCTCTTCCCCAGCTGCCACAGCGTGGGTCACTGCTATGGGGCGCAGTCATAAATCACAGAATGTGTCTCAGTTTCTGAAGCTCAGACCACTCCAGCCTGGCCCTCCACAGGGTGACAAGCTTCCCCCCCCAGCAAACCTGCTCCTACACAGATCTCTCTCTTGCTCCTCTCTGTGTCTGTCTCTCTCTGCGGGCTCCAAGTGCTGGCAGAGGCTTGCTCCAACAAGGGTCACAGTGTCTCCACCTGCTTCAGCGTGGGGCCTCTCCATGGGCTGCAGGTGAGGTCTCGTCCTTTTCCATGGGCTGTAGGGGCATCTTTCTCTCTGGTACCTGGGGCACCTTCTCCCCTCGCCCCACTTCCCTGGCCTTGGTGCCTGCACAGTTTCTTACATCTTCTCACTCCCATCTCTGGTGGCAAAAAGTGGCTGCTTGTGGGGTTTTTTTTCTCCTACATGTGATTCCCAGAGGCGCTGTGACCATCGCTGATGGGCTTGGCCTTGGTCAGCAATGACTCTGGCCTTGAGCCAGCTGGTGTTTGCTCTGTGGAGCCTGCAGAGAGCTTCTGGCTGCTGCTTGCAGAAGCCACCCCTGCAGTCCCCATTCTCCATCAGAACCCAGCCACACAAAACTACGGCAGCCAGGCTACATAAATGGAAACAAAAACCCAAGCCAAACAAACCCCACTGCCCCAAACCGAACCGAGAAGCAAAGAGAAATGTCCCCACAAGTGCAGCTTGTGTGCAGCGGGGAGTGGAGGTTGTTAAGTTTGCTCTTCCCCAGCAACCAGCAGTATTGCTTGGAGATCTGTGGTGCCTCACCTGCCTGAAGTGTTTGGAGGTCTTCATGAACAGACACGTCAGTCTCCAAATCCATACACCCTTGCTGGAAGAAGGGACGCTGGAAGTTTGAGTGTTTGCTGTGGTCGGGCAAGAAATCATGGTTATGATGGCAACAGGAAAAGGTGTATCTTATCTTAACCATCAGAAATAACTGCAAGGAATAAGGGTAATGTAGGCTCTGAAATACTTCAGGATGGCAACGAATTGCCTCAGCTTCACTAGAGAAGCATCTCAGGATAGTTTTAATTAAGCAGCACACTGGAGTATTCGGCTTTACGGAAGGTGCAAGATCTACGTGAGGCAGGTTATGAGAAACACTGATACTCCAACAGCCTACCAGAGAAATGGTCAGTGGTGCCTCTGACTGTAAAAGAGGAGTCACAGTGCAGATCTTAACTCCATTCGGTGAAATACCTCAGGGATTTGGCTGAAACTACTTCCCCCTTAAAACAGCCATGGGGAGCCTGCATAGGAGTGTTTAAAACTGATGTAGATAATTCAGGTATGGTTAATGTGTGACTGACCTGTTTGGGAGCTAAGAATGGTCTGGATGATTCCTTAAGATCCCAGGTGGAGTGCTGCTTTCCTGTGAGCCTGTGGAAACCCAGCAGCTTTTACATAAAGTTTATTTAGAATGAGGAATATGTTGCTGCAGTGGCTCTTCAGGCTCCAGAGTATCTAATTACCATGACTAATTTAATTTCTTTCAGTTTTTCTTTTTCCTCATGTTCTTGGGTTTATATCCATCTGTGGTATAAATTGATAGACAGTATTGTGTGGATAGAGAGTTTTGTGTTTACCTTAAAATTACAGAGAGTGTGAGGGGATTCTGTCTTCATTTAACTTGATTCTGATGCATGACAGCACTTTACTATTCCAGCAATTCAGATACCCTTAAATAATGCAGCAAGTACTGTATTAGTGACTTAAGACTAAAAGTAGATTTACAGAGTTATCCAATCCTGACCTCTGCTTTTGCAGGTAACCCTCTATTCACTCGTGCTTGAATCAGTTATCTTCTGATAAGTCCTATTTTAGGAATCTTTCAGGTATCACAAATAAAGTCATGCTGTGCCAGAAGCTTTTCATGACAGTGTTCCCTTCTGATGGATAGGGCCCGAGGTTCTGGAGTATTTCTTGGAAGGATACTTTCAAAAGAAATACTGAAGTCTAAAACTATATAAATATATGCAAAATAACATGCTGGAAACAGAATCACCTTGGCTGGTTGGTTGGTTTGTTTTCAATATTCATACTTCTCTCCCTCCCAAAACCCCAAACTAAGTAGCGACACCCTGATTTTTTAGATTTTCTTTTTTTTTTTAAAGAAGGTAAAATTAATATTTAAAACAAGAAGAATGCCTTAAAATAAGGTTGCTTTTGGAAGAGTGTGGAGTATTTTTGAGAAATCCTTCAACATGAAAGCTACTCGACTTTCATTCACAGTTTCAGCAAGGCGGTAGGTACCAGGTGTGCTGGTAATTCCCCTCTTTCCAGTTCTTCTCTTTTGCCCCCTGCCCCCACCTCCCTGCCCTTTAGGATCTGATGAGCAGCGTGCCAAGAAACAGGGTTCTCTTTCCTTTGCAAAAGGTGTAAATGACAAATCCACATACCATATTAAATGCAGTTTTCTTTTATGCCCTCAGAGTTTGGAGCCTCTTCCGATGGGCGGGCCAGACTTTGGTGCCTTGGGAGAGGAAGCTGAGCTGGTTGAGGTTGAACCTGAGGCCAAGCAAGAAATTCTTGAAAACAAAGATGTAAGTACCTGAACAACATCCTGATTTTTTTCTTAAGAGAAATGTCTTGGCACCCTTGCTTGTTTTTCCTAAGGGAACTTTCTATAACTATGCTTTGAGATGTGAAAGAATTAGAATTAGTACTGTGAATTTAATCAGATGATACCTAGTTCCTCTTCATTTTTTTCTTCTGCCACAGAAGTTGTTACTAAAATTCAGTTCTGAGCTAACAGTCCTGTTTCCAGATGCTACTTTCCCCTCTCTCTGATAAGAGATTACAGCTTCTGCAGCGCTGCTTAGGTGCAAACCCAGCGGTTGTCCTTAATCTGCCAGAGCACAGAACTAGCCAGGTTAGGGTACAGTACCACCCTGTGAATTATGTCATTAAGGGAAACACCAACTTCAGCAGAGGATGATAACTTTTTCTTTTAATATTTCACATGTATTAGCATATCTCTCTTGGCCCATAATATGTTTAGCCATGCTAGAGGGGTGAGATCCCATGCATTAACCTTGGTTTTTATTGAAGTTTTCCTTTCCCTTACACTATCCAGAGTCACCCTCACTAGAAGCTTGGTAATAGCATTTGGGTTTTATTTAGTTCTTTATGTATGCATTTTAAAGGGTTTTTTTAAAAGCAGTTTGCAGTAATGCTGGGCTGCTCTTGGTTCTGCTGGTTTATTATATGCAGCTACACAAAGCCTTTGCAGGTTATTTTTCTTGACACCCTTAAAATTACCATACACTGAAAAGGCTGGAACGATGAGGGAAATGCAATCGCTGTCGTCCGTTTGTACCAGCCAACCTGGAGCATGTTGTGGTTTTTAAGATAAAAATATCCCAGGTGATTATATAACAAGAGGAATGATTTTAAGAAAACATAAAATCTCATCATGCTGCTGATCTTGTCTTATGTGGCTTAGTGTCTCAGTGTGATTTCTGCAGTGACTTACTTGTCCTTATAACACCTACAACTAATATGCCAGCAGCTGCAGCTCGTTATGGTCTCTCCTGCTGCAACCAGTATTATCTTTGGAAGGAGGGTTCTTTTTTCTTTCATTTTTGTGTTAAGGGAACAACTTTCCAAAATTGTAGGTAGCACTGATGTCTGGCAGTGTAGGTTGGCCATAAGTAGCCATAGGAATCTTCAGGGTTTTTCACTTGAACAACCTTTTTTTTTTTTTTCCTTTGTTGTTTCTGTTACCCATTAAAAAGTGGTTTTATAGAAATATTTAATTAAAATTTCAAGATAGAGAAGAACACCTCACTTATCTTGATTTGACAGTTGTTTTTAGTCTCACTAGTCTCTCACAGGCAGGAAATTTCAGTCTCCATTTCTAAGCATATTGTTCAAAAGGTTTTTTTTAATTTAATGTTCTCTTTGTATCTTCTCAGGGGTAAGCAAATACTAGTCCTTGAATAAGATGGAAGGAGTAATTTCATAGAACAACTTTGGGAGACTTCTTGGTTTCTAAAAATCCTTATACCTAGTATTACAGTTGGACTCAATGACTTTACAGGTCTTTTCTAACCTAAAGAAATGTGTGGCTCTATGCAGATTCAGTATTTGCATTCAAACATCCGTTCCCTTCAGGTGGTGGTTCAGCACGTGCACTTCGATGGGCTGGGAAGGACCAAAGATGATATTATCATGTATGAAATCTCTGATGTCTTCAAGGCTAAAAACCTCATTGATGTAAGTACTGAAGTGAATATCAGACGTGCTGTTTAACAATTCAGGGTATGTTTTTCTCTCTCTTTTCCTACTTTGGGCTCCTCCCTTCAGACATGGGGCAACTTGACCTTGTGATATGGAAGCCCAACTTAAATATGAAACACTGGCAGGTACCATATTTTCTGATGTATTCGATTCCAAGATGCTGTGAGATGGCAAACAGTTCTCTCAGATGTTTTTTCAGCTCCACTCTACCCATTTTAAGAATTGCCAGCTGTGTAGGTGACACTGTCAGTAAATTTGCTTCAGATAAATTATTGTATCTTGGCACAGATAACTGATGCCAGCCTCCACAATGGATCAGGGTGTGAGCTGGGCTCTGCATCCTTGCAGTTTTAGGTGGTGATTCCTTCTGGAGTATGGCTGGCAATTAGACATGGACCTTGGCCTAAATTTAAACAGATGAAGGTGTTTGGGTTTTTTTGTGAAAAGTATAGATGTGTAAGGTTTAAGTACTGAAGCCTACTTGAATAATACATTTGAGTATTTGAATAATTAAGATGCAGACTAACAGAAGGTAGGAATTGAGCTGGGTGCTCTGAATTGAATTAATTTATTTACAGATCCAAGTGTTGAAGTGGTCTGTTTTGTATGTATGTATGTCTTTTGTGTAGAAAATATGTGAATATAGCATGTCTTATCTGCATTTTACCTCCTTCATACCAGTAATTTTTTGATAACCTGAAGGACTGATCTACTTATCCTGTAGGTGATGAGAAAATCACATGAAGCCCGTGAAAAGTTGCTTCGTCTAGGAATCTTCAGACAAGTAGATGTTCTGATTGATACCTGTCAGGGTATGTACTGGCTCATCAATCCTCACCTTTTTCCTCATACATAGATAGATACATGCATTCCTATAATATATCTGTCCCTGTATAACAAGTGGGATATAACTTGCCCTTTCGTATACTTTTATACGTGCAAAAATGAGTGAATTTCCAGCACTAGAATGGTTACAGTGCACAGCCCTTAGCCCAGAGTTTCAGAGGAGCACTTGAGAAGTTTGGAAATGTGTCCTGTAAGTCAGTGTATTACACATCACATAACTGATGTTGTATCAGCACATCCTTGGCGCTTAAGGACGTACTACTGGTTGTTTCACTGCTCGTGATTAAAAATTGGCTTATAGTATATGTGGGGCAGGTGGATGTAACGTGGGTTTCTCAGTAGGGCTCCATTGGCATTCCCAGGCTTGTGGTTGCTTTTCAAACCCATTGCCGTTCTCTTCAGCAGAGGAAAGTTGTGTGATTAAGAAGGAAATGCACTGCAGGCCCACAGGCTGCAGTGGTGGGATGCCCTCCCATTTGCCTCCATCAGAATCAGGTCCCTGCAAGGGCTGTGTTTTGGAACAGGGCTCATAGCAGAACCCTGAGGGAACTGGGGGGGGGAGGCAGGGCGGGAAGAGGTTTCTGTTCATGACTGACCTCCAGAGTGCAGGGTCTCTGCCCTAGGGACAGCATTCTAGCCATGTCTGGACCACTTTCATTTCTGTTTATTACAGTGTAAGAGTGTGTGTACATCTTCGGGTTTCAACTGAACCAAACTCTGCACTCCTATCCAAATGACACCTTTTTCTCAAGACATTTTCTTTGTAGTGTGGGCTTTTATTATCCTTTAGCTCAGTGAGTTTTCAAATCATTCAAGTCATCATCTGCCTGTGGTTTTTTAAATAGCTGTTTAGACAGGATTGATTGTTTGGTCATTTCTTTATGTAGGAGATGATGCCCTTCCAAACGGTTTAGATGTAACATTTGAGGTAACGGAGTTGAGGAGACTAACTGGAAGCTACAATACTATGGTTGGCAACAATGAAGGCAGCATGGTATGGATTATTTTAAGTAATTCCTTTTACATTTTCTCTTGCTTACGTGCTTCAAACCTAGCAAGGAATTTGGTGATTAAATAAATGAGGACTCGATCCAAGCCAAATTATTTTCTTGATCCAGCTTTACTAAGGCTTTGCCAGACCTTTGTCTCTAAAGAGTCTTTGTATTAGTCAGGCTTTCATTCAGCAAAAGCCTATTTTGAGCTAGGAGGAATGCTCAGTAGGTTCATTTTTTAATTCTGAAAGTGACTTAATTTCCCCCCTCCCCTTTTATTTCTTGATAATATTTAAGACGCTTTACATACTGGAGAGATTAATAAGGATTTTGGCATTTAGTTTCTATAAGACCTGTTTAAAGTGTTTTGCTTCTCAGCTGAAATCCTTTATGTATGACTTAGAAATTGTTCTTGGTTTTCACTCCTTATAACCCAGCGCCAGTTATTCTTGAGCTGCAAAATGCATGGTGTCCCAGCACCCTACAAACTGTGGAACTTGTTTCCATTTGATTCAATTCAGGATGCATCAGGTTAAAATGTTGCCTGAAAAATATTTACCAATTGTCAGAGAAAGTCATGGCTGTAGTGTGGCTCTGCTAACGTCCTTTAAACAGCAGGGCTGGCGTAAGTAGATCGTGCTTTCACGTGCTCATTCCTGCACCCATCCTGCCTCCTCGTGCACAGTGCGGCTCTGCCCGGGGCTGCTAGATAAGCCAGATCAAGGGACTCATCCTTTTCTTCTTAGGGGTATTTTTAACCTGGATAAGATCCTGCATGACTCAGGGCATGGTGTTTGGTGAGTGCAGAGAGAGTAGGAACTCGGGGAGTTAAGAGCTGCTTATGCAGCTCAGCTGCTGGGAGTAATGTCCAGGGTGATGTAGCCTGAATGAAACCAGTGGGGAATCCTGGCTCTTGGTTCTAGCACATTTGAAAATGGTCTGCAAGCTACTGTGGTTTTACTTTTTGTGCTTGGTTTTCCCCTCTACTTCATTTTAATTCGTTACAGGGAGGTAAAACATTTGAGTGATACAAAGACATGATTCATATACGCTGGTATTGGCAGCAGAGATTGTTTCCTTAAGAGTTAAACAGATTTGATGTTTATTCTATTGCCTTAAATTCATCTGAAGCTTATAGACCTGTATTTCCTACTAATAGCCCTTTGGCTTAGTGGTTCCTGGTTCAATAATTGTGTTAGTAGCCATCATCACAAAGTTCAGGTGACTGATTTGCTCCCAGTAGCTGTGAGACAAAGGCAGTCAGGATTTGGTAGCTTTGTGACATTCCCTTAAAATAGAACACACAACAGCAGACCAGTCCTGGGTAGCGCCTGTGCTTGGGGGAAACCGGCTCCATCCTTTCTGCCAAAGGGCCAAGAGCTGCCAAAGGGATACAAGGAATTGTGTCAGCACAGGCAATAGTGTTTTAACTAGCTCCTGGAGAAGTTTAACGGTGCCTTGGACTGCTTTTGGGACTGACTGCAAGAGCACCCTGTTCCTCAAGCCAAAGATACAAGGGAGCGACTCTGTCCTGATAGGTTTGCATTGGCTTGTCATGGTGGGTCTGCTTGACCCTGCCTGAAACGTGGCTTTCCTGATGATCAGCTGCAAAGTCTGCAGTTGCAGAGCAGCTCCTTATCCTTCCTAAGACTTACTCTGCTGTGCTTTGGGACTGGCTGGGAGATTTTGCTTGATATAATAGCAGCACTGATGACATGGTGAGAGTGCAGATTAAGTCAGAAGCTGCTGTATGGCAATAAAAACGTGGTGATTAACTGTAACTTGTGCTGTTGTGATGGCTTTTGCTGCCAGTGCAAAGAGAAACCTGAGTTAAAAGAAAAAGTCATTCACTTACAACTATTTTTAATGTCATTTCTCATTCTCATGGTAGACATGCTTGTCTTTAGCATACAGTAGATGCAAGATAGCAAACTGTATGAAATGTTGTGTTGGTTTGGGGTTTTTATTTTCTGTAGGTGCTTGGGCTTAAGTTCCCAAATCTCTTTGGACGTGCAGAAAAGGTCACCTTCCAGTTCTCTTATGGAACAAAGGAAACTTCATATGGCCTGTCATTCTTCAAACCACAGCCTGGGAAATTTGAAAGAAAGTAGGTGATTTGTTTTTCAGTACTTTGTTTCCTAGTGAAGGAATATGAAAGAATTTAGATCTTTCATTAAGCAGTAATTAAATTTATTCCTTTGCTGAGGGTCTGTTAATAATGCAACAGAGCTGTTTTCCTAAATTTTGTCATAATTTAAAACTCCACCTGATCAAATAATTTCACTTTGAAACCTACCAGTAATGTTGTGTTTCAGTTTTTCAGTTAACCTGTATAAAGTAACTGGACAGTTCCCTTGGAGCTCCCTTCGTGAAACTGATAGGGGAATATCAACAGAATTTAATGTAAGTGTAGCACAAGCGTTGGTGGGACACATACTTCATCTACATTTAGTTTAGGCCAGGGCTGGCTTTCACAAACATTTGTTTTACTTTTTTAATGATTGAAACACTTATGCACAGGGCTAACTTGTCCTTGTTTGAAAGAGGTCAGCAATTTGAAAATGACAGGGGTAAATACACCCTGGTGTTTTTCTTAGAATTCAGTATTATTTTGTCCACATAAAAATACTGATGTGTTTTCCTCCAAATTTTTAGTGTTTAAAGTACCATTTCAGAGAGGCAGCTGGTTGCCTAGCTCACTTGTTGAAGCCCAGTTGAAGATATTATTATTTGGGATGGATTAAGTAGTGTGCACCCACTTGGGGACACCCTTGGCTGGAGCAGAATTAACATCACTCTGAAATGAAAAAGGGTTTTCTCTGATCCAAGAGGTTTGGGATAAAAAAGCATAGACTTGTGTATAAATAAACTTTAGAGAGAAAAGATTTTTTTTTTTTCAGGGTAATGTTTATTTTAATTTTGTAGCAACAATTTTTTCATGTCTTACTCAATTTTTTTATTTGTAGTTTCCCATCTGGAAGACCAATCACACACTGAAGTGGGAGGGTGTGTGGAGGGAGCTTGGCTGCCTTGCCAGAACAGCATCCTTTTCTGTTCGAGAAGAAAGTGGACACTCCCTTAAATCTTCTCTCTCTGTAAGCTTTTTCCTGTTGATTTTTTTAAAACACATTATTTTGAGTGATCTAATACTTAAGAATGATACCAAAGGAGCTTTTTTTTTGGTCTTAGTAGGTATGGTGTTTTATTTCAGACATCTTTTGCTGTGTTTGGTCATTCACACAGTCATCCGGGAAGTCCAAAGAGAAAACATACAACCATTGAATCATAGAATGCATTGGGTTGGAAGGGACCTTTAAAGGTTATCTAGTCCAATCCCCCTGCAGTAAGCAGGGGCATCTTCACTAGATCAGGTCACTCAGAGCCCCATCAAGCCTGGCCTTGAACATCTCCAGGGATGAGATATCTTCACTACCTCTCTGGGCAACCTGTTCCAGTGATCTACCACCCTCATATCAAAGATTTTTTCCTAATATCCAACGTAAATATCCCCTTTTCTAGTTTAAAAACATTACCCTGTGTCCTACTGCTCTATGTCCTCCTGAACAGTTCTTACCCAGCTTTTTTGTAGGCACCTTTCAGGTACTGAAAAGCTCAACATATTTTCATAGTAGACTGTTGCAGTTTGGACATTGCATAGGCTGCCTTGTTCTGCAGGGGCTCTCTCCTTGGCATCTGTTTGCAGAATTGTCTTGTTCTGTAGGAGACAGGATCAGTGAGTTTCCTCATCCTGCAGTCACTCTGCCCTTTCTAGATATTCTTTTTTGGTCACTTGTAGCCTACAAATTGTAGAAGATAAACTATTTGCAGGTTACTGTCACAACACTTGATTTACCCCTGGACATTGTTGCTTATCTATTTCTGTTATGTGCCATGGCCAAAAGATACAGATGTACGGATGTCCTGTGGCCTCTCAGTTCAAACCTAAGTTAGTCTGTAGGTAAATTGTTCCCAGATCCATGAAGCTACACTAGCCTCACCTGGAGCTGCGGTTGTCTTCCACTGCTTACTCAGTTTTTGAAGGGAGAAGAATAGTGTCACTCTGTGGTACTCAAGGGGTATGAGAACCTAAATGTGAGTGTTTGTTTCTTTGCAGCATGCCATGGTAATCGATTCCCGGAACTCCTCCATCTTGCCGAGACGAGGCGCTTTGCTGAAAATTAATCAGGTAGTATCACATAGCTTCTGCTACTGCTGGATTTGATGGGGGAGGCTGAGTAAGCCTTCACTTATCTAATTGATCTTCACCTTAAAAAAAATATTTAAAGGTAGAAATAAATCCTAAACTGGGTAAGGATACAGTGATAACCAGTATTGGCTTTTTATTTTTACACCATGTGCCTTTTAAAATCATGAAGCCTTTTTTATGGTGGAAAATTGTCATTTGGGTACCATTGGTCGAACAGCACAAGCACTTTATCTTGCCATTAGCATTAAATTATTTATCAGCTGAGATACATTATCCCTGACAGTATTTACCCTGCACTTTACAGCAGGTATTAAGTCTAACACTGTAATGTAAGACTACCAGACTGCTGTCCTGTTGCTACTTACAAAGTTGGTCAGTCATAAAATTGCAAAAGAAAGCCTGGGTAAAAATAACCCTCAGAGGCATATGCATGTATCATTTTGGCACAAAACATGGTTTTCGCTCCTGTTACTTTCAGAGCTTCTAGAAAAGCCAGCTTTTCTGCTGAATGGGTTAATACTTCAGCAGCCTTAACTTCTGCAGTCCTTTAGAAGCAGATTGTTTTGGAACTAGGAGTGCTACTGTTCCTTAGCACTGTTCTGTTTCTGAGTGAGGAAGGTGGTTATCATGCAGGGTTTACTTAACATATTGTCTGTTAGATGCTGCCTCTCTCACTGATTCAGTCACTTGGCTTGTTATTTCCAACTAGCATTGGTTGGTGGGCTGGTTCTTCAGCCCTCCTTCAGTCCTTGCAAAATCTTCTCAGGTCGAGGTAAATACAGTGGGGGTTTTGATGGTGGGTGCTGGATATTTTAGCTCTGTTCTGTTTTGCCACTGCTTACAAAATGGCTCAAAAAGTGATACCTTGGTTTAATATTTGGAGGAGAAAACCATAGCTGATTGTTCTGAGGGCCATGCATGGTTTTTCCGTGGTCCTAAATCCAGTTGTCTCGCTGTACCATCCTTCTTGTACAGAAGACACTGATGAAATGTTCAGCAGACATGATGAAATGTTCATGCTGATGCAGACATAAAGAAATTTTAGAGGGAAGAAACATATAATATCCCTCACAATTCTAATAAACTTCTGTCTTTGCAGGAGCTGGCTGGCTATACGGGCGGAGACGTGAGCTTTCTGAAGGAGGATTTTGAGTTTCAGTTGAACAAGCAACTTCTCTGGGATTCAGTAAGTTTTTTAAAAGCTATTTGAGTAGTTGATGGGAGTTAGCAAGTGTGGTTATCCAGTCTGTGTTTTGTGGTGATTTTTTCACTGTGGATTAGAAAAAGATCATGGAAGTGAAAGTTAGCTGGTGTAGAAATCTTGATTTGTTTTTTGGGAAAGTGAAATACTCTTATTTTTAACCTGACGTTTCTGCCATGTACAGTCACTTCAGAAGTGGGTGTTTTGCAGAGAAGGACTCGTTTGACAGTTAACTGCATGGACTGTTTTCCTTTCAGAAGTAATGTTGGGCATCTCTGTTCTTTGTGATTTTTTAAGAGTATTTTTTCAGAAACCTATTACAGCCTTTGTTCTGTCTCTTTCACCTGGTTATGAATATCCTGCCCAATACTGATTTAGTTCTCTTTTGTCCCTGTAAATTTTGAATACGTGGTCACTGTGTTTTGTATCACAGCATGTAATTATTTCCTCAGTGTAAAATTACCCAACAAGCATGGGAAGGATGATGTCACTGCAACACTAAGCTTGCTCTGCAGCATTTTGAACTTCTTAATATCTGTGCATAATGAACAATTTAAATTCCAATACGAAAGAGACATGGTAGTGTGACAAATTTCTGAGACCCCAGTCTTGCCAGTAGAGCACATCCCAGGTTTTACAGTGTGGTGTCTACATTGGTACTTTGGTTTGGAGTAACTGTGAGGTTTTGAAGCAAATCCCTACATTGACATCGCTTGCAAGTCTTGATTTTGTTGGCAGAGCAGTTCTTGTGTACACCAACTATATTTCCTTCAGAGGAAATGACACTGGATAACCCCAAGCTCATGTTTAATGTACTTCAGGCTCCTGGAGAACAGAGAGTTCTGTAATTTCAGAGAGATACTAAGTGGCAATAGGTGTTTTTCTGCTTAGTGAAACAAGAATGTATATACTGGAAACATTTCTGTCTGCCTTTAGAGTGAAGTTCTTTAACACATGGAGGAGGTGGTGCTGCAGTAAGTTCTTTGATCATAGCTGAGCGGGGAATTAAACAGCAACTTCCATGATGAAGAATTAAAAATCAGAGGTTACAATAATCTGCATCCAAATATACTAACCAAAACCAAGCCAAAGCAAGAGTTGAGAAATTCCAAGAAGCTGGAATGATACTAGCATTACAGCTAAAAACATCCCAGGCTACTTCTGTGATGCAGATACTAATCAACTGGTGCTGTAAGGATCTGTCAGTCTGCTGTTCCGTGCTTTTATTCTTAGGCAACTTGGTGCAACAAAGTTCTTGAATTAGACCAGTGAGGCAAACACAGAAGGACATTTTAAGGCTACCTGCTGTACCTCTTTCTGGATTATATTGTTGTATTTGCACCTTCTGTGTGGTGGAAGACAAGACGTTGCTGGATGAGCACACTTCTAGTTACCTGACATTTGTTTGCTGACTGCCCGCTGAGAAAGGCAGCGTCTTCTCTCTGGAAGTCATTTAAAGGCTTCATGGCTGTGCAAAGAGGGCTCAGCTCTTTCCCATGGCTGCTGATAGGCCTGCACTGTGAATGGAAGTGAATCTCATCACCTGGCATGCATAATTCCCTGTCACCCTGTGCTCCGTGGCGCACAGCTGGCTTTGGCACCTGCCGTGCGCTGTGCAGCCAGGGACGTGCATGACGAGTTCACCTCTCATCATGGCAGGGGAGGCACCTGGGGACTCTCAGGGCAGCAGGTACCAGAAGCGTGCTGTAAAATTGGAGAAATTGCCCAACACCTTTACCCCTGGTGCTGACAGTAGATGTCACCATCTGGCAGCTGTGCTTCTACTCGGTATGCAAGCAACAAGTGAATGATGAGATGTGTTTGTTAGAGTGGTTTGGCTCCTGAGAGTTACTGTACAGGCAGGCAGTAGTGAGGCACGGGTATTCCATACCACTATAGTGAGCTGCAGAAGGTGGCTTCATTCAGCTATAAGGCCAATTCACAGACAGGCAGTAATTGTACGTTTTTGGTAGCTATTAGCTGTAGTTATAGCCTCCTTTGGGTAATTTATGTCAGCAGCGTTGTTGTACTTTAAGACACGAGAATTCTTAAGAAGGTAGGAACTGGATGAGCGTTTCCTGTAGCTGTTACTGGATGAGTGTTCCCTGTAGCTGTTGTGAAAGCAGCACCTGGCTGAAACGCACCGGTTTGAGTATTTCAAAATACTTATGGCTCCACGTGAAAGAAAGAGGGCAGCAACGACCAAGAGTTTCCTGAAAATACCATTCCTGATGGTGTGCTATCCCTGCACTCCCAGTGATCACCTGTAACTTTCTGTCAGACTAATGGGAGCTCTGACCATTACTGAGCAATGAAATTTTACCAATACTGTTTTATAGGGAAATGAGTTTATACATATTAATAACAACTTTTTCCCTCCAAAGGTTTTTTCGGCATCACTTTGGGGTGGAATGCTAGTACCTATTGGAGACAAGCCATCCAGTATAGCTGATAGGTAAGTTTTTAAGATGTTTCTTTAATTTTTTTCAATCAACCCAGGTAACATCTGAAGAAAACCCTATAGTAGAAGAGAGAAGCAGTAGTAGTTCGGGTCCTGAGGTGAACAAAACAAGTTTCTAGTTAGCTTTAATTAGCTGTTAGGTTGTTAGTACTCAGGTTGTGCCTTCTGGTTTTCATTTTCATTATCAGCATAGTATGAATTTATAATTTGCTGTGTAGTAGCTCTGCCCACTAATATTTACAGTTGTAAAATGGTATTTACCATCTGCAGCATTTTGTGCCAGGTATGGGTAATGCTGTAGGTATTTTAGGAGTAAAACCATATTGTAACTATGTTGGCTTTTTAGGCAGTTTTCCTCTCCCAACACCTGTGTTCAGAGTTCACTAGCAGGAACTATTTAGACTTAAATTTATTTACAGTAAATACTAAGTGTCACGTTCACCTGTGATAGATCTTAATTACAGTGGTTCTCTCAAAATTGTAACGACAGAATCAGGCAGTATTTGATTCTTCTTGAGTGCTAAGGAACCTTCAGTTTTGGTTTTTGTAAATGACAGAAGACTGATCTTTAATGCTTGTGTTTGATTTCTTTGCCAAATGCATTGGGATTTTTATATCATTTCTTGTATTCTATACTAAACCTGTTACAAAATTACCTGAAAAGCAGTGTTAGAGGTATGGGAGGTGTTTTCAAAGATGTCCTTCAAGTGAAGCATTAAATTCCATTTGACTGTCTTCACTAGGTTTTACCTTGGTGGACCAACAAGCGTGCGTGGATTCAGCATGTACAGCATTGGACCCCAGAGTGAAGGTCTGAAACTTGATTAAATCCCATCCCTCTGACAGTTCTGTAATTAATAGTGTGTAACAAAGAATCACATTCTCTCCTTAAGCTTTCTTCTGCTTAAAAATAATCACACTCATTCTGCACTTTGAATGTGAGAAGTGTTACGCCTTTGGTCTGTTGTTACAGTTCACAATGGAAGAAGGCTTGGTAGTTCTTTGTTAAGCCATAAACTACATAAACCAAGTGTATGTGCAGACTTGCACACTTCCAAGATGTCACATTAATCAATAAGCAACCTGCAAGCAGAAAAAGTTGCTACAAGATGGTTATAGCAGCAGCCACATTCAGTCTCTTATTTGATACAGCGTATGTTCAGGTAGCTTAGATGTGTTTGGAAAGCCAGGAGCTTCCTCAGTTCTGTTCCTTACTCTGCTGCTGCCTTGCTTTTATCAGTGGTTTCAGTGTATTTTAAAGCTAATTGTCTAATTGCATCATTATATTTAAAGAATTGCCTAAGTACTAACTTTTTACTCGATAGCAGTGAGGTTGGAGAGAGCTGGAAGCAAGTGGCAAGAGTTGTAACGGGGGTAGTGGTACAATGTAAGAACACTTAAGGATGTGTTCTTGTTCTTTTACTGTATTCTACAGTAAATGCTTTTCTTCCAACATTTTCCCTACGTAGGTGACTACTTAGGAGGAGAAGCCTACTGGGCTGGAGGCTTGCATCTGTACACCCCTCTGCCTTTCCGGCCAGGGCGGGGAGGGTTTGGAGACCTTTTCAGAACACATTTCTTCCTTAATGCTGGCAACCTCTGCAACCTTAACTATGGTAAGACTCAATAGAATTGTATATAACAACCTGCTGCTCTCTCTAGATGTATAAAAGCAAAAAGAAGGGAGCTCTTATCTGTCTGTTTACTCAGAAGCAGTTTGTTTACAGTGTGTATTTTGCTGCCTGGCAAAAAGCTGCTGCTAGAACTTGTGCTTTTGACAGATTGCCAGTGATTTTATTTTTAATTCTCTCCATAAATTCTAGCACAGTTTGTACAAAAGGGAGCTAGGATGGCTACGGTGATATCTGTGAATTGGTGATGTTTGCAGACCAGTCTGGGAATTGATTAACACCTGCTCTACACCAACCTAAAGGGAGATTGGAAGCTGATGTTTTAGTAGGATTCTAATGTTTTCTGGGATGAACTAAATGAAAAGTGGTGGGATTGGAGTGTAGGTGAGGATGTGGTAGCTGATGTTTTGGCATTGGGGTTTTTTTCCTCCCATCCCCAACTTTTAAAAAGACATATTTCAGGCTATTAGTGTATGATTTTTCATTATCAGTTCAATCAGTTTGGGGATGTGGTGATACTGGAAGTCTGCTTTGCTTGAAGGAAGAGAGAGGGCATCCATATAGGAGGGAGACACGTAGTGCACAATTGAAAACCTGAAAAATCAACTTGAAAATTAATAGAGACCCACTAAAGACTTTCAGTTAAGCCTTTAGCACTCTTTTCCACATTCATGCAAGTAAGTACTCTGTGGTGGGAGATGAAGATCAACCAGCGATCCAACTAAACATCATAGTAGTTTGAGTCCAGGGTACTTGGCATGTATGGGAATTGCGGGTACTAAGTTTTGTGTCTGCAGGAGATGCCCCTGAGCAGTCGTTCTTCTGGCTCTGAAAATCCAGTTGGCCTTTGATCACCTTGACAGTCTACTCTGATTCTTGTTCTTCTGCTCTTTTGCTTTCAGGAGATGGTCCCAGAGCTCACCTGCAGAAGCTGGCAGAGTACATCCGATGGTCTTATGGCGCCGGCATAGTGCTCCGGCTTGGAAACATTGCTAGATTAGAACTTAACTACTGTTTCCCCATGGGAGTACAGGCTGGTGACAGGTATGTTCTTGGCACCACTTCTTTTAATAGCAACTGGTTTTAGAGGTTTATGGCCCATCTTACCTGGTTTTGGCAGAGAGAATCGCTGGCTTTAAATTCCCTTTATTCTATGCCAGTTTAGGGATTTTTCAGCACTTGATGCTCTTCTTTCAGGTCACTATATTCATGTGGGTTTCACACTACTGTTTGGTTTAAGGCTTTGTATCTTAGGTGTCAAAGCTCATTGAACTTGGGAAATGTTGAAATGCACAAGTAGCTTTATAGCAGCCTTTATTTCTTTAGGGGAAATGAATGTTCAGATTGGTTGGGTAAATACCAAGTTTAATGCCTTTGCCTGAAAAATGAAAACAATGTAACTATAGATACAGAAAAAGGGAGAACAAATTAATTTGTTAGCAACCAATTATCCCACACAAAGCAAATGTTTTAGTACATAATAGAAAAGTATTGGGGAGGCTCTGAATACTGTGTGACCTAGTCTTTCGTGAAGGAGTTGGATTATGTTTTTACATGTCATTCATGTGAAATGTGATTGAATAATAGCAATTTGAAAATGATGGGCTTTATTTTGTGAGTGTAAATACTTCATATGGATGACAGATTGCCAAAGGATTTACTTGAAAAAGCCTTTGTTAGCCAGCATTTGTAACTTTTCAGAGGTTGAAAACTGTGGGAATTTGGGGGTAGGGAGAATTGATTTTAATCTCATCGATACCTTATCTGTCACTTACATTGTTTATTATTTGTTTCTTTCCAGGATATGTGATGGCATTCAGTTTGGAGCAGGAATCAGATTTCTGTAATACAGAAACACTTAACATCAGTACATGAAACCATGTTCTGTTACTGAAATCAAGACTATAATACAGCTTGATACGGTCTGACTTTTTCTTGAAATGCAGATACACTTCTGAGTGATTTACCTCTCAGGCTCCACAAGAAACTACATTAAAGAATTGTGCTTTAAAGATGCATTGTACCTCTGATTTGTGTTAAAGACAGGAGAATGCAGGATTCTTGATATTTTAACTTAAACTTTTAACTGCTAGTTACTTAAAATTTCAGAGAGCTGTGTCAGAAGTGGGCTCTTGGATGCGGTTCAGGTGATTATAATTATCATTGGCCTGCACAGCCTTCGCTCCTCCTGCCACAAATCTCATGAGTGTTGGGCTGACCAAGCATGAATATGGCTGGAGTGTAAAATAAGAGGTTTTATCCATCAGGAACTTCTTGTGAGTAAATGATCCTCAAAAAACTTCTGTTATGGATCAAAAATTCTTTTATACAATTAACAGCTGTAAGTGAACCAAAATGTTCTGATTTTGGATGTATTTTTCTATTGTAAAATCATCTAGATGTAAATGCAGCCTGCAGTCTGAATTGGATACTGTAAAAGTTCAAGTCAGCTCTTCAGCACAGCAAATGCTAAAATTCAAGAGTAACTTTTAAAGCTGCAGAGTTCTCAGCCCTGAGGCTGTTTCCAGTGTTGTAATGCTCTGAGTGAAGCCATTGACTTGGGTCTTGGAAAGAGACCTTCCTGTAGCGGTTGCGAGGAAGGATGTCCTGCCCCATGATCCTGTGATCCTGCCTTGTTTGCTTTTCTGTGAGCAGCAGGCATGCCCCTCTACTGACTTCTTCAGATGCTCATGTCACTTGAAAGTGACCTCCTGCTCTATCACATGGCATATATTCCAGTTTTGTAAGGTTGGACTGCTCAGTTTAGTTCTAACAACTCATCTTTGGAGATTACAACATGTTAATTTTCCATACGTATCAATCCTGAGTTGTCATTATCCTGAGAGAACCTGAACCTAGAGTCCCCTTCCCCAGCATCTACACTGACATGTTTTTTTGCCATTAGGCACTGGCACAATTAAAATCATGATAAAAAGCAGATTCCAAGAGATTAGGACAGAAACCTAGGGGCTGTTACACTCCTGATTTCTTCCACGCAGGATGGGACACACTGCCAAGCTGCTTGGCTTCACTGAATGCTGCCAGGACGACCCTGTAATCTCCCTCCTGGACAAGTCAGTGCTAACGCCTCCCTCTTTAAAGAGACCAGAGCTTTGTGCGTTGCTTTAGCACTGGTTATCTCTCCCTGTAAGGCAGTGGAGTAACTCAGCTCCTGTGGATAACTCCCTTTCCACAGTAGGAAGGGTCTGCTTGACTGAACATCTTTCCCTTTTTCCACAGCTGCAGCAAGAGGCTCGTGGAGGTTCAGAACAGAAGGTTGTGTGAACCACAGAGGTCAGCTCGACTTCAAATGCCAAAATTTAATAGGAAGAACCTTTTTCAGTGTGTGTATCTGAGGGCTACTGCAGCAAATACGTACTGATGGTTTTTTGCTGTTATGACATAAAACAGGACGTTATGTTGAGATAAGCCAACAAATGTTGCTGGTTTTCCCCTAGTCCTATCTAACTTTTGGCATATAAAAATATTTTTTACTGGGAATGTTTAGATACCAAAATACTGTTAGGATTTTCTCCTAGGAATTCAAAGTTCATTTTGTTCCTTTTGATAATTGTAGATGTATTCTTTTTGCCTTAAGAATTCCTTTTTATGCACATTGTTTATTACTAAAGGCCTCTCCAGTGTAGTCCTCCTGTATAACGTGAGAGAGCCTGAAGCAAGTAGCAGTTGCCATTTGAGAGGGGGTGGTAGCCCTCCGGAGTTGAGCCTACCCACAGAAATAGCCCCAACCTCAGTCACATAGAACATGTTAGGTTGGAAAGGACCTTTAAAGTTCATCTAGTCCAACCCCCCTGCAGTAAGCAGGGACATCTTCACTAGATCAGGTAGCTCAGAGCCCCATCAAGCCTGACCTTGAATGTCTCCAGGGATGGGGCCTCTGCCACCTCTCTGGACAATCTGTTACAGCGTCTCACCATCCACAGAGTGAAGAACTTCTTCGTAATGTCTGATCTAAACCTGCCCTGCTCCAGTTTAAAACCGCTGCCCCTTGTCCCATTGCTACGTGCCCTCGCAAATTACCTGTCTGCACAATTAAAAGCAGCTCGTCCACAACGAAGGGTTGAGAGAACTGTGGTCTGTATCAGAGGTAAGAGATGTATGGGGGAAACCTCTGAAGAGACTTTTCAGGCCCATCTGTTGACTGGTCACGCTGTGCTGCACACCATAGAAATTGTCCATAAGAATAAAGGGAAAAAATCATGTTCCTGAACCTTTACCTTGGTCACTCTTTCCCTGAGGATGGCCAGCAGTATTTGCTTAGTTTGCTTAAATGGGCAGTGCTGGGTGTCACTGTACCTACTGACCAGTTGAGATGCTCCTGCTTTTGTAGCCATGGCCACTGTTAGGAACGGTACGATGGAGATAAATGCCTGCAAATGGTACGCCTCAACTGACTGCCCACATGCCCGTGGACTCTTTATCTGAATGGTGCTGAGGTTGCAAATGCCACCTGAAGCACAGAGTTTCCTCAGCTGTGTTGTTATTTCACAGTGGATGGTCCTTGATGGGTGACAGGAGGCCTAGGGAGGAGAAGAGGGATTTTTGGGACCAGGGTGGTACAGTCTTGGTGCCGTATTGGGGGCACCACTGTGCCAGTGAGAAGGCAGAAATAATGTGTCGGGAGTAGGGTTAATACTTGTGTCACCAGTTCTAAGACACGGAGTGACTTCTTGGAGCTGTTCCACCTACGTAAATCCATTGAATAACACCCTTTATGTTTGGGAGACCTGGTGGTCCTCACAAATGAGCTGCTTGGGAGCTTTGGGGAAGAGGAAACCAGAAGGTTGTTGGAATGCTGGGGGCAGGTTTGCTGCTGGGTCGTTTAAAAGCATAGCTTTTATTTGATTTAAAAATATGTTTTAGAAAGAAAACGTTACACCAAGCCCTATCAAATGGAAACATGCTTCAAAACAAATACACTTGCAGTTGCTCCGTGCCTTTTAGTCCAGGGAAATCTTTGCAGAGGTGTAGCAACAGCTGTCTGATGCCTACAACCTCGCCAAAATACCTGTCCTTTTTTTCTTCAGTGTCTGTATAGAAATTGCTGTCCACATCGTGCCCTTTGAGGGAAACAGAATATTCCTCTCCTGTATATGATAAAATGTACGGGCTTGCAAAAAGTCAAGAGGGGGTCAAGTTGCGCCCCCCTTTTTTGGGCTGCGTGACCAGTCACTCAAATGAAAAAGTCTTAAGTTTTTGCTGTCCCGTTATGGGGGGGGGAAAGCCCCCTTACTCCTCTGTGGGAATAGTAAGGAGTTGACCAGATGTCTGGGAGATGATCCTGAACTTTCTGTGGGGTAACGTAAGAAAACGGTCCTAAAATTACAGGATTTGGGGGGGGGGGGGGGGGGGAATTGTAGGGGGTTTTTTCCTACTGTTCTTGACTTGTTTTTAAAGGAGCTGGAGCCTGGAAGCCACAGCAGTAGCAGTCCTTTTCAGGAGGATCTTTATACAGCTTCTCCGCCCTGGAAAGGCTTTTGGAAATAGCATAATTGAATGTAGGTTTTTGTGACAGCAGTGCTAAATCGCTGTTAGCAACTGCAGCGCCCTTGAATGATTTTAACTTAATTGGGACGAGGTTTTATGCCGGGTGTACTCTGTGCAAGCCAAAGCATTCAGCTTGCTTCTGTTGTTAGGCAAACAGCGTGACCTGCTCTGCGGCTCGCAGAGCTAACAGCAGCACTGACTAAACAGCCTGTGTAAAAAGTATTTCAGGTAAACAGAATAGGTAATATTGTCATTCAGATCGGTAGCATCAGTTAAATGGTAGGTCTATCTGTGCAATGAATAAATAAGGTTAGTTAAAAAACAACAATAACAAAAACCCCACTAACAAACCCCACCAAGCCAAGCACCAACACCCTGCCAGAAGCATTCTCACTCAAGTGGCAGAGGAAATTACCCGTGGCAGTGTGTGCTGCCTGTGAGGTATCTATCATCTTAGAAAAGCAGCTTGGCTGTTGTTATTATGTGACTGAATGCAACGACTTTCTAGTTTAAATAGAGGGTGCTTTTGCTTTGCTCAAATACGTGGAGAGCTAAGAGAGGCTGCACACTCAGCGCGACCATTGTTTTCTGACACATCTAATGCCAGTAATCTCAGGCAGCCTAAGCTTCGGAACAGTGTACACAATGCAATAGGGCTGAGGTAGAGGAAAGAGGACACCTCTACACAAGAGAGGGTGAGCAATGCTCGAATGAACAAACGTGAATTCAAAATTCACAGAATCACAGACTCGTGGGGGTTGGAAGTGACATTCAGAGATCATCGGGTCCAACCCCCCTGCCAAAGCAGCTCCCCAGCTCATACTGCACAGGTAGGTGTCCAGACGGGTCCTGACTATCTCCAGAGAAGGAGACTCCACAACCACCCCCAGAGGCAGCCTCTACTTTTAAATGTTCGGCCAGGTATTAAAAGCTAACAGTCCGGGGCTGAAATTAAAACCAGGGTTTGAAACAGGCTTAGTCTTTCCAAAGTAATTCTCTATTTCTGAAAAGATGTGTTTATGCCCCGGCAGTTTTCTTAATGAACGTACACTCGTGGGAATCTCATCCCTGAGAGAACCAGAGTGCTGCACATGGGACATAACAACCCCATGCAGCACTACAGGCTTGGGGGAAACTGGCTGGAGAGCTGTCAGGTAGAGAAGGACCCGGGTGTGTTGGCTGACTGCAGGCTGAATATGAGTCAGCAGTGTATCCAGGTGGCCAGGAAGGCAAATGGCATCCTGGCTTATATCAGAAATAGTGTGGCCAGTAAGTCTAAGGAAGTGATTGTGCCCCTGTAACTTGGCATTGGTGAGGCTGCACCTCGAGTACTGTGTCCAGATCTGGGCTCCTCACCATAAGAAGGATGTTAAGGTCCTCGAAAAAGTCCAGAGAAGGGCAACCAGACTGGTCAAGGGGCTGGAGGGCAAAGCATATGTGGAACGGCTGAGGGAGCTGGGGATGTTTAGTCTGGAGAAGAGGAGGCTGAGGGGAGACCTTATCACCACCTCAACTCCCTGAAGTGAGGTTGTAGAGAGGTGGGCGATGCTCTCTTCAGCCAGGTGACAGGAGATAGGACAAGGGGAAATGGCAAGAAGCTGCATTAGGGCAGGTTTAGATTAGATATTAGAAAAAAATTTTTTACTCAAAGAGTTTTTGGGGCCTGGAACAGGCTGCCCAGGGAGGGGGTTGAGTCACCATCCTTGGATGTGTTTAAAAGATGGGTAGATGAGGTACTTAGGGATGTGGTTTAGCTTAGGACGGGAACGGTTGGACTTGATGATCTTAAAGGTCTTTTCCAGCCTTGTGATTCTGTGAACCAGGCAGCAGTTCCTGGGGTGCAGAGTGCTGGCGTCTCATTTCATGCTATAGCTGGCCCTCTTCATCCATCTCCCTGGATGGAGCATACACTTCACGCTGATGTCCATTCAACTCATGCAGCAGCAGCTGCATCACCTTTAATGGCCCTGATCCAGTCAAACTATGAAAGACTAATGCCTGCTTGATGAAAGCACCGATACAAGCTCTTAATTTCCTACTGAGAAGAGCAGCCTTCGCGTGAGCCACCGGGATATGCCTCGAAAAAGACTCCAGGTTTGGGGTTTCTTGAAGTGTAATTTCACTTTCTGTTGCTCACTCTCCTTGTCTCAAACAACCTGGCTGCTGACATACTTTTTCTAATTCTGCTATAAATCTAAGTGTTTCTATATAAATACACAGGACATCAAAGTCGGAGGAGAATGGGGTTTAATTCGATTGTTAGAAGATACTGGCTTTTGAGCCGTTACATTTTGAGTGCGGCACTCGGGCGAGCGAAGTTTTATATGCTGTTTGGACTGTGGGTATTGCTTATGATCTGATTTCTTGGCTTTCTCCCTTGAAGTTTGCACTCACATATCTTCCGATGACAATTTCATTGAAATCTCATACCTGATTTTTAAATCTCTCTTCCCCCCTCCCCCAAGGCTGGACAAAATGCTTTTCCACGCTGCCTTAAAGCTAGCTGTAATCATAGAATCATAGGGGTTGGAAGGGACCTCAAGAGATCATCAGGTCCAACCCCCCTGCCAAAGCAGCTCCCCAGCTCATACTGCACAGATAGGCGTCCAGATGGGTCTTGAATATCTCCAGAGAAGGAGACTCCACCACCTCCCTGGGCAGCCTGTCCCAGGGCTCTGTCACCCTCACTGGGAAAAAGTTCCTCCGCATGTTGGTGTGGAACTTCCTGTGCTGCAATGTGCAGCCATTGCCCCTTGTCCTGTCTCCACTGACCACAGAAAAGGGGCAGGCCAATTCCCCCTGCACCCCATACTTAAGATATTTATAAACATTGATTAGGTCCCCCCTCAGTCTTCTTTTCTCCAGGCTGAACAGCCCCAACTCACCAAAATTCTAAGGCTTTGGTATGAATCTTGTGAAATGAAAACATCCACTCTGCTAGTCCTGTTGCAGATCAGGGTTTATGGGTGTTTCAGTGTTACTAGGGGTTTTCATATGGATTCAGGTTATTTTTGAAGTGTTGAAAACAGCGCTTGCATTTGTGAAGTGCCTCGCTTGGCTTGTGCCAGCACAATGCCGCTGACGACCTTACTGATTGTTTAATTTTGCAAAGATGTATAACGACCTTAAATGAAAGGGGCAATTTAACCAATGGATCTCATTCTGTTTCCCTCTTCAGTGTAATTAAGACTGCTCCTTTTTTTAACTCTTTTTTTAAAAAAACATTTTTTGCGTGTGCATCTATTTTCCTGATGTGTTGATGGTGACGTTAGTTTCCAGTGTAGAAAGAACTGTGGGGGCTGTTGTTCCCCATGGACATGAGGTGCACCTTGTCTTCAGGTGCATTTGCAGCATGGGGGTCAGTTTTACCATTGGTGTTTGTACTGTACACCCAGGTCTCATAGGTCATAAGTTCCACTCTCTGAAGATCACAGAATCATTCACAGAATTGTAGGGGTTGGAAGGGACCAACCCCTACAAGGGATCATCAGGTCCAACCCCCCTGCCAAAGCAGGTTCCTTAGGACAGGTTGCACAGGTAGGTGTCCAGAAGGGTCTTGAATAAGGAGACTCCACACCACCCCTGGGCAGCCTGTACCAGGGCTCTGTCACCCTCACTGTGAAAAAGTTCTTCCACATGTTGGTGTGGAACTTCCTGTGCTGCAATGTGCAGCCATTGCCCCTTGTCCTGTCCCCACAGACCACTGAAAAGGGGCTGGCTCTTTCCCTCTGAAATGATCTGGAGAGCATTGCTCCACAAATCTGGAGGAGCTTTTAAATTATTTAAGAAATGACACAGCTTTTCAGCACTCATGGTACAGGCGCTACTGCCCTTAAAATGCTGCGGCACCGCGCCTGACGGGAAAGCCTGGGAGTTATGGAGGCAGTGTGGCAGCTGGGTGTCTGGGTGCACAGACACAGCACTGTGCATTCACACCACACCTGGATCTGGATGGCAAACTGGGCGTGCATCTCATTAGCAACTCCAAGGGTTGATATGCTCACTGAAAAAAGCACGCTGGTTGGAGCCAAGGCTTTTGGAGGGCATAGAACAGCTGAAGTTTTTGGTAGGCTAATCTACAGGGGAGAACCCCCTCCTGCACAGGAACCCAACATAAAACATTCATTAGGTACAGCCCAAAACCTCAGAATCACTTAAGTGGGGGACGGGTTCATAACTGGTATTGATCCCAGCCCTGTAAGCTCTCACTGACAGTCTGAAAGTCCTCGCTATGGGCAGCACAATGTTGTTTCAGGAAACAGAATTTATTTGTTCTTCTAAAGAAGGGATATCAATAAAAATTAATAATCCTCACGGCCTCATGGGCAAACACAGGACGGGCTTATCTTGCTGTGAGGGATAAAGAGCAAGTATCGGCAGGCAGATATTTAACTAAAGCTGAGGCAGTGGGGCGTCTAACTAAGTTAACCTAAGCTTTAGGTTTCCTACACATCCCAAAATCAGTATAACAACTGGGCAAACCTCTGTGAAACAGAGCCCGGCACAAGTGCTGTGGCACAGCAGTAACCTTTAAAAAACATCTGGGCTGCTGAGGGAAGAGGCGAGCATGTGAGACGAGCATCGTGGTGCTCAATCAGGACACAGGAACATGGAGCTGGGCCGATGCAGGATGAGACTCTCTGGTCATGTAATCTCTGCATCAGCTGTCTACTACACATTCAGTGCAGGCAGACCCTTACAGAATCCCTTCTGCATGCTCCACGCAACACTCATCACAAGGACGCTTCCTCGTATCCTGCAATACAGCCGGATCAGAACCGAAAGCCACTGGCAGGTTTGGGACTTGCCAAGGAAAGGGGAAGAGAAGCTGAGGTTATAACAAGCGTCTTAGGCTGGATTTCCACTTCTTGAAATTGATTTCTGAAATCATGAGAAAGATTTTGGGAAGGAATGAGAAGGCAGAATTTGTGTTAAGTTTCAGGATACCTTATTGTTGAGTGCTTAAAGCAAGAAATCCCGCTTTAAAAAATATAGTTTAGAGTGCAAATATAGGGCATATTTATCTGGACACCAATTTATCACGAGCCCTTAAAGATCTCCAGCATCATCTTGTGTTTGTGCAGCTCCTGAACATGACAAGGTGGTTATTTTCATTCCAGACAGGGCCATTTACATACCGGGGCTGCATATGGGTCATCCCAGTTATGAAACCGGTTTGCACCCCTCTGAGGCACTATGTGGGCTGAATGAATGGTATGGTCAGCGAAGGGCAGCATTTTGGGTGCCTGGAGTCTTTATTGTAGTCTGGCAAGAAGAGGTGAGCACCATTGGTCTGGTCTGAGGGCTCTAGAGCTACTGGAAGCTGGAAAACGTACAGAAGACACTGGTGATGCGACGGTGCCAGGGCATACCTCCTGTGTACGCTCTGTAATAATTCTCCCTGCTCTTCATGCAAACAAAATGGTGAAGCTTTATAATTGTTCCCACGAATCCGTGTGTTTCACTCAGGTTTGTGTCAGGGGTGAGGAACTGCTCTAATTTACAGAGGGGCCCACTGTGTTCCCCAAACTTCTCAAGAACAGTGAGGTTACAGTATTTTTGGTTTTGCCTGGCTTGTTTTTAGAGAAGTTGCAGTTCCTTCAGAGAGGTTTTGTCCAGAAGTTCCTGAGACTTTTTTCCTTTGTCACCAATCCATTTTCAAGTTCAGTGTTCCCACGGCTCCTGTATGGACAAGCTCAGCAGGGCAGGACCGCCACTCAGCAGCCTGGCTGGAGCAGGCCACCAGACACACGGCTTGCAGGCACAGCTTGTGCTGCTTGCCCAGACAGGGAGAATGACCATTACATTAAAATCCACAGTATATGTATTATTTTATGCGATATTTAGATGATGTGGTAAAACATAACAGTAGTATGAGGCTGGAGGGAATTACAGATGTGGAAATACTGATGAGGAACCCTGGGCCAAGCTCACCGCAGCACAGGGCTTCTCAGGCGTAGAAGCAGCGCTCCCAGGCCTTGGTTGCTTTTGCCAGGGATGCACAACGACGCTGTGTGCGACTTGGTACCTCGCTGTGCTGGGGCTGTCAGCAGCTTGAGCAGGAGAACTTTATAAACCTGAAATCGAATCAATTAAAGGCAAATATTAAAAGTAGCTGCAGGTCCTACTCCAAACCTGTGACTACCCCTCAGTTCTGTGCTTTGAAAGAGTATTTACCTGTTTGCCACTCACCTCTTGATTTGCAAAACACAACAGAAATAGAACCTCTGAGGCAAAACTACAGTTCAAATGCAGAAAGGAACCCAATTAGAGAGACAGGCAAGACTTTCAGTAGTTCTTGTGTTAAATATTACTTACAGCACGGAAAAGCAAAGTATTTTTATACAAAAAAATACAGATTTTACACAAAAATTAAACTGATTTTTTAATACAACACATAAATTAACTGTGTCTCTAATTTAGAAACTGTTGCACGTTCTGTTAACAGCACTTGCATAGAAATGCAAAGCTCTTAGTGTCTTTTCTTAAAAATGCTTTTAGGCAAAATCAAATTGCCTCCCGTGCTGTGCTCCTCTCTGCACAAAACGCCATGTTCCAGTTCAAACACCGTGCTGTTTGGGCTCTGTATTCCAAAGAGCCCTCCACTGCTTCTGTCTCACTCAATGAAAAGGCATTTTCACTAACTGCCAAGTGTTGCGCAGCTTTTCTTTCCCTGCAGTGTTTGTCCTAGTGTCCCGTTCTCAACAGACACGGTGGGATCGTTCCTTGGGCCTGTGACAGGTTCGAGTTGGAGCACAGGAAGTTCCGCACCAACACGCAGAAGAACCTTTTCACAGTGAGGGTGACAGAGCCCTGGGATAGGCTGCCCAGGGAGGTGGTGGAGTCTCCTTCTCTGGAGACCCTTCTGGACACCTCCCTGTGCGACCTGTCCTAGGGAGCCTGCTTTGGCAGGGAGGTTGGACCTGATGATCTCTTGAGGTCCCTTCCAGCCCCGACAATTCTGTGAGTTACTGGCTCCTGCTTAAAGCTCCTTGCCATGCCTGGACTGGCCAGCTGCACTGCCTGCCCCTGAAACACATCGCTCTTCTTAATGCATTTGAACTTCTGGTATCCTCTGTACCGTCACTGAAGGCAGCAGTAACCCTCCTGTTCTTCTGTACCTACTGTCACTGTAATTGGAAAGCTGGATTAAAATGTGTCAGCCCAGTTTGGCACCGTCCTCTGAAAGCACCGTCATAAGAAAAAAAAAAACCAAACCAAAACATTGTAAAAAAAAAGTGTTCACTCTTGGATGTATTTACAGAGTTGGATTGCCAAAGCATTAATGCCTATTTGAAATAAGCCATCATTCCATCATATATATCCAGCTACAAATTCACAATAATCCTTAGTTCATAGAAGTCTGTGCTGCCATTCAAAAGTGTCTTCACAGCCCCAATCACATGTTCCTACCACTTCCCTTCTCCCAGCACTTGCACTTGGGTGACTCTCTGCTCAGTCACACCGGAAAGCTGGGCAGGGTGATTTGGGTTTTGGTTTGTTGGGGTTTTGCTGATGGTTAGTTGCTCAAATGCTTGAAAAGCAACAAGCAGCTAGAGGTGAGGTGTGTTCATGGCAGAGAGGATTAGCTCCAGTTAAATCTCTCATGAAATTGCACATGCAAAAATCCTCTCCACTATCTTAGGCTCTGGATGTGTTGTGTGGTGTTACCTCCTTGTCAAGTCAAGCATGAAAATCTGTCCTGTAAGCTGGGTGTGTGCATCCTGTGCCAAGTCACGTTGATTTGAATGCGGTTCTTTGTCGGGGTGAGGGCTGCTGACCGAGAAACGCTCACAGGAGCACAGCCAAAGGCATGTGCGTGACTCTAGGTGCCCAGTAGTCTCATTAAAGTCAATGGGGCCATTGCTGGGGCTTAAAGTTAAGTATGTGCGCAACACTTTACAAGACCAGAGACTAACGCTATAAACTCTTCAGGATCTGTATTTATAGTGTATTCGACACAGCCCTTATCATTCTCCTGGGTGCTGTAAAATGATAATAAGAAATTCTCCCTGTGGGATCGAAACCAACGTCCCGGTTCTGGCCAGTTTTGTGAGCGCCAATGATGCCCACGGCACTGTTGGAGACCTGGGAGGTGGCAGCCTCCCTCTCGGAGGGGCTTGTTGGCCTGGGTACATGTCAGCTTGGCAAAGATGGAGCCTACATCCCCCTTCTCCACAACTTTCAGGCGAGGGAGATGCCAAGCCCATTGGGCAGCGTGCCAGGAGGAGAAGGCAGGCTGGTCCGACACAAGAGGTGCTCGGCTGCAAAATTAGGATGCAGATGTGAACGTAGGCAGAAAGAAACCGCTAAGCAGGGCCCCGCATGTGCTAGGAGTCTGCCCTCCATCTGGGGCCCCCTGTCTGACCGTGACTCGGGGCTTTGCTTCCCGGCAGTGGTGTTAACCCATTTTTTTCTCCACCCTCGCAGATCTAGTCCAGCCGGTCCCAGGGCGTCTGCCGGTGCCTCGGTGTGCGGCCCGGGGCGCCGCAGCCCCCGGCCAGGCTGTCACGGCTCACTCACAGCCGCGGCCCGGTCGCCCCCTGCCCCTTATCTCGGCCGTGGCAGCACACCCGCACGGGGAATCAATCGCACGGCTCTCTACAGGTGGGACGCGCTCCCTCCCCCCCCCCCCGGGGTTTCGTTGAGGCCGCTGGCAGCCCGCGGGTTGGGGATTGGTCTCGACTGACTCCCCGAGGCGGACACCGCCCCCCAGCCCCTCGGCGGGTGTGGGATGGCCCCGGCGGGCGTGGGGGCGTCTGAGGCGGCGGGGCCGGGTCGGTGTGGCGGCCCGCCCCCGCGGACTTCCAGGCCGTAGTAGGGCGCTGTGGCCGCCGACAGCGGTTTCCAGCCCGCCCCCTGCCCTCCGTGCGGCTCCAGCTTGCACCCCCGCCTCCCGCTGCCGGCTCTCCCCTCTCGGTCGCGGCTGGCCGGGTGATTCACCCGCTTCTGGGCTTTGTTCGGCTCCGCAGGCCGCTTCACCCCTCAGGCAGGGCAGGGCTGGGCTCGGGCCGCCGCCCCCGATCATCCCCCGGCAGAGCCGATGTCCGCCGCGCCCGTCCGATCCCCGACGCTGCGGCCCCACAGGATGAAGAAAGATGAGTCGTTCCTGGGCAAGCTAGGCGGGACCCTGGCGAGGAAGAAGAAAGCCAAGGAGGGTGAGTTAGCCCTTGCGGAGCGGGGGAAGGAAAGTGCATCCGACCGGCGTGACTTGCAGCGACTTTCCTGTGCTGTGCTGTGCTGTCCTGACCTGTCCCGTCCCGTCCCTCCGCGGGAAGCCCGCGGTGGGGGCGGGCGGCAGGCTGCGGGCAGAAGCCCCCTTTGTTCGCCAGCGCCGCCTGGGGAGGGGGCTACTGGGGAGGGGCGGTGTGCCTGCTCTCTGCCCCCCGGAGCGGCGGCAGCACCGGTGGGGCACGGCGCCTCGCCCGCCTCAGCCCGGCCGGGCTGGGGGAGCGGTGGCGGCGCGGCGGGAGGGCTCTTCGCGTTCCCTGCGGTGCCCCAAGCGCCGCGGGCGGGTAGTTTGGGGGCGGTTTGCCGCAGGGGGAAATGCCGGGAGGTTTCGGCGCTTGGGAGCGACCGGTGCTTCCCGCCGTACGGCGGTGCGGGGCGGCCGTTCACCGGGCGTGCGCTGCCGGTGGTCCTCAGGGCTGGCTGAGCGCTTGGCTGCTCGCACCGTGGCTTTCAGGGTGTCTTTTCCATACCTCTGCCTTCTGCTGGGAAGGGAACCCCCGAACCCACTTTTTTGCTGTAAAGTAAACCTCTGGTGACTGAGGCGGCTGTGGGTGTTGTTCCTGCCGGCCTGGGAGTTGAGAAGTCATGAGGGAATGATTAAATCCATCCACATTTTGTGCCCAAGCCCACTTCATCCGTAGGCTTTATGTTGGTGTAGGTGCTTTGCCCAGAGTGGTTCTTCGTAACCAAATGGATTCTGCAAAAGCACCCAAACCTTGAGCACCAGGTTTTCACAGGGGTACACCTATTCTGGGGTATATTGAGTGTGTTTGTTTGGGTTGTCACCATTGGCGTTCGCCTTGTCCTTCAGTGCGGGGAGCCTGGAGAAGCTCCCTCAGCCCAAGCCCTGCCATCTGGCTCCGATGTCAGGGTGTCTCAAGGCCCTACCAGGCACCCACTCCCACCACCATGTGGGGTAGATGCTTCTGCCCAGATCTGCCTTGATGCTGCACTCCACTATGGCCATCTTGTGTTGCGGGCATGCGTGCGAGGCATTCTCGCAGCCGTCTGATTAAGCCGGAGGCTGTGAGGAGATAGCACTGTTCTCTCGCAAGCAACATGACTTTTGGCTTTTATTGAAGATAAGGAGACGGCGTCTTGCTGCTAGACTTTAGATAAAGGCAGTCCAGCCCTGTATACACAAAGTGTATGTTTCTCCTGAGCGTTGCCTTCTCTGAGGACACCGTCCTGTGGCATCCCCTGCTTCTCCGATTGACCAAATACTGGCTTCTCTGGAGAAACTCGTCCTCTGCTTTAGCCCCAAACTGCTGCTGTCCACTAGCAGGAAAATTGGGTGTCCTTGCCTTATGCTTTAATGCAGTTTTGATTTTCTGGCCTTGGTTTTGTTCTAGTGCTTGATGGGTTTAGGGTAGGGATGTAATGTGAGTTTCAGCTGGCTGTTGAGCGAGCACATGTTTTACCCATATTGAGTCTATAAATTGCCAGCACCATTTAGAAAGCAGCTTTTTAATATTTAAAAATAAAGTATTTGGCCTCAAAACCTGGCTCAAGGAAATTGCTTCCTTTTCCTTCTCCTGACTGTTTTGGTGTGGCTTACTGCTATTTCCTTTATTATCTATTTTTAATCAAGCTTCTGAGACGTGGTTCTGCTGAGGAGCAGCAGAACTGGTCATGCTTTCCTGATGAGCTCATTTGCTTCTGAAGGAAAATGGTGGAGAAAACTCATCTCCATCTGGGGATGCCGACCACATGCTTCAAAGGAGTGTGTTTCATTCGAAGGTGACTTAAAAGCTTAAACAGGTTGGCAGCACTCCTTCTTAAATGAGATGTTTTGACATTGCTCGGCGATGTTTTTGAGGTGACTGCTTCTGGCAGGGACCACTTCCTCATTTTATTGAGTTTGCCCGTTATTGTACCTATTCTTGTGGCCACAGCTCCTCTTGAAGGTGGAAGGGCCCGTTTTGGGTAGTGCCCTTGGCACTCAGTGGGGAACTGCTGCTGGAAGAATGCTGAGCGCAGTGGTCACACTTTTGTCTGATGGGGAGGAAACCAAAACATGATTCACCTTTTAGTTTGAGTATTCCTTCCAGCCTGAAAATGTGAAGGGAGAAGAGACTGATGGCTTGCCCAAGGAGCCAGCGTTGGGTGTGACATGCCTGCCTGCGCACAGTACTGGGGGGCTGCAGGCAGCTGAGGTCCTTCATGGTAAGGCAAAACGGCTTGCTGCCCATCTATGTTTTCCTTTGTTGGAAGTTTTAAAGCCTGAGGAAGGCATATTTTGTCCTTTGCCCTGTGGGATAGCTCTCAAATGCAAGCTGTCCAGACCATGGCTGGGAAACTGGAGGGGGCCAAGGGATAAGCAGTGATGAGGTGGTGAGGTGGCACCAGCACCACAGGGGAGAGAGGCTGGTCCATGGCTTGTGGTAGGATCTGGGTGGCTGTAGGAGTAAACTTCAAGGCTAGAAATGAAATCATAGATTCATAGCTTGGTTTGGGTTGGAAGGGATCTCGAAGACTGGCCAGTTCCAACCTCCTGCCATGGGCAGGGACACCTTCCACTAGACTAGGCTGCCCAAAGCCCCATCCAGCCTGTCCCTGAACACTGCCAGGGATGGGGCAGCCACAGCTTCGCTGGGCAGCCTGTGTCAGGGCCTCACCAGCCTCACAGGGAAGAATTTCTTCCTAAGTTCACCCCGTTACAGCTTAAAGCCACTACCCCTTGTCCTGTCACTACAGTCCCTGACAAACAGCCCCTCTCCAGCTTTCTGTAGGCCCCTTCAGGTACTTGAAGGCTGCTCAAAGGTCTCCCTGGAGCCTTCTCCAGGCTGAACAAACCTAACTGTGTCAGGAGAAGTAAATTGGAAGCTCTTCGGAGTGGCATTCCTTGGATGAGTTGATAGACCGTATAGAAACCCTGTGGTCAAATCTTCCCGCATGCTTGGGAACGGCTCTGCCCTGGGGGTGGTTCTTTCCCTCCCTCCCCGCAGTTTCTGCTGGTTTTCTCTGAAGGGACCAGCAGAGGTCAGTGATCATACCGAGGAAGTACTGCCCTCTCCACCAACTGTTCTCCACAGCAACAAATCGAAGTGTTGGGTGCTGCTGTGCCGAGTCAAGAATGATTCCTGGCTGCCTCTCCCTCTAACAGCATGCAAAGCAAGCAAGCCAGAGAGCCCTTTATACGTCTTGCTTTCTCTGCCTGTCTTTTCTGTCGTGGTGTGAATAACGGGCCTGCTATCACCAGCTCAACTGCATTCACAGAAACACGTTTAACCTGGTCTGTGCAAGGCTTGTAATCTGGTTATATTTATCCTTGCTGTCTTTGTGCACGACTTCTGAGCCATACAGCTTGGAGAGCCATGCAATGACAATGGGAAAGCTTTTGTTGGTTCCTTAGGCTGTTTTTTTAATCATGGGTTGCAGCCACGTCATAAATAATCATAGTATGTGGCCACCAACCCATACGCAACTAATTATTTATTTATTTTTGCTTGATAGCTGCTTTCTAACATGCTGCAATCTATTTTTAGAGGGGTTATATTGGGAGAGGAGTGTTTATTAGGTTTATTGAGGCAGCCAGCGTAAGCTCATACTGCTGCTTTATGACAGGAGGATAAATAAGGTTTCTAGGTCCTCTGGCAATAATCACTGTGGCAGTATTCAAAGTGTATACTATAGCATGTAAACAGCTTTGTTGCTGCTCTTGCTCTGGCAGCATGGTGTGACATAGTGCTTTGGAAGTGGGTCCTGATAGGTGAGGCAGGGTTAAGTTTTCAGGTGAAATTCTTCAGTGCTTTACGTCAAATTCTATAGGTTGCTTAACTGTTTGAGGAAGCCTTTGGATTTCTACCTCCAGCCTCTGCTTTACGCTATTACACCTTTTATTTACATTTCTGAGTTTTTATGACTGAACTGACTCGCTAAGCAGCTCTGACTTAGAGAAGCAGCTGCCACCGTCCTTCATGGGGAGGCTGTTTTTACCCTGGTTTCCTACGGAAGTAAGGGTGGGTGATCTCACTGTCTGTTAGGCTCCTCCCTTCCTCTTCCTTTCCAGGAATATTTTTAACTGATCGTTTGGCTAAAAATGCCCCTGAGAGAAAAAACTACTGGCTTTAAGGATTATTAAATTACTGTAGATTGTGTCAAAACTGGTCATGGATGGGTATAGAAAGACCTTAGCGGAGTCCCGCAGCAAGAAAACCTGCAGATGGGCTCAACCCTACTAGAATACCTACATGGGAGGGATGTGACTGGAGGAAGGATCCATCTATGGAGAGAGCACAGCGTGGGGATCTGTGTTCCTAATCTTACAATCAAGTGAGATGTGTTAGTTCCAGTGCTTGTGCAACCACTTGGTTTTTACTCACTCTTACCTCCCTGCCTTGAAGCCTATGTGGAAAACTGCAAAGATCTTAAGTTTTCCTGATGTTACTATGACATGGCTCTGTCTTGGTGTATCTTGAGCTTTCAAGATGTGCCACATCTGTGATGTGATAAATGAATTTACCACGCCTGTTCAGGAGCTCCCAAATCTCCTTTAAATACCTTAGGAAACTATTAGGATGCTGGTGGGCCCATAGCAGGGTACTGTTTGAAAGCTAGGTGATCCCTTAGCTTCTTTTCAGACCCTTTGAAAGATCCTGCTTCAGATAGTGCCGCATTTCATCTCCATCTGTAAAAGGAAACTTTAAATAAATGAAAAATCTCCCTTTTCTCATCAATCAGAGTGATATCTTTGTACTGAGATAAAGGAGGGGGGGGTGCTGCAAGCTTCACGCGTTGCCCACTTGCATAGCCTTGTTTCCTTTTCCTCACAACACCCTAAGTGTGAAAGATCTGGGCAGCTGGTGTTTGGCTAAATAAACCTCCTATTATTGTATCTCTGTGTGTATATATATATATATATTTAGCCTATATGGCGGAGTCAGTGAGGGAAATACAAGGGGCTTAATTGCTTAGTGTTGTTTCTCTGTGACACGCTCGAGGGTGGGCGCAGGGGTGAGAAGTGCTGTAGGGAGGAGCACTTCAGTGTCTTAATGAAATCAATAGGAAATGTGGGGATGAAGGAGAGGGATGGCAGTGCTGCAGAGGGCACAATTATTGCAATAATACAAAGGTTTTATGCATATCAAGGGAGGTTAAAGGATTGTTCTTGGGGTCTGGCCTGACAGTGAGGTGGCGTGGCACACTACTTGGGTCAGTAGCTTGGTAGGTGGCTACCTCGCTGGACAGCAAGGTTTTTCCTCCCAGGGGAAGGTGGCAGTTATTGCCTCTGTTTTGCAGGGAGAAAAGTGGAAGGTGAGGAAGTCAAGGGATTTGTTCAAGGTTGCAAGCAAGTGATAAAGCCAGGGAAAGAAACTGTTAATCTTCCACGTTGTTCATGGTGGCATGATCCTCAGGTAAAGGTACTGCATCATCTGCCCCTTTCCCACAGCTCTGCACATGCTAAAACCCGCCTCCATATTGTTCAGGTGGGATTGCTCGTGCTGCCCAATCCACTTTGGCTTTCTGGAGGGAAGAACGTGGGAAAATGTGGTCAAAAGCAGAATGAAATTGGAGGAAGCAGTTTCTTTATCATTCCTTTAAAATTTATGAGGCTGCTTGTGCAGGTGATGGACCTCTTTTCCCTCCAGAGAACAAAAACTAGATCTACTTCGTTACCTTTTTGTTGATCAGCACAATCTCTAGCCTGTAAGGCAACCCCTAGAACAGAACAGGATAGGAGAAATGAAGTTGCTTAGAAAATGGATCTCATCTTTTATCTTAATATAGCATACTGAAAATAGTTAAAATCTCTTTTTAATGCTGTCTGTTTTGCAGTCTCCAGAGGTGTAGCTGTGTAAACAGACTGCAAAAAGTTGAATTTCTCTGTGTGCTGCACCTTTGCTCTTGCCACTGCCTCACAGCTGCTTGGGACTTCTAACAAATGTATTTATCTCTAAAACGATGTGAAAAAGTGCCTGTTAAGTAGATCCTAAAAAGATGTAAAGTTTTAAGTCGTCTTTAACTCAATCTTTGTTCACATTGCAAGTGTCATTCCTGTTGGTAGCATTGTTCATACTCAGGATTTGTCCTGGTCACAGCTGTTCCTGGCTATTGCAGATTGATTTCACGCTGGCTGTGCCCATGTATCCTGCCTTATAAACTGGTGCTGGAGGAATAATTGGTCAAAACTCTGATGTGGAAGAACTGTGAATTTGGCATCAACTGGTGCCTAGAAAGCTCGGGGTGGAGGCGCACTACTGATGCGGTGCCTCGTGCTGGCTTTTGTCCTGAGGCATGCCTGTCTTCCTGGCTAGTGGAGAAGCTTGCAGGGTGCTGACTGGGCCTGGGGTACTTCTCACCTGACAGGAAACTTCATGAGCAAATCTGCCTCTTGCAAATCCCTTGAAGTGCAGTCTGAGATAAACTTCAGCTGGTTACTTCTTTCTGCCTCCTGACCTGATACTCAACAAATACTTCAGGCTCTTCCTTTCAACAGGCAGATACCCCATCTTAATTTACTTTCCATGCTCACAGTATGCGGCAGTGATGGAGAGATGGAGAGAAAAATACAAAGTATGTAGAGTCTAATTCTGTTCACACAAGTACATTTGCTGCAGTCTGAGAAGATACTTGACTGGGGAGATGTGTTTGTAATGGGCTGCTGCTGCTGAAATACCCAAACAGAAGGTGAGATGGTTGCTGTTTAAGCAGAATTATGTGCTCTTTGAGAGAGGACTTTGCTTTTAATTATATTGAAGCTACATACTGTTCCTGGTATGCGTATATATACATGGAAAGGCCATGCAGACATACACAAATTCAGGTTTAATGTATTATCCTTTCTACTAATAATTTGAACAGGCACCCCTACATTTCCCATTGGAACTCGTGTATCCTAATTGCTGAGTTTCTCTTGTAGGACTCAGGCATAGCTCTGACGAGGTCTGGTTTCAGCCTTGCTAGCACAGGGTCACTTTGGGTTCTGACCCCGTGTTCTGTTCTGGCAAAAACTGTACTGTGTGGATACAGCTTGTGTCAATGTTTCAGCCAAAAAGAACTTTACATGCACTGAAATAATCCTTTTACTAGCGTAATAAGCCCCATATTTTTCTCCTGTAACTGCAGCTAGGCTAGGATGGTTTGCCCAGCCCTGCTTCAGGCACAGTATTGGTAAGACAGTGGAGTTTTGGATTACAGCTGGAAGTTTTCTTCAAGACAGGATGCAGCAAGATACATGAAATAGCTCTGTAGTTCTTCAGTAGTGGATTAAAGAAAGTGACTTGCTTTTATTTAACAAGAACAGACATTTTAAAGTTATTTTCAGGGTTGCAATCATTAAAATAAGATTAATTATCAGAACAGTGTTATGTTTGATCATCAAACCTTAGCAAAGTGGTTTTCAATTCAATGCTTCTAATTTTCCAAAACCAGATCTTGGATTTCTTAAAAACACTAGTGCAGGGATTTGGAAAGGGACACCTTTTCTTCTTAAAGTCTACCCTTACTTAAAATTCAGTTGCACCTGTTTTCTTTTCTTCTAAAGGATTTATTAATGCTAACATCTTGGGAGACACTTCTAGAAGCTGGCATCTGGCTGTTTTTGTTTTGAGGAGCGTGTGAGTGAGCCCTGTGAGAATTTGGTGTATGGAGGGCTGTACGTGGACCTGATAGGAATGGGGGGGAGCTGCAAAGTCGCAACTTCATGCAGAGTCTATGTGGATGCTCTCTGCTGGATGGTGTGAAGGGGGGGCTCACTGTTGTTCCAAGAGTCCTGGAAGCCAGCAAGGAAGAAGGAAGGAAAGCCTTGTTTCCCAAGGAATTCCTTCTCTTTGTGCTGACAATCATGACTTCAGCAAACCTCCAGGTTCTTTGAACTGATGGGATCTGGCTATTGTGCTGCAGAAGCCAGCTAACTGGAAGTCAACCAGGTGGCTCCAGAGAAAGATCTGACCTGTGCCAGCATCTGGATATGACTGATGGCACAGGCTCTGTGCTGGTCAGCCATCATGATGTCTGCACACCATACTCAGCACAGCCCTCTCATTGAGCTCTTCTGCATGGTGACTTTGGTGGCTGCTTATCCTCTCCCTCATACGTCCTCTGTCTGCTCTGTGAAATGTGCTACATATGCATGTTGTCACTTGATGAAGCTTAATTTTTTTTCCTCAGGGCACAACAAAATCAACTGATGCAGTTGTCACAGTTGTTTAACTTGTAGTGTATGTGCATCACTGCCAGGTTTTCCCTGGGGTCTAGATGGCAGCTACAGACGTAGACTGTCCCTTGCTTTACCTGCCATCCCAGCTGCTGCCTGTGCCTGCCTCTGGTGGCTGTCACAGGCTGCACCAGCCCTCCTCGCCCTGGGCTGAGGGGTGGGAGGTGGAGGAAAGTGTAGCATGCCTTGTGGTGAGGAGAAGGAAGGTAGAAGGGAAGGAGGGGCAGAGCAAGCCATGGGAGAGTCTGCTTTTCAGGGGGCTCTTCCAGACCTCCCTCAGGAGGAGCACTGGATCCTGGGACCACTGCTGCAGGACAGGGGGCTTGGTGGTGTCCATGCCATCCCCACCATCTCAGGAGGGCTGGCTGTGCCTGGGGTATCTAAACTAGCAGCTCGTGTGTGAGTGACAGTGGCCCCCATTTATCTTTGGGGGTGGGTTGAGTGTGGAGGCAAAGTGTGAACAGGAGTGTCTGTTGCACAGCTCAATGGCCAGGTGATCCCCCTAGGGTGAAGCGTACTCTGCTCAGCTACAGACTTCCTAACTTGTACTCCTCTGTTGGCCAAGTAGAAAGCTGAAACCCAAAATCTGTGACTTCTGTTGTGTATGTCTAGTTTAGCTGGAATAGTATTATGGCTAACATATGTGGTTTCAGGGTTTTGTAATTCGAATCCAGTTAAGTCTTGCTCTGAAAACCAGATGTGGAGAGAACATGCACACCTGGCAGCACGTAGTGGCCAGAGAGCAGTGGCTCTGTGCTCTTCGGGCCCTTAAATCACCAACACTTTCTCATAGAGGAACATATATCTGCACAGGAAAGCTTCTAATTAGAAATCCTGTACACAGGACATGGTTCCACACACCCACTGCAAGACCCCTCTCCAGAGCCCTGAGGCTGAGAGGGGTGGCTGTCGGATGGGATTCTGGTTTTGGCTTTGCTAGTGATGAACAGGATCTTTGGGAATTCTGTTTTGCCCCTTGGTGATTGCCTCTCCACGTGAAAAAAGGCTTCATTGTAATCCCCAAAACCTGTCTGGCAATCAGATGTAAACTCTTCCTTCTTTAGTACTTCTTCCATTGCGTGGTTGAACCATAACAAAATCCACTAAAAAAGCAATAGTGCATTTTCCATTATAGCTGCCATATGGCCTTATTGCTAATTTTTAATTAGCTGAGATGGTTGTATACAGAATTTATTTGGAATAAGGAAGGAGACTCTTGAGAGCTAGATGAGGAGGAGAGCTATCCTGATGTCTGCATGGAGGCATGGTTTCTTTTTTACCATCTTTAAATAGAAAAAAATGTGTAATCCTCAGAAAGTGTCTTTCCACTAGGTCTGTTTGGCAGATGCATGCGTGTGTGTTACTAAACAGATGCAGACACTTCTGTCATTTTAAAATAGAATAGTGTTGTTTGCTCTCTGGCTTGCTTAGTCCACCAGATGGATTTAGAGGCTTTGTAAAATAGACAAGAGTTTTGTCAGAAATGGTAGAATAGGGAGAAGGTACCAGGGCAGCCAGGATTCCATTTTCTGCTGCTTGTTCCTCTCAGGAATAGGGCTCTCAAATTGTCTCTAGGGGTTACTGATTGCTTGCTTCCCTGTGTATGGCTCCCAGTATTGTTACAGTGAATTGGTTCCACTGGAAAATTAGACAGGCTGCAAGAACTGCTAATACTAAAGATAAATCTTGGGTCTGTACTGAATTTGGTCTGACAGGGATCTTGACTCTCTAATTAGGTAATTAAATAAGTGTGTATAATGGAGTCCTGTCATTGGGAAACTGGATTTTAATTGGGTGCTGGGGTCCGTGCTGCAAATCGTCCTGTGGTGCCAGTGATAATTCTCTGGAGCAAACCAGGTCTGCTGCCTCTGTAGCAGATGTGATGCTCTCTGCCACACCAACTGACAGGGCTTTTATTTTTTGCATGTGGAAGGGGAGAAGCAGTCATGACTGACCTCATCTAATGTGGCAGTAGTCCAGCTTCAAGCTGCTCCTTGGTAGGTCCTTCCAAGAAACAATTTTTTTCCCCCCAAGGGTCCCTCATCAGGGAGAGAGATAGATGGTAATGGGAAAGGAAGAGGGGCTGACCTTACTACCTACTCTTTGCTGTGCAATTGAGGAATAAAGGTATGTATTTGTTTCTGTGACATGTTCAGAGTAACTGGGTGCTTGTGAGCTTTTCCTCTGACTGCCTGCTTGCAGAGAATTTGTTTCCCTCCTGACCGCTTTCGATGCACTTAATTAGACGCTGTCTTGAAAACGCTCACTTTTGCTGCAGCATTGCAGCTGTAGCTGCGTTAACACAGCGAGGGGCCATAGTTTAAATCATCACCTTGCATCCTCAGTATCATTTAGCTTCGTATCATTTAGTTTAAAAAAACTGAAGCATGGTGGGTGTTGCTCTGCCGACATCAGCAATAAGAGCAATAAAGTGGCTAGGGAGCTATGCATGAGGAAGCCCTGACTCTGACATTTAAGGTGTGTGCTTTTTTTATAGTTTATTTCCAACTGTATATTTCTGACCCTTTAATTCCTGTCATTTACACGTTGCCAAATAGATCCCTGGTCCCAATGTTTTCTAAGCTAGTTCAGCACCTGGTAAAAAGCCTTTCTCCATCAGCTCTTTAACTGGGGTGGGGGGAAACACATGTGGATTTTCTTTTCTATGGGCAAACTGGTAAAATAAATTGTCATTTTTAGTGAGCGACTTTTCCTCCCAGGAATGGTATTAAGTGCAGATGCCATACCACCCAGAGTGTTGGTAGAAGGTGTCCTCACTGGGTTCCTTCATTCGCTCAACAGTGTGTGTTTGATCCAGTGGCTGGTGAGAGTTTTCTCCAGGAATGCAAGCACAGTTACTGTGAAACCTTCTGAGCTGGGGAATTCTGCTTTTGTGCTGAAGGCATGGGTGAGGGGCACTGTTGTTCCAGGGAGACCGAACAACGTGGTGTGCTGCAGCATAGACGGACAGATGATTCTGTGGAGTGGAATTGGGAGTGTGAAAGATTTCATATCCGTTACATGGGGAGTTAAAACAGAGTAACTGATCGCCATGCAAGAAAAAGGGGGGTTGGAAGATCCTGGTGGCTGCCTGTGGCACTGCCCCTGTGTCCTGTCATCTCTTTGTCTTGTGGCCTGTCCATGGGGCATATCCTGCTTAATGCCTTCATCAGGGACCTGGAGGAGGTGATGGAGTGCTCGCTTGTACAGTTTGCAGATGACACCGATGTGGGTGCCCAGCTGATGCGCTTGAGGTCAGGGCTGACAGGTAGGGAAATGGACTGAAAACCCAACAAGTGAAAAGTCTTGCGCTCAGCAAAGAAGAGCCCCCTGCACTGATAGGAGCTGGAAGCTGCCTCCTGGGCAGGGTCCAGCTCTGCTGGAAAGGCCCTGGTGGGTGGTGAGGTGACTGTGGGCCAGCAGCGCGCCACTCCTGTAGTGAAGACCAACGATATCCCTGACTGTAGTAACAGAAGCGCGACCAGTAGATTGAACGAAGTGAGCATTGTCCTCTACTCATCACTCCCTAGATCCCTGCTGATGTACTGCATACAGTTTGGACCTCCTCAGTGTAGGAAAGATGTCGCTAAACTGGAGCACCTTCAGCAGTGGGCCACCAGGATGGTAGCTGGAGCACTTGTCCCATGAGGAGGGCTGAGGGAGCTAGTTTGTTCCCCTATGGAAGAGACTGCCTCAGGGAGATATTTAATAAGCAGTCTGCTGTTACCTATGTGGAGTTTAATGAGAAGATGGGGCCAGGTTCTTCACTGTTGTGTGTCGCAGAACAGAGAGACGAGAAGCATATATGGAAATGAATGAGGTTCAGTCTGGACAAAGGGAGAAGCTTTTTCATGCCGGGGACTCTGAAGCAGTGGGAGAGGATGTCTGGAGAGTTTGTACAGCCTCTGTTCTTGGAGGTTTTAAGACATGACATAATAAAGCCCTGAGCAACCTGGTCTGATATCAGACCTGACCCTGCTTTGAGGAGGTGATTCAGCTAGAGACCTTCTGAGATCCTTTCCACCCAGCATTGTCTAATGGTCTTATGCAGCTCCCTGGCAGCTTAGTCCCATCAAAGGCTGGAGCAAGAACACTTAAACAGTGTGAAACCGGTGTGCATGATTTGTGAGCCTGTGAATACAAGGTACAGCAGATCTGTTTTTCTCATTAGGGTCCTTTTACTGGTTTTGCACTGATGTTTTTTTCTTTTGGTCTTTTTTGCCTGTCTAACCTTTTAGTGAGGAGGAAAGCATGGATTCCACTGGGCTGCTGCTCTGGCTACCTCTCACTGAGAGTGAGTGGAGAGCCTGTGTATTTAGAAAGCTATTTTTGGGACTGACTGGTAGCGGAGCTTGAAAGTCTCTAAGCTGTCTAGCCCCATTGAAACACCGCCTTTTCTAGCTCATAGGACTTGGCACTACCAGTGCAAAGGCTTTAAAAGAGGCCACAGAAAGCTAGAACTGCAAATCATGTAAAGCTCTGGCATGCTAAGTGAACAAAGACCTGCAGCCATTGTTAGTTGATACTTGGTGAAACTTGACATTTTCTTGTGCTTTGGACTGATTTGATTTGATTCTTGGGCTGACTTTTGTTTCATAATTACATTTTGTTATCCCTTGAGGTCTGTGTTTGGGAGACAGGACTGGAATGTTAGATGGAGACCTGAGCTACATTCTTCACTGCGTGGTCTGCAGCAGCTTTGTTAGGACACAGAGTTGTCTATTCCTTACTTAAACCTGGCAGAGTTAAACATCTGAATGCTTTTATGGCAGTTGCTATCTTCCCTGTACCTTCTCCTCACGGACTGTGGGTTTTTTATGTGACTGTGGGTTCTTGAGTTCCCAACTTTCTTTTACTGTGTGGTCTGTAGTGCTTATCGCTGAAGTGCTTGTCTTGGCAAGCTCCTGTGGTGCTCAAAGCAACTAATATCATTTTCTACCCATGACTTGTCTGGAAACCATTGAGAAAACTTCACTTTGTGTTTTGCAGTGTCTGCATATATAGTGAGATACTTCAGTTCATTTTCAGTACACTGCTTTACTGCCCTGGGTGGAGGTAGGATACAGGAAAAGTAGAACTGGGCATAAGCAGCCTTGACATAGAGGGTGTGTGGAAAGCTCTGTGTGTTGGGTGTTTAGGTTCAAGTTTCTAGTCAGGAACCTCTCCCTCCATTGGTCCTGTGCTCTGTTCAGGTGAGAACTAGGATTTACCAGAAAACCCTCAACACATGTGTTGCATATATAATTGCTATATATGAGGTTTTTTCAGGGTTCCTTGTCTTTCTGAGTGACATTTGGGCAACTCCAGCCATCAGGCATGTGGACTTTCTGCGGTTTGCAGGATCATTTATCTCAACTTATTCTTCCTGCAGAATAACGTTGTACAAGCAAAAAAACCTACTGGTTTTGAATTGCAAGTCATAGCTGTATCCTCCTTTCCATCTACTTGAAGTTGGTTTGTTGAGGTCTACACCATTAGCTGGAGAAGACAGTGCCTTTCTGTTACTTCTTGCGCTCGCCAGTCGTCACTGCCTTCAGAAGTGAGTCTGTTACACTTGTACTTCTCTTGAGGTGTTCAGAAGAACAAGCAGCATCAAATATTTTTGTATTTGCACAGTAGATTGCTTTTGGTGGTGGTCGTTAACCTTTTCATGTCTTTGGAAAGGAGGGCAAAGGGTATAGGGAATGCAGTAAGGTGAGGCAGGTAAAATTTAATTACCTGAAGGGGTTCATTTGGGTACCTGCAAAGGAGGTTTCAGGAAGTTGGTGGAGACCAGCTGAGTTGTAAAATGCATTGCCATGAGCTGCAGTAGAGACTTTTTCGATGCCAAGTGTTCTGCTTGATAAAGTTTGTGCAGATTTGTGTGTGGGATCAGAGGTGGAGCTTGTAGGAGGTAGCAAGCTGCAATGCTGTTTTCTCCCTGGTGTCTTCATGATGGAGAAGGCAAGAATTGATGGGTGGACTAGGTATCTATATTCTAGAGTAATGCTATTAGCTCTGTTTCTGACAGCTTCTGCTGTCCCTCCCTTGGTAATTCGCTTTGTCCAGACCTATAAAACCTGGATGCTTCAAATAGTGAGCTGATTCTGGACTTGCTCTTGGTTAAAAGAGTCTTATGCTTGGCATCTTGCAGAAACTGACCTACTTTGCTGGGTTCTCAGACCGAGTCCTGAGCTGTGAAGGTGCTGTTCCCTACCTGCCCATCATTATCGGTTGTAGGATTACACAGAAGCCTTGAAGAGTACTAAGCACTATATAGTAGAATACAGTATTTAACGGAGAATTGATGGCAGGAAATTTAAAATGCCTTGTGAGTTTCCTACTGGGAGTGGATACAGGCCAGAAGTCTCCTCTAGTCCTTTCCTCTTCTTATCAGGCTCTTTCTCTCCCTTTGTTCTCATTGGACAGATTCGACTCCAGATCCTTCTTTTGGGTGGAAGTTGTCCTAGGTACTCATGTGGTATGCTTGGGAGAATGTAATCTTCCACCATTGCTTCATGGGAAGAAATGACCTTTTGTAGTTGTGATGAAATTGTAACCGGCGGAGGCTGGGGAAGGACATTTTCCCTGTTTCTGAGTAGAATTTGTGTGCAGAGGGGGGTGTATAGCTTTCTCTACTCTCTTTTAGGGCCCTTTCAAGCTGCAGTTATTGCCTGTGATGTTTGAGGCAGCAGCCTGGCTTTTCCCTGCCAGAAAACTCTGGGATTGAAGCCATCTATTTACAAGTTCAGGGTAACACAAATGCCAGAGGTATGCCCACTTCATGTCCTGGAGTGCAGAAGCTGTTGTTTTGGGCTGTATTATATTAGTGCTTTGGAGAGCTGGGTAAGGGCTTGATGCTTTAGTGCTTGTTTTATTTTTACCTTAGAAACAAAATACACACGTGAGGGCCTGGGACCCCCTTTGCATGGAACATTTTCCCATTTTTTTTTACCATGTCTGTGCACAAGCTAGTGCCAAGGGGCAGGAAATAGGTGTGAAAAATCTCAAATGGATGGGTATGTGATGTTAAGTTTTGGGGTCTTGCTCCTAGCCAGGTGCTGGTTCCAGACCTCAGTGCACGCAGGGACTGAACAATGCTGAGCCATAACAGCCAGCGTGCATCCTGAGGATGCTGCAGCACGTCACGAGTAACAAATGCAGCTTGTTGATTTCTCCCTGCTCATCTCTGAAGGGGGGAGTCGTTCTGTTTCAGGCAGAGAGGACAAAATGCCAGAACTGTTTGCTGGGAGCTGCCTAAAAATATACTTATGCCTCTCGGGCATGAGGATATGTGATTAAAAATTAGGCTGTTTTCAAAGCTGTCCAATTGCTGCTGAAAGGTCAGTGCAGAGCTGACAAGGTCACGTTGCAAATACTTTATGACACCATTCTTGTTGACACTTATTTCTGCTGGGTTGTGTGTCTGTCCCATCCCCTCTGTTTCCCCTCCCCCCCAAGCATTAGTGTTTGTTAGCCTTAACAGTGCAAATTAACTTTGGTTTTTTTCCCCATTTCTCATCTGTTTGGTGTACAGGCACGCTTGTGTCCCCACTCTGCCACAAAGTGGCTTCTGCAACCACTAGTGCCAGCAAAAGGGAAGTGGAGAGTGGCAGCTAGGGGAGGCAACGTTTAAAATGCCCCTTCCCTGAGGGCAGAGATGTCTGCCTGATAGAGACAGCTGCATAACTTAAGCTGAAGATAATAATTAAAGAAACGAGAAGCAGGGGCTCTAGAGAAAAAAATGATGAATCCCAAGTTTGAATTTAGCTTTAGTTCCGTAGCTCTCTGATGGCTTCTGTCAAAGGCTGCATCTTGTTGTTCTGACTCGCAGAACATATTTTGAGGGATTCCTATTTAAGTATTTACTAAGTATATGTTAGACCTGTTGTGTGAGCTGAGCAGAGAAGGACTAAAACAGTCAGGGAGCCAAGTGCTGAGATGAAGTCTGGCTTGGTGCTTTGGTATCTCTGAGGCCTGAATGGGATCAGTACAGCTGCTGGAAAGAAGACCCGAATGTTAACTACGGCGGCTCTGTGTCGGTACTGCGGGCTGATCTTGGCTGCCTATTAATGCCCAGGCAGCTGCGGGTCAGCTCTGGCTTCGTCAGCTGTTGGCAGAGCCGGATGAAAGGCTGGTGGGGATCTATCTGCTGGTTATGTCTGCAGGGTACCAGCAGCAGTAACTGGCCCTGCTTTGCCCACGAATGCCCAGCACAGGCAGCGGCTGGGTGAGGGCAGGATCCCCCTTCATCCTCAGCAGCACCAGCGCGGCATTTGTAGGGCCCTGCAGGGAGCTGGAGCAGAAAACTGGTTCAGCACACAACAGCTTAATTTCATAGGGTTCAGCTTTCTTGCTGAAGTGGGCCACGTAACTGGCTAAAGATCTGTCTGCTTAGTAATTAGAGCCTTGTTTTGTTTGATTTGGTGTTGGGTTGCCAGTGCTGGTCATGTTGAAAGCCACTCGTGGCCGCTGAGGTCTGGTCAGTGCTCTTCTCTCCCAAGCTGCTGCTTCCCTGCCTGTTCCTGTTCTGCATCAGTGGACCCCTCCTCTTTTTCGGAGGGCTGGTACTTGTGCAGGGCTTTGCCAGGGTAGCTGTGGCTGTGTTAATATTAGCCATCTCAACACAGGTGTCATCCACCAAAAAATGCAGTCTCTTTTCACCAGAATTTAAAGAAAACAACAAACATCTCAATAGAAAGACAAGGATTTTCATAGGAGAAAACCTGACAGCAAAAACACGGCTTCTCATAAATGTTTCTCACTGGCTGAAGTACTGGATGTGCTGCTGCTGTGCCAGATACATATTTTACCCCAGGCAAAAGTAAAGGGGATTTTTTTCTTCTTTTTTAAAATTTTTTTCCTGGCAGTCACAGAATAGACCACTCATTTAAGACTAACATGTCCATCATATAAGCAAGTGTGAGTTGCTATTTGCAACTAAACAGATGGATTATTACAGCCCTTTCCTAAAAGTTACCTTTAGCTTTACTCTTCCCTTATTTTAGGTTATTCCCATTTTTTAAGTGACAGAGCCTGGCCCTTGTGAATGTCTTGTTTGCCTGCTGAGCATAGAAACTATGTCCTTTATTACCACAGTTCCGCTTTGAATGTGGTCCCTTGATACAGTGCCTTTATGTGCATTTGATCAAGTCTTTGCCTTTGATTTGTCTGTGATTATTAATGATCTGTTATAATTAAGGGAGGCTTTGTCTTTCTCCTGCAGTCACTATTAAAAGATCTCAGAGCCCTTTGCAAATGTTATGCGATTAGTAATACAGTAGCAGAGTGGTGAGTTGTTTGTGTGGTTTGTCTCTAGAAAAGAGACAAGAATATCACTGTATCAGTACCTGCTACATTGGGGGCTGGTTTGGAATCTTTCAGTACAACAGGTTTTCTTGGAAAATGCCAGTTTTTGTAAGACTTTACAATTTTTTTTTTGTTTTTAATATTCCTAGAAGAGTCACAGTTTTGAAGATGACTTTCTTTGAAAGAGTTTTCAGGTGGAAATTCTGTGTGTGTTGGTCTATGATGGGCAAACAGAGGAGCAGGTTGAGAGCCAGATGTTGCAGGGTCTTTACCTAGCAAGAATCTGTTGCCTTCTCATCTGACACCTCAAGTGGGAGGTGGGATCTCCAGCACATTCTTGATTCAAAGGTCGTCTGCTTCATAAGGGGAATTTGTCCCATGACCACATCTCGCTTGATGTGTGAGTTAAGTGAGGGTTGTGTCACTGGTCTGAATGGGGTAGAGATGGTCTTGAATATGAACTTTCTATTTTGCACATAGCTCTCTGAACTCTCAGGATATGAGTTGCAAGCAGGTGGGTCACTGTCTGAAAAGTGCAGCTGGTCAGGGTTTTGTGTCTGGGAAGAGCAAGGAAACTTGGGAAGCAGTAAGACATTGTCAGCAGGAAGACAGCTTCCCGTGCGGTTCAAGTTACATGGTCATTGCATGTTTCCTGTCTGTGCGGTGCTCTGACTGACGAGGATGACAAAGTTGCTTGAGCAAATCATCTGTAATGGAGCCAAGGGTGACAAAGCAGTCTTGTAGCTTCCCAAGTTCAGGTTTAATCATGAGATGAAAGTACAACATGTAAAAGTTGTGGTCAGGCAGCGCTGCGGAGCCAGCCTGGTGCTGGTTGAATGTGAAGGAAAGCACCGTATCCAGAACCTGTGATTAGCATCACGACAGCTGCTGCTTTCTGTGGGGTGGGATTCAGCACTGCAGTCAGAAATAACTAGAGCTAAAATTAAGTAGCATTTACCATCTGTTTTTATAAGAGGCAGAGGCTCGTGGTCAATTTTTTAATAACAAAGCAGTGGATGGTGAAGACCTGAGAGGTGAACTGTGCTGCTGTTGCTATTTTTTAAAATTACACTGTAATTATTAAGAGTGAAGGTAGAAAGGATCAAATTGTTGACATCAGCTTGCTTTTCCTTATAAAAAAGGAGAAAGCAGGGACATCTCTTCCTTTTATAGCACTGCTGCTGGCTTTAAAGGCCATTTCCTGACTTGTGAGAAATCCTTGTGACAGCTCTAGTAGCTCTTCCAACTTTCTGCAGCTAATTGCTCCTGTTCTGTGCATTCTGCCTGTAATCCCACGGACAGAGGCAGCCTGCCTGGCCTACAGATGTAGTGCTGTACGGCATGTGTGCATGTGATCTGCTCATTACAGTAATTTGTTTGAAAGGCCAGCACAGCTTCCAATGTTGACTAAATCACGTTGACTGCTGACACTGCCAGGAGATTGTTAAAACATCGGAGGGCTGCCAGGAACCCTCCTTGCTGCTTTCCTGGGGACTGATAGGGACATGACCTTTTATTTGGGAATTTGAATTTCTGGTTTATGGAAATAGTAAGGGTTTTGCTGAATGCTTTGGCCACTTGCCCATCCCTTGTTACATGTGGATTTTGCTAGTGCTGGCTGATGGGGTATTGAAGCAGTTTGGAGGACTGGTCCTGCCTGTTAATTGAGGACCTGTTCTGAGAGGAGATCTCCAGCCAGAAGGGAGGGAGGCTATAGCAGACTTCTGGGAGAAATCATAGGTAATTTTGACATACATCTTTCCAAGGCATCATCTTTCTCTACCTGAAGTTAGATCTGACTTGTCCTTTTCACAGCTTAGTCATTTAGACCATCAGCAAATTTTACCTTAAGGCTGTGTAACCATTTGGCACAGTCTGTGTTTTGGGTCAAGGTGAGGGCAAACTCTTTTCACTGGCAGGAGAGCATTCACTGAATGGTGGGGCTGCTCGATGAATTCTACTGGCATGTCTGAGGGAGACCAGTGCCAGTGGGAGCAAACAAATCGGCCTGGGGCAACAGATACAGGAAAGATTCTGCTGGGGACCAGCCTGAATTAAGTGATGCTCCTCTAGCCTGTTACTCAATTTCCTACCCTTCCTCTTCTTCTCTTCCCCTACTGCACATTTCCTTTGACCAATCTGTGAAATGAAATGATCAGGCTTTTTAGAGAATGACACGGGTCTCATTTAGAAAGCAAAGAACAATGTCAGTACAACAGGGGAAGATTCTTCCAGTGGGGAAGCGAAGGGGACAAGAAGGGGCCTGCGAAGGGGCAGGTGGAGAGCAGGCAAGGAGCAGTAATACTTTGTGTGGGACGTGCCATGAGTATAACCTGTTGTGCAAGTGCAGCTCTGCTCTACCAGTAAAATGCCATCTTCCATGAATGGCTCACTGGATGTAAGGGTACGGCAGAGCCACTGTTGCTAGTACAAGGTTGAGGAGGTTGGTGTTTGCCAATCAATTAATATCCATAATCTTTTACAGTACTTTTGGGTTTGCAAAAGCATGGGCTGAAAAGCTCTTCTTTGTTGCAAATTTGCATTGAAACACCTATCATGTTCTCCTCAGAAATGCATCTGTTGTTCCATCCTGACTTTGACTTTAACTGTTCCTTCTTGCTCATTTCTGGGTTCCCTGGTTGTTTTTTTCCAGCATTGTGGCTCAGTTTCCTTTTCCTGCTTCATTTCCTGTGCTCAACACTGCTAAGCGAATACTGGGGGCAGTAAGCAGGGAAAAAGCCCTCTGCATTTGTTCAAGCACAGCATGAAATGGTTCTGGAGTGCAGCAGGTCTTGGGAATACCTAGGTGAATCTGTGTTCCTGAACTCAGTTGCTTCTCTGCATGCTGGCTGTTGGCTTTGTGAACCTGTGTGTTCCTGGGGTAGGTTGTTGTGTTGGGGAACCTGACTGTGCTTTGGCCAGAGGGTGGTGATTACTTACGCTGTCTTTGAGGTGCCTACTCTTAGGCGGCCAGCAGCAGGCCAAGGGGGGCACTTGGCTATTTGCAGGAGCGGCAGAGATAGGGAAGGATTCCTGGCTGGGACTCTGTGGCCAAATGCTGTGTCCTTTCCTCCTGGCCACCCCCACCCCCTTCTCAGCAGCTGGGAGGCTATCTTGGTGCCTCCTCTTGTGTCACCATGCCCAAATTAACCTAGGTTTGGCAGTCTCGAGGTGGCAGCCCTCTATTCAGTTGCTGCTGGCTCCTTCAGCATTCAGACTGCCCATGCAGTTCGTGTGTGACCTGTTAGTGCTGCTGGGGCCAGGATGGCTGGGCTCCTGTGCAAGAGGCGCAAAAAAGGAGGTAGGAAACATGACTTTTGTGGGGTGAATCTCTTCCTAAGATGGCTGCCTTGGACCTGTATAAGCATGTGATCAGGTCTGTTATCAGAGTTGTCCCTGGGCAGCAGGCTTTGGAGACTTCTTGCTGACATAACTGTGCTTTGCTGGTAGCAGTGGGAAAGGATGTTTTGGTCCTGTGGGATCTGGCCCAGACACACAAGATCTGAACACAAGTATAAGGGGTTTGTGTGGCTCATCATGTCATGAGGGATGGGGGCTTATTACAAAAATTCATGTTAATGTTTTCTTCCAGTTTAGTAAGTATCTCAGAAACATGGTGGTTTTGTTAGGAAGAGTGGAGGTCGCTTTTATATAAAAAATAAAAGAAATGATGTCATCTTAAACTAATTTTATTCTCAAAAGTTAAATTATCTGCATTTAAAAGTTTCCTGGTTTGAAGTGTATGCAGCGTTTTGTGCCCACTAAAGACGGTACCATGCATTCACTGCCCAGAGGAACTTAGCAGCTCTCCCCTGCATTTGCAATGTTAGGAACAGTGATGCCCTGACCTTACTGGATAGTTGGCATTCCCAGAATGACAGCGATGCTGCAATAATGAAAAGAGAATTGCACTTAAAAACAAGGCTGGTGCTTCCAGAGAGAGTCTGATATAAGTGGAATCTGGGCGTTTATAACCCTAGCAAGGTTTTAAAAATCTTCCTTGTGATGCCTAGATTCCACTCAATTTTTCTTGTCCCTCAAGGTGGCTTTATTCCTGTTGGCATCACAGTGCAGGAGCTGCTTGGGTGAGAAAGCGCTGGTTGGGGGTAATGTGAACAGGGCTGGGTAAGGCAAGCTGTTAGAGCTGGGTTGATGTCTTGCATGAGGCCTCTCTCACCCTGACATCTGTCTGGAAAGTCTTCCAACAAAATTAGAATGAGTCCAGAGAAGGGATAATGTGAAGTTCCTTTAATAACAGCACTTATTCAGGAGGATACATCTCAGCCTGCAGACGCTGTGTTCTGTTTGCAGCTGAGGATGCTATTCTCTTGCTTTGCAGAAGGTAGGCAATACAGAAAGCGAGCTGGGCTTACTGCTGGCAGCCCTCCATCCCCAGGCTTTGTGCCCTGTTAGCTCTAAACAGATGCTCTAACGTGGTTCATAAGCCATAAGGTCTCAAAACGTCAGATTGGTGTTCATTGCTTGCGTTTCGTAATCGAGGATTTCAGGCATGCTGTGAGCCAGAGTTAACTAACATCTTCCAACTGCAGTGGAGAAATGTGGTAACTTGTTTTAGGTACCTGTGTCAAGTGTCCGTGAGAGGAGGAATGGAGACTGTAGTGTATTCTTCTTCCCTGTCTTCCTCTGGGGCAGTAGGATCTCTGTGTTTTCCCCCTCTATCAAGCAGGAGAAAAGCAAGTATTGGTGCAGGGGGTTGTAGCCTTTGCAGACTGCATGGAAATCATTAGCCTGTGGTTTGATTTTTCCAGTGGGAAAGGGGAATAGTGACTGTTCTTGAACAAAGTGCTTGTTGGGATACCGTGACTATTGGTTAAATGTTCCTCCTTTTCTTTCCCCAGAAAAGTTTGTCTAGCAGACCTTATTTATTTGGAGGTCTTTGCTTTTCCCTCAAAAGAGTCTGGGACTTGGACGTCTCTCAAAGGAGGCTGGAGTACTGCAAAAGCTGCCACAGATGTGTTTAAAGCCCAGGCTAACACAGAACTTTGACTGAATGGATGGGGCTGTTACGGTGTCTTTGGATCTCCTATTTCAAGTGCATGTATTTCGATAGCTTGGCTTGTTACAAGTAATTGTTCCCTGAGTTTAGGGGGAAGTGTGCCTTGGAGAGTGTATAAGTGCTATAGTATTGCCAGTGCTTTTCTTACTGTCAGACTCTGTGAAGATGCTAAAGAACTGTTCAGTACTTATCCTCAGATATATTTCCTACCCTGTGTCAGGACATAAGGAAGCATTTTAATATCCATTTTATTGATGAAGGGTTCTTTAATGACTTGCACAAATGAGAGTTGTAGGTTTAGGACAAAAGTTTGAAATCACAAATTCAAGATCATGCTACGTCTATTTTTAGCCAGCAGCAGTGCTAGGATTAAATACATTTTAATCTTTATTTGGTAGGTCTCTCTGGGATTGTCTGAGGCTTTTAGTAAGTCCAGTGGCAAGTTGAAGTTCCTGGTGTTCTACAGCTGGAAAAGGTGCTGATGAGTGGGGGTTGTGCTATCAGAAAAGGAGCTTGGTTTTACGGTTTGCTGTCTGCTGTAGATCTGGGCTGCCCTGCAGACAAAGCTCACACCCTGTCCTCTGGAGAGCCAAGCAGTTTGAGGTTGCTCTTGCCACAGAATTGGATTTCTTGCAAAATATTTTCAGCCAGTTGTGTGGTTGCTTAGTTTAATAAGAAGCTATAAAAGATGTTACTTTTGATTTTATTTTCCACTGTGGCTGCAGTTCTCAATTCCATAAACTGTGGGCGCATTTTGAAATGGATCTACCATATGTTTTCCCTTCTTTATGAATACCCTCTTCAACCCCACCATATCTGAAAGCTTTGCATTTATTACAGACTTTCTTTCTCTTTTTTCAGTGAGCGACCTCCAAGAAGAAGGTAAAAATGCTATCAATGCACCAATGAACCCAAGCACTGTGGACATCCATCCAGAAGACACACTATTAGGTAAAATATTCATGCTACAGACCTCAACTAAGTAACTATTCATGAAAGTGGCCACTGTGACCCCTGTATCCATTGCTTTACTGCTGAATGTAGATTGCTCGGTTGAAACTGAGAGAATTGGTCATGAGAATGGAGAGCTGTTGCATGTCACACCTCGCCTAGAGATTAGAAGGGCTGAAATGGAATTTACAGAGCAGTGCCAGCTATGCAGATGCACTTCAGCTAGGTAGTTTTGGGGAAAATTGACTCAGTGAATTGGCAGAGAGCTTGTTCTTCTGTGATCATCCTGAAGGTAGAAAGCTGAGGTTTGTAAAGGATTAGATGGAAAATACAGCTGAATTTGCCTCCTTAAGATGTACTGCAGTTCCATTTTCCTGTTGGCCAAGTGCATCTCAGGCATCCTTTGGAAAGGAAGCGTTATCTTCACTGGCTCTGTGTATGTGTGCATATACATGGGGAACTGAAGTGCAAAAGGACCAATGCACTGAAAGCCTGTAGTTGAAGTGTGCATCATCGTTCCCCTGGAACCCATAGTCTGCCTTGTCTCAATGTACATACTACTCTGTTGCTAACTGGAAGACACCACGTTCCTCCTTGGGTTAATGCTGCTGCTTTGCAAGTGGCAGTACAGAAAAATGGGACCTGATACTGAATAAAGAGCTGACCATTTAGGGGGCTGAAAATAGTAATTAAAAGTCATTAGCATAGAAGTATGTAAAACAAGGAATGCTTTATAGAAAGAAGTTAAATATTCAAATTCCCGTTCTCTCTGTTCCTCACCCTCTGAGTCCCTACAGAAGCAACAGCATAATTTAAGAGCCAAAAGGGTTTAAAACTTGTTGGAATAAATAAATTTTTTTCTTTCCTGGCCATGTGTCACACAATCAATGGAATTATCTGAAGCAAGCTGTGATGGAAACAAATAATAAAACAGTAAATTAAAACAAAAGAAGTTATAATCATTTAGATATTCTGATTAGAAGAGTAGTAGGAAATGCAAAGTACTGTCCTTTGGAGGCATGGGCAAAGTGTTGATTGCTCTCTCTATAGATTTCTGTGTGCACTAGGAGTGTTTCCAATGATTTCTTCTGGGTACCACTAAAGTTGTGTATGGATTCAGAAAATGCAGGACTGCTTCTGAAGACCTGTCATGCAAAGATGTGGCCGCTCATGAAACTTAAGCGAAGTTCTGTGGTGAAGTGTACACTCTTATGGGTCAAATCTAGTTCAAGATTTCAGTTAGCAGTATTTTGGGATGTCACTTCCTTACAATTAGACTGCCTGACTCATCCTAGGCAGTAATAGGGAAGTAAAAGAACAGGGTGGGGAGCAGGGAGGGCAGCGCAGAAAATTTTTATGGGTTGGTGGAAATTTGTCAACTATGTTCAGATAGCAGGGTCTTACTTTTTTAATAAACGTGAAGGGCCCTGGAAAATACTGACCCCAGATGTCCGGGTGAAGCCTAGGGGTAGCCACTTAGATGGTATAATCTGTCTTGTGCCTAGGAGATGTGTGAGTGTCACGCTTCCCATCTGACAGCAGTGCAATCCAACGCTGCAATAGGAAGTCACTTTAGGCTGATCACTGAGTTGTAAGGCTTCCTCTGTGCAGTGTGGCAATGGCCTGACCAGTGGTCATACCAAAATCCCTCCTTTGTTGTCATGCTGGGAGAAATTGAGAAATCTGTAGGAAAATAGGATTCCATCTGCCTGTCTAGGCTCAGCTAAAGAGAAATCCATTGGGTTTATAAGTAATTATTTTAGCTGAAGAGGTGTGAATCTTCCTGTGTAACTGTGAAACTGTTACCCATCCTTGTGTTCCTGTTCTGTAGTAGCCAAGGTTTGCTCTCTACTGTAAGGAACAGATCTGACCTAGATCACAACTACCGCTTGGCTACTGAGGTGTTGGGGAAGACAGCAGGCCTGCCGGCAGCCTAGCTCTCTTCACCCAAGATGTAGGCCCTGACAATATCCTCTTGTTCCCATAAGACAGAAAAGGTTGCTCATGCTGAGAGGATCTTAATAATCACATTCTCAAAACACAGCAGCTTTGATGACAGGGGTACAAGCTACCCTAAACCAAGAAGTGGTTATGGGAAGAACTTGGAGTAACAGAACATGTTAAGAATCAACCATAGTAAGATGGTCAAAACAGCAGGTGTGCAGATGCTATTAGACATCAAAGGCAAACTAACTATATTTAGCTATAAGATAGGTTTATCAGAACTTGTTATAATTAATAACCAATCAGTGTGGTGTGAACAGTGTGTGTAACCAATTAGCAGTTTCTTAGCTTGCCACGTTGGCAGTAATAAAGGTATATCATCTGTGTGATTTCACCCAATAAATTGCTTCACCTAAAATTCATATTGAATTGCGTGTTACTCATTGCTGGCTACCACACTGAGGGAGCTAAACTGAAGAGTGCAGGGAGAGGGCTGCTACTTGAAAGCAAGCACCAGAATTCCTAAATTCTTCCTAAATACTGGCAAGCTTCCTAAATACTGGTATCCATATCTGGGGTCGTGTATGAACATTGACGTGATGCGTGTGCCTGTCTGTGCCGTCGTGAAGATGATCAAACAACCTTTGGCAGAATCGTTAGCCATACTCAAGTTGATTTTGCTATCAACATTTGTGTGTCCAATCATCCCTTCTAGAACTTCATCTGTATATTCACGCCTCTTGTGATTGTCGTGCTGGCCACACAGCAACAGAAAAAATAGAATATGGTACAGATGAGAAATCTATTTTACATTCTTCCCCCATGCACCAGTACAACTGGTATAAATTGGGCTCGTTTAACCAGCTTAGCCAGAGATCAAGGAGTTCATGCACTCATGGCCACATGCTTGACCAAATTTCAGGGAACCAGACAGTGGCAGCACAACTGGCAGCCCAAGTCTCAGCAGCTGCACTGACTGCAGTGGCGTAAGCTTCCTCTGCTCTTCAAGGTGGTGTAATCTGGGACAGGTGTTTTCAAATAGAAATTAAATGCAAATTGAGGAGAGGGAGAACAGTAGACTGCAATTTTTTTGGCATTTTAATATTGATAGGGTATAGGGGGTGGAGATTTTCCCAAAGTGTTTTGCATACAGCAGGGTCTGAGCTGGGGAAGGTCAGTGGAAACAATCTTATTTTAAGGAAGTCAGGTCTGTGTTATTCTTCTCTGTGTGTCTCAAAATGCCCCATTCTTTAATCATCGGATATTCCCTTGCTGAGATGTTGACTGGACACTGTCATGTCATGACCAGCTGACAGGCCACTTCATGATTAGGAATTGTTGTAGCATTTCAGCAGCATACATTTGAAGTGGATCTCACTAAAGTTTCCCATTTTACTTGGACAGAGGAGAATGAGGAACGCACTATGATTGATCCTAACTCAAAAGAAGACCCCAAGTTCAAAGAACTCATCAAGGTAGGAAATCATTATTTTTGTCCTTCTCCAAACCTTTAACTAGCAAGTCAGTCATTTACAAGCTGGTTATCAAGAACATGAGGAATAAAACCTTGTTACTGAAGTGTATCTGTGAACACTGAGGTCATCATCAAGGTAAGGCTAAAAGTAACAACGGGAGAAACAAGAAAAAGCTGAATGTCAGGGTGCTTGTGGTAGTTACAGACCAAAGCTCCATTGTCCATTGTATGTCCTTGTGATTATAATAGTGAGGATCAGTGCTTTGCTTGAGTCTGCCTGTGGTCACTGCACATAAACCTGGGTTCCTTCTCTTTATGAAGACAGGGAAAGAGCTTTGGAAATCATTAGTGAGATTTCAGGAGAAGAAAGAGTAGGACTGAAATGAGCAAGGGCATGATAGGGGACAATGAGGAGACCTCTGGTGTTATAGGAAAGTTGAAACAGAGATTCTTCTTGCCCCATATTCTGGGGGTTTTTTAGTTTTATTTTTAAAGAAAAATCCTCACTTTAGCAGTGTGCTGGGACAGAAGTCAGATTGTCCTGAATCTTCTGGTTGCTGGAGATGCCTGCCCATGGTGTTGATAATGGTGTTCCCATGAAGTGTGGCTTCCTGCCTCTGCAGTGCTTACAGTTCCTGCCAGGTATGACTGAGGATTTGATCTCAAGGGACTAGTGTTTAGGAGAACCTTTTCTGTGCAGTAAGCTGTTGAAGCTAACATAGTGAAAGCATGAGCAGGAAGGAGAAGGGATGGCAATTCTGAACTGATGTTCTCTTTCCAGAAACTATTTGTGCTTGTGTTATGCTTCCCGCTGCACTTCTCCTTTATTATTTTTGGAATATTTTTAAAAATTATTTCTATTAGAAACAACAGTGCAGCTGTAGCTGGGTGGGTCTGAAAGTTTTGGACAGTGTGCACCATCTTCAGATAGGGGGTTGAGCTGTGGCATATTCATTTCAGGAAACCTTGTGCACCCTGGCTGCATGCATCTGCAGCAGACTGCTGACCTGGTACATCTTTAAAACAAGCCGAGGGATCTGTTATTAACACTGCAATAACATGTTTAGGATTACAAAAACACATCAGACCGAATTTAGCAAGGAGCTGTGCTCAAGTTTATTTGTTGTTCTGATTCACCTGGAGTACGTTGTGGGTTTAGATTAAGTGAATTTGCACATTCTTTCTTTGCCAGTACCGAAATCCAGTAATTCTCTCAAAAGGTACAGCAGGCTTGCACCACTCTTTCAAAATGTACTGTGGTTTCTTTTCTGGTGTAACAGTGATATTATGAATAATTCAGCTGAACCAGTCGTTGCAGTTAAAGAACCAGATGCACTCTGTGATGCAGGAGACTTGATACTGAGATCAGAACTGCTTTTAAATTGGGAATTTTTCTGTTGAATTTAATACGAATTGGTGAGTCTTCCCTGGATGTCATAGTCTAGCAAGGTTTAAAAACCTGAAAACCTTCTCAGGAGGAATGAAACTCAGGGCTTGAGCAGCACTGGAGAATACAGTGCGTTGCAGAATCAGGTGCTGGCTTGCTCACACCCATTTACACTTGCATGAAGGGAGCGATGTGTTACCAGTTGAACTGGAGCAGCTGGTGCAGCCAACGGCACGCAACTGCAGATTGTTTCCTTGGGCTCATCCTCAAAGGAGAGATGTGGCCTGTAGAGTGTGTACTTGAAAATTATGTAATTTAGGTAATTGCTGATCATTTGCATACCTCTCAGCAGTTGAGAGTTTTCTCTAACTGAATCTCTCTAAAACCTTTAACACTATATTCATGTGAATCTGTAAGGGAGGATGAGGTTTGACTTATGTTGGCAAAACCTGGTTTATGCCCCAAAGTTTGCATGATGTGAAAAAATGCGTAATTTATTCCTTGTTTTCTGTTCTTCAGTGGTTAAAGACATTTTCCAAGAGCCCCAGTGCTGGTTGAGAACTAGCCATACTAAGTGCTGTACAGCAGCAGCCAGCAGAAAAAACTGCCTGCCCCACAGAGCTTGAAATGAAAGATCTCCATGGACTAACAAGGAATGAGGAGTTGAACAGACCGAGGTTTTTATAGTTCGAAGTGGTTCTCTTTTCCCCTCAGAGAGGAATGTGTCAAGAGGAGCAAATAGAGCCTCATGCCTTTCAAAAATTGGCAGTATGACTTCGTTTCATTGGTGCCAGCCCAAATCTCTTTCAACACCAGGGTTAGATGTGCCAATGGTTTGCCATCATTGATTTTGAGTGTTTCTGTTCTGTCAGTTGCGTGCAGTTGGGTAGATGGGTATCGGTGCAAAGAAGCAGCAGATACCTCTGCCGCTGACACGGCGTTAATGTCTCTTTGTCTCCACAAAATATTGTTTTCATTTGTGCTGGGCTCATGCCATAGGAATTATATGCATTGTGGGCTGATCAGTGCAAGCCTGTGTGAGCGTTTGGAAGTGATTTTTTGACAGAGCCATTGTAACTCTGGAGGGACAGATTGTATAGCGTTGTGGTAACACAGCGAGACCAACTGGGGAAAAAAAACCCCAAGAACACAAAGCCTCATTCCTCACTCATATTAAAGCAAACGTACAGTGAATCCCTTTGCTGAAAGCTGCTTGGTTGGGAATGCTACAATACCTGCTTTAAGTTCTCTTGCACATGTGAAAATCATCAGGAAGTAGAATTATGCCCCGAAGTGGTGTTTATCATTGTTGACAGTATTCTAAAAATAGTCGGTCACAATTTGTCAATATGAAATGTTCAACCCAGTTCTCTCTGGCCAGCAGCCTTTTTTGCCTTGCTTTATTTGCTCTGTGTGTCATCAAACACAGTTTGGTACATGGATGGACAGACCTGAAGCTGAAAATTCAGACCAGGAAAAGACAGAAGAGTTACCATTTTATTCACAAACTACTGTTTGAACTGTGTGAGCTGCTTTTATTCATTGCTCAATATTTGCCAAGTGGCAAATGTGCAGCTAACTGAAATGAAACCTTTGAATTATAACTTTGGTCTGTTTGATGATCAAATACAGAGGGTCCTGTGGTACATAGTTTATTCTTGTATATTTTAGAGTTAGCTTTCTAGCCTATAAGTTATTGTTAATATGTTTAAATATTAATGGAAACTGAATTTTAAAGTTTCTTTGGTTGGTCTATGTTGCTAATTGTAAAGAGTGTTTGGGGCTGGTTCTAGCTCTCTTTTGAAAACTTAAAGAAAACGCTGGTTTGGGTGTAAAGTTGGAAAGAATCTCCCCTCCAACCCCCCTTCTGTTTCAGATGTGGCTAAAAGATAATAGTTTCAAAAGCTTCATTGCTGGTTGTCATCCTAAACATAATTAGAGTTAAGAGGCTGTTAGGAATTCAGTCAGAGGCTTTGAAAAGATATTTTAACATTTCATATAAGCAACAGATTTCCTAAGGTTTTCTTGTGTATTCTGGTAGGAAAAGTATGCAGAAGAGCTTCTACTAATTGAATCCAAAATTTTAAAACAGCAGCTTTCAAGAATTGGGTCTGTGTGGAATTGCCTTGCCTTGACAAAAGGCAGCAACTCATCATTGCAGGATGCCTTCCTTCCCTTCAAAAACTTCTGTAAGATCAGCTGATGCTGCAGAAACTTTGGACCTTTAAAGCCTTCCCTAAACTTAAAATACAGACACATTGCTGCTCCAAGTACTGCCTGAAATAAGGAAACATTCTAATTTGCAGTAAAGCATTCGCAGTCCTAGAAATTATCACCTTTTCCATGTTTAATTTTATGGCTTTTTAAAATTCCCTGTGGTGAAGAGAAAACCTAAATGAAGCCACTGTCCTTTTGGTACAGTTTCACGTGTGACCAGATCAAACCGTGCTTCCTAAATGCTGTATGGTCTGCCTCTGAAAACAAGAAGCCTTCTCTTTGTTTGCAGGCTGCCAGTGCTTTGTGCTTAGTTGATAGTTTCCAGGCCTGAATATGATTATTATTTTTTTCCTGAAATATTAATCTCCACGTTCAACCCTGAAGCCAGTTAAGCTTTTGTACCTTTGATCTTTGCTTCCAAATTCTCCCAGAAGTCAAGGGGAAAAGGGTCATTGAAATGAGTTTTTTTCTTCTTTGCTGTTTTTGGTGACTGGGCTTCCTGTTTTCCCATTGTACCAGATGTGTTGATGTATTTTGTCTTGGTTTTCAGTTTGTCCATTACTGTATAGGGGTAACTGTGGGGTCTTGTGCCCTTGAACTATGCAGATTAGCTCTGAATGCACCTCACTGCCACAGGAGCAGCCAGCCTGCAGAACAGAACTGCTTCACTGAGCTGGTGAAGTTTGATGTAAAAACCCATCTTGCACAAAGTAAAAAACTGAATTGGCCAGGCAGACTCATTTTTCCTTCTAGATTTCTAGCACTCTCTTGTTTCAGCTCTCTGCCTCATGGTGAATTTCAGTTTTCAGCCCAGTGTTTAGTAATGCAAACATGGCTCATTTAACCAGACATGTGCATTTGTCCTAAAAACGAGTTGATAAAGGGATGTGCCAGAATTTAAAGCATGGCTGGAAGTTTTACAACTGCAAACGCATGTGTCTGAGCATTTGATGCAGTTCAGAGATGTTATATATGAGTATGGATATGCATGAAAGGGCAGGCATGGGTTTGAGGACATGGGGATATTGTATTAAAGTTTTTAAATCATGCTGATAATCCCAGATACTATAGAAGACTGTAGAAAAAGAGCGTTTTATGAAGGTATGACAAATTAAGTGACCTACCAAACTTTTCCACGTACCTGTGTGCTGTTTTGGGAGTCTACCAGTACTGAAGAAGATGAGAGGTGAGTTTCAGGTGCATTGAAGATCATTAGCTACATGTGGAATCTTGGGCTTGCTCCACCAGCCATTGCATGTGAGGAGAGGCATGGTTTTAGGGCTGACCCTGGGGGGAACAGGCTTTGCAGTAAAACACTTCCTCAGTCCTCTGGTGTTTCTCTTCTACATGTTATTTAATGCAGCAAACTTAGCCTGAGCTTGGAAGGCGAAATTGAACCGCAGATGCATGAGGTGCGGGCACAGAAACAAAGGAATGGGTAGAAGTGTGTGAGACCAGACAGATCCAAGTTAAGCATATTTTCATGCACAGGAAAAGCTCTCTGTCTGCACCTTCTCTCTGCTTCCCACCAAGCACCCTGCACGTGCATCCAGCTGTTTAAAATTTTTACACATTCAGGTCATTGAATGTTTTCTAATTCTGTCTTTGCATGAAGGAGCAACTACACAAAACTGGAGAGCTGATTTTCTGTGAGCAGAGTCACAAACTATTTCTACACATTCATCATTTCAATAAGCAATACCCTGCTTTATTTCCCTTCTCAAAGTTTAACTCCCCTTCCCCCCAAATTCTGTGCAGAAAGATTTTGTCAGGCTCCTAATTAAGACACAATTAGGAAGTGGGACTGCATATTTGGGGGGCTGTTTGCTTTTTTTAATTACAGAACTTCCCAGCTTTCAAGGACTGTTACATTTTTTAAAAAACTCTTAAATACAAATTGCAAATTATTTTTTTCTAGTGGAGCTGAAGTTGTAGTCTGAATACTAAAGAGATTAGAATGGTTTTCTTGATATTTTTCTTTCATTCAGGTACTGAACTGTTAAAATAATATGGCTATACCTTGTTTAATTTGTATCTCTTTCATGTACTTTTTTTGCCCTAAGTTTTTCAGTGCTAAATTTCTCTGAAACCTTGAAGTGTAACACATAGTGTTAAGTATTTCCCTTTTTGAATACCCTGTACCCAAAGCTACTATTGATTCCTGTATATGTGCACTCTTGGAAGTGGGATATTGTCTCCTGTATTAGAAGGTACTTCCAGATTTTTAATTCCTTGTCATATTCTAGATTCTGACTTCAATTACCATCCAGCACAGAACAAACAAAATAAAATAGGCATTAATAGTTCAAATAGTTTTGCATCCTGAGTCTTCCTTTAACAAAACATCTGAGGATGCTTGGAAATCTGACCTATTTTTACTGGGGCTGTAATGGCATCTAATTATGAAATGATAATTTCAGCTGATCTTCAGATACATTTTTTTGAAGTCTGGTCTGTAAATCTCATGGAAAACCCAAAGTTTTTATGACTGATTTTTTTTCAGTTGTTTTTCTGTTGATGTCTACATATATCAAACCTACATCATTTTGGAACTGGGCAGTCACTTTAGTGACAGGCTTTGAAAATCTCTTTCTAGATAGCTTGGTACAAGAAAGTATATTATTACGTAGGACTCTTCTGTATCACTGGTGAACAGTTTTCAGGGTGAAAGACAGTGTCCCTCTCCTCATTGCCTTCCAGCTGTGGTAATCCTTGGCTGTCTTGTCTAATGCCTGTCTCCAGACCTTTGCCATAAATGTCATCCTATTCCCTGAAAAAAGATGGAAAGAGGCAAGAATAGATGATTGGAGATTTCTCTCCAAGTGCAGTCATGGTTTACCCACCTGCAGAGCAGAGTTCTGCTAACTGCTTATTTAGACTGCATTTTCTCACATTGTAACTTCTGGCTGTAATCCCTGAGCTAATTTTGGTTGGAGTTTTCAAAAGAAATCCAAGGGTTTGATGCCCTATTCCTGGTGGTAGTCGACATGTTATAGTTTTTTGGAGTGTGTACTGGGAGACAGACTTCCCAGCGTTGCTCCTGTGACCACAGCCAAAGTGAGAGGGTGAGTGTACCTGCCCAGGTATGGTGCTGCCATACCCCTTTCAAGCCAGGACCCCAAGGGCCTGGGGTAGCTGGTGTGCCTGCAGGCTGGGCTGCTCAAGCAGAAGTGCAGCTGTCAGTTCATTGGCAGTGCAAGCCATGAAGGTGGGAGCACGGGGCTGGGGCCTTTTCCCATTGAACTGTATTATTTTTGAGTAAGTAATTTAACTTTCCAGATAATAGTGAAATCCAGGAAGGTACTACTTACTGCCAACTTAAAACAGTCAAGGCTGTTTTTCCTCTAAGTGTTTGGAAATTATTATCTTTGGCACCTTGAAAAGTTAACTCGGTTCCTTTTCTTCTTAAATGTTCTTCATGTTCATTCCTGTTCTGCAGGTGATTGAATGACTTCTCTAGTTAAAAGTAGTCAGCATATGGGGACTATTATATACATTGAAGTATGGTTATCAGGTTTATTTGTCCAAAATTTTAATTCCAGGCTTCTGTATACTGCAGTAGCTGAAGACAAAATGCCTTGTCCTGTTGCTTATGGCAGGGACCTAGCTAGTGGGTCTATGTATGTCCTGTCAGTAGGAGCGTTCACTTGATCCCCTTGAAGTTCTTTCTGGCCTGCTACTCACATCTATTCCAAGTAGAGTTCATGGTGAGAGCGTGGGACAATTGACATCTATTGGCAGGTCTGCTGGTCACACAAAACAGTTAAGATGTGAGCTTTAGGTCTTGGACACCATAGATAGTAGCAAAGGTTGTTGTTGCAGAGCTGCTAGTTGCTACTTGATTTAGATTTGGTGCAATAGGGAGACATTTTAATGAGGAAAAACAGCACTAAAATTGTCATGTTGCGAGACCTGAATTAAAAATAATAGAACAAAAGCATCTCTTTGTCCATTATTTCTCTGTAACTTGGAAACACATAAACATGGCTGCTCTTGCTCTGTTTTATAGTCCTGATTATTGCCTTGAATGGATGGAACATATTTCAGTGTTTTATAGATGTTTGCTTCCTTTTCTTGTACTTCCAGGTTCTAATTGACTGGATTAATGATGTGCTGGTGGAGGAGAGAATCATTGTCAAGCAACTGGAAGAGGACCTTTATGATGGGCAGGTGCTCCAAAAGCTGCTGGGTGAGTTCACACAAGAGAGGAAGATGGCTCCAAAGGCTGGAAGGAGCCCAAAGTTAATCTTTTCAAAGCTGCAGACAGCAGCAGGTCTGTGCAGTAACTCACCATCTCGCCAGGGATACTATTTTCTTTCACTGATTGTTGCAGTGTCAGCTTCTCCATCTGTTCTTCTCACGCTGTCTGTTGGAAGGGGAGGAATTCCAGATGATTCCTAGGTATCTGTTTCATGGAATAAGTATTGTCCTGACAGATGAAATATGTGGTAGAAAAAAGGCAAATTTCTGTTTACAGTGGGGGACCCAGCAGATGCCACGTGGTCCAAAATTTTGTCTGCATGGTTTGCTTCTGAAAGGTTTGGGGCAGAGAGCTTTTTTTGAGGTCCTGATAGAATCGCTTTTAGGGGGAAAAGAGAATGCATGGCAGCAGGTGCATACTCATAATGCTCACCTGTGCATGGATGACTCATCAAAGGATATACTCAGTCAAGTACTTGTGATTTTGCCAACCCCTTACCCCTTTGTGATGTGTGTGTTCATGCAAGAAGCACAATGGTGAAAACCTTACGATGACTCAGTGGTTTATGGGGGTGCTTTTAGCTAACAAAGAGACACGGAGCTTCAAGTACCTGTAAATCCAGGCTGTTTCTTGGAGACAGAGATAGTCAGACTGCTCTCAGTTTACTGATGAAGTGTTTTCAAGAGTGGTTGGAGTGTGGGGTGCATATGCCAGAGTGGGGCAAGAGGACCTAGTGGCGCTGTTCCACTGCTGCTAGCAGATGCTGCTTACTGAATTTTCTGAATATGCCCCTTAAACAACAGGTCTGCAGCATTTTGGTGAACATTCACAAGGTTTTAAAAATTGTTAGCAGCAATTAACTTTGTGTGCAATTAAAACTCCTCAAAAAACCCCTTGAGGAGTAAAACAAGTGTACTTCTAATGCTGCTTGCTGAGACTGCAGCTGGGACCCTCCAGATATGTTGGGCAGCAGGGATGTAGAGTTAATTTTAGCTGGGGAGTATTTGTGTGAATAGCGTTGCACTTCCTAACATATGGGCACTGCTGTTTCCAGTGCTGGTAGTGCATTTCTCTGTAGCCATTTGTCATAGGTACCACTGCTGCCTTGCTCTCCCTGTGGAGGCCGCAGTTCCACCCTCAGGCCTGCAGACCTTTAGGAAATGCTTAGTTGTATGTACACAGGCACATATGTAGCTTAGTTGGATTTAGTGTGTCTTACAGAAGGAAAGGTAGGCAGGTACATCTTGCTACCTGAGACTGTTTGGTCTACCAGGACTGTTTTTTCCTCATTTTCTTCCTGTGGTGTCTGACTGCAGAGAAGCATTTTCTCTGCAGACCTGAAGCTATCTGACACAGCTTGTCAGTGGGTTTGTTTCAGACCAGTTTGGAGTAAGAGATTAGCGAATGGCTGTCTGAATGATTGAGGTGGAGCTCTATGGTTAATTTTATCAAGGTGTAAGTAGTGCCACACCAAGTGGCTGGAGTGGCTTGGTACACATGGTGTGAAGGTGAAAGGCAGTAGATTTCTGCTTGTTGGCTGGCAGCTAACCTGTGCTGAGAATAGATAGGAGCCATAACACAAGATCCAAAAAATGGATATTGTAGTGTACTTTTTCTTTTAAATTGTCTAATAATTTTTAAAAAAATATTTGCATGTTTTGGTTCTCTCCTAAAAAGAGACATAAGACTCAGAGACATCTTGGCTAAAGAACAGCTGTCTCATTAATATTATTCAGATAGTGACAAAAATTTCCTACACTAGATTAACAGAAATGGTCAACATCTTCAAATTATTTGCTAGTTGAAAACATGCAAGTCTCTTCTGTTTGTGTTATTAAAGTACTTTTGTATTTATGTCACTTTTAAAAATACCTGCCTTCACCTAGGTAAAATGTTTAGAAGAAACATACTCTTAAGCTTGAGAGCCAAAATTTTGCCATTATTGGAACAGCAGGTTTTGGCAACTCGTAAATGTTTCTGAAAGTCTATTTAAAGTTGAAGTCCATCCCTATAGTTTTGGTGAGGTATGTTTTTTTGTTTCCAGGACTGGGATAGTAATGTATAGTTGGAATATAATAAACTTGTTCTGTCCTCCTCCTAGTCCAGCAACAGAGTGAGTTTGACCATTTTTTCCCCAAAGTGGAGGTAGACAAGAAACCACCTGTTCCCATTGCTCTGGTGGTGGCTGGAGGACTCTACCCCACCTTCCTCAGCTTTTTTTGTTTTTTAAAAGAGAAATCCAGCTCTTGTGTCTTTGACAATGCAGTGGAAGAGAAGGAAGACTTGTCTATAACTTTGGCAACAAATAATTATAGATTAAAGAAACAGAATTCAAATTTTAGTAATGGTGTTTTACAGAATTTCCTATGTTACTTCATTTTTTGAAGTAATCAACCATGTTGTGACAGCCTCACAACAACATGACAAGGTCATGCCAATTTACTTCTTTAAATCAGTTCCACCAAGCCAGTACTAATCTGTGGGTCCTGAGAGTCTGTGACTTTTGATGGCTCGAGGAAGCAAAGTTTTCTTAAGATTAAGTTCATACCTTCAGCTAACCTGAAATAGAGCTTACTGAGCTGAAGTAAAGGCCCACACAGCATTTCCCCTCTTTTATCCTAAATGAACTTGTTATGAGAAAAGCCCATTATGCTTGCACAAATTCCTTGTGCTGTGAAGGCTGTGTTGTGCCAACTGCTTTTCAACAGTGAAAGAAAAAGGGAGGTACAATAAATATTATTACTAACTTGGTGCCTGCCTGAAAGTTGTTATATATTTTGACACCTGATTGATGAGGATGTTCTGCCAGACCTTCCCAGTTTTCTATCACAGGGCTTATTGGTATTGACACACTTTGATGAATGGTTTGCTTGCAGCTATTTTGCTTCCTGAAGAAGATCATTCTCTTGGAAAATTTCAGGCTGAGTCCAGCTCTACCCAGTGCTGAGTGCTCGTTATTCCCACTCAGACCCTTATTTAATCTGATTTTGCCTGTTCTTTTTGTTGTTCTTTTTTTTTTTTTTTTAAATACAGAAAAATTGGCTGACCGTAAACTGAACGTGGCAGAGGTGACGCAGTCTGAGATTGGTCAGAAGCAAAAGCTGCAGACTGTCCTGGAAGCTGTCCATGATCTGCTCCGACCCCACGGCTGGGCGATCAAGTGGAACGTTGACTGTAAGCGCTCTGCTGTGTTTTCTGTCTCTGCTTCACAGGCAAGGATGGCTGGCTGTGAGTCAGCAGTGTGCCCTGGTGGCTAAGAGAGCCAGTGGGATCCTGGGATGCATCAGGAAGAGTGTGGCCAGCAGGTCCAAGGAGGTGATCCTCCCCCTCTACTCTGCCCTGGTCAGGCCCCACCTGGAGTATTGTGTCCAGTTCTGGGCTCCCTGGTATAAAACGCACAGGGATCTCCTGGAGAGAGTCCAGAGAAGGGCTACGAAGATGCTTAAGGGCCTGGAGCATCTATCCTATGAGGAAAGGCTGAGAGAGCTGGTGCTGTTCAACCTGGAGAAAAGAAGACTGAGGGGGGACCTAATCAATGTTTATAAATATCTTAAGTATGGGGTGCAGGGGGAATTGGCCAGCCCCTTTTCTTTGGTCAGTGGAGACAGGACAAGGGGCAATGGCTGCAAGTTGGAGCACAGGCAGTTCCGCACCAACATGCGGAGGAACTTTTTCCCAGTGAGGGTGTCAGAGCCCTGGGACACGCTGCCCAGGGGGGTGGTGGAGTCTCCTTCTCTGGAGATATTCAAGACCCGTCTGGACGCCTGTCTGTGCAGTATGAGCTGGGGAGCTGCTTTGGCAGGGGGGTTGGACCCGATGATCTCTTGAGGTCCCTTCCAACCCCTACAACTCTGTGATTCTGTGATTCTGTATGATACTCAATAGGTTGATCGTCTTCTCTGTGACACAGTGTTTTATAAATTATTTATTTACTTGCATAGAGGGTGTTACCACATCTGTTCATGACTATAGCTGACATCTTCTGTGGCCTTTCTTTCAGAACAGATAATTTCATTCATTTTTGGGGGGGATAATAGCAGTAATTCTGTTAAGGATATGCTTTCATTAGAAAGTGGTTTTTTTTTTGTTTGCTTCCTGAGTTTGAATCCCTAAGGTACAAGAAATATGTTAACCCCTCAAGTATTAGAGGGTGACCTAAACCTTGAGGCCACCAGAGTAGAAGGCTCCTGCATCTTGCTGGAGGATGTGGCTTCTGACAGTCTAGGCAGAAAGTACTCTCTGTTCAAGCATGGCCTGTTTAAAACCTGAAAGTGAGAATGGAATTTGGGAAGTCCCTTCACCTAAGTAGTGCATGGGGTTCATCCCTTACAGCCAGGGAAGCTTGTCTTAACACTTTGGAAGTCTGCTAAAAGCAGAATTCTCCAGTACAGTACAGTGGAAGGCAAGTGATTGAGTCTGTCCATCTGCATTGGCTAGAGAGGGAGCCAAAGTGTTTGAATTCCTAAGTCAGGCATGTAACTTAAAGGGAGGGTTGAATATAGACTATGCTGCCTGTTAAGATTTTATGGTAGATGTTGTTAGCTTAGGAAAAAGTGAAGGAAGAATAAAAAGAAAACATACTGTGTTCACCAAAAGCATTTTTCACTGCCGTTTTTCCAGAGCTCTTTGTTTAAAATATGCTCTCAGTATTCTTATATTTGTTTCATTTTCCTTGTTCCCTGCAGCAATCCATGGCAAGAATCTGATATCCATTCTTCACCTCCTGGTAGCTTTGGCAATGCATTTCCGGGCTCCCATTCGACTGCCTGAACATGTGTCTGTACAAGTGGTAGTTGTGCGGGTGAGTATGAACACATCAGAGAAAATGATCATTGTTTGTCACTCTGAGAACAATCATTGTTAATCACTCTGGTTTTGCAGTACTGGACTGTCCCCATCCATTGCCCCCTGGTCCCTTGTCATTTAGAAAATTCTTGACCCAGGTGTTTAGTGAGCCTTCAGCCCTGGGAATGCCTTTTTGGTGAGCTAAATGTGATCCCAAGAACATTATACCTTTAATACGTTTGGGACCACTGTTTGCTACTGCTATATCAAGCTAAAAACCTGTGATGGGATTTTGTATGAGGGAGAGTTGTGTCTCTAATTTCTGGTACTTTAATAAATGGCTTTTGCCATGCATTTTTTCGTAGAGAAGCCACTGAAACACAAACAGCACTGAAAAGGAGTTTCAGCATGTAGAATCTCCCTAGTCTGGGAAGCCAGTTACTGATGTTGTTTTTCCCCAGTGACTTCTTAATGCAGACTTAGACATACTGTTTTCCTTGGCATGCTACTAGACTTTCATCATTTCTTTCACAGCCCTGTGTTTTTGTTAGCTTTCCTTAGACAAGGAGACCTGACCTCAGGAGCCCTGACTTCTTCCCTCCTGCCCTAGATATCTCTCTTGTTACTCCTTTCTCTGCTTGGCGTTGACCATTTCCTTTCACTGTACAAAGACTCTGCTTTCAGAGCATTTGTACCCTTGCCTTTTGCCTCGCCTTCTACCCCAACTGAGGCTCCTGTGGAAGCACAGTGTGTAGCATGTGAACCCAGCTTTTCTCAACAGCTGTTGAAACACCAGGCAGAGCCATTCCAGCTGGCACTCTGATCACGCCGTGACTGTTTGCTGCGGTGCTCGGCGCTCTTGTTGCAAGGCAGGCTCAGCTGCTGGCAGCAGGCTGTGGAAGCGCTTTCTCTACCTGCCATTTACCCTTAAAACCATCAGGCTGTGGTAGGTTTCCTTTTGAGAGTAAGGAAGATAAAGGGATCTTGGGACTCTATTTTGCAAATGTGGATCCCCTTACAAGATGCAATTGCAAGGCAGTTGATTAGGCAAGCCTTGTTTTGCTTTAGATTTATATAATGGCATTTTCCAGGCTACTTGCCTGAATGCTCTAGAGATACAGGGTGTGATGTAAATGACTAACTGATGGCTATCCCCTGGCTGACAAAAAATGTATGTATTCTCTTTAAGAGGTGATTTTTGAACTGCTTTCAGGCTGCTGTATGAAGTTTTTTCATTTTAGGAATGTTGAGTTAGGTATGAAATAACATGAAAGTAATTAGGAGACTAATGTCTTTTGAAATTTCTTATTACTCTATCGGAATGGTAAGGGGGAAAATGTAAATATAAGGTGGGCAACCTTATACTTGTGCTCTAGCACCCTGATGCTAGAAATCTTCCTCTGCCCAGTACAGTGAAACGTCTTCTGTAACTGATGAGCCAGAGAAGAACCTCGGGTAAAGAGGGAGAACCTCCCTTTCCTTGTCCTTACTTCAAGCTTCAAGACCCTCCACCACTGTAGCAGAGGAGTGGCTGTTGGGAAGGTGTTTGGCTGTCTTTGCCTTTTGGAGACATGTAGAGAAGACACCCACAAAGATAATTTGATTGACTGGAGTCCTTGCATCTTGATACTAGACAAAGCTGAGGTGAAGGAAGACAGGGTGGGAAAAGGGCTGACAGAAATGAAAGAAAGAGGGAAAGAGCAACTCCTGTGTCCCCAAGGGAGTGCAGTAAGGTGTCAGAGCAATGGTACAATGAAAGTTAACTTAAGCTTAAGAGGCTATGAGCTCTTGCTCTTGGACCTGGAGCCCAGAGTCCTTGAGATGGTTATGGCAACTTCTGGCTGTGAGCCTACCTCAGCTGGCTCCATGCAAGAGGAGGCTTGTTTCAGCTCCCCCATCCTACTGCTAGGAAAAGCTTGAAACTCTTCAGTTTTATTTAAATGGAAAGCAAGGCTTAGTATAAACCAAAGCATGCTTCCTTAGCAACAATAAATTTTGCCTTCTAGTTTGGTAAATTGAATTTTTCTACTTCAGCATCCATTTTTTAGTCTAAAAATGCATGCTGTTCAGTAACACAGATCTATTTAAATGGATTTTATTTAGTCTTTGTTATACTAACAACAAATAGAAGAATGGTAATGAGGTTAATATTGTGCCTAATCCAAGTAAGAAAACTATTATTAAGAAGATTATTATTGTTGTAATTATCAATTTATTGTTAAATTCTCTTATTAGAAATCCAAATAGCGATTAGAGTTCTGTCAAACTTGATCATGTACAAGATGTCTGCCCTGAGAGGTTTTAGTTTAATGCCTCTTCTTGCTTGAATATGCATTAAGGGGATTAATCAACAGTTTTAAGTGACCTTTGACCCCGCAGCAAGAAAACCTCACAAGTTGTGGGAGTATTGTGCAAGAACACACCCACACTCAGATTTTCACAGCTAGTTAAGTCTGACTTTCATGGGTGACTTTGGCACTTAGGATTATCACTATCAGCTTCGTTGGTTGAGCTGTTCTCGTGCTGTGCAGATGCATAAGATGCTTCTTGCTTAGAAGGGCTGTGCTTACACCACATAAGACATACTGGTTTAGCACATTACTACTTAACCAAGTTGTGTGTGTTTTCATAGCCTATCCCAGAGAAGTGCAGAATACCTTAGCAGCTTGTGTGAGTGTTATGGGTTTTTCTTCTCTAATTTTTAGTGTCCTTCTTCATAAAATGAGATAATATTATGACAGCACTGTGCTACATGGGAGGCATTTAAGATCTCCAAGGCCTTGTAGTGATTCTGCCCTTCCTTTAGCATCTTGAGGTAACAGACTGAGACTTTCCTAATGTGTTTTTAAAAGAATAATGAAATAAATTTAAAATAGTTATTTTAGACTCTGAGAGATCTGGATCTGCATATGTCAAAGAAGATGCTGTCCTTTTTTGGGCCTGCACTGTGCAGTTTGCTCAGAAAACCACAGGCATTTTAGAGAGGACTTTCTGCTTTACCTTCCTTGAAGGTAAGGGAATTACACTTAACCAATATGCCTGTAAGTATTACCCAGAACAGCTACAAGATTAACCCAGCAGAAAAGCACTTTTGTTGATGTTATTTTAAATGGGCATCATGAGGTGGAGTGAAACTTAGTAACTTTGAAACCATTTTTAAATCAGTCTCCAGATTTTTGTTTTCTTGATGGTTTTTGTGTAAAATTGAAAATGTTGTAACCGTGGCAATATATGCCCAAGTCATACGTGAAGGATCCTAGCAGAGCAAGGGTTTAGGTGGGTCTTCAAGTTAAGATTCTGTCAATAGCTACTCCCAAGTGCTGGGTTAGGAGTCTAAGATAATACATGTTTTAATATTGGTGCACTCAGAGTGTGCCTTCTCAGTGAGGGCAGGGAGGAGAGAAATTTTGTGGTTTCAGTGCGTGCTTCCAGTGAGAACTGAAAGTCCTGAGATTTTTCTTCTAGCTGAATCTACTGCCTGATATTTGAAACATAGCCTTAGCATGATGAAGAGATACCTTAATTCAGGAAAACAAAAATCTTCTCAGAAATAAGTGTAAAATTTGTTCTTAAGGCTCAGTCTGGTTACTCTTGCAAGGCTGAGGAATTGCTGTCTTTTGCACTTATCTTTCCTCATCCTCATTTTAAAAATTGCTGCATGTCCCACCTTGGTGCTGCTGGAACATCTGAGGTATTTTTACAAGTAATTCCCTTGGAGTCTGAGCTGCAGACTGAAAGGTCAGAGGCAAGGCAGGGTGAAGAATAAATGTGTCTGGTGTCAGCAGTGCAAGGCATCAAAGTTTTCTCAAAGAATGACATTTGCTTTTGGATTGCAAGGCCAAGGGACCTAGGCTCCCTGTGCAAGAGGCATACTCAGCTGCTTCAGAGGGGGCTACACAGAAATCCTGCCATTTCCACCTCTGTTAATGTTGGCACCCATTCCTCTTTCTTATCAAGCGTTTGGGAGTATTACTAGTCACCACTTACTGAGCTTTTGTTCGCGGTTTATAGCATCTTCTCCCAGGGGTATGTGGTGCCTGGAAGGTCCAGAGACTTGTGTTAATAAAGCAGAGGGGCGGTGGGATGGAATAAAGACAACATTGTTTTGCATGCAAGGAAACATTGCCTTGTCAGGTGCTTCCTCATTTTTCCATCCATGCTGTCGTCCCGGCTTGTTTGGCCAAACCTTCTGGCGCCGTTCCCGTGGCCCCCTCGGGGGAGCAGGATGAGATGTATGCGCGATAGGGGAGCGAGGGGCTGTGAAGGCATGGCCAGCTGGCTCAACCAGCACGGGGCCCAGCTCAGGCACCGAGCTGCAACAGCACAGTGATGGGAGACCACTGCTCCGGCTGTGCTTTCAGGCAGGCTCCCTGGGTGGTGGCTTGAGAAAGCAGCGCTGCCTTTATTTGTCCAGTCGGGAGTGGAAGGTCAGAAATTCTTCTTACTGGTTTTTTAGAGTTCAGTTTTTATTTCTTGGATTGCTTCTGGGGAAGGAAGGATGTGTTTCTCTTCAAAGCAGTTCTTGTTTGAGGTTCAGCTGGTGAAGATGATTGAGATGGCATACGTGTATGCCTGGGGAGGTGGTTTCCCTGCTTACCTGAGCTAGCAGCTTCATTAACCCTGCTGTAAGTCATTCTGACAGACGCGGTTCCTAGATGGCTGCTGAGATTTGAGCTCTTTGTGTCAGCTTTTGAAGCGTAGAGAAGGGAAGAAAGAAATACATCTCTTCAGGCATAAGGCTGTATTCCACAGTTCTGGAAGGGACCCATAGAGATGTTAAGAAAGTTTTTGACTTGGGTAAAAGCACTTCCAACCTCTGAGAGGCATGTGCCATGGCTCCAGAACTCTGGAGAGACTCAGAAGCATTTGACCCCATCTGTGTCAGGGGCTGGGTCTTAACAGAGCTGAGGGAGTTGTAAAACTGTTTTGAAACTGAGTCTCACCGCATGTTAACTCTCTGTTGTGTAGGAGACTCCTTATTCATGCAGAAAATTATCCCAAGGAGAGAAAACCCAGTAACAGGGAAATACTATTCATTGTGAAATCACTAGTTGGGCTTTTTATGCTCCCTGCATTTCCTTGGTGGATGTGCTCCTGACAGGCCTGTGGCTGATGCCTGCAGTAACACGCCTGCTCAAGGAGAGCTGCCCTCATACCCAGAGAGCTTTGCCAGCCCCCTGGAGCCCCAGCTTGGGGCAGCCATCCATTTTATTTCAGCCCCAGACTTCTTTGGAGAGCCAGGCTGCCAGTTGTTTTCAAATTGTTGGTTGACACTGTGACACGAACGAGAGCCCTTGGGGAATTTAAAACGGGGCTGACAAACTCTAATTCGTGTACCAGGCAGGATGTGGGCTCAGGAGAAGAGTTGTTATTGATTTTGTTGGCTGCAAGAAAAAATATTATATATATACGTACACATTTCCCAAGCATTCATTTGGCTGTCAGCCTGATAAATGCCACCGTTCTGGGAGTGAGCCCTCCTCCTGTCAGCTGTTTCACCTCTACCTCTGCAAAACTTAGTGAGCACATTTAATACAGTTTTTTTCCTCTGGGATTCTGAAGGATGCTGAATGCTCCAGAGTCCCTAATGCGCTGCTCTTTTACTACTGCTGTCTCAGGTTTTAACCCCCTCTTCCTTTCCAGAAACGTGAAGGCCTCCTTCAGACCACTCATGTTACAGAGGAGCTCACAACTACGACAGAGTAAGCACCAAACCCTTTAGCTTTGGAGTGTGTCTGGGATTCGTGCTGTGAGACCATTTACAGAGATGAAAGAGAGACTTTCACCTGCCCCAGCTAAATTAACAAAATCCTCTAACTTGTGCTGGGTTTTTAACTCCATAGAAGTAACTTGCTGTCTGGAGATGTGTTACAAAGGAGTAAAATGTCTTCCTGATGTTCTTGTTTTTCTGAAGCTTTTAACTGAATAGTTCATTGGAAATGACATTTATGAGCACTTCTTTTATCTTTTTTTTTCTTTTCACCCCTCCTCACTGCCTTCTGAAGATAACCATGTATAACTCCTTTCTGGCCAGTGCTCTTGCTTCTCTCAAGTGAAGGGCCGGTGTAGATAGTTTTAGGAAGAATTAGTTTTTCAAAAGGCAATTCTTTGAAATAACTTTTAAATATGACGTAATACCCTGTTAAAATTGTAAGAAGAGATGATCTCTGTTTCCAATAGTACCTCAGGGCTAGAGTTCAGCGAAAAAACCTCCAAAACTAAAAAATAATCCCCTCTTCCCTCTCCAGTTTTTGCAACAGATTACTTTGCTTTATGTTTTTACAGTCCTTTTTATGAGGAGAAGGCTAGACGTGCACTTTGGCTGCAAATAAAAGCTGAGATTTTTTCCATCGTGTGGCCTGAAGGCAGCTCATCTGAGAGGGGCTTACATGAGCCCTCCTTCAGTTTATCAGTGTATTGGCTCCCTGTAGAGTTGGCTCAGCTCTCCATCACTTTGAAGATAAATGAAGTACCATGTGGCTAGCTCAGTGGGGAAGATCTTTCAGATGGAAACGCTCAAAAATGAGATCATAACATCTCTGCGTGGACATAAAAGATCTTGTAGTGGGTTTTGTGGGATCAAAGCTCTGCCTCAGGTTTCTGGGCCAAAATCCTCTCCTCACTCCTACACTCTTGAACAATGTAGTTGGCTTGTCCTCTCCTTCAGATGTGGTACGTGAGATGTACTCTGCGGAGTGCGCTTCAGACACTTTTAGCAAGAAAGATGTTTACAGCTTTGCATGTGTGTTTCTGCATTGTTTTATTCTCTTATTTATTGTTACCCAATATTAAGAGGATACTGTTCAATGTGTTGCATAGCCAGGTATCACTATAGCTATGGAAAATGCAATGATCAGCAGAATCCAGCATTCATTGAATATTTACAAATTCATCTGCGCTTATCAGGGCCTGATTCTCAGCTGATAAACATCTGCATATGGTGATGTCCCTGGCTCTCTATATCACAGAATCACAGAGTTGTAGGGGTTGGAAGGGACCTCAAGAGATCATCGGGTCCAACCCCCCTGCCAAAGCAGCTCCCTAGCTCATACTGCACAGACAGGCATCCAGATGGGTCTTGAATATCTCCAGAGAAGGAGACTCCACCACCCCCCTGGGCAGCCTGTCCCAGGGCTCCCTCACTCTCACTGGGAAAAAGTTCCTCTGCATGTTGGTGCGGAACTTCCTGTGCTCCACCTTGCAGCCATTGCCCCTTGTCCTGTCTCCACTGACCACTGAAAAGGGGCTGGCCAATTCCCCCTGCACTCCATACTTAAGATATCTATAAACATTGATTAGGTCCCCTCTCAGTCTTCTTTTCTCCAGGTTGAACAGCACCAGCTCTCTCAGCCTTTCCTCATAGGATAGATGTTCCAGGCCCTTAATCATCTTCGTAGCCCTTCTCTGGACTCTCTCCAGGAGATCCCTGTCTTTTTTATGCCAGGGAGCCCAGAACTGGACACAGTACTCCAGGTGGGGCCTGGCCAGGGCAGAGTAGAGGGGAAGGATCACCTCCTTAGACCTGCTGGCCACACTCCTCCTGATGCACCCCAGGATCCCATTGGCTCTCTTGGCCACCAGGACACACGGTTGACTCACAACCAACCTATCGTCAACCAGGACCCCCAGGTCCTTCTCCACAGAGCTCTTCTCCAGCAGGTCATCCCCCAGCCTGTACTGATACATGTGGTTGTTCCTCCCCAGGTGCAAGACTTTACACTTGCTTTTGTTGAATCTCATCTGGTTTCTCCCTGCCCAGCTCTCCAGCCTGTCCAGGTCTCGCTGGATGGCAGCGCAGTGTTCCTGTGTGTCAGCCACCCCTCCCAGCTTTGTATCATCGGGTACTTGCTGAGGGTGGATGCTATTCCCTCATCAAGGTCGTCAATGAAGATATTAAACAGGACTGGGCCCAACACCGAGCCCTGGGGAACACCGCTAGTCACAGGCCTCCATTCAGATTCTGCTCCACTGATCACGACTCTCTGAGCTCGGTCCGACAGCCAGTTCTTGACCCACCTCACTGTCCACTCATCTACCCCATACTCTCTCAGCTTTGCTATCAGGATGTCATGGGAGACAGTATCGAAAGCCTTGCTGAAGTCAAGGTAGATGACATCCACTGCTCTCCCTCCATCTACCCAGCCGGTGATGAGATCATAGGCAGCTATGAGATTGGTTGAGCACGATCTTCCCTTGGTGAATCCATGCTGACTACTCCTCATGACCTTCTTCTCTTCCAGTTGCTTGGTGATGGCATCCAGAACAAGCTGTTCCATAACTTTTCCAGGGACAGAAGTGAGGCTGACTGGCCTATAGTTGCTAGGATCCTCCTTCTTGCCCTTTTTAAGGACCGGAGTGATACTGGCTATCCTCCAATCCTCAGGCACTTCTGTTCGCCAAGACCTGTCGAAGATGATAGAGAGCGGCTCAGCAATCACTTCCACCAGCTCCCTCAGCACACGTGGATGCATCCCATCCGGGTCCATGGATTTGTGTGCATTAATCCCTTTGAACAGCTCCTGGACCTCCCCTACCTCAACCAGAGGGAAGCTCTTCGTTCCCCAAACACTCCTATTTTCATCCAGGATCTGTGGGTCCCGAGGGGCCTTTGGTGTGAAGACCGAGGCAAAGAAGGCATTTAGTATCTCCACCTTCTCATCATCCCCATTACCAGGACACCCGCCTCAATCAGCAAGGGACCTACATTATCCCTGGTCATCCTCTTACTATTCACATACCTGAAAAAACTCTTTTTATTGCCCTTTATGTCCCTTGCCAGTTTCTTTTCCAGGTTGGCTTTAGCCTTCCTAGTCGCATCCCTACAGGCCCTGACAACATCCCTATATTCTTCCCAGGTGTTCAGACCCTGTTTCCACAGTTCATAAACCTTTTGCTTCCCTTTGAGTTTACTCATGAGCTCCCTGCTCATCCACGCAGGTCTTCTGCCTCTCCCGATTTCTTACTCAAAGGGATGCACCTGTCCTGTGCTTGGAAGAAGTGCTGTTTGAATGTTACCCAGCTCTCACAGGCCCCCTTTCCTTCTAACAGCATAGCCCATGGGATAGTTCCTAATAGGTTGCAGAGGAGATCAGAGTTAGCTCTTCCAAAATTCAGGGTAGCTATCCTGCTTTTTGGCTTGCTTCTTCCACCCAGGATTTTGAACTCTATCGTTTCATGGTCACTTTGTCCTAAGCTGCCCCTGACCTTCACCTCCCTAACAAGCCCATCCTTGTTAGTAAGAACAAGGTCCAGCACCCGCCCTCCCCTTGTAGGTTCCTGCACCATCTGTAGCAGGAAACTGTCTTCTACACATTGCAGAAATTGTCTGGACTGCATACGACTGGCTGTATTGCTTGCCCAAAATGAGGGGGCACCCGGATTTGAACCGGGGACCTCTTGATCTGCAGTCAAATGCTCTGCCACTGAGCTATACCCCCACCAATATAGTTTATGTGTGGCAGTGTTATTTACATAATACACAGGTATGATGTATGTTTTCCTTCTGTACAAAAACCAGATGGAGGTGAGGTCGATAACCTTGTATGGCATAGCAGCTGATGACTGTATTTGTGAAAACAACACAGAAGTTCTTTCACTCTTCTTCATAAAAATGGTTGTGCATAAGGAATCGTAATTAGATTTTAAACATCAATTGTGCTTTTCCATTAATTTCAAATGTATCTGCCTGACATCACTGTTGGTTTGCTGGGGGCCTTCCTGCAGCACGTTGGGGCTGGTCTGTGACATGCTGACTTGGTAGGAGTGGTTAGCCCTCGGCATCTTGCAGGAAAGACCCATTAAGCCCATGATCTTGTGTTTTCTAAGTGACTAGTCATACACTAACTCAGTATTTTTGTATGCTCTGACTTGCAGGATGATGATGGGAAGATTTGGTAAGTAACAAAGTTGACTCTGAATTTATTTATTTTAAAATTTCTGTCAGGCACAAATGTCTTGCCTGTTTTCCTTCAGCAGATCAAGACAGTGAATTGAGCAATTCCGTGGGGTTGGAATGTATTTCAGGGGCAGGTTTTGTTACTCCACACAGACGTGGAGTATGATGGGTAGAACCTGATCGTCCAGTATACTGCTTGTGTTCTGTAGACTGGTCTCTGTTGATTTGTTTCCATATGCAAGGAATGAATAGCATGAATGCTGCACAGGGCAATGTTTCTTAGTACTGTTGTTTGGGTTTCATGTAAAAGTCTTTGCAACCCCCAGCAATAAGTTACACCTTCTTCATCATGTGACCATTTAGTTTATATGCTGTAGGGGCTAAGTAACATATCTTCAGATACTAAAAGAATTTAGATAATAAATATGTTTGTTTGTTTAACAATAGAAAACTATTAAGATATGTTCTGTAAATAAAAAATAACTTAAACTTGGAAAAACTGTTAAAAACTCTGTTGAAAATTTTAGCAGCTTAAAATCCTCCCACTTTTCCACACTTTTTAAATTAATGCAACTGCAATTGGTTGGATTTCTAATTTGTTGAAAATTTCAGTCAGCCCAAAGCTGCCAAAGTCTTAAATGTTGCACTAATATGGTCAATTTAGTAGGTTTTAGATTGGAATAGATATTGTTATACAATGTTTTGAATGTCTAAACATAATTTAAAACTTCATACCATATGTAATCTTTGCCTTCTTACACTACTGAATCAGATTCTACTCGTGTTGAGTTTTAAGCTTTACTGAAGCAGGGGGTACTGTTGGTAATATTTTATTAACCATGTGAATATCTGATTTTGGTGCTGAGAAGTAGATGCAGCTGTAACTAGCGCTGCAGCTGTAGTGCACCAAAACCAGATGATGCTTCAGTGGCTCACCCTTTTGGTTAGGGTTGGGGCACAGTCAGAATTGATGTTGCATTTTAATTTTCCTCCACCTACATATTTTGTGTGCTAATTATGAACAGCAGTCAATGGAAATCAGAGGGTGGTATGTTTATTTTTAGTTACCCTTAAAATTCCCTAGAGAATTCAGTCTAGCATTTAGTTAGACACCAAAATAGTGTGACAACTTTTAGCTTCAGACTCTGTTTTGCAGCTGAGACCAACCCTTAAGCCTGTGTCACATAACCTGCTTCCCATACTTGGCTGTTGGAGGTGTATTAACTCTATCTTTCCTTCCCCCTAAAACCAGAGCGTGACGCCTTTGACACACTCTTTGATCATGCGCCCGACAAACTCAGCGTAGTCAAAAAGGTAAAAAATAAAATTCAGGTTTTATTTTCTACATTGCATTGTTTTCTTGTACTTCTGGACAGATATCCAGAAAGATCTGGAAGGTAGCAGAAGAGGATTCTGAAATAGTGAAAAGAGTATCTATTCCCCAAAGATCACTGTTTCAGAGCCCAGTGACACCTGGGTTCACTGGCTTTGGTCAGGGTTGTATCATTACTCTGGTTATTGGCCCAAGCTTTTCTAGGCAGTGTTGCTAGATTCAGTCTATTTGCTGCAGGTTAGAAAAAGCTCTTCTGCAAAGTATTTGCAGTGGTAGAGATCATTCCGACTGGACAGTTGTACATGCTTTTGTACCTCAGGCACTGCCCTCCGGCGAGGAGGGGCTGGGCTGTAGGCTAAGCTCTGGCTGGTGGTGGCGACCCCTTTGCTAGGCTCAATGGCAGCAAGTCAGCTGTACTCATTCTTGTAACGTCTTCCACAACAGGAAGATATTTTCCACAGTACCCTGAAATGTGGTTCACTCATAAATATGTTTAGCTAAATAGAAAGCTTTCACCAGAAGAGTTGCTTTTGTCCCTGGGCTTTTCTCCTTGACAGTAATTTGTATGGCATTCTAATCTCTCCTCTAAGGCTGAGCATCATTGCAGAGCGCACCTCTCTAGACCCAAACATATTCGTGATGTGGCATTTTGCTCCACTTCAGGCAAAGCATCAGGATAAAGTAGTGGCTGACCTCAGCCAGCTTTTGTTAGTTTTAGAGGATGTGTAGTGGAGACTCCACCTTGTCCCATCAATTAGTTCCAATGTGGTTGTTAAGCTGTTTATTACAACAGTAGTACGCGGGGATCAGAGTTGTAATTTGTCCCGTCGCTTAGTATGAAACAGAGGATGTATGCATTTAAGATAATGAAGTCTGGAAGATTATAGCTTTCCAGTCTGAAACATCTTCTAGAAGAGTGTTTTTAAAGTTGATAAAGAATTCAGTTAACTCTCCACACAATAAATGTGTTCACACCCAACTCTGGGTCCTTTTTGGGAGCGTGGAAGTGTTATAAGCAGGCTGGCAGATCTCTGTGCTTCAATAGGTTAGCATATATCTGGCTCATAGTAGCAGGATCTTGCATGTCTGCTTCCTGTGGGAATAGAAATTCCAGACCTGGGTTATGTCAGGAATGTAATTTGCTAAATGACACACACACATATCACTCCAGGAACAGAGGTGTGCGCAGAACTGCATGCTGTTAGCATCTTCTCTTGGGTGTCTTATCTCAGTGCTGCCAATGCCTCACTCCCCGGCAGTGGATCTTCTCCAAGAACCTGAAGAGATTAGCGTGGACATTAAATGCACCTAGTGCTTGCTTCATCTTCACAAAGAACCTGCAAAAGAACCCATGTCATCACAGCTTTTACCCATGTTGCTGAAGTATGCTTTATGTGCTAGGGAAAATTAACTAGTAAGCTGTATGTAATAGCACCATCTGGTGACTTCTGGCATATGGTGCAAGAAAAATGGCTGTATGACTGAATTGTTTTCATTTCTGTGTACTTACCTGTGCAAAAGCAAATAGCACATATGCATATTTATTAAGCCTAAAAAAATGTTTTTAAATATTATGTTAACCCTTTCACATAGACACTGACTGTAGTGTCTAACATCACTGGTTCTTTTCTTTTCTTTTAGTCTCTGATCACCTTTGTGAACAAACACTTGAATAAACTGAATTTGGAAGTAACGGAGTTAGAAACCCAGGTAGGAGACTTTGTCTTTTTAAATGCAATCTGTGTAAATTCAAATGTAAAGCCTTTTTATGGAACTGTTTATCTTTGGGCATGTTAATTTATAGGATCAGGGCTTAATTTAAGTGGCAGGGGCTTTCACTGATGCTTGCTTCCTTTACTCATGTTTATGTGTACTTGTTGCTGTTGATTTGTGTTGTAAGGTGAAATTCTTGGATACTTAATGGGGGCATGCTAATGACTGTGGAACGAGGCTGGATTTCAGGGCAGCTTGTCTCTGGGATCAGAGTGGAATGCTGTGAAGCAGTTGCTATAGTTATAGGTGGATGGTGGGTTGGGTCTTTTCTAGCTGTGAGGCTTCATGATGAACTGGTGTAAGCTCTTAATAGCTGGTTGCCTGGGGCTCTCGGGCGGAGTGTGGCCTGCAGCATGGGCACACTGATCTCTGATATCACAGAGATATCAGTGCTAGCTTTGATCACATCAGAGTGGGTCTGGAAACAGTTTTGCTGTTGCAGCAAAGGCCTTCATGTTCTACTCTTTACCCTGCTGTCTTGTGAGCACATGTGCTGTGCCTGCTTCTCAGCAGTGTGGGTTAGCGATTTGGAGCTCCGATATTGCAGCGGTTTGACCACCAGTGCTGTCCAGGTTTGTTTGTTTAGAGCTAGTGGAAGTGACTGGCAACCACCACCCTCTGCTCTGAGGAGTTCTCTAATCACAGGGCTGAGTACAGAATATGCTCAGAAACCTTAAGCAAGTGTGAATTTCAGTGTCAGTGGGGTAGTTCTCATTTGACAGATAAAACTAAGAGATTTTCAAGCCTGGCCTTGGCTAAGCAGAAGCAGATATTCTTTCCAGAGCTCACTGAACTGCAGGGAGATGGTTCTCTTACAGTGTCTGCAAAAAAGATGTAAGCACAGCAGCTAGAGAACTTTACCAGGAGTAATTGTTTTAAGCTTGACTTAGGTTAATACCAGGCATTCACTACTATTTTATAGCTTTGCTGAAATAAATGGGTGGCTGTATCTGATCTGTCACAAGGAATTGTTGCTTAATGCCTTCCAAGTGCCCAACAATTTATTTTTTTGAAAGATTAGAGGGTGTCACATATGCCATATCAAGATCACAAGTAAGAAGTCTGTTAGACATACATAACATTACTCCCCTTAGCCAGGAAGTAGTCATCCTGTCTAGTAGGAATACTGAGTAGTATTGCCAAAAGTATTTAGTGTGTTATTTAGCATTTACTGAATCCATAAAGAATCTATTTTGACTTGGAAAAAGAAATTCTTTTGTGAAGCTAAACTTCCTGCCCATGACAAGAGAAGCTTAATTTCAAGTTCTGATTAAGGTCAGAGATTTGAATATCCAACACAACTTGAGAGACTGTGGTTGAAATGACAGAGTACTACAGTAGTAGTACAGGGAGTACATAATGTGCAAACATGTTTCTCAGGAAGTTTGGGGTTTTTTTTTTAAGGGAAAAAGCTTTATTAAGTAGTGAGTGAAGTTGGCAAGATCCTTCAAGCAAATAAAATGAATGTTAGGAAAAGCAAGAACAGACATACATACTCTAACCTCACCCCACAGTATTTGGTAGCCAAGTAAATAGGTAACTGGCTGGAGATAAAGAAGATCTTGTTTTCAGTCCCTGCCTATTCAGACCAAATACTCTGCAGAACTAAGGAGTAACAGTTGTAGATAACTCCCAGATTAATTTATTTTAATTTCTTTTGCTTAGACCTATTTACTATTTAAGTAATTTAAATAGTTGTTGGCACATGATCTGTATGGGTTAATGCTGTAGCAGTAGCTGATGGGCTTCCGTGTTTTTTGCTCAGGAAATGAATGTCAGGGAAGTAATGCTGCCAGATGTAGCGAAAAATCCTTGTATCCTGTGCTTTTAATATTATTTTTTGCTGTTACATTTTTCTGTAGAGAACTAGCAGAAAGCAACTTTATCAATAGAACAGACTGATTTGGCTTGCCTAGCTGCACTGGTGGTTGCAAGGGTATAAGTGAATCCATGGACCAGATGAAACAAAGCTCTAAATGCTTGTTACTCTTCCTGTCAGTTCCTTGCTATGCCTGAAAGGAGCAGTCTGTGGCTCATGAACCATCTTTTAAGTTTCTCTGCTAGCAAACTGCAGTGGTAGAAATGAAAGTACATAAATTGGGCCAAACATTCTTTTGTTCTCCTTGCTTATGAATGCTTATTTGAAAACAGATGCTTTCATCTAGGAGTGTCATCAGTATTTCTATTTAGTTTGCAGATGGTGTTTACTTGGTTTTGCTCATGGGTCTCCTTGAAGACTATTTTGTTCCACTCCACAACTTCTACTTAACACCTGAAAGTTTTGATCAAAAGGTGGGTAGAAATTCCAGGTTATAATTTCTTTTGCTTCGTTACCACATGGTGTTTTCCAATCATTGTGTCCTTTCTCTTTGTTCCCAGGAAATCAAAACCTGGTGCATTCTTCTATTCAGGAGCTGTAGCAAAGATGCACTGGCTGTGATGCTTGATGGTTAATACCACTAAAGTTTGCTTGTGAAATGAATAAGTAAATTCCCTATAATTAAACAAGAAAGGTATTCTGTTACTAGCATCAAATGACACATAAAGTTCATGAATATCCAGAATGAGTAAATCAGTAATAAGTGCTTTGTACTGTACTTTGCATAATCAAAGTGATTTACTAAATTGGAGTACTGCCTGAAGTGTTTTTGTGGGCAGGAATGCCTTCTTGTGCTAGACAGCAGAGTGATGCCTGGCCTTGCCTTGTACGTACCGTCTACAAATAGGGAAGAAAGAGAAAAGGTGAGAGATGAGAAGCTCAGCTTGTCTGCATCCTATACACTGGGATTGTCATGGAGATAGAGCTTCATCCCAAGGTCACAGAGTGTCGTCCTGCCCTCTCATCTCATTAGTATCAGTTGCATGACACCAAGTAGTTATTTTTCTGTAGTTTATTTAATCTTCCTACAAACTGAGTAAGTATATGCAATTGGCTGGATTGTTGCCAATGTTTCTGACTTTAACTTTTGAGAGAATGTACTAGCTTGCCTTTTTTGGATATTTCTTTCTGTTTGGTAAGGAGTGAATGACTTGTTTAGCCTGGAGAAGAGGAGGCTGAGGGGAGACCTTATCACTGCCTACAACTACCAGAAAGGAGGGTGTAGAGAGGTGGGCGATGGTCTCTTCAGCCAGGTGACAAGTGATAGGACAAGGGGAAATGGCACAAAGCTGTGCCAGGGCAGGTTCAGATTAGATGTTAGGAAAAAATTCTCCACTGACAGAGTTGTCAGGGCCTGGAACAGGCTGCCCAGGGAGGGGGTTGAGTCACCATCCCTGGATGTGTTTAAAAGACGGGTAGATGAGGTACTTAGGGGTATGGTTTAGCTTAGGATGGGAACGGTTGGACTTTGATGATCTTAAAGATCTTTACCATCCTAGTCATTCTGTGATTCTGTGACTTGCTGCTGAACAGTGTCTCAGACAAAATGAGCTTTGAGGAAGAATGGATTCTTTGCATTCTTAGATTGTGTTACTCTTAGGCATTAGAGGCAGAAGGAGACAAAATAAGCATCTTGCTCATAGCCTGACCCTTACTCCATTGTCCTGTGTGCTTCCCAGTGTTGATGAGAAATGTGTTGAACACATTTTATTGTAATAACCAGAAGTTTGCTTCTTTTTGCAGTTGTTTCTGGACATAGGTGCACATCTGCAGATATTCAGTGCCTGGTATTAGCCTACTCTGAGCCTGGTTGTTTTGGGGTAATGCATCTGCCCTCTGCTTTTTGTTCTGCAGTAGAGAGGATGCGAGTGTTGTGTTGGCTGAGCAGGAAGAGGAGGTAGCTAGGTCAGGTGTGGAAGCATTGGCAAAATGAAAAGATGAGATGCTTTGTAGCACCGAGTTGTAGCCAGCATCTCTTTGGATATGATTGTGTTGTTAAAATTCGTATTTTCTCGTGCTCCTGAAGTAACATTGTGGTTTTGAGTGGACACTCTGCCTTGAGGAAAGGGGATTTGTCAGTCAAAGGAGGAGAGGTAGACTCTGTGTTTTTGGGAAAGGAAAAAAAATACTTTCATCTTGAAAGTGATTGGTCTTGTTACAATAAGGGAGGAGAATCCATAGCAGGTTAAAAGAGATAATAACCTCCTGAGCAATAAGCGCAAGAGAAAGGGGCCTTTCTTCATTGTGGTAGGGGAGCTTTGTGTGTGCTACTCCCTGATTTTCAAGATGAGTAGTTTTAATTAAGTCTCTTCCTCTTGCTATCTATCCTCAGAACTGTCATTTGCAGCAACAAAAATGCATAGAATTCATAATCCAAATTGCCTTGCTTAAATTTCAGTAAGCATGGATGACAAAGCTACTCTGAAGATCTTTTTAAACCATAATGTTCCCTCCTCAAAGGAGAGATTAAATGAAGATACCCACTTTTCTGCATTTTTCTTTCTTGTCCATTTTCTCTTCTGTGTTTTTCTGTTCATGGATGATCCTTGGTGGCTGTCCTGGTTCCAGCCAGGGCAGAGTTAACTCCCCCAAGCAGTCAGCACAGGTGAAAGGAGTTGGCCAGGGCTGTTTTCCACTTCACATGACATCATGCCCCCATAAAAAGGGGCTGGCTGGGGAAGGGTAGCTTCAGGAGTGGTGGATCAGCTATTTTGTTGGTGCAGTGCTCTGTGGTATCATATCCTCAGGTCTGTAAAGGGATCTGTGTCATCATCGTGTGTGTTTCTGTCATGGGCTTTGTTGTTGTTCCCCTCTCAGAGCGCTCTGTCAGTAACTGTCCCTGTACCAACCCATGGGGCTTTGTCTGTTTCTCCTCCTGGGAAAGGAGTGAGTGGGGTGTGGTGCTCAGCTGCTGCCTGGGGCTGAACCACAACAGTGGCTTACTCAGGAATATCTTTCTGCTTAGTCGTTGTATTGGGTTTGTGTGGCAAATTTGGTAGCAGGGGGCTACAGGGGTGGCTTCTGTGAGAAGCTGCTAAAAGCTTCCCCCATGTCAGAGCCATTGCCAGCCAGCACCGTGATGGACCTGCCACTGGCCAGGGCTCAGCCCATCGTTAGCAGTGCTAGCACCTCTAGAACAGCATAGTTAAGAAGGGAGGAAAAAAGTTTACACAATACCAACAGCAATTGCAGCCAGAGAGAGGACTGAGAAGATGTGAGAGGAACAACTCTGCAGGCAGCAAGGACCGTGAAGGAGGGTATGGAAGTGGTCCAGGCACCAGAGCAGAGATTCCCCAGCAGCCCCTGGAGAAGACCAAGTGGGGCAGGCTGTCCCCATGCAGCCCATGGAGGGGGAAACAGAGAGTCTTCCTGCAGCCCGTGGAGGACCCCATGCCAGAGCAGATGGGTGCCCAAAGGAGGCTGCTCTGGAGCAGGCTCCTGGCAGGACCTGCAGCCCATGGAAGGAGCAGCCCAGGCTGGAGCAGGTTTGCTGGCAGGACTTGTGACCCCATGGGGGACCCATGCAGGAATAATCTGTCTCTGAATATCTGCACCCCATGGAAGGGACCCACACTGGAGCAGTTAATAAAGAACTGCAGCCTGTGGGAAAGGACTCACATTGGAGAAGTTTGCAGAGGACTGTCACCTGTGGGAGGGACCCCACATTGGAGCAGGGGAAGAATGTGAGGAGTCATTCCCTGAGGGAAGGATGTGTGATTAACTGATCTCAAACCCAATTTCCCATCCCCCTCTGCTGCTTGTTGGGAGGAGGTAGAGAATTTGGAAGGCAACTTAAGCCCAAGAAGACGGGAGCGGTGGGGAGAAGTGTTTTAAGATTCGTTTTTATTTCTCATTATCTTACTCTAATATGATTGGTAAGAAATTAAGTTAGTTTCCCTGAGTTGTCTGTTGAGTCTGAGCAATTGGTGAGTGATGACTGCCTGTCCTTACCTCAATGCAGGAGCGTTTCCTTACATTTTCTCTCCCCTGCTGAGGAGGGGAGTGATAGAGCAGCTTTGGGGGGCGTCTGGCCTCCAGCCAGGGTCAGCCCATCACAGTTGTTCCCAAGTTGTTTTGCAGGTTCATTGCACCATCTGTCTAGGAACTGCCCCCACCACATATTTGCTCACCTTTATTGTAGACATTTAGTTTGACTTTCATCTTTGTGTTGAAATAGAGGAAGCCAAAGCACCGGGAGACAACAGGATCAGCACAAAGTCACACAACAAGCAGCCTGGCTCCTTGATAATGTGATATTGATGTTCCTTGATATGTGGCTGTTAACAATGCAGAAAGGATTCATGTTTTAAAGTTATTCCATTCAGTGCCTTTATTTCCTCTTTCTTACACACCCATATCTGTTTTCTCATTTCTGTTCAGTTATGTGACTTCTGTTAGGTTCCTTGTTGCCTGGGTGGCGAGTGATCTCTCACCTTATGGTCAGAAATGTTGATCTTTGGTATCAGCCAGAAGAACTCAACAAAAGTACAGTTGCACTTGTTGTTGGAACCAGTTTCCTTGTTCATGCTGTACTCAGTCATATTCTTACGTTTGAAATTTGGAAATCTAAAATTGCTTCCTTTGTATCAAAAGGAATTTTGCTCTGTAATGCTACAAGCTTTCATTTCTGACTGCCTCATATGTACTTTCTGCTGCACTTGCACATGTTAATTACTGATCTAAATAGAATTGTCAATCTCTACATCAAGTATAGAGAGAATAAAGGATTTTAAGTTTGATTAAAGATTTTTTTAATGCCTATATAACTTTGGGATTCTAATCACTTTACCTCTTTCAGGTCCATAATGTTTCTTTTGCTTTTGAACTGATGCAAGATGGAGGCCTGAAGAAACCAAAAGCTCGCCCTGAAGGTATGGACATGCCATATGGCTTTAAATTGTATTTAGAGACATAATAGCAGGTGCCTTTCAAGTGCAGTGCCACCTGAAGGCAGTAGCAGTAGTACTACAAAGTGGAGCTGTAAATGTGCCCTGTGACAGTTTTCCAAAGGATTCATTGTTGGTATTCTGGAGTATATCCTTACTGGTGTTTCTGGTCTGCAATAGATTCACTGTGGTGTGCAAGCCTAGCTTTAGTGAATGATCCATGAGCTGTTCAGTGTGATACCGTAAATTCGGCTGGTATTCTCAATAACAAAGCAAGCAGGAAGCTTTTCATGGTCTCATTCTTATGCTTCTTACAGTTAGTGCTAGTTTGAACTCTTGTAACAAGATTTCATAGACTCACAGACTGGTTTGGGTTGGAAGGGACCTCAAAACCCATCTAGTTCCACCCCCCTGCCATGGGCAGGGACACCCTTCACTAGCCCAGGCTGCCCAAAGCCCCATCCATCCTGGCCTTGAACACTCTCAGGGAGCGGGCAGCCACAGCTTCTCTGGGCGCCCTGTCCCCAGTTTCTGCATAGTAAAGAATGTTTTCCTTATCTTATCTAAATCTATCCTCTTTTTGTTTAAAGCCATTACCTGTGGCTACCGGCAGAGAGCAACACGCAATTCAATATGGATTTTAGGTGAAGCCATTTATTAGGTGAAATCCCACAGATTCTATACCTTTCTTACTGCAAACGTGGCAAGCTGAAAATCTGCTAATTGGTTACACAAACTGTTCACACTGTATTGATTGGTTCGTGATTATAACCAGTTCTGATAAACCTATCTTATAGCTAAACATCCTTAGTTTACCTTTAATACCTAAAAGCATCCGCACACCTGCTGTTTTGACCCTCTTGTTATGGTTGGTTCCTAACATGTTCTGTTACTCCCAAATACCTTCCCATAACTGCTTGGTTTAGGGCAGCCTGTACCCCTGTCAGCAAGGCCGCTGTGTTTTGAGAATGTGATTATTAAGATCCTCTCAGCATGAGTAACTTTTCCTGTCTCATGGGAACAGAAGAATATTATCAGGGCCTAAACCTTGGGAGAAGAGAGCTAGGCCGCTAGCAGGCCTGCTGTCTTCCCCGACAATTACCCCTTGCCCTGTCACTGCACTCCCTGATAAACAGCCCCTCCCTCTCCAGCTTTCCTATAGGCCCCTTCAGGTATGGAAGGCTACGCTGAGGTCTCCCCAGACTCTTCTCCAGGCTGAACAAGCCCAACTCTCTCAGCCTGTCTTCATAGGAGAGGTGCTCCAGCCCTCTGATCATCTTTGTGGCCCTCCTCTAGACTTGCTCCAGCAGCTCAATATCTTTCTTGTACTGAGGTCCCCAGAGGAGGATGCAGTACTCCAGGTGGGATCTCACCAGAGCAGAGCAGAGAGGGAGAATCACCTCCTTTGACCTGCTGGTCATGCTTCTTTTGGTGTAGCCTAGGATATGATTGGCTTTATGGGCTGCAAGTGTGCATTGCCAGCTCGTGTTGAGCTTTCAGTCAACACTCCCAAAGTTCTTTTCCTCAGGGCTGCTCTCAATCCATTCTCCACCCAGCCTGTAGTTGTGCTTGGGATTGCCCCAACCCATGTGCAGGACCTTGCACTTGGCCATCTTGAACTTCATGAAGTTTGCACAGGCACACCTCTCAAGTCTGTCAGGGTACCCCTGGATGGCATCCCTTCCCTCCAGCATATCAACCACACCCCACAGCTTGGTTTCATTGGCAAACTTGATCAATCCTACTGTCCTTGTTGTCAACAAAGATGTTAACACTGCAGTTCTTCAACAGCTGCTCCAGTGTGAGTCCCTTCCATGGGGTGCAGATATTCAGAGCCAGATTGTTCCTGTGATGGTCCCCCGCAGGGTCACAAGTCCTGCCAGCAAACCTGCTCCAGCCTGGGCTGCTCTTTCCATGGTCCTTCCAGGAGCCTGCTCTGGGCACCCATCTGCTCTGGCGTGGAGTTTCCCACAAGCTGCAGGTGGATATCTGCTCCACCATGGGCTGCTCCATGGGCTGCAGGGGGGCTGCAAGACAGCAGCCTGTCACCATGGCCTTCTCCAGGGGCTGCAGGGGAATCTCTGCTCTGGTGCCAGGAGCATCTGCTCCCACCCTTCTTCAGTGATCTTTGTATCTACAGAGTTGTTCCTCACATCTTCTCACTCCTCTTTCTGGCTGCAATCGCTGTTGTGCAGCAACGTTTCCCCCTTATTAACTGTGTCATCCCAGAGGTTCTGCCACCGTCACTGATGGGCTGAGCCTTGGCCATTGGCAGGTCTGTCTTGGAGCGGGCTGGCATTGGCTCTGTTGGACGTGGGGCAGGCTTCTAGCAGCTTCTCACAGAAGCCACCCCTGCAGGCCCCAGCTGCCAGACATTGCCACGCAAGCCAAATAGAGGGATAAAAAGTGCTCCTGAAGAATTCAGTGAAACAAGACAGTAAACAATTAGAAGTGTTCTGAGTATTGGAGCTAAACCAGTGGGTATATGAGGAAGACAAGGAAGTTGAAGAAATACAAAGGCACAGTTGAGATTGGCAGTTTTCTGAGTTGAAGAGTTAAAGAGATTGCAGTAGGAGACCAGGTAAGCTAGATACTCCTGATTTGAGAGAGATAAAACGTTAAATCCTGGAAGAAGTCTTCTGTAGTTGAAAACTGGTCTCTTTTTCTTTATTTGTTTGTTTTGTTTTCATGAGTTGATATGAGAGAGAACATTACCTCCTCATTAGGCTGTTTGACATCCTTACACTATCATGAGCAGTAGAACACTATAGCAGATCTTTTGTTTGCTCTGGAAAAGGTGTGTAGGTTCAGCAAGCAGCAGAATATGTTCAAGTGTTGTTACTGATGGAAAGTTTAATTATGAATAGAAATTAGAGAGCTAATTTAGCTCATAGAGCAATCCTTTTGGCTTTTTGCTGCTGCGGGATGTACAGTCTCCTCTCCTGTGGCCGTACCCGCCTCCGGCAGCAGGCGTTTGTGTATGGTGGAGTGAGTGTGCGAGTACAGTGTCTGTGTGGCTGGAACTGCCTGTAAAACCTCGTGTTGCTCTTGGAAAGCTGCTCCTGTGGAGGCAACAGTAGCATCTTGGGCTTTCCTTGTCACTGTAGCTTCAGTGGATCCTCTGTAGGCTCTTGACAGGTCTCTTGACAGGTAGCACAGTCATGTAATATACGTTTCTGTGAAGAATAATTCCATGGATGGTCTGCCAGAGAATTTGTGTAGAGTGTACTCTGTTAATGCCATACTGATCTATTCTTCATTCCAAAATCGCCTGGAAAACCTGTTAGGTGAATCCAGGCCCTTTAGTGTCTGTAGGGTCAAACAATTGAATTAGCTGTAGGGTTTTCACATAAAACCTTGTCTACTGCAGAATATCACAGTTTTTGTTTCTATAACCCATGTTTTCTGCAGGGTTTACAAGAAAGAGTTTGTCTGCAATATTTTAGTGTGCCTTTGTATGAAAATAGGAGTGTACTGGACAGCTCCTCTTTGTTCTTCCAACCTGATTCAGTAGATTGAGCTCGGCAGCCTAACTTGATGCTGAGTTATTGCTGCAAAAGTATGTTGTAGTGGATTAATTTATTAGCCTCTAAAGGGGTTGTTATGGAGTGGGAAAGTTTTAAATTAATGGAATATTTTAAGCTGTTTTGATGATTTATGGCCACTTTCAGTTAACATTTTATTAGTTGTTGTTGGTAACATAATGACTGTGCGTGCTTCATCTTAAAATAAGAAACAGGAGGCCAAGAATGTGCTTATTCCTGGGAAGGCCTGTTAGACACTGATCAATAAGGCACACTGCAGTCGCCCACAGAGGGAGGATGTGTCTCTCACTACTGTGCTCTTTAATGCAGCAAACAAAGGCATAACAAGGCCGGAAAGCTAGGGCATCGTCAGTATAGGATTACTGTACAACTTTTGCAACAGTGAAGGTAATTATCAGTCTGAATTGTCAAGGGATGGAGGTGGAATTTCCACCACTGGAAGATTAAAAAAAGGAAAAAGAGAAAACAAAAAACCCACCATGCAGTGTTACGCTTTTTAAAGTATTATTTATTTATTTTAACCACAGCTTGGTTAGTGAGCTCAGTACAGGATTTCCAAGGTCAAGTTCTCTAAGAACTGTGTTGCACATGAAATCAGACTATATGACCACAAGAGTTTCTTCTGACCCTAAATTTACATTGCCAAATGAAAGAGCTGGGTCCGTTCCTTCCTTTGGTGATGGGGCCTCCCATAGCTCTCATTCCTCAGGGCAATCACAAAGGGTGATCAGCAGCAGGTATCCAGCTCAAACTGCTGTTGGAAGTTAGTAGCAGTTGGCCTTAAATGCCTCCATGAGGGCACATGGATGGTAACTGCCAGGCATAGTGCTTCAGGTCTGGGCCCCTTGCAGCTACTGCTTATTCTCTTTCCTGTTCCCTCAGCTCTTGCTCTGTCACTTCACTGCCTCTTACTTCCAGCTGCTTTCTCCTTGGGACATGCCCTGGTTTCCCAGCTGTTCTAGCTTCCAGCAATGTTTTGGCTCTACCCTTTAGACTTGTATTTCTCTCTACTGGCACCTTTGATCATAGCCAGAGGCAGGACCTGAACCCAGCAAGACCTGACAACCCAGCTTTATGCCATATCAGCTGAGATGGAGGTTACAGTCCCTCAGGAAAAAGACTCATCCTGCTTTCAATGGGAAGCTGAAGATGAGAGGCAGGGGGAGGAGAAAACCATTTGGGAGGAATGGGGTAAATGCACTAAAAATATTTGACCTGTTTGGGCCAGGTTGTTAAGGGTTTTCCCCTGCATTTTTATCATGCCAGCACTTTTTTGTTTAATTGCTTTGCAAAGAAAAGTGTCTGCCAGCATTGATGGGTCACATCTGCTGTTAGCTGTCTCTTCTGCAGTTATCTGCCTTGATTTCCCAGTTCTAGAAGTGCATGGCTCCTGCAAACTGTTGTTCCCCATGGATAAACTGACATTTTAAATCCATCTCTGAGAGAACTGAGTCTCGGTACAAAGGAACCGATGCTGATTCTGGCTGTTACCTTACTGAGGGATGCTGTGGTAGTAAGCAACTTTCTATGATACCTAGAAAAATTAGAAATATATTTCATACTTAAATTATCTGGGATCCAACTTTTTTGAGGGTGTATTACTTCACAGCAGTTAGGGTCTTCCCTTTCTTTGGGGCAGCAGGAGAGTCTTTTACAAATGCAAAATCTTAAATGGAATATATAAAATAATAGAGGGGAAAGGGTAGAAAGAAACGTTTGGGAGGTTACTGAAAATGCCAGATGAGGTGAGGGGGTTAGAGTGTTATCCATTGTGGGGTGGGAGGGAAGGGTGAAGAGGTCCTGGCAATAATTTTTCAAAACAGGCAGTAGGTGTTTTCCCTGGACCTCACATTAATTGTGCTTGGTCTGTTGACTGTTTGCTCTCTTCTTAGTTCTTTGAAGTATTTTTTATTTTATCTCTTCTTCCTTCATTCTTCTTCTATATATTGTTTACTGAATTTTTAAAAATTTTGCTTTTCAGCCTTTTCTGTGCATTGTTTCCCCCCAGAGTCCCTGGATTACATGTCTGTGGCATTTCCTGCCATTTTTATATAGTAATAGGTTGGGAGGTGCTAGCAGCAAAGCTTTTTGTTGAGAGCTGTTCCAGACCTGTTCCCTGGTCTAGCCTGGTAAGAAGGGATATTAGATAATAGAAAGCTTTGAGTCTCCTAAGAGAATTCAGGCTTTGTTTATTTGTGTGGACTGTATCGTTGCAGAGCTGTATGTGAGGTTTGGTATCTCGTGTGACGTGTGTGGCAAACTTGTTTGCTGCTTCTGTGGCCAGTGAAGTCATTGGTAGTATTCCCCAAAGCCTTTATTCCATGTCTCAGATAGAGGTAGGAATTCCTTGTAACCAGTTTTAGATGAGGAAGGGAATTAGCTTTTTCCTGTTTCCTGGAGAAGTTAGCTTTGACTTATTATCCTGAGGGTGTTTTGAAGGGCATCATATGGGACATTTCAAAAGCTTGACTTGGAGAGCTCAGAACTCTATGGGGTTTTTATTGCTGATCTTGCTGTCTCAGATGTGGGGACTTCTGTTCCTTTGAGGACAAACAAGGGAGAACAAAAAGCAAATTAAGGATTTATCTTTTTTTTTATCTTTTTTTTTTTCCCACAGATGTTGTCAACTTGGATCTGAAGTCAACCCTCAGGGTTCTATACAACCTGTTCACAAAGTACAAGAACGTTGAATGAACCTGGAAGCTGCTGAGGTCTTCGTCCTTCCAACCTTCTTAGGCAGAAATTACAATAAACGTACCCTCTGCGCACTCCCTCTGTGCCTTATGCTATACTTCATGCATTCTTCTTACAGTGCTCTCCCTGTAGCTGTTTGTATGACAATCCCACTGAAAGTAATGCATGTGTATTCTCTAGGTCACTTGAAAATGTGTAGATATTTCACACTTTTACCAGAAGATCCTGTCAGGTCTGTTGTTTGTTATCATGCTTTTGATAATGCAAATATACCACTACTAATAAGCAGGGAAAACATGGGGCCTTCCCCATGGCTGGGGTCTCCTTCATTCTATTCTGACTTTCTTTTGCCTACTCCTTGGTTGCCACTGGCATTTGATGATTTACCAAGCTTAAACATTAGCAATAGGAAATCAGCACTGGAATTTGTTTAGAAGCTGAGCCTTTTCTCTTAAATAAGTTGGGGGGGGGGGGTGGGAGGGGGGTTTGTTCTGTTGGGTGGGCAGGACTGAGGGGAATTACAGGCACTATCTGAAGCTACATGGCAAAAGCTTCAGTTCTTGTGTTAACCTCACCCAACTCAGTGTTATTTCCATGCAGTGTTTACACAGAGTAAGTTGTGGTGGGATGACCACTTAATCTTTTGATGCCTATTTTTTATTTCATCTCCTTTCTAGGAGAACATTGTTTGCTAGAGCCACTATCACCTGTTCAGCATGCAGCTTCAATCAGGTCAGTCAGGAGCTGGTCAAATAGGTGCAGAATGGATTAATGCATTCTGCCCCCAGTCCTTTTGGAAACGAATCTGGGGAGTAACGAGCTTGGCAGTGTAAAGGCTGAGCCTTCATTTCTCAAAGCTGAGTTAAAGGCTCAGACTCATTCCTGTTGGACTTAGTGGCAGTTGTTCAGTTCTGGGGTCAAGCTTTTATAAACAGAGTTTTATGTGGGCTTTTTCCTAAAGAGCGAAACTGCATGCCTGTAGGAATAAGAGCTTGTCTGTACTTATGGATTGCACTGAGCTATGAAAGACATGGTATACATAGTGCAAGCCAGGGGTTAGTGCTCAAATGTGAAGCTTTTCAGTTTAGTTAAACTACCTTCATCGAGTTGCACTGTGCCATCCCAAGAAATGCTCTGCTAGGCTCCGGCCTAGTCATGTAGTCTTTTAAGCTGTTACAGATTTAAGTGGGAATCTGTTTGGGCTTTTTAAAAATAAAGTATCTGGTAGATTCTAGTTACCACATAGTACTTAACAGGTTTTATTTGTAGAGCTGTTCCTGGCTGGTAGCTTGCAGGTGCAGCAGTCTGGTTGAGGAGGCTGTGCTGGAACACGACCGATCTGAATAGATTTTTAAGGTGAGCTGTCCAAGGGAAATGGGATTGTCATTTCCAGGGTAAATTATTTTTGGAATACGTATATAGTAGCACTTGTTTCCTTGTAGTGCACAGGGGAGAGATTTGACTACTGCTTTTATGTATCACAACAGCAATTTTTCTTTTATGCGCAGCGATGATTTTGTGTGAAACATGAGGCAGAGTGCTCCAAAGGCAAAGCAGGTAGTGTTGTTCTGGTCCATGTGCTCACTTGAGTCCTGTTGTAAGTAGGCATCTTCTTTCTCTCCTTAAACTTTTTTTTCTTTTTTTAAAAATCTCAAAGGTAGAGAAATGGGCTTCTACTTCTTTGTTTCATGTTTTTGGGTTCTGATGTATTTGGGTTACCTCCTCTCATACCTCCAAAAAAAGTTGTTCCATTAAAAATTGAGATCTCACCTACTCCATAAGGTTCTGTGGGGCGTCATTGCTCATCGGTGCTAAGAGGGAGCTGACCTCTTGATGTTTATACAGAGCCTAGTGCAATTGGACTTGAATTTCAGATGGGGCCACTAGACTCTGCTGTGACTCTAGCAGTTATTGCAGAGGAGACTTGCTGAGGCACTAAGGCCTGGTGGGTCAGCTCTCCTGGCAAGTTAATGAAATTGGTCTAACTTTCCTGCTCTGAAATAGGGGTATCATGAGGCCAGAAGCTGATTGAACTGAAAGGTCTCTCAAACTTTTAGTTTAATGCTGTGTTTTGTTGTGGGAATCAGCTCTGTTAGATCTGTTATTCCACCCACCTCCCTTCAGCTGATGTGGAAGTGCCAATGCCATTTATATTCTCTAATTTGCTGGAAAATACCTCCAGAGAATCTACTTTTTGAAACTGCAAGCAATGTCAGTATCAAAAGCAAACAGAAAGTAATGTGAGGAGATTGATAAAATCAGTTTAGATTGGAGGGAAGCAGGGGGATGCTGTTTCTGAGATAGGGATTTATAGATGGCATCCTCATTGCACATGAGCAGATCTGAATGCATCACCAAATTTTTAGAGAGTCTCTTTTTTTTTGGTTCAGTCAGGCATTTCTGGACACTGCAGAAACCTGGGTCCCTCCTCTAGAACCTGAGACACGGGTCCTTGTTAGCATTCCTTACACTAATATTCCTGTCAGTCATGGGTGCAGGCTTGATGCCCTCGATAGGTTGGGGAAAGGTGCCATATCCTATTTTGTTAGGGGTTTTTTTTACATCTGTTGTCAAATTGTGCACTGGGAGAATAGATTTTCTTTTTTTTTTTTTCTCCCCTCTCCTTGCTGTCTAGCCAGGTCACTGTAGAGGCTGTATTTATTGCTAACCAGATTGGGAACAGGGTGGATTTAACTGAACTGGAGCTTCATCCCAAGCAGTCCAGGTTACAGGAAGAGGAATGTAGGTAAAGTTTCTCTAAACACCTGTTTTTGTCATACCTTTTGCATCAGCATGCCCCTCCCCTTTTTTTTTCCCCTCTCAAAAAGATAAGTCATTGCTATAAAGTATTACTTGTGAACTCTTTGTTTTACTGAGGTTTTAAATATGTTCCCTGGGTCCCAGTGCAGTAGACCTGAAACCTGTTGAGTTCATCTGGGATGCTGAATGCTCTGCAGCATTAAAGTTTCCACATTTGTGAAGTACTTAATGAATGCCTACATCTCCTAGCCCATACAGCTTGCCTTTTCGGTACATCTGTTTGACTTGCCCAGCCCCAGTGAGCTGTATTACCACAGAAGCAGCCCTGATACTCCTCAGCTGCATCCTGTTTCTCAAGGTAAACCAACAGTGGCAGATCTTTTAAACTCAGTTTAAACCTCATAGGTTGCCCCTCTTCCCCACACCCCAGCACTTCCAGTATTTATGGGGTTTTGTAAGACTCTTTTCTACTATTTTTAACAGTGTTTACTTTGGATTTCTAACTAATAAAAATCAGCCTTGCAGATAAAGTTCTGGACTTGTCATATGCTGGAGACGTCCAACTTTGTGACAGGAGTTGTGTACTGTAAGCAAGTTACAATGCAATGCTATGTTTGCTAAAAATCACAGCAGGAGTTTTTTGCATGGTTTGTGACTGTTGTACTATTTATTCAAATAAATAAATGATGGTCACTTGTTTTTTTTCTATTTTTATTTTACTAAATGGATGAGCCTGGGAAGAACTCTGGAAAGGTGAGCTTCAGCTGTTCTATTCATCAAGGCTCCTAGGTACATGATGATCTGGGCAGACCTGGCGAAGGCAGACACAATGAGCTGTTCCATAGGTTTCATCAACAACTTAGTCCCATATGTGTCTACAGAGCACTTGGGATGCCTGAATCCCAAGCAAGCCCGGAGTGACATGAAAATGCCCTTTGCATTGGTATGGAGAGGGCACAGAGTGGCTCTTCAATAAAGCAAGGCAGTGTGGAGAGACAGGGAAGTGCATTATCAGAACTTGTTACTGGTGGGAGTGCTGTTGATTCCTTCAATTGTTCTTCAGTGGCTATTTTTATTTGTGGGCCAGGTGGGTGTGTGGGTGTGCATGAGGTGTGCTTTGGCACCTATAGAAAGGCTCTGGGCAGGCAGATGGGCATGAAATCAAATGCAACTCTGGTACACAATATGTTAGTCCTGTTCTACAGAAGGCTGAATGCTTCATGCACCAGTGGCAACATCAGTTTTTGGAGGAAAAACAATGCTTGTCCATCACGTGCTTCAGACTTTTTCTTTCAGCATTTACATGCTGCATTGTCAATGAGGCTTTCAAGGAAGGGCTGCCAGCCTAAGTAGGGGGAGACCAAGTAATTAGAGATCAATTTCCCAACTTTTAACTCTTCCTGCCCCCTCTGCCTGCTGATAGAAAAGTGGATTTGTGCAAAGTTGCCGATAGCATCTCCAGCTATACCTTCCTTTTTGTTGCTTACTCGCTGCATTTCCAGGTTGCAGCACGTGCTTCTGCATAGGCAAAGGGGCACCCTGCGTCTTTGCTCGTCGGATGTAATGTTGTGTTTATTACCTGCTTAGAAAATGCAGTTAAGCTTGCCCTTTCATTAAGGATTTTTGTTCTCCACCCACTTTCCTTTATCCTGTTTAGCTCATGTTAAGTTAGAGCCATCAGTTCCTGTCTGTGGCATGAAGCTAAACATAAGGGTCAGTCCCTTAACAGCAGTAACCCAGACCAGCTTAATTAGCGTGGCTGCCTACTGTCTCGTTCTGGGGTGAGGCATTTCGGGAAGACTGCAGAGTTGCTTTTTCTTTTCTGGAAGGGTCACTAATTGTAGCTGGTACCCAAAGGAAATGTCCAGGGAGAGCAGTTGCTGCAGGGAGCTTTTCCTCTTTAACCCGTGATGGAAAGGGGAAGAAAGAGCAGCAGCACTGCCTGGTGGAGATATACCTCTCAGCTCAGCTGGGCGGTTTGGGCCCCGGTCTGGCTAACCAGCTCTCTGAGGAGAAGAGGTGCTCTCCTCCTGCCTAGCTTTCTCTTCCTACCAGGTAGGTGCTGTAGTGCCAATCCGACTTACAAAATGCCCCAAGGACCAGGAGTAAAAGGATTTAACGCAGCATAGTGATCCTGTCTGTTGCTGGTTGCTTTATTATTACACGCAAAGGCAAAGCACGCTCCACGTCACCCCAAGACGCAGCCCAGCCAACAGTCGTGCCGTGCAGTACCAAGGAAGACTGACTGTACCTTCTGATACCTTCTGGTACTTCAGGGGTCGCCTGTTTCCTGCGTTTGTGTTTCTGTTTACTTTAGCCCAAGCTCATAGACAATTAAGTTCCGGATAGGACCGTGGTTTCACTTTTTGAGGGTAGTGAGTACTGCGCGGCGCAACTTCCCCCTTGCGCACTCTGCGTGCGCCACGCTGCCCCGCGTGCGAGGCTGCAGCGTCAGTGCCGGGCGCTCCGAGCCTGCAGGTTTGTCCCCTCGTGTCTGCTGGGGCATCTTGGAAGAGTTTCTGGAGAACTGCTGAAGAAGAGAACAGTAAGTTTGGGAAAAGGGACTCTTTTGTATGGTTTAAAAATGTATTTATCTTTTAACTCTAAGACTCTCTGCATCCATGTGGATTACTCCTGCTAAGGTGACATCTTTCCTGATGTCAAGGCATAAAAGTTGCTCTTGGAAGGTTTGGTACTAAGCAAGGAAGTAAGTTGTTTGAAAATGGGCACTCAATGCATGTTCTCTTTTTATTATTTATTTCTTTTATTCTGGTTTTCTGAAGGCAGAAATGTTGCTATTAACATTAATATTCCTGCGTGGGTTTTGTTCCCTCTGTTGTGTGATCTGTTTAGGCAACTGTTCCTAGGAAATGTGTTTGAGCTAATGTGGAGTAGGGCTTTAGCCTTTTCAAACAGGAAATAAAACAGTTGAAGGAATTTAGTAACATCGGTAAGTGCTGTGTGTATGTTCTAAGGCTGGTTTGTGTGCCAGAGACCACTGGTAGCTCATTTTTGTGTCGTACATCAGGGATATCTGGGAGCTGGATGGAGGAAAAGTGAGCTGATCTGACCCAACCAGAGTTGTTTTATCTGTAGCTGTGGCATTGCAGCGTTGTGCGATAGTTTAGCTCCTGGCCTAAGAAAACTTCACTTGTTGGCTCCCTCAGCAGGTGGCACAGGAGAAATAAAACGCCTCTTGACTTTAAACCGGACAAGCATGAACGTTTATGATGTTCTCAGAGAATGAAGGACTGAATGATGTAATTTCATTTGAAGAGTCAATAATTAAACCTCAATTTTATCTGAAAATATAGTCATGGAATGCTTCTGCAACCAGTGTTCAAGCAGTTGTCACCTACAGTGGCCTGTCTTCCAGGCACTGATAAATAACTCATGCAGGAGGATGGAGGCTGGAAAACCCAGCCTGTCAGTCACAGCCCTGAAGAGCAAATTTCAATGATGGGCTGCAGAATCTGGTTGCAGCGGACATGGAAGCTTGCATGAGAACCAGGTCTTTCCACCCCTTCCTATTCCTCATTGAGTAGCTGACATCAAGAAGCTGACCGAGCCCAGCCATGTTCCATTTCGTGCAGTTTCTGCAGTGTGTTACTCTTTGAAAGGCTGCTGCCCAGGACTAAGCCTCATGGAAAGGCAGCTCGCTGCAGGAAGGACTACTTGTGAGTGCTAATTATGAGTAATGAGCAATGAGCCTGTTCAGTGCTAAGGAGCTGCGGCTCTCAGGCTCTGAAATGGCTGGGGGAAATCAATGTCATTAAACATGAGGCCAAACACACAGGGTAGAAAGCCAGTGCTAGGTCTACAGATAAGTGATGGGCTTGTGAGTGGTGTGTTGCTATTTAGGAAGAAGATCTTGGGGATGTAATAGCTGGTTCTGTTAAAGTGTCAGCCTAGCGCTCAGCAGTGATCAAAAAAGCCAACGGTGTTAAGAATTAGGAGGAGAGGAACAGAGAACAGCGCTGTGCACCTCTAAGTCTGGGCAGGTCTGTGGGAGTGCTGGGGAGAGGGTTCAGAAAAGGGCAACCAGGGTGATCAAACTACGGAGTGGTTTCTCTGTGAAGGGTGATTAAGAGGCAGGCTGTGCTTCCTCAGCTTCAGAAGGAGGTGACCGTTGAGGGTGTAGTGTAGTACCACAGCAGTAACATGGGGTAGTAACCCAGTGACACAAGAAAGCGAATCCGTTGGTGTCCTCTGCAGTGTGTGCAGTGGGGAGCTCTAAGGGAGGCAGTCAAGTGGCAGGTCAGAGCGAGCAGCTGGAGGTGGTGCTTCATGCGAGGTAAAGCCACGGTCCTCAGCTCCTCACTGCTGACGCGGTGGGAGATAGATGTATTCAAGGGATGAGTGGGAAGTTTATGGGAAGTCAATATGCTGACAGCTTCTAATTACCAAGACCCCAGCTTCAATTTCAGAAGGCTGTTGGAGTGTTTTGGGGAAGTATCTGTATACGCTTGCTCTTTTTATGTGTTTTTTTCCACACCTAAGCTTCCGCTTTTGGGTGCTGTAAGGGACTGAACTCCAGGCAAGCTAGTCTTGCCCAGTGTAGCATGTTTAACACACTGATCCAGTAGGACATGCAGGAGTGAGGCTGTAGAGAGCACTAACTTAGGCTACTGCAAATCCTGAATTCCAGACCTTGCCTTAAAGGCTTACGAATTTTAAAGAGGGGCTTTTGATGTTTGAGTTCCTCAGCCAGAGACCAAGGATGTGGCAGCAGCTTTGATGTACAAAGAAGTTGTAGTCTGCAGACAGAGGAAGTGGAAGATACACAAACTGAGTATTGCACCAAAGCTGAGTTAGTCTGAGTTGTGGCTTACACAGCCGATTACAGAAGATCTATGAGCAGGACTTCCAAGGCACAACAGCTGTCAGAAACCTCATTTCAAAGTAAGTAGTCCTTAGGTTGCACTGTATTAATTAACTTTTCTCTCTCAGTTAATTCCATCTGGGTGGTATTATCTCGGATGGTTCAGATGCTCCTCAAGGCACTAAATGACTCACTTTCTCTGGTCTTATTTTGCCAAGCACCTTTTCAGAGGCAGTGTTCAATTTTGCAGCCACCATGATGAAACTGGTTCTCTCGTGACCCTCGTGGCTTGCTGAGAACTTTGTACCTAATTTGTTTTACCAGACTCACGTGCAAAAACATCCAATCAGGAGTTTCTACCGATGCTCCTGGCTTGGCAAAAGCCGTGTTAAGATACGTGTTCGTAACGCGCTGTCACCGGGGCCTTTAACAAACACGTGAGAGTGCGTGTAGCAGCGCCGGGCTGTTGGGAGGATAAAGCTATCCAGGGGAGAAATGTCACTTTGCAGATCTTCTGACTGCCTTGCTTCCCGGGCTGGGTCATCACAGCATCTCACCTCGGGCACCTGAGGTAGCAGCCGGGGCTGTGTCTTTGGTAAGGGGATGCAAGTATGTGACTTGGGTGACTTTGGTAAGTCACCCAAAAATGCAAGCCTTTCATGCTCTGAATTGCTCTTTAGCTGCACCTACTACTATTCAAGTACCTCCAGGTACAGTGACTCAGCCTCTTCATGTCCAATCATTATGTTGGAGTCCTGTGTCTCAAGGCTCCCTAATATGGGAGAATTAGGATAGATACCCTCCTGTGGGTAGACAGTAGGATCCCTCCCCCTATGTGAACCCCTAACATCTTGCTTTCTGTTAAAACAGGGTTGGACTCCCCTCTCCTACAGTGGCCTTGCAGCACTGGACTTCAGAGGGAAGGGTGAGCATCTCCCATCCGCAAGCAAGTTGCACTCTCAGTTAGAGAACAGAGCAGCAGCATTCCATCCCACCAGTACCCAGCATCCAGCAGCAGCTGGGATTTGATGATTCAGAAGAGTGTTAAAAGTCTTCCTGGTCATCATACTGTTGTCTGGCTTTCATAGATTTTAGGACTCTTGGGAAAGATGAGTTCTCTTACTCATACTAGTACAGATGCTGCTGTGACACAAATCATACACTGCTGTGATTGTTCAGGGCTTGGAGCCATGGTATTTCTCTAGTTACTTCACCTCCACAGATTACAATTTATTTGCACTGTTCCAGTACATAACCCAGATTTCTTGTGCTTAAATCAACACACAATTAATTTAACAAAGATCCATCTTACGTCTTGTATGCCTGGAGGACTGGGCCCAGAGAGTTGTGGCGAATGGAGTTAATTCCAGTTGGTGGCTGGTCACAAGTAATGTTCCCCAGGGCTTGGTACTGGTGCCAGTACTCTTCAATATCTTTATCAATGATCTGGACAAGGGGATTGAGTACACCCTCAGGTGGCCAAGAAGGCCAACAGCAGCCTGGCTTGTGCCAGCAGGACTAGGGAAGTGATTGTCCTCCAGTACTTGGCCCTGGTGAGGCCGCACCTTGAGTGCTGTGCTCAGTTTTGGGCTCCTCACTACAAGAAAGAAATTGAGGTCCTGAAGCATGTCCAGAGAAGAGCAACAGAGCTGGTGAAGGGTCTAAAGCACAAGTATTGGGAGGAGTGGCTGAGAGAACAGGGGCTGTTTAGCCTGGAGAAAAGGAGGCTGAGGGGAGACTTCATTGCTCTCTGCAGCCACCTGAAAGGAGGTTGCAGCCAGGTGGGTCTTGGTCCCTTCTCCCAAGTAGCAAGCCATCGGACAAGAGGAAATGGCCTCAAGTTGTTGCAGGGGAGGCTTAGATTGGATATTAGGAAAAATTTCTTCACCAAAAGAGTTGTCAATCATTGAAACAGGCTGCCCAGGGAAGCGGTTGAGTCACCACCCCAGAGGTATTTAAAGAGGCACAGATGTGGTGCTTAGGGCCATGGTTTAGTAGTGGGCTTGACAGTCCTAACTTAACACATGGACTTGATCTTAAAGGTCTTTTCCAAGATAAATGACTCTATGATTCTGTAGTACAGTTTGTAAAAGAGACTATTCAGATTCTGCTATCTGTAAATTTTTATTGAGTTTTAGTCTTTGCTAAGCTAAAGCATCCATTTTTTAAAGTCCTGCAGACTTGACTGGAAAACCTTCCCGTGAACATTAGGGCTGCAAAAACAAGCCCTTAAAACTGAGTATTTCCTACTGTGTTACCTGCCTGTAGGGCCTGGCTCTGTCTTTTATGTTGTCTGTGTAGGAAGCATGACACCACCTTAAAAATACCTATGGTTAAAAAGTCAGACTCCTCTCCACTTGCCCTGTGGTTTGAGTCCCAGCTGGCTTCTAGAAGAGTGGGAGATATCATTGCCAGCCCCTTACTCATTGGTAGCTGCTGGTGGTAAGAGATGAATTTCAGCCAGGTGTTTGGTAGGACAGCATGGATGACCATTCCTTTCTCTGACTTCTGCTGTCCTCCAGAAGGACCCCTGGACGTTTTGGAAAACATCTCCCATAGTTTTGCATTGATTGAAAAAGTATTTTCACCACTGTATTGTGTATTGTCCTTCTGCCTTTGAGAGCGTCTGGGTTGGGAAGAAAAATCCTTCTCCAACCTGTGTTTAAAATAAAAGACTCTGAGAAACCGTGCAGCCCAGACTTAACACAAATATGGGATTGTCTACCCAGAAACGTGCCACTGTTTCCCCACACTGATACCAGCTGGCCTAATGAAGAAAACTGCTTGTATTTAAGCTTGCCTCAGTAATTTAACCACTCCACTTTTTAATACTTCTTAAGTATTAGTCATTTTAATAGCAGATATCCATTGGTACCTAGAAATAGAAAGCTTTTTCATTTCAGTTGAAATAGGATTTTACTAATCTAATTCAGATGAGACAGAATTAGATGGAATTAAAACAAGTTTTAGTACTTCAGAGCTTTATTCCCTATATTTTGACAATTAACAGGGAAAAAAAGGGAAGTTCTTTCTGAGTAATTTTTCTTCATAAACATTTAAATACATTTTCAGATTTTTTTAAAAACAGCAATCCACTAGTCAGGAAATAGGTATTGAAAAAAAAATCAATTTTGTTTTCATCCCAGCACTAATTTTGATCTTTATATACCTTAAATCATGTTTCTTTCCCCCCATCTTTTTTTACCACTTTGCCAGGAGTGAGAAAAGATGTTGGATCCAGACTTTTTAAACACATTTGCAGAGCCTCCTGCATGCAATCAGTTCCTAGCTGAGAATGCCATCGCTCAAGGTATGTGCTTTATCAACCAGGACAGCAGAAGATCCAGAGAATCACTTGAAGAAGCAAGCAGAGTAGGTGCAGTACAAATGCATATGTATGTGCTTCAGCAGTGCTCCTATGGTTCTATCAACAGCGAGTAAGCTCTGTGTAACCTGGCTGCTGACTTTTCTATTCAGACCATGAAGAAGCAACACACGTTCTATCTGGTTCTTTAAGTGAAATTTAAATTTCACCAGTTTGTTTGCTTCTTTCCAGGATTCTCTGTCTAGATCTTACTGACATGAATTACACTGAAGTATAATTTCCACTAGCAGTTTTAATGGTCTGCTATATTATCTCCTCACTCATAAGGAGTCAGTTAAAATAAAAATGACAGTGTTTCTATATGTTATTAGTGATATCAGGTGATTTGCTGATTTTACAGCAAATTTGCATTAGTCACATCTGGTAACTGTGGTGGACTTGTTTGCTTCCTTTCCTAGGTGAGAAGAAGAAACTCATAAAACCGACCTCAATCAACAATCCCAAGTTGGAAGAATTAAAACTGGTACCATTTCTTTTACTACCCTGTTTAACCCTCTTCTCAAGTTGTTTTAACCTGTTGTGTTTACCCACCTCTCTGCGGATGGGGATGAGCTCTGCTTTTGGCACTTGAGCTCTACACAAGTGAACCAGAGTTTTTGCTTAAGTGCAGTGCCAGGGTGCCTGGGGCCATACAGGACCAAGCACCAAATGCCTGCATTACCACATCAGAGAGTGGTCACTACTCTGTGTAAAGTGGAGTGTAGACTTAAAAGCTTGAGGCTTTTTCTTACATGATACCTCTCCTTACTTGGGACACGTGGATGAGCCACACCAGAAGTACCCAGTTGCTGTTCATTGTAGTGACAGTGTAATAGCAATGGGAATCTCCCTGGAAAAATGGACACAAGCAAACCCACATCAGCATTTGCTGGGACAAAGGAGAGATGTTTGGATATGTCTGAGTTTGCTGCCCTGATCCCACAGCACAAGTCTTCTGCCTTGTCTCCTGCCTCCAGTAGCAGCTGGTTCAGCTGTGACATAGCACAGATAGGGATAGCATAGAGAAGGGATGAAAGGTGTGCAAGTCACCAAGAGTTCAGGAGAAAAGCTTTCGAGTTGTTGTGTGGTACACGGTCTGCTTGCGGTAACGGTGAAGGATGAATCCTAATTCACAGGAAACTACTTTATTTCCAAGTAATTTTGAAAATCTCCCCATCACATTCAATCACTGTGTTTCTCTGACAGTGCAGCCCAGGGGAAGGCTGGCACACTGAAATTTCCTGGAAGAAAAGTGGTGTGTCTCTTGTGAGAGCAGCACTTCTTGCATTATGGAGATACTAAAATTGTTATAAATATTATGAGAACCAGCTTAGGCTATGTGCTGATGTGTGTACTATATGGTATTCATAAACTCATAAATATGTGTGTTCCTATATTGCATTTTTTTTAAACCTTTGTGCACATTTGGTCAAAGCGATTAAATTTGTGTAGTCAGGTTTTCACAGTGTTTTTATACAAAAGAGAAAATCTGAAAGGTGGTGTGGCAAAATGCAACTGCCTTGTCTACAAGGGTACTGAACTTGTTCTTTCCAGGCTGCCAGAAATGAAGGGCTTTCCTCAGTTTAGGAAGATTTCTGTGAGCTTCAGTGCTTAATCTGTTTCCTGTCAGACTCCTGAAACTCTTCTTCTGAAAATCTTGCCTAATTTCTTTTCTTTGGATGATGAGGAGTTGGAAATTGGGTCCCAAGAGAGGTAATCCTCTGGGTGCCCATCAGTGCTGCTGATTGCCTTCTTGATCAAAAGAGTTCACAGATCCTCCAGAGAAGAGACTGGGCTGGAGGTGGGGACAGGGAGGTGCCTGCAAGGGAAGAGTAAAGGAAGCACAGAAACTCGCTGGGAAGAAAGGCCATTCATTCCACTGGGTTTTCATTTTGAGGTGGCTTTGGGGAGCTAGGGAATGTGAAACAGCTTGCCATAGTTACCATAAGTTTCAAACTGCTTGTAAAATTCTTACCTTTGGAAGCCAGTAGCCGAGGTGTAAGTATTCCTTTTTCTCCTTTTCCTATTGGCCCTGGTTTTAGACACAACACACCACTCTGCAGCTGAGTGGGGCCCCAACAACTGGGGTGAAGCAGATTTGTGTGGGCTCAGGCTGTGGAACTGGTGGCTTAGAGCTGTGGTGGCAAACAGGGAGCCTCAGAGAGCTGTACCCAGCCCTACTTTGGGCTTCCTTGGCTTCCCGTGGGCTGTAAGCTTACATCTGTAGTGCTGCTCCATCCTTCACGCCCCTAAAGCTTTGCCAGGGCTCAACCCACAAGCGTCAGTTGAGGAGCACTAGAAAATTCTCATTGCTTCTTAGCTGAAGAGGAGCACTGCAAACACTCTGAAAGCATCTCAGTTCAGGTGAGTGCCAGGGTCAGGCATTTTTATTCCATGTGTGGTTTCAAGCATCTCAGAGACAGATCTGTATTTTTCAATATACAGATGTATAATTTCTATGGTTTTGTTAATTTTGGCTAACTTACAGCTATCCACTATGAAACTTACTGATTACAGCAAGAGAGATACTATCCTCACCACAAACTCCAGGAGCTAGCTTGCAGCAATTCCAGCAATACCCATCCCTCTTCTGAGAGGTTCTTAGCTGCCAGCTGGGGCTATTGCTTTTCAGTTCCACTTCAGCAGATCATCTTCCCTTTCTGTAAATATACGTGGATAAAACAGATGCTTGGGGAAGTGCCGAGGACCTCCTTCAGTCTCCTGTAGAAGAGCACAGTGCTTGAGGAAGGGGCTGCAGGGCCAGGGGATATAACTGGGAACATGGTTCCATTCCAGTTGTAGCCAGCCCATGGCTTCCTGAGCAACTTCCCCTTGCAAAGGCAGGAAGGATGTTGGAAAGGGCAATGGGAAGATTGCCATGTAAGAAAGTGAAATAAACAAAATGTGCTTTTCTTTTTTCCCTAAAAAAAAAGGTGTATTGAGACAGATTAGTACAAAATTGTTGAGGCCTCATCTGGAATATTGTGTGCAGTTCTGGGCTCTCTGGTTCAAGAAGGACAGGGAGCTACTGGAGAGGGTACAAAAAAGATGATTAGGGGACTAGAACATCTCTCTTATAAAGGGAGGATGAGGGACTTGGGACTTCTTAGCCTAGAGAAGACTGAGGGGGGATCTTGTCAGCGCTTAGAAATACTTGGGTGTCATGAGAATGGGGTCAGTCTTTTTTTAGTGGTGTCTGGTGACCACTGGAGGCAATGGGCATAAACTTGACTAAATTAAGTTCCACCTAAACATGAAGAGGAACTTCTTTACTGTGGAGGTGACAGAGCACTGGGACAGGCTGACCAGAGAGGTTGTGGAGTCCCCATCTTTGGAGACATTCAGAACCCACCTGGATGTGATTCTGTGCAGCCTGCTCTAGGTGATCCTGCTCTGGCATGGGGGTTTGACTAGATGATCTCCAGGGGTCCCTTCCAATCCTGATGCTTCTGTGATTCTGTGAAAACTGCAGAAAGAAGGAGGAAGCAAAAATAGGTGAGGAAAGGGAAGAGCGCTAGTAACATGGATGACTACAAGAAACAACTGACAGAATGTGAAGCCTCTTTCTTTACTACCTTTGTCTGACAGTTAGATTTGTGTGAATTGTATTATGTCTAATGAAGGCAGGGGTTGGGCAGTGTACTCTGCAGCCTTTTTTCCTGATGGGAAAGTAGCAATAGGGTCTGCCTCTCTTTACCTGTATAAGTATTTCTACAAATTTCATAGCAATATAACTTGTGAGGTATCTGTTTCCCTTGAAAATTAGGGAGAAGTAACTGATGCTTAACTTCCCTTTAAAAAAACAATCAAAAAGCACAGCAGAAATGGAGGTCGAAAGCAAACCAAGATATGAGATAAGGGATTAAAGAGAAAGGTGGAATGCAATATAGCACACAGTGCTATACTGTGTAAGCATCGAGAATATGATTGTCAGCTGCTTTGTTTCCCTCCACAGCTATTGATCGACTGGATAAACACAACTCTGAAAGATGAACACATAGTAGTTAAAAGTCTGGAAGAAGATCTGTATGATGGGCTGGTGCTTCATCATCTCCTGGGTAAGCTGCTGCTTTGAGTTTAGCTGGTGAACAGATCACAGAGGAACTTCCAGGGCAGAGAATAAACCTCACGAATCACAGCAGAGACAGCGCCTCACTGTGAACCATCTGTGATAATTGCAATTCTGAAAAAACATCTGATGATCTGCTATTGTTTTTATATAATTATTTTTCTTCAGAGAAAGTCTTTTTACCTGCTAGTTAACATAATAAAAAGGTTAACTCTGAAGTGTGAAATTGCAGTGCCTCTGAAGAGGAGGGCTTTGTAAGCACAAAGGTGACTGTGATGTTACCTGAAACATTGAATGGAAACAGCACTGTGATTTGTTTTCCTGCTTTAACAGAAGGGGAGGGGGAAAAAAAAGGAAAAAAAACCCACGTTCTAGGTCTAAAGCACTGGACTGGAACTGATGAAAATTTAAGAGGCTTTCTACACTATAAGGTGCTTGTATAAAGATGTGACCTTTCAGAGCAGCCTGTTGGTCTATTTCTATTTCTCAATCTTTCCTATCCCTGCTTCGTTTTCCTTCTTCTCTTTCACTCATTTTAGGGATTTCAAATCATATCTCCTTGTCCATGCTGCTGCCCTCAGGTCTTTGTGAAAGAATTGGCTTATTTTCAATAGTTTACTTGCCTGAGCAATGAACTGGGGTTTCTTCTGTCCATGTGAGTTGATTTTGCGTTGGTACACCATATACAGAAAAGATTCCCTTGTGGGATTCCTATAGCTTCCCCTGAAAAGGAGGAATGTGGAGAGCTAGGGCTGGGGGATGATTTTGCAAGGAATTCCTTGAGTCCTCTCCCTTTTACAGAGCTACACTGATTTTACTGAGACTTTCAGAGAATGCAGGAATTTAACAAGGCATACAGCTGTGGGATGTGGGTCTGGGGGAGCTACTAAGTGGTATCAATCATTCAAAACAAGACTTTGTGTGCTTTGCTGTCATTTTATGTTCCTGATGTATTTTTGTTTTTTTCCCATGGGAGTGTTAAAATCCATCCTTCTCCTTCCTGTGTGCTCTCTGTCAGAAAAGCTAGGATCTCTCACACTGGATGTTGACAAGATTGCATTAACAGAAAAAAAACAGCGTCAGAAACTCACTGTGATTCTGGAAGCTGTGGCTAAGTGTCTGCAACTGGAAGAAAGTCAGCTGAAATGGAGTGTGGAATGTAGGTGCAAAAGCAAATTTGTGGGAACCATCCATCACAGGGCTTCCTCTGCTATAAGGCTGCTGTGAGGCAAAGGGATGCAAGACCTGTCATAAAACAACCTCTTTTCAATTGCTAATTGAGTCAGGAGTGAGATGGGAATATCTGACCCTGACTGGGTCATGCAAGCTGCATCCTCTAAGAGCATTGCTTGCAGAGCACTTAACAGCCCTCAACATCCATGTGTTTGTCTTTTAAAAGAGACTTTTAAAGTGTGGTATTGTGGAATTGTGACACTATATAAAACCCAGTCAGATGTCCCACCTGTGTTATGGTCCTCTGTGACTTTGGGGTCCTCTGGAGAGGGAGAATTTGTGATATTAGAGTGAGGTTTACTTGTTTTGCATGCTAAACACTGTATTCTTTCTTTGCATGGAGTAGCTATCTTCATGAAGGACTTGCTGAGCACCCTGCATCTTCTGGTTGCAATGGCAAAGCACTTCGAACCCCAGCTGGCCATGCCTCCAAATGTTCAAGTGGAAACAATCACCATTGAGGTAAACGCAGTTTCAGTATTTGTTACAGGAGATCCCAAAGACCTTTCACAAGACTAATTTGATTTGAATTAGGGAGAAATGTGTGCGCTGCTGTGTCAGGGCTTAACCCCAGCCAGCAACAAAGCCCCATGCAGCGATTCACTCGCCTCTCCCTGTCAGGGAAGACAGCAGGCCTGCCGGCGGCCTAGCTCTCTTCACCCAAGACATAGGCCCTGACAATATTCCTCTGTTCCCATGAGACAGGAAAAGTTACTCATGCTGACAGGATCCTAATAATCACATTCTCAAAACACAGCAGCCTTGTTGATAGGTGTACAGGCTACCCTAAACCAAGAAGCAGTTATGGGAAGGTATTTGGGAGTAACAGAACATGTTACGAACCAATCATAACAAGATGGCCAAAAGAAGCACGTGTGCGGATGCTTTTAGGTATTAAAGGTAAACTAAGGATGTTTAGCTATAAGATAGGTTTATCAGAACTGGTTATAATTACTAACCAATCAATATGGTGTGAACAGTGTGTGTAACCGATTAGCAGTTCTTTAGCTTGCCACGTTTGCAGTAAGAAAGGTACAGAATCTGTGGGATTTCACCTGATAAATTGGCTGGCTTCCTGGCTTCACCTAGAATTCATATATTGAATTGCGTGTTGCTCCCTGCTGGACACCACATCTCCCTGGTGGGATGGGGGAGAGAATCAGGAGAGCACAAGTGAGGAAACTCATGGGTTGGGATGAAGACAGTTTAATAGGGAAACCAAATACTGGATGTGCAAGCAAAGAAAAACGAGGAATTCATTCAATGTTTCCCATGAGCTGGCAGGTGTTCATCCATCTCCAGGACAGCAGGGCTCCATCAAGCCTAATGGTTACTTGGGAAGATAAAAACCATCACTCTGAACACTGCTCCCTCTCCCCCATCCTCCTTCTTCACCCAGCTTTGAATGCTGAGCATGACACCATACGGTATGGAATATCCCTTTGGCCAGTGGGGGTCAGCTGTCCCAGCTGTGTCCCTCCAACTCCTTGTGCACCCCCAGCCTACTCGCTGGTGGGATGGGCTGAGGTGAGAAGCAGAAAAGGCTTACACTCTGTGCTTATGCTCTGTGTAAGCGCTGCTCAGCAATAACAAAACTATCCCTGGATTATCTACAGTGCTTTCAGTATGAAACCAAAGCGTAGCCCCTGGAAGAAAATTACCTCTATCCCAGCCAAAACCTGCACAAGCTGTGGAAGAGCCTTGTGGAATACCTTGTGTTGTCTGTGAACTGTGCCTTTTAATCTCTGAATTTTCTGGACCAGGCTGTCCTTTTGCTATCAGCTCAGATGTTGCCTCTTTAAAGGGGTAGCAATGCTATGCTATCTTTTCTCAAAAAAATGAGGAATGATCCAAACAGAAAAGAGTTGCTGATCCCTGTAAAGAAAGAAAATAAGAAATTTTGCCATTACTGTCTCTAAGTGTTTTAAAATAGAAGCCCACACTCATAAGTAGGGACACTAATGCTGATGATTTATATCTTCAAGGGAAGGGGGGTTTTATTCCACTTCCACTGTGGTCCCATTTTGGAATTTTTTTCTATGTGCTTTCTTCCTCTGTGTTGTGTCTTAAAGTCAACTCTGGGACTTTAGGAGAACATCAGATATCCCACAATTTGGGATATAATTGCTAATATTAGCATCACAGTTTTAACAGAGGTTTTGCAATTCAGTGGCAGGGAGAGTCCAGGATACAGTCTGACCTGGCACAGCATGACCTAGCGCTCTTCCCTCTTTGAAACATCAAAACTGGAACTGAAACAAAGCATGCCCTTTAGCTACATCTGTCACCTTAGGAGGTTTAAAAGCTTCCTGGAGGGACAGCTTCTTCTGGGGCTTGGTTCTGCAAAAGTAGCTGTTGCTGCCCCATCCCAATTCAGTGCTTCAGCAGAGGAGTGATCTCTTGTGTCTAATTGGAATCCAAATTGTGCATTGCTGCCCATGCTTCTCTTGTGTAGGTCTGATCAGTAACAGCCTGGACTCCCAGAAATGCAGGCCTCCATCCAGCACCTTATGGCGCTGGGAGTGCTTCAGCTGCGCAGAAACTGGGAGGGGTTATCTGTGAAACCACAAGACCAGAAAGGCCTGTTTAACCCTGAGACAGACATGACAATGGAGAATTTGCAGCTGTGGTAGTGAACTGATTCCCTATGGGAGAAATCAATTCTCCTGATGGGAATGCTAATTGTTAGGTCAAAAGTGAGAAAAGTCCATGAAGGCACAGCTCAGAAAGAGGGGTTGGGGGCAGGAAGCCCAAAGGAGAGCAGAGAAGGCCTGGCCTTTCTGTGACGCATGCCTGCAGGAAGGACCTGCCTTTGCCCTTTGGGGGGTTGGGTGGACTCCTCTTCAGCATCGAGTTGACCCAGTGTGTTAACAGAGGGTGTTTTTCACTGCCTATAAGGGGAGAGAAGCCCATGCTGAAGACTTCTGTGATGAGATGTGTTAGCCAGGTGCCTGAACAAAGCAGCAGGCATGCCCATACTGCCCTATCTCTTCAGACCGTCAGTTGGGTTGAAGCACTGGGTTTTTTAATGCTTTGTGGAGTACTAAGGTTTATATAGAGGAACAAAGATACAAGGACATAAGCAGACATCTCAGGTGGCTTCAGAAATAGTAAGACTTGCCAACCTAAATCTAAACAACCCGCCAAACCTAGGTTTTATGCAGGGGACATTCATCCATGGTTGGCAGGCCATGTCGTGAGGTTATTATAGGGCAGAGGTGACCACCTGCATGCTGTAGGACTGAAGAGTCTGTAATGCAGGGAGGTGTCCAAGCAAATTGCTGTCTGCCCAAACCAGCTTGATTCATCAAGTCTCCAGGTGAACATGACAGTCTCTGAACGTCACCAGCTGAGGGACCACGTGCTTCTCCTTTGAATTCCTCTGATGGAGGTAACTTCTAGTTGAAGAGTGAAGGGAGCAGCAACCTCTCAAAATGCCTGTACTAATTGTACTCCTTGAATAAATGACCTCTGGTAATCATTTAAGGCAGGAAGCAGGTCATGAAAGCTTCATTAATGCTTATGGGATTTTTTTTTTGTGTGTGTGTGTGTGTGTAACAAACCCAAAAATATTTATTGTCTTTTCAACAGAACACCTCCAGAGGATTAAAGACAGCAGATGCGGTGGAATATATTACAGGAAACAAGTAAGAGGGGATATATCTGGTTTTTACACTGTCAATCAGAAGGGAAATACTGTGGGTGTTTTCCTCCTTAGAAAAAATAGCTGGGATCATGATGATGACAAAAAGCATGAAGCCAGGAATGCATATGCTTGCAAACTGTTTCTCTGATTTATTTCCTTTTTTTGTTTAATTCTTCAGATTCGGTATTATGCTATAATACCCTTCTTTACTTTTCATATCAAATTCTCTAAAATAATGTGTATGATTATTTCCAAGGCTTAATGTTTGCTGTTGCCATGGAATATAGTAACAAATATAATAATAAATATTGAGTACCGTAAATATACCTGTCCCAGACTAAACTGGACATTTTCTACAGGCACAGTGACTAAGATCTACTTTGAATTTATTGCCATGTGTCATTAAATAAAAAGGGGGCAGCTCTTTTCTTATTTTCCTGTGAAAGAAAGGTTTGAGCTTGCTCAATTTGTGAGGTACTGCTCATTATTAAATGAATTAAGTAGTAGGATACCATTTATATAGTGAGAAAATATGGACATCATTCCAAGGACCAGAAACAGATTTTCCTATCATCTTTTATGTGCTAGACCATCTTCAAAATATCATGAGCAGCTTATGGGAAGAGGATATTATGGACTGTGCTTATAAAATAAATATTTATTGGTCTGTGGGCCAGTTAAAATCTCATCTGCTTCCAAGACCTTATACAGATATGCAGTGTACTTAAAGATGTCTGTTGGAAAGTTACTCTGACATAAAGTTAACTGTGCTTTGTACTGTATCTCCTGCTTTACAAGATAGCTGATGGCCCAGATAAGCTTTGCTTATGAATAAGGTTTGTTCTGCTGAATGTTTTTTTTCTAATTCTTGCTTTTTATTACAACTTTAGAGGGACTTCAGACACGCAGTCAAGTAAGTACTGACATTGCCAAGTTCAATGTTTTGCTATTATGTGCCATTATACACTGCAGTCTGATCCATTTTTCACCTCATGATAAACTCTGTCTGCTCCCACTGGAGTTAATGGACTTTCATGGTTTCTCCTAGTGTTTTTTTTCCAAGTGTCTTCTGTTAATATGTGTTCATATCAACACAACACGTTCTGGAAAGCTGATGGTCTGTGGCCTACAGGCAACAGATGGGAGGTGAGACAAGAAATGAAACAGTGGGTTGATGACCCAACAGAGGAGACCTGTCTGGGTGCAAAGTATGTCTTAGATTTGCACATTGACCTCATTCATTGCTGATAACTACTTATGAGCGCAGTGGCAGGAGAGCTGTGCTTCTTATTGCTACCAGCTTCAATGTAGTTTCCTGTCTGCAGTTTGCAAATGAGATTTTGCTGGTGCTCAGTTATGGACAGCAGCTCAGTGAAACCAGTGTCCCCAGAGTTATTACCCTTTGGAGCCTTGAGGGCTGCAAAACACTTGAGGTGAAAAATGTCCATGTGTGCAGAGCCTGCAGAAAGTCTGGGCACTGCTCAGGCTTCAGCCTGAGTGGCTCTTCCTTCATGCCCAGGGGCACGTTACATCCCCCATGAATCAAGACAACCATTTTAATTCTCCTGTGTCTTTATATTAGCATTTTCATCCTTTGCAGAGTTGCAGACTGTATCATTTGGTACATATTTATCACTTATTTCACTGAGTGGTCTCTAGTGTGGGCTGAAATTGTGGAAAAAAACCCAACAAAACAACAAAAAACCCACTCCCAACCCCCCCAAAAACCCCCAGCGAACCAAAACCCAACCCTGTAATTAGGTGTTTCTTCCAGTGGGCTGATTTTGTTGTGAAGGGAAATCTGCAGTTCACTCTTCAGCGTGCTCTCTCTCCCCTCTCTATTTTTGATGCAGCTTGCTTAGCAAAGGGAGGAATCCCAAAGCGCGGCTCCAGGAGAGGGCTCTCTCGTTTGCTTCAGAGACGCTTCAGACTGTCGCCCAGTGATTTGTTTGATGGACTCACATATTCCCTGACGTTGCTCCTGCAGCAACCTCCTAACAGGGAGAACGGTGAAATCTGAGGAAATCCTTTGGTAGCAGAGACTTCCCTGTTGCTGCCTTTTGGGAGCAATCTTCCTCATGCAGAGCTGCCTGTGCTTTCCTGCGTCACAGAAAATGTCTCTCTGTTTAGTTACGCTGCCAGAGCACCCTTGATTTTTAAGGGTGTTCTGATTGCTTTATTCATGCTTGAACCAGAGCATCCTCGTGGCTAGGTTAATGCAGGGAGCTTTATCCTGCTCTTGCTAAACCTGGGCAGAAAATGGAGGTGTGGGTGGGTGTTCATGGGGACCTTGATGAATCTCATTTCCTTGGAAATCTTTTAACTGGTCATAGCTCTCTGGCCTAGCACTGCTGGCACCGGTTTGGTGCCTGCCTTTAAACTGCACAGCATTGGTGGTTTTTGGGGTCTGTGAATTTTCAGAGGAGGAGATTGTCTCTGAACCCAGGATCTGGTTTGTGGGTTTTTTTGAAGGAAGGAGGCTGCTTTTCTGGAAAATTGATGTAACTGATATTTCTGTCAGAGGGGAGATCAGTAAAAGGTATTCTTCTCTGCTTCCAATATTTTATTGCAGAGGAAGAGACTAACTACAGATGCAAAACTTTGCCTTTGTTCAGACTGGTGGCAGCACAAATCTGAAGAATATCTGTGGGTGAAAATTGCAGGGCTGAACTAAGTAAATTGTGTTTTCTGCTGTAGTCAGGCTGAAAGGGGAGCTTGTCACCCTGTCCTCTGATAAATATGAAAGCATGTTTTTTTCTCTCTCTCCCTACAACCTTTTCCCCTTGGCTTATAAGGTGTGAACACTTTTCTCCTCCTGGAGCTAGTTTAAACCTCTGATCAGGCAGTTATTCCAAATAATACCAATTAATGTTGTTTTGATACAGATGATGATCCCTTCGATGAAATATTCAGCCGTGCTCCGGATAAAGTGGATGCTATAAAAAAGGTAATTTACTTAACATACTTCAAAATTTGTTAGGCAAAAACATAACTTGTGACTTCACTGAAAGAAATTCTCTCCTCCTCTTTTCTTCAGATGTTTTTGCAATTTGTCAACAAGCATGTTGGAAGATTAGGATTAGATGTGAAAGACCTCAAATCTCAGGTAGCCTGCTCCAAGCTGCATGTTAACCATGTTCTGTCAGCCACTTGAGTCTTCCCTCTCCCCATTAGGATTCCTCCTTTTCATTGTAGTAATTTGAAACTTGGCAAAACAATTATTTCTAGCTTCGGGTTAAGATATCAGGCTTCAGTCTCTGAACATTTCTGAAGCTAATAATGTAGTAGTGGAAAAAATAGAGCTTCCTATTGAATGCTGCCCCTGTAATCCTACAGGGAGTGACTTTTGGAGTCTGCCCACTTCCTGTGAACGCTTTCTGTTGGGATGGAAATAAAGGTGTTCTGCCAATTAAACTGAAAGCCGAGTTGATTGCTGGTGTTTAGTGACTTTTAATGCTTCACGGTGGGAAGGGTTGATTTTCATTACATTTCAACATCGCATCCTCAGAACATCCAGCTTCTTTAGAAGGCCGTGAGATTGCAAGAGAAGAGCTTGTTAGGCACCTTGGCATCACCTCCCTGGGCACTGGTGAAGAGTGAAGGTGACCACAAAACGTGCCTTGGCTGTCCTCTTCTGCTGCCTCTGGAGAGGGCAGACAGTGGCTCTCACATAGCTGGAGAACTGCAGCATCTCTTTGTGCCTCTCTGGGGAGTGAAGTAGTGATGGGAAGTGAGCTCAGGAAAGTCCCTCGTGGCTTTTCCTTTCTGCAGAGGTGCACACAATAACTGCGGGAGAAATCTGTGCACAGCTTTGGCTTTGCTCCAGGCATTCCAAACCCGCCACGGCACCGAGGTCCCTGAGATTTACAGAATCACAGAGTTGTAGGGGTTGGAAGGGACCTCAAGAGATCATGGGGTCCAACCCCCCTGCCAAAGCAGCTCCCCAGCTCATACTGCACAGATAGGCGTCCAGACGAGTCTTGAATATCTCCAGAGAAGGAGACTCCACCACCCCCCTGGGCAGCCTGTCCCAGGGCTCTGTCACCCTCACTGGGAAAAAGTTCCTCTGCATGTTGGTGCGGAACTTCCTGCGCTCCAACTTGCAGCCATTGCCCCTTGTTCTGTCTCCACTGACCACTGAAAAGGGGCAGGCCAATTCTCCCTGCACCCCATACTTAAGATATTTCTAAACATTGATTAGGTCCCCTCTCAGTCTTCTTTTCTCCAGGCTGAACAGCCCCAGCTCTCTCAGCCTTTCCTCATAGGATAGATGTTCAGGCCCTTAATCATCTTTGTAGCCCTTCTCTGGACCCTCTCAAGGAGATCCCTGTCCTTTTTATAACAGGGGGAGATGAAAAGCGCAGCTGCTCACTGGTGCTCTTTTGGGTTTTCCTGGTGGGCAACTGTGAGAAAGGAAGTTTTGCAAGTGTTTTGTCATAAATCCCAGGCCCTGGTCACAAACTGCTTTCATTTATAGTTACGTGTTTGTAGCTTGCGATTGTCTGAAGTCTTTTCACATCTGGAATAGTTTGTTTTAATAGCTATCCTTTTACAAGGTCATATTTTTACTAATACCAACTCGGGAGCCTTATGTAACTAAAATATGAAGCTCACTGTAGAGGAGGTTGAGGGAGCTGAGTCATTAGGTTGTCTGCTTGCCAGAGTACCATTTAAATTCCTTTATCGCTAGAATGGCATTTATCGGAGTAATTCACTAAAAGCCAACATAATAAATAATATTCCCATCTTTCTTCATCCAGCTTGCAGATGGAGTTACCTTGCTTCTGTTAATTGGACAACTAGAGGGCTACTTTCTGAATTTAAGGGATTTCTTCCTGACTCCAGCCAGCACCGCGGAGATGGTAGGTTGTTATTTAATTACTTAGAGATTGAGAATTCAAACATTTTGTACATTTAATGCTTCCGTATGTCAGTGAAGAGCTCTGTATCTTGCTTTAACTACTGCTGCAGATGCTTGCACAGTGTTTGCAGGATGGTGGTTTGGGACAGTAGAAATGCGTGCATTCTGTGCTGTTAAAATGCCTTGGAACAGGTTGGTTTCTTCAAAAGCAGTTGTTATATCATTGAAGGGAAACTATTGTTGCTTGTCTTTCTTTGGCAGATACAGGCTTCTGAAGCCTCACGGTGAAATGCAGAGGGTCTGTGTGGTGAGGAATTGGTTTGCTATCTCCTACAAGTCTGTCCTGCCAACAACATTGGGTGGATGACACCTCTTGCCTAGCAGAACTGGTTTCCTTATGCTGTCCTAAAAATATATCTTAATCAAGACATGGCCAGAATATTTTGAAGGCCTTCTCTGTGCTTAGGAAGCTCTTGAGAATTTACATTTTTTCCACCCCCGAGGCAGGGAGCTGTAACCTACCCAGCCAGACTTGCCTGACTCCTTTTTCAAGCTCTACCAGGCATATTTCATCAGTGCTTTAAAAGAAAAAGGTGGCACCAGCCAGAAGGTAGTGCATGCTGGGCTGCCGGGGTAAATGCCTCCCCCGCAGATCTAGGATGTTGAAATATTTTGAAATAATTGAAGTATTTTCAAATTGTCTCTAGTGTGGGTAGGGATTTTTCATTTGGGTCACTACATAGCTCAGAAAAATCTTGAAACCGTAGCTGGTTTTTTCTGGGTTATATTCAGCTAGGTCTCTGAAGGTGAAATGTGTCAGATCCTTTTTGTGTGAGAGCTGCTTGAGAAGGGAATCTCTCCTCTGGCGTGGTTTGCATTACTGTTCTCCTGCGTAGATGAGGCTGTCCTCTGATTCCTGACCTCACTGCTGTTACTCTCCCTGGGCAATACTTATTTGTAATGAAAATTTTCAGAGGTCCTGTATTAATAATTACTCTCCTAGAGCTTTTCATCAAGACATTTAAAAGGACAGTTGTCCAAGACGTAGGTTCAGATTTTGTCAAAAAGCCATGGCTGTCAGTTGATGGCAGGTATTAGGAGAACTCAGATCTGTTCTTTTTAATCTTAAAATGATTTGGAACAAGGAAAATATATGTTGAAGGGTTGAATCAAATGAAATCAAAGCATTTCCTTGGGTTTGTTTCTCTTCCCTCAGTTTTCAAAATGGTTTGCTCCAGTCCATCAACTTCGAAATAAATTTTCAACATTTCTAGTAGCTTTATTCAGAGGAAGTCAATATTTTATTTTTTTTTTAAATTTGAGTTAAAATCTCATAGATAACTTTTTTGGATCAGCCTTATTCAAGCATCACAGATCTCTTTCAAGAAAAGAGATGCCTCTACGTTTTAGCTAAGAATCAGAGCTCAGACTCCCAAGTTCTTAACCCCACAAGTGCTGGTCACTGGCCTCAGAGAAGAATAATAAAACATTTGGGTACTGGTTCGGTACAATTCTCTACATCGTAGTGATCTCATTTTAGCAAAGTTACTTCCAAGTACTGGACTTACTGCCAAGCAGTTTGCTGAAGTCCTGTTTACCATTTGTTTCTCCTCTGATGTTTGTTACAAGATGAAAAGTGGGATGACAATATAACTAAAAGCGCTGAGCGGCCATAGTTCAGCTGTCATTTGTACATTAAATATGTCTTTCAAATCCCCAGTGCTTTCTAACTCCCTGTCATTTTAGACGTTAATTGGTACAGTAAAGTATGAAAATGTAACCTTTGCTGAGATTTAAAACATGTCATTCGTGTTATAAAGATGGTGACAACCACATGCACCGTTGTGATCGGTGCGGCGCGTCAGCTCTCATTTAAGCTGAGAGCTTGCGATTCAGAACGGGGTGCGTACACCTCATGAATTGCAGGGAGGGGGAATTGGGATGGAAGCAGTGATGGTGAGGAGGAAAGAGAACCAAGAAATAGAGAGGGACTGGGGCCTGTGTTAGAGGGACAGAAGGGGTGAGGAAAGCAGGAGCAGAAATTTGGGAGGTAAACCACCTACAGGTGGAAGAAGACACCACTGTGCATGGATAGGTTTGTTGCTGCTTTTTTGGGTGTTTATTACTAAAAAATGAGGTTTACAAGTAACTGTAAAGAAAGTCCAGCTCTGAGCGCTCACATGGATAGAGATGTATGTATTCTGAGGCAAAGAATTTAATCACAACATAGGTCGGACTGAAATTAGATGCAAACTAGTGCAGTCAGGAGATGAAGAATGTGGAGGGCCCTTGTGCTTATCAAAACTGTGTGAACTCTGTACTTTTGCCAAAACAGACACAAAGCTGAAATACCCCAAATGTCCTGAGCTCCAGTGGTAAATCCTAAAGGACTGTCCAGCTCTTCTGTATCGGGAAGAGTGGCTGGATGAAGCAACTTATTTTTCTAGGTTGCCTTTCTGTGGTAATCAGCAGTACATTTGCCTGAAGATTTGGTTTGAAACCTGTGTGTTACCATTCCTTGCAAAGCTCCTAAGCCTTACAGAGAGGGAAATGTGTCCCCTTTGCCCATGCTGGTTCATTGTGGAAACATTTGATTTATTCGTTCCGATCAGAGAATTGTGTAGATGTGAATGAGCTTAAGGTCTCCTGTCTGCTGGCTGTCAGAGAAAGAAAACAAGCCCGAATCCCCACAGTCAGTCTCTGTTACTTGTAAATCAGGTAAAGCATAAATCCATCGCTTCGCTTCAGAGCACACGGTTTTTGCCTGGTTTATGTGTGGGTCATCCCCATGCTTATTGCTGGAAGGTAACAGGGACCAGCATGGCAGCAGTTATGATGTGTCTCATGAAGGATAAATTGCTCCATAGCCTAAGGAATGGACAAAGAGACAATTTGAAGTTCATTCAGGACTTGTTACTTCATTAGAGGAAGGGAGCTTTGCTAATTGCCAACCAAGTAAGCAACTGCCCTTAAGCTGTAAGAAGCTAGTGTTATATTAGTTTAAAAACTGATGGGTGACTGCTGCCTGTGTGTGTGTGTGACACTGCTTCTATGTGGGGATGGGAGAGAAAAACAAGTGAGGAAAAATCAGACACACATCCCCCCCTTCATTCATAGATGTGTGTTTAATTTCTCATGAGTAATATTGAGGGTAACATCATTCCTGCTATTGTGTATAGACATCTTTATATATTAGAGCACAAACTTTTGGCTCATAAATATAGCTTCTTGGCAGATTTCCAGTCTTGGTAATTCTGACTGAAATATAGAGAACTTTTTCCTTATGTAGATTCTGTTTGTTCCAAATGTGGTAAGTGTATAGGCGTGTTTAAAAAAAAAAAAAAGAAATAAATTTCATACATCTATTAGATCCAGTCATGTATCTGGACTGTTTTCCCTGTGGAAATATCCACTAACACAAGACTTTCACATGTAAAGGTCTATTTTTAAATAAATGGCTGCTTCTGCCCACCTCATGGGATGCATTTTGTTGGAGATGGATTTTAACATCCAATTTTATATAATTGGTAGAAATTCTGAGGAGCACTCCATCAAAACTAAGGAGATGAATATGAGTACATATTTATGAATCTGTATCTCACCTCAGCTAGTAGAGAAATACTTTTAAAACCTCCTGGCCACTGCATGGTTTTCTGTTATACTGATATTTCTCTCGCTCATCAACAGCTTCACAATGTTAACCTTGCATTGGACTTGCTGGCAGATGGTGGCCTTTTGAATTTCCCTGTGAACTCTGAAGGTGAGTCATGACATGCAAACTTGTCTGGAATAGAATTGCTAATATCTTGGCTTGGCAAAAGTCAGGGTAATTGAAGAAAGTAGGTTCTGCAGTGTGACACTGACATGTTTCATTATATGGCTGCCCTCGTTCAGAATGAATAATAATAAAGTTCTGAATTGTTTTCAACAATCTTTGGTTCTATACTGAGAATTTTGGGTTGTTATAAGTTTAGTTAAGTTTACACTGAACTTAAACTGTTTAATAAGACAGTGTTTGTTAAAGATTTAAAGCAGTGGCAACTCCTGGGGAAATTACAGCAACTGAGCTAGAGGGAAAAGCTGTTTTCCTGTCTCATGAAAAGTTTCAGTGTGTTAAAAACAAACCTGTTTCATGTGAGAGGACACCTTGCACAATATGTCCTGAAAATCAGAAACACTAATGACAGGTCTATTCAAACCCAGAAGATCTGGTGGGTCAGTCTCCTAAAAGTGAAATTCATAAGTTGCTATTTTGCCTAGGTGTAGGGGTTTAGCCCTGACTGGCAGCTGAGCACAACAGGCAGCCGCTTGCTCACTTCTACTTCTCGTCACTGGGGTGGGGAGGAGAATTGCAAAAACAAAACCCCAAGATAAAACTGATAAGCTGGACTAAGGACAGTTTTCTGGGACAGCAAAGGGAGAGGAAAATAACAACAACAATACTCAGAAAATAGCAAGCAAGTGATAGACAATACAGTTTGCTCACCCCTGGACCCCAGTGCTCATCCATCCCATCTCTGAGCAGTCATTCCCCCTCTCTGGACAGCTCCTCCCTTATATACTGAGGATGACACCACATGGTATGGAATATCATTTTGACCAGTTTGGGTCAGCTGGCTGTGTACCCTCCTTGCTTCTTGTGAAAATTAATGCTATCCCAGCCAAAAACCAGGACACTAGGAGATGAATCTTGATCTCCTACATCCAGGTGAATTCATGTACCCCTCTCTTGCCTCACCTCAAAAAAATAAAAGAAGGTTCCTTTGGGTGAGTCCAGTTTTCCAATTAAAAAAAGTGCTCCATAAATTTTTAACCAGCTCCTGGCGGTACGAGGGATGTGTTTGTATCAGTGGATGGTGCTGTGACTGCTTAGCCTGACCTCTTATAGGGCATGTAACCCAACCCATCATTCCTCCATCAAGCTCAAGAGCTTGTTGTTGAGTAAGGAAATAAAATCTTTATTAAAAATAGAAAACATTTTCTCTTTATTAATTATTCATAAGCAAGTGGATGCATGTGTTTACTATGTAACCCATGACATCATGGAGAGGGAAGGAAAGAATTTAGAACTGGCTTGGTTTTTTCTTCTGGTTTCTTTTCCCACTACTGCCTTGGTTATGTTGGCAGTTTGCACAATAGGCATACACAAATTGTGAGATTTTTGCTGTATTGCATAAAGGGTTTAGAAAGCTATTTATGTTGCCTTTGAGAAGAGTAATCTGTGTGAGCTCAGGTCTCCATGCTGAGATCCGTCTTTTGTATGAAAGGAGTTAAACCCAGGTTTTCTTTCCTTCCCTTCTGGTTGTTCTGCACTGCCTCAAATACAGAGTTGACCAGTATAAGAAATACTGGTGCCAACACCTGCAAGTCCTTCAGCTGCACTGGGAAAATCCTCAGCTAGTGGTTCAATTTAATATTATTTAGGGGCACTTATTATAGCTACGCTACTTAGATTGTTCAAGGATCTCATTTGCTAGTGTTTCATTTTTAGTCTTTCTCCCAGTGATTTACAGCACTGTAAAAAGAACAGTAGACCCTCTAAATCTGTTACTCTCTTCCATTTCAATTGTTAACTACGAAAGCAGGTGGTTTGGCCAAGAACATGGAAGCTGAAAACTAAAAGGGAAGAGAAAAAAAGAAAAAAACAAAGAAAAGAGCCAACAGCAGCAAAACATAGTGGAAACTTTACAACTAAAAATAGTATAAGGTAGTTCTCAACACAGTTCTTGCCATAGAAGAATCATAAAAATCTAAAGCTGTAAAGTCCCATTAAATTATCTGCTGTGTTTTCTGCTAGTGAATGATTATTTCATCCTGTGGGTTATTTATCCTGTCTTCCAGCAAGATAGTGCAGTGAAGGTCCCTTCTCTGAAGTCCATTAGACGAATAGTTTGCTAGCTCTGTAGTTACTGTTTTGCTTCTTGTTACAATCACATTGTCTAAGTTCGTGTTATAATCAGGGAGAGGTGGAAGATTGTCTTTGGCAGCTGCACTCTCTTTCTGTCCCAGGGATTGTTAATCCTTCCCATCTGGATTTGCTGCTTGTGTATCCGCAGATATTGTGAATGGGGATATGAAGACTACAATGCGGGTTCTCCATTGCTTGTACTCCAAATACAAGACCAAAGAAACATGAAGAGGAAGGCCAAGAAAGAGCATGGGCATGTGTTCCTCTCCACCTCCCACCCACCCCCCCTTTTTTTCTTTAGCATGTCATGATCTGATTTCTGAATTCCCAGCTCTGGTTTGCCACTGTTCGTGTGCATGCACTGTGTGTTTGACACTTGGTGTATTAACGTTGTATACGCAAACACGTGTTCATGCGAGGTTTCACCTGTACAGCCTGAGTAACTGTAAGTGTGTGTGTGTGTCCTGGGTCAATTTACTGGGCAATTCTGTGGCTGTAGTTCTTGCTCCAGACTCTGTCTCTTGTTCTTTCCCCTCATGACATAAAAGTTCAGCATGTGTTTACTCCAGACTTTGAATTCTTTGCTTCTGGAGAAGAATTTGGAAGCTGTTATCGCACCCTCCCCACTTCCCTGCTGCTGATTCACTCTGGAACCTGCAGAGGTGAAAGACCTACTGGTGGCATCTCTGGGAAGATTGCAGACACACTTGAAGCTCAAGTTCAAAACCTTCTTTAGACAGGTGGCCAGCTGTTGTCAGACAAGAGGACATGGGTTGGACAACAAGTGCACAGGTAGCAGAAATGAAGTCAGAACTTATCAATTGTTTGATAAAAATTTCACTGTTTGCCTGCTTTAATATAGAAAAGGGACTCAGTTACATGCTGACATGCTGCTATGTCGTAATAGGGGTCTCCCCTCCAGATGTAGAAGGATACCCATATTTCCTTGCTAAGCTGATGTCAAACTGTGGCCAGCTCTGGCCTGTTGCTGCTCCAATGTAAGGTGTGACTGGTGAGAATACTGATTCCAGTGTCAAACTGGTTATAGGAGTGACTTAACACGGCTGCACTTTCTCTCCAGTGAGAGGTGGATAGACCATGGTTTCTGCTGCAACCAGCAGAGGTACAGGCCATCACAGACAGGAGCAGTGAAACTCTGAGCTGTTTCTACTCATGCTGGAGGATTCTCAAGGTCCTCTGGGACTCCCATAACTGAACTTGCCCAGTGAATGTTCCCAAGCATCCCACCAGCTCCCTCTGGATGCAGTGAAGCTAGTAATAATCTATGTTAGCTGTCACACTTGGTCTTTCTTGGGCTCTTAAACCACAATTCCTTCAAAACCTCCATCTACTCCCTTGACCTTAGAATTATGTCACATTTATTTTGCATAAAGCTTGAGATCTAATTAAAAAAATTTTTAAATGTTTTGATATTATTTTGGCTTCTATCTAAACTCATTTAGTTTCCTGTCGTCAGTGACTCTGACATTTGATCTCTGATCGGATCCTCCGCCTGATCGTGTTAAGGGGAAACAAAAGCTCGCCTAGCACGAGCGCTGACATTTACAGATGAGAATTTGTTGTGTCTACTTCTGGATCACATGGCCTAAGAACCATCCTTAGATAGCCACGCTGATAAGTATTTGAGCCCTGCCTTTGGAAATAGCAATACTGCCCAGCTGCCGGAGGGAAGAGTTCTGCAGCCAACCTGGAGCATAATCCTCTTTGCACCAAGACATACCTTGTTATGATTTGACAGAGAAAAATCCAATGTGTGGTGCCAACGAGCTACAAGAGGATCAGTTTGCTTCCCTAGCAGATGTTAGCTGTGGGCACTGTTTCGAGTGATTTAAGCCAGAAGTGCTTATTTCTTCACCTGCAAGTCTCCATAGGTACCTTGCTTTATTCCTTAATGGTCTTCAAGCAATCAACTGGGAGAAATGACAAGTTTGCTCTTGCTTCGCAGCATGTCTTGCCTGCTGTAACATGGCAATCGGATTGTAGAATAAATAATTATTGAGCAGATAAACCAAAATGTGGCTTGGGGAGAGCTGGGGTGAAGGGGGCAGGAGGGCCTTTGCTGGGGATATGGTGGCAGCGTGGCCTTTCCCAACAAGGAAGCCACCCTGAATCACTTCCTCAGTGCCGGTGACCAGAGGTCATCTCCAGTGTGTGACTGGAGGCATAACCTAGAGGCTACAAAAAAGACTGTGGTGGTGGGATTGGCTGGTGCTGCCCTGGTAAGATGGTTATTTACTGCTCGAGGAAACAGTTGGATTTTTCTCTGCATGTTCTGAGTTTTGCAGCCTGCTTCTCCAGCATAAGTAAATCCAGTGCTTGTGCTTCTACAGATTCCTGCTGAGGGAAGTCTAGTTCTTGATATTTAATAAAAGAAAGGGTCATATTCCCTTCCAAACACCAGCTTGCCTAAACCTGTTATGAACAAGTCATTCTTTTGAAAACATACAGAGGAAAAAATGACAGCTAATGTGTTTGAATCAAAAATATAGCGAGACTCAAAATGAATGTTTTAATCTGGGTTTGGTTTTTTTTAATGCTCTGAGCCAATTTATAACATTTGATGTCTCTGAATGCTTTGATAAAGAGCCTGTGTTTGATTCCTAAAACATGCTACAGCATTTTACTAATCCATCATACAGGCACCCACTTCGTAAATCAGTGTAGAATATACAAGTGCACTACTTACATTTGAGATGCAGTCACAGACTTGGCATAGTTTTCATAGTAAATATAAAGTGACAGAGCTAAAAAGAATATTCCAACAGCATGAAACTGGGGGAAAAGAGAAATATATGTTATTGTTCTCTGGTTATTTTTGCTTTACATCAAGATAACTTGTTTCCCTTCTATAAGCTGATGAGAAATAAAGCTACTTATTATTTAAGCTGGCAAATTAACTACTGTATTTTGAATAAACGAAGCGCTCTCCATGCGAGCTTGTTCATTGGCACGTAATTTATAATTTCACATTTAAATTCTAGGCAGTAAGCTGTTTGTGATGGAAAACCATGATGGACTATTCAGGTGTTGAGGGGTTTTTTAATCATTTTCCATATCTACATGTGTGAGTGGAACTGCAATGACTGCTTGGTTTTGCTGTGGAGTCACTGACTGACCCTGTCCTACTCTGTTTCCCAGGAAAAATCTACAGTCTGCTTATCTTTTAAATAACTGGTAAATGGTCTGAGAACTTCTGAGCCAGAGAAAAGTCCTACAGGAGCTTCTGTTGTTATCCTTGTCTCAAAGATAAGTGGTGCGATAGCGGTGTAACAAGGCAACAGCCGGGATGTGGAACAGATCTGAAGCGTTTCTAACTCCTGCTTTTGCTGTCGTATTTCTTTCGTTGTCCTGCCTTTCCAAATGGCACAGCCTTGTTACTGTGAAGATGTCTTTCCAGAGGTGGAATGGTGAGGGTCTGTGGAGAGGAGTGCAGGTGGAAGGGGCAGAGTTACCAGGATCACTTTAAGGGAAGCAGTGCATACACAAAAATTTTTTGTTAATGGGGATCAAGGAACCAAGACAGGTGCTGGCTGTAAATCCTAGGAGAGCAAAGTGGGGATCTGTCCCTGCTCAGGAGGAGGGTTACATTGCCATTTGTTCACCTTCTCATGTGGGTGTGTTTTCACAGCCCTCTAACCAGGACCTTCAGGTGTGCTTCTGTGCGAACTGGGCAATTAAACTCCAGAAGGAAAACACGGGAGCCTCGAGAAGCTCTTGGCAGGTGGGAGCAACACCGATACTCCTCTGAGGTGGTGCCTATCCCTAGTGCCTATACTCTGCTTCTCCCTCACCTTAGTTTTTCTTATGGTTTCTATGGTGTTGCTCCCCACAGTCACTTAAAGAAGTCTCTTTGGCAATTAGGCTTTCAAGCCACTAAAGCAGCTAAATCAAACTCATCCTCTCCATGAGCTCATAGAGCACGTCTGTGTTTGTGTTTGTGTGAAGAGATCTTTCTGTTCTTTCTCTTTCGGGCTTCTAAATTTCCCCAAGAACTGTCATTTTTGACACAAGTGATTTTTAATTTTTTTCCCCTAATCAGTTAACATTATAATAAAGAAGAGTTGCAAGTGTTAAGTTGGAGGAAACAAAATAGTGTACATGAGCCCTTCTGCTTGCTGTGGAGATGAATGGGTCTCCTATGCTAACTCAAAGTTTTCTAGGATGGTGACAAGGTGAGCCCAACATAGAGTAATATTGGAGAGGTGAGTTTTGAGTTTACAAGCAAAGAAATCAGGAGGGCAGTACTGTAGACTAGAAAGTCCTTCTTCCCTCCCTGCCACCCTCTCCATCAACCAGTAATACTTTCTGGAATATTAAAATGAAAACCCCCACAACAGACCTCCTCTATTTCTTTGGCATTTTGGTTTCAACAAAGTGCATCAGGGCACTTTTGCCATTGACTTTTCCCCTTAGCTCCTCCAGCCTTTCTCCACCATGTTGTGTCATTACAACTGGACTCCTCTAAGCCATACCAATCCAGCTGCTGGCTAGAATTCAAGTTTTTAAGGACTTCAGTCTGAGAATAGACATCAATGGATGTACTTAATGAGTATCACATTCCTAGACAGGAAGCCAGTAAAATAATATGGAATATTAGGTAAGTGTTAGAGGAGAAGGGAGATCTTACTCAAAAATGGGTGAATTTTATCTCAACAGTAGCTGGCTGCTTGGATGAGAACTATCTAAATTTAGGTCCTAAAATCTTTCTGTCGTGAAGTGCTGGGGAATTGCAGTTCAGATGCTCCATGCTGTCTCCCTCACATGTATTTCAGGTGCCCATCAGGCTTTATCTCCTGTAGAGAGCTGCCATCTGCGCGGGTCTCATCCTCATTCCCACGCTGTAGGAAACAAGTACTCCACAGCAGTTGGTGCTTGAGTTTCTTTTGGGAAAGGGAGCCTGACTGCAGAGTTGTGCCCATGGTGGTAAATGGAAAGTTGAAATATATGGACTGGAATACCTATGATGTAATGCAAATATGTTCTTCCTCCATCTTTTTTCATCTTTTCCTACTTAACTCCCCTCCCAGCCTTTATTTTTTCCCATCTGAAGCCAAATTTCTCCATTGGTGAAGTATTTTCTTTTGAAGAAAAATGTCAACCATCACATTCAATCAGCACTTTCATACTAGGGCAGTGTGTGTCTCTGGATACTAAAGTGCAGAGCACACTCTCAGTGAAATGTCCAGGGGGCTGATGGGGGCCAGTTTCTCCCTGGGCTTGGATGTCTTTCAGGACCACCTGTTGTGTAAATCCAATTGCCCACCCCAGGCCAGAGAACATAATAAATATTTTAAAATCTGCAAGTACAGTGCTAGTCAAGCTTTTAGGGATCAAAAGCCAGGACAAATAAAATGTATAGAGTAAAAAAGCCACAAATTTCAAAGCAGTTCTTAGTGTGGATGCTTTCAGTAGAAGTACTACTGCAAGTATATTGTATGACTTCAAATGCAGCTAAAGAATGCGCTTCTGTTAGGAGGCAGAAAAGAGTGTGGATAGTTTGGACCACATGAAGTTATGATGCTGTCCTAGTAATAAATCTTAGTCAAGTCAGATGCATGTGTTTTGTCAGGGTATTCTACAGACACACTGCAAGTATGCAAAAAATATATTCAACTTCAATTTACAGCCTCCTAGCTTCTGACATTTTGTATTCTTCCCTCTGCATTTCAGTCATTTGGCATCCTGATACCTTGCCCAACCTGCCTCCATCCCAAATTTCCACCCTTTCTTGACCCCTACTCCCTGTTGCTGGCCTACGTGGTCAAGCAGCTGCCTTTCTGCAGCACCTGCTCCTTCCCCTCTCCGTGATCAGAGCTGTCAGGGTGGGAAAGTACCTTCTAGAGAAGTCATATTTGCAATGCTAAAAAGCTGTGAAAAAAATCTGGAAACACCAGCTGGCTGCTGCATATAAGAAATTAGCATATTTCTCAGTGACTTGCAGGAATAATTCCTTTGTCCTTCCTCCAATACAAGAAAAAGAAAAAGTAATCAAAGAGGGAAGATAACGTGTTGACTGACCCAGTGTGTTAGGGATGCAGAAGTACATACAGATCACAGTAAGGAGCTGAGTTTCCATCCCTGTTTTACCTTTTGATGCGAGGCTGCTAGGCTGTATATGTGCTTGTGTAGCTTTCCTGGCTGCCTGCCCTTTTTGGCAGGAAAACGTTGAATAGGGAGGTTTTGAAAATTTCTGAATGTTTGAGAACTCTGGCAGAACAGGCTCCTCTGATGCAGTTGTTGTACACTGGGATTTTTGGTGGTCGTGTGTGGGAGTTCTGGATACCATCTCCCAGCTGGCACTGGTGAGGATGTACCCTCTGATGTATTGTCATGCGTGGCAGTGTAACTTCTCCTAGAAGTGCCAGATTTGCTGTGTGCAAGTGGCATTAGATATGTGTGTGGAGCACCTCATAGTTGTGACACCCCAGGTTTGCTCTCCGTGCACTCTGTGGGTTTTGTGCATGCAGTTCCATGTCAGAAATCTTGCAGTGATGATGGCCTTCATCAACAGAAGGCTGGGCATCTCCCAAGGTGAAGCTCAGAGGTTGTTTCTGGGACAATTACAGCACAAGAGGAATACTGCTTTCACACCAAGACTCTTCCAAATTAGTGTATCTTAGGTAGGAGGAATTTAAGTGTGTCATTTCTATACACCAGTACCTGTAAAGCTTGCATCCTAGTAGTGTTACAGAACTTGAGGAGCTACAGGTTTGATCTCAGTGCTTTCTTAGTTCTTAAAGTTACTCATGAGATCACCAGCAAGAAAGGCTCTGAAAAGAACTTTTGGTTCTTAGAACCTGTGTGGAAGGGCCACAAAGTCTATAGGGAAAGGGACTGTCTAGTACTGTGCCCAAAAAGTCAAAAGGGCAAGGGCTGGTGGTAGAATTGCTTACAGGGGATCCCCACTGTAAAAATGTTGACTCTGGCTCACTGCTAAGTTTAGAAACCATGTAAAACACATACCATGCACTTTATAAAGAGCAGATGGTACAACAGCCTTTACTGGTTGCAGTGTGTCAAATAACAGATTGTCTAGAAAAGTTTGCTTGCTTTTGGCAGACAATTTAATTCAGCTCATAGTATGTTACTGAAGTTCACCACACATCTCTGCAAAAGTAGGCAGCTAACACATTTTATGTCATCTGCTATACCAAAAGTTTCTTAAATAATAATAATAAGAAAAAAAAATGTTTGAAGTTGTGTCCCTACTTGTTCTCTTGAGTGGAGGTGGGGAAAGAAGTCTTGAGCGTGTGAGTAGAAAAAGCAATCTGAAATACACAAAGTTGATTCATGTTCCAAAGCTACAATCTCCTTCCAGTTGGTACAGCATTGTATTTTCATTCTCTTTTCATATACTTTTTAAAAGAATTCCTCTCTTTATTTTGGAATGGGCAAAATACAAAAATCTCAGGAAGTTATTGCAGAAAATACAGTTTGTAGAGACTTTTGACAGCTACACAGAATCGTCTGTTAGATTTGGTACCAGCTGTGGATTCAATAAACTTGAAGCATCGTTTAATCTTAACAATAAGAAGCAAGAAAAGGCAAAGGTGGATGCTGAAGTACTAATAAGGAAATATGTGTACAGCTTGCAAAGGGATTCTGGGAAGAGCTGTCTTCCTCAGGTCTCTTTCTTGGTGTATGTTTTCCTCTGCTCTGAAACATTATTGTGTAATCCAGGCAAAAAGTACCTACTTGAGCTGGCAGTCACCAGGACTGGTCTTCTATGCTTGGTAAGCAGTTCAAGGCTTTACATCAAAGCAACTTACTTTTTAAATGTTCCTCTAGTTTTGTTGGATGGGTGGCAATTTGAAACTACTGTCAAACTACCCACTTGCTATTAAGCTGAGATAATATATCGGGTATTGCAAAGACCGAGTCACAGTGCAGTGTTAAAGATGGTATCTGAGGAGCTTGGAGTCCTGCAGACTGTGGTTGTATGCAGACTCCAAGTGGTGGTAATGTCTTAAAAAATGGACTTTTTCTTTTAAAAATCTATGTGGTATCTGTAGCTGTGACTCAGTATGCATGTTTCACATTTCATTCCCTTGTTGTACATCTTGCATGTGAAATCCATTTGCCAAGGTGAGTCTTCTGTGTACCCATCTGTGCCAAACTCTCAGGGGATGGGAGTCAGTAATATTGCTGAGGTCTTCAGCCTGAGCCCTAAAAACTCCTATTTTTTTCTTCTGTGGTCCACTAGTCCACTCACGACCTTGGCCAAAGAGGTGGCCAACACACCACCAGATGCTGTGATTTGCCTGAAGGTGCAAGGTAAAACTCGTGTTGGCAAGGACCAGTGAGGAAGGGAGGAGGTGTGCTGGCATCTTTGTCACGCATAATTCCTGTGGGCCTCTGAGTTTTTCAAGACACAGGCGACAGCAGGTTCCCTTCCCGCAAAGCCAGCCCACCGACAGACGATGCTGTTGCCAGTTGGCACGGTTTTATCATGATTTAGTTATTAATCATAATTTGCCAGTTTTTGGGGTTTTTTTAACTTGCTCAGCTTGACTGCTGTTTCTAGTTATCACCAGTGGGGCAAGGGAACTGTCTTTGTACCTCTTGTCGTCATTGCCACAGAGAGTAAGGGAGCACAGGTCACCTGGAGGAAGAAGAGACTCAGCTGGAACTGAAGGGGAAGTGCACAGGGAAGATGTGTATTTTCTCAGCAGTGTCACAGTTCTTCATACCTTACCTTCAAAGAAGATGGTGGCTGCAGGAGGATACTGTAGTGCAGGCACCCTCTGCCCCCCAAAAAAACCCCCACCCCAACCTCTACCCAGCAGAAGCAAACTGGGTAAAAGGTGCTTTGGAACCTTCAGGTTTGGGTCCCTTAAAGCTGATTTAGTGATCAGCAGGCTACTGGCAATTTATGCCACCTACTAAGGTCCTAATTGTGTACTGTTTCTGCTGCTGCAGAACGCAACAAGGTTGGTCTCAGGCCTGAGTCTTTGCTGGGCTCCTACCGTGTGTCAGCTGGCACTTCCACAATGTCCTCATGACATCATCGTCTGTGGAAATGAGACAGGCAACCAGTACTTACAAAGAAATTTTTTAACAGATTGGTAATCAAGCATGTCAAAATCCATCAGCAAATAACCTTTCTGAGCGTACTGGAAAACAATCTATTCTTTGACTTCTCACCGCCTTGCTCCTTGTGAGTTTATTCCTACAGAAAGTGGGTATGAAGTGCTGCCAGCACATCATGGTGGTACCACACAGGCAGCTTTGCATGGGAGTGACCACACAGCACTGAAGGCAGAAGAGAAGATGGTTGCTCAGAGGTGACTGGAGTAAGAAGAGGTGGAGCAGGTGCTGGAGTAGACTGTACAGTCCCTCCTCCCAGTGTTGCCCGTTGACATTGTCCAAGACTTACTTTTTGGGTCCTGTGGATGGTTTTTTTTTTCCCCTCAAGACGCCCACCATTGACTTAACTGTGAATTCAGTGGGAGTTAAGCCAAATTTTAGAGTATTTTGGAAAATCCTTGTCAAAATATGTAGTCTGCCATTCGTGAGGATGTTGCCTGGACACCTTCCAGAGCAGCTCCCAGGCCTAGCAGGATCATCACTGAGTGCTTGTGCGTGACAGACTCCACCCATGAGACGCAAATGGAAGCACAGGTGGGATGAGTGTGGGTCCCTGGGTGCTGACCTGCTACTGGGAGAGCTACAGACCTACGTGTTGGAGGTGATCCCGCCTCCTGCTCACAACTTCCCCCTGGAACAAAACCTATTATAAACTTGGTGGCTCTAGAAAATCCATTTGTTGCTGACCTGGAGCTAGTTCAATCAAGAAACCCTCATTTGCAATCCTAGTAGCAGCATGAAATGTTCACTTCAATTTTGCTCATAAGCTATTTTTGATTAACTGGAGACATTTGTGCTGACTTCTCTGCGGCGGCTTTTTCGCATACTTAACCGTATTTGCATGTAGCAAAAGGGTATTTGGGCACGAACAAGAATCTCTCCTTATTACTTTCCGATATCTTGGATTTCCTCTCATCTGAGTGCAGAAGCAAATGCAGTATTAGTGGTGTAAGAATTAATTGCCTACCGGGGAGCTGAAGCAAACAGCTTATGGAAATCCTGCTCGCATTATCTTTGGAGAAATGACTGTGGACAACCAGTACCTTGCAAGGAAAAGGGGAATGGTTTTTAACTGATTGATAATCAAACATGGCAAAATCCATCAGCAAATAGCCTGACTTAGTGTACTGGAAAATTAACTAATAGCTGGAAGTATGCTCCTCTCTGAAATTGCTCTTTCTGTGATTTGACAGCTCTAGTAAACTGATTGCTGTAAGTTTAATTTCATATTTATCTTTCTGTGAGGATGTGATTTAATGGTTGCTTTGGCTTGCTGCCCTCTAATGAGGATTTTTATTTTTGTTTTAAAAAAATAACGTGCTTTGCAAACAATATTGATTTCAGAGCAAGGAAAGCACTGTTTCTGGGCAAGATGATCCTCATGCCCTGCCTGGTGGTGGTGGCAGGGAGCTGCCATATGCTGCAAGCAGGTATGGCTGGTGATGGTCCCTGTGGGAGAATGTGTCCTCACAGCCTGGTAGTGGGGAGCAGGCATTGCTTCTGCGACGGGGGAAGGTGACTCCAGGGAGATGCTGCTGCTACGGGTGTCCTTGTGGGCCTGGCTGTGCATGGGGGTGGGGGAAGAGGAGAGGTGCTGCGGCAAGAGCAGCTGGAAAGGCCTAAGTGTGGTTAACATGTCCCTTGGGTGCTGTGTTGCCCAAAGCATTACTCGGTTTTGGACAGGACAACCTTGTGTGGCTTCTTGGCTCAGGAACTGGCTACTGGTGGTGTTTGAGGGGGATGGGAGGAGGCAGCCCTGGGGAGGAGCCCTCCCATCCCTCTGCCCTGACCAGTTGCTTCCCTGAGTAGTCTTCAACATCTTCCTCATGTGAGCAGGCTCATTTCTGACCAGGAGCCTGTATTCATGGAGAAACATAATTAATGTTGTTGGGTCTGCTCATAGGGGAGATGCCAGATGCAGTCCACTGCTCTGAGAAGCTCCATTGCTTTGGAGACCACAAATAAAACCCCTGCAATTCCCTCCCTCCCCCCTCTAGCTCTGCTGAAACTGTTATTACAGTTACCACTTCCTGTTTTCTCCTTGTTGGTTTTTTTGTTGTTGTTGTTTTGGTTTGGTTTGGTTTTTAATTCTGGCTTTCCCAAAAGTCTCAACCTTTGGCCTGCAAGCCAGTGTGCTTTGTTTTGCCCTGCAGTGAGTGGCCACTGAGGCAGGGACATTTCCTGAGGCACAGCCAGGGTAAAGGCATTTATTATAAAGCCACCATCACATCCCCAGAGCTCGCTGAATGTGGAGCAGTTTTAAGATGTAACCAGCTTTCCTAGGCAGAGCTGCTGTGGATCTGCACATGGCGCACTCTGCTGGGGAGCTGGCCTGGGGGTTTATCCACTCAGGAGGTGAGTTTTCCTGATACATGTGGAGGTGGATATCCACCAGCTCAGGACTCTTGCTGGCTGCTCACAGGAATGGGTCAAATGATCTCCTCTCCAGAATTTTTTTAGGTTCTGTTATTTTTCATTTTTAAAATGCCCTTTCATTGCATATCTCAGTGTCTGTCGCCATGTGTGGACAAGGTGGTGTGTGTGGGCACCCTCATCTGGCTTTCTGCATGCCAAATTCTATATGGATTTCCATTTCAAAGTGCCTATGTGAAAAAAAAAGACTAAATTGTGAATAATCCAGAAAGCAAGAGATTTCAGTAATTGTTTTCTTATATGTGAAGTAAGGCTCTGAACAAATGCATGCTAAATTAAGGAACGTATCTTGAGGGTGGAGGAAGGATACCAAGTTTACCATCAAGATTATATTTAGTTGCCAATCCACAGGTCTTTGTGATTATATGTCAAGGCAGAGAGACCTTTTTTGTTTGCAAAGAAAAAGAGAAAAGTACTAATGTCAACCTAGATGTCTAAGAGAGCTGCTTTAAAGTGATTCTGTGTCAGATGGTTGGGGCACAGCTATATCTGGGTAGAAGCTCCTCCTGCCTTTCAGTGCTGCAATGGCTTGTGCATTGGCACACGAAAGATCATGAATCTTTCAAACCAAAGAGTTGTCGCCCGTGAAAACAATCCCCTGCAAACAAGAAATGAAGACAGACCAACGACACGTAATAAAGACAGAAGCAGAAAGTTCTGCAACCTGCTGAGATAAATGTTTTCAAGCCTGGGAGATTCACAAGGCTGGAAATATTCTGTGGAGTCGAAGCAAACCGATTGAGGCAGTGGCTATATAAGGATTTATTTTGTTTTTAAGGCACAGTGGTCACAATTCCAGACTTTCTTCTCTTTTCCAGATTCCATTGTCTGAGGTACATTCCCGATACTCAACATGGGGAGAGCTGGTGTGATGGTGGAACCTTTGTATTCTCATTAAAAAAAAAAAAAAGGTAAGAAAAAGCCTTTGAAGTTGTGATTGAATTTTATGTTTTTCAGTAAAATTCTTCAATGGTTGCTAGTAGGTGGGGAGGCAAGTGGGAGCAATCTCAGATAATGGGTCTAGGAAAATAATAGCATTAGCAACTTGCTCCCAAAGATTCCTATTAGAAATATCCAGGCTTATCTGCTTTCAAAGTATACTCCACTGGCTTGCTATTTAAAAAAGGTGAGGAGGGAACACAAGCTGCTGACCTTTCGTTCCCACTCAGTGCCTAATGCCATTTAAAAGAGTTTTTTCTGTAGTGTTTTCCCCTTTTTATCTGGAGAAGTGGTTAGCTGACTATGCAGTGCAATTCTTGTGCAACTGGACTTGATCACAGGCAGCTGGCTGTAAACATTGACCAAAGAACCACACAAATTTTTGCACTTTGCAGAAAAACACCTGCAAAGGAAAAGTAAGCTTTTTCTAGCCACAAATGAAAACAGCCTATTTTACTAAATCATCACTTCTCACTTCACACCTTTAAGTACTGTTTGGCAAAAGCTGTTCCTACTTCTCACCAATGACCTTTCTATGACAAATAATGCAAGAAAACGTGAAGCCATGGGGGAGGACTTGAAGGTGAGCAATGGGTTAAGTGACTGGGGATGAACAGACATGAGGGACAGGACAGCCTACAGCTTCAGCCAAGTGTCTCTCTCATCACAAGTACATTACATGGCCATTCTGTACTGGCTGGTTGTGTGTTGGTACCATAAAAGGCACGATGTTTTGCTACTTATCAATTTATGGCTCTGGTCAGCAACAGGTTGTCTGACTAGAATTGGCCTTTTTTCGACTTATCCCTAGTTTTAGGACAGGGATGTGTGTTGTTGCTTGTTCTCCACAAATATTTTTCTTCCTTCAGGCTGCTGAAAGATGCTCTGCAACTTTTCTCCCTCAGATCTGAAAGAGAGAGATTCAGCTAAAAAAGAGTTTTGCACTTTATTGCTCAGGAAGGACAGAAGCACTTGCAATTTAGTGGACTCAATGCCTCATTTAAAGACTCCTAAAGGGACTCACTGCCTTGAGATGGACCCTGTATTCAGTAGTTGTGTCCAGCAATAAAGTATTTAATTTAAAAAGAATTCAGCCATGATTAGGCAGGGGTTGCCAAAGCATGATTTTTTTTTTCTGGCATTATTTGTATCCTACAGGAATATTTCTTCTGCATTAAATACACGGTATGTCTGACTGTGCTTCCTGACCTCTTTGCCATGAGGTCAAAATGTCATCAGTATTCATATCTCTCTTCTGCAGAACTGTAATCAGTTAAAACCAGCAAAGACATCCTATGATGGACCAGTCTTCCTGAGAAAGAAATGTGTATTAAGGTTACTTCCTTTTCCCCATTCTAGACTATGCACAGACATGAGGCAGTGCCTGAGCTTTCATGAGCTGTATCAGAGGCCTTGCTTATTGCTACTGATTTCTTTCTGCAAAGCAGATCGCAGCGTTGCCCTACAGAATAAAAACTCTACAAGAAGTAGATCAACATGGGATTAACATTTCATGACAGGAATGTGCCAGAGTGTCTCTGCAAAGGGAAGAAGTAGATAAACACATTTCAACTGCAACAGAACCAGCCTTGCATGCTGTCATGGTTTATCCCCAGCCAGCAGCTGAGCCCCACGCAGCCACTTGCTCACTGCCCACCCCAGTGAGTTGGGGGAGAGAATAGGAAGAGTAAAAGTGAGAAAACTGGTGGGCTGAGATAAAGATAGTTTAATATTGAAAATATAACAACAAAAATTTGTAGTGAATAGGCAAACAACAAAAAAAACCCAGAGAAATAAAACCCAAGGAAGACAAGTGATGCAAATGAACAACAGTTGCTCACCACTAACTGACTGATGCCTCAAGCAGTGGCCCCTCAGCCTGCTTTCCCCCTAGTTTATCTACTCAGCATGACATCATATGGTATGTATGGACTATCCCTTTGGCCAGTTTGGATAAGCTGTCCTAGCCATGTCCCCTCCCAGCTTTTCATGCACCTCCAGCCTCTACACTGGTGGGGCAGTATAAGAAGCTGAAAAGTCCCTGACTTACTGTAAACACTGTATAGCAGCAACTAAAACATCAGTGTGTTATCAGCATTATTCTCTTCCTAAATCCAGAACACAACATTATATACTAGCTACTAGGAAGAAAGTGAACTCTATCCCAGCCAAAACTAGGATGCATGCAATGATCTAGCACTCATCTTCCCATGTGCCTTTGTTTTTTTCAAGCTGGTCAAAGTCTAAGACCTCTGCCCACATCTCTTGAGAAAGTAGTGGTGAGTAATGCTTTGTGCCCCAAGCTTCAGAGACTGGCTGGTCACAAGGCGACTTACAATTGGCATTTGTATAGCCATGCTTATTTGCACATAAAAAGACAAGCCAGGATATCTGGAACTGGTCGTACACCTCTACCTTTCTAAAAGAGAACATCCTGTAATTATGCTAGAAAACTGTTCCTGACTCAGAAAAATGAGTGCTCTGCCAGAGGTCTGGTACACAAGAGGATGTGGTGAGGCAAAAGGACAGCCATGCAAATACTTAAGAAAAGTGGGAAGCCTGAACCCCAAGTGCACCTTTTATGGTCAGTAGCTGATAGTTTTGTAGCTGAGGTGTGAAAAGGAAGGATATTCTCATATTTATGTGTGGATATTAAATGGTTTATTTGGCTGCTTCTTAGCCTGTAACTTGCTGCTTTTGCCCTCCCACTGCAAATGGCTTTCTAGATCAGTTGATGCTAGAGCTATGAAAGCCAAAAGAGCGAAGCTGTAAGCTGGTTTAATTGAGCATAGCAAACTAAACTGCTGTACCTCAACCAAGTAAACTAGCTATAAATCATTAGAAAAGAAAAAAACCATGTTTGCAGGCAGTGTCACAGAAATATGTTTGTTCTTGGTGTAAACCTTCTGAAAGAAAACTTACTTTGAGATACTGCATTTGCCTATTAAAAGGATATTAATGTAAAATCATGCAAAATAGCATTATTTTAAAATTTGCTCACTTGTCTCTCTCCTTCCATTTCTTTCTTGCTGCTGCTTCCCTTTTTTGCCCTGGAGATGAGTAAAAAACCCTTCTCTCACCTCCTGTTCCTGGTGTTCAGTCAAGGGAACCAAAGTTTTTAAACTGCAACCCCTGCTCTCTGAAAGACAACTTCAGGTATAAAGAAAATAAAATGTTTGGTTTTAAGGGGCTCTTAATCTCTTAGTCAAAGATTTTTTGAGATGGGATTTTTGTGGAAATAAAAGATTTCTGGGCCAGTTCCAGTAGCAAAAGGCAATGTAAAGGGGACATATCTGGCTTCTCAGCATCTCTGAAGGGACTTGGCAGCTGACAAGTATTGACGGGGAGCAGAAACCTGAGGAAGAGGCCCTTCTCTGCCCTGGAAAAAACCGATGCAAACAGCCAGTAAATGTGTAGTTGTTCTTTGCTGATGAAGCAAAAAATAGGACATAGAAAGGGGATTGTAGCTCTGAGGAGACAAGAGCGAGCGAGGATCTTGTCTGGCTGCATATATCTGAACTGAGTGGTTCAGGATGTTGGAGCGTGACACTGCAGAACAGGATTTCAAAGCAGAGAAAGGAGGCAGAGTGTGTGTGTGGTCTCCTTGTTTCTACCAGGCCTTCAGGGTTTTCTGGCTTGGCAATATAGAAAAAGTCCTGATTTCCCCTGTGTGTCCATCATCCCCAGACTGACTGTCATTGAAGCTTGGGCAGTGGTGAAGCACTTGGTCTGAAACTCCTCCACAGCCTGGAAGGTAAACTTTTCTAAATTACTTAATGCCCCTGAAAGATTTAGTTTGGCCAATGGATTTAGCCTATTAATGTTCATCTTATTTCCTTATATAGCACTAGAGCTTAAGAACGAAGTGCACCGTGGAGCTAACATGGGCCACCTCAGCTGCACCAATATTTCTCTCCACATCCATGGGTTAGATGACTGCTGGGGTACCTGTGTAGCATGGAGTGGAAAGAAGTGGTCAGAAACAAGGGAGATGACCTTCTGCTACCTGGTGAGTGGTGTGCTGTTGGCCCAAGGTCTCCTGGGCTGGAAAGCCAATGATTGTATGCTGGAAACTGTTCTTTTTAATAACAGCTCCTTCTGCTTGCTAAAGCCATACTTTAGAGGAAGCACTTTTCTGAGTGAATGTGGTGTTTATCAACAAGTGAATAATCAGAATGGTGTGCCACATGTCCTTGGTAAGGTAGCCCTTCCATGGTTGCTGGAGCATCTACACCAAAGCAAAGGTGTGGAGACAGTGAGGATAGCCTGCCTAGGCAAGTCAAAATAAAGGTGATGGTCTACAATTTGTGGGGCTGAGGGACAGCTGAGGAGCAGCCACACTGAGTGAACATGGTGATCTCTGGAAGTTTTTAAGGCCAGGTTGGCTTTGGGCAGCAAGAGTTCAAACTAGATGATCTTTGAGGTCCCTTCCAACCAAGCATTCTATGATTCTATGATAATGAAGTGCAAAGGAGGTACAGTTGAATTGCTTTGTTTGCATTAGCCTTCCTTATGTTTGTTTGGCTTATCATATTAAAGAGCAACAGAAAAGGCAATTTCACCTTGCATACCTGTTTTGGAGCCAGGATCTCAAGCCCATGTGGACAAAGAATGTGGAATATATCCCACTACCTTGCTTGACAGAGGGAAAAGCTCAGAGAACAAGTTACCTTCAGCAAGGGATTGCAGCAGCTCTTCTTTTTGCACATTATACTACCAAAGAAACTACAACTGGATTCAAAGATCTTCACCCACCAGTCCAAACCCTCCTTGTGGAATCAATACCTCAGAAAACCTCCTTTTTCTGGGGCTCATGGCAGCTCTGGAAAGTTGGTTCCCCCTGGCAGAGAACAAGTACAATTCTTCTGAGCAAAAGTCCCTGCCATGCTGTGGCAGCAACCGAGCTGCACATCACCACTCCCCTTGGCTTTGCTGAGGCTTTGCTGGCTCATTACTGTGTGTGTTTTACAAGTATCTTCATTTGCTCCCATTTACAGCCCTTGTTTTCAGTATCCAAATGGCAGGGATAGAGGAGTCCCCAGAGCAGCTAACCACTGCCAAGCACCCTATTATCATTTGTATTTGTATAGTAATTCCCAAACACAAGCACTTTCTATAACAAATCCTGTTTTTCCTGAGGATCCTAAAGTGCTTCAGAAATGCTGATTAACTGATCTAGGAAGTTTTTCCATAGGGTAGATCATGAATATCATGCCCATGTTGTTTATTAGCAACCTGCTGAAGACAGAGGATTATTGTACCTAATTCTCCCATATACAAGTTACACCAATGTGTACTCTACCTTATTGTTTCTAAGTAGAGATGCTTAGATCATTTACCTTCCACTCACTGAGCCTATTCCAGGGATTTTCACCAAAATGTGACCTGCTTAGAGGATTTCACCATAGAATAAAATTATACAACAACCCCTAATACATATCATATATATGTATATATTATACAGTACCATGACAGAATCGTTCCCTGGTGCTGCCTGTTGAGCTGGTCTGTGCTGGATAGTTGAGGCAGGGGGCAGAGCCATTCTATGGGGAAAATCTGATATTTTATAAAAATTTTCTTTTGCTTAGTTTCATTCCATTTCCTGTAGTGATATTCCCCTTTGCAGTTTTCCACTGTTTATCTTTGTTACTTTCTGTGCTTTTTAGATTTTCTGGGCCAAGCTAGCTTAATTTCTCTTAAGAAACCAGTCCCCTCAGAACCTTAACTTGCTATTACCCCTTTCTCCAAAACGTCTGTTGCTGTGATTTCATTGATACTTTCCAGGAGACTTCGTAATTCAAGTGAGACATCTAAGAGGTGAGAAAATACAAAATAGCTATTCTCAGAATAGTGAAGAGTAATGAGAACTATTAAATGACTTCACAGGATAATAATTGCTCTGAACACTGATAGAACTCCCATCAGTGGCCTGTTGTAATCCAGATCTGAGGGAGCTGCAAGCACCATGTTGAATTGTGCACTGGAAGACAAACAGCCCTTGTGGTCCACAACCTGGTTGAGTGGGTTGAATTTGCACATGGATATGGTGTTAAAGACTTTGAACAGCAGGCAAGAAATTTGAATTCTGTGTGCGTTACTGTTGCCTGATGACCAATAGAGATGAACCAGTAAGTGAAAGACAAATCATAGAATCATAGAATCATAGAATCTCCTGAGCTGGAAGAGACCCATAAGGATTATTAAGCCAAATTCCTGGCTTCACACAGGGCTGGCCAAGTCAGAGCATGTGACTGAGGGCATCATCCTGACGCTTCTTGACCTCAGCCAAGCTCGGTGCTGTGACTACTTCCCTGGGAAGTCCATTCCAGTGTCTGACCACACTCTCAGTAAAGAACTTCTTCCTAATATCCAACCTAACCCCCTCCTGTCACAGCTTTATGCTGTTCCCTCAGGTTGTATCACTGGTCACCGAAGGGATCTGTGCCTGCTCCTTCACTCCCCCTCATCAGGAAGCCATAGACCATGATGAGGTTTTCACTCAATCTCCTTTTCTCCAGGCTGAACAAACTGAGGGACTTCAGCCTCTCCTTGTAAGCCTTCCCCTCCAGACCCTTCACATCATCACCCTCCTCTGGATGCTCCAGTACTTTTGGGTCCCTCTTCTACTGTGGCACACGGTGCTCGAGGTGAGGCCACGCCACTGCAGTGTAGAGGGGAAATGACTGGGAGTGTTAAAGAGAAAAAAAAGAAAAAAGGGTTTTAGGGGAATATTTCTTTTAAATGAAATTCTGTGATTGACTATTTAATTATGAAATTACACCTAATTTAGCGGGAAATTGGATATTTGAAGTGGATTGCTATAGGACACCTTAAGACCTTACAGCAGCTTAATCCTTTACTCATTTTTATTCTTTTTTCTTTGTTAGTGCAACAGAAGAATAAATCTATTCTGTAGAGAGAAATCATGCTGGCAGGGAGGCTGAAATGTGCCTAGAATCACAATCAATTATTACAGCTGAGCTAATCAGGATACTTCATCAAATTTCTCATGAAAATAGATATTTTCTCCAATATCTGCTTAAAACAGACTTCTACACTTGTTGACTATAATGTTAGCAGAGGCAAACCTAAAAAGGATCCAAACACAATCAAAGTTGATTATCTGAGCATTCTGCCTGTCTGGTCCTGTTTTCTCAGCCTTTATAGTGAGAAAGAGGTAATAAAAAAAAAATCTTTCTTCAGGCCTGTTCACTCTCAAGGGCTTAGGGACCGAGTTCTGTCCAGTTCCTTTGCTGATTTGCAGTAAATTAGTGGGAAAAAAAAACCTGACAAACTTTGGTTTGCTTACCTTGTAAAATGGATGAACCAGTAGACTTTTAGAAGAGTGGTAGCAGTTTGAGTTGCTACTTCTGACCATTTTGGAGGGTTTTTTTTTTGGGGGGGGGGGGGAGTATTTTTCAGGCAACATCAGAAACTATTCACATTCAATTTACTTCTTGTAGGTTTCTAATTTTCATGTAACTTGACTAAGAGTGAGCAGTATTGCTGGTATTCAACAAATGGCTATGTACTACCTACTGTCCCTGGCTGAGTGGATTTCACAGCAGTGTTGTGCTGTGTGTTGGTAGCCAGCAAGGTGTTGGTAACACACCAGTGGTGTGGCTACTGCTGAGCAGCACTGCCACAGCACTTGGGCTATCTCTCCAATATTCCCCCTCACCAGTAGGCTGGGGGTGGGCAAGATCTTGGGAGAGGACAGAGAAAGGACAGATGACACAAACTGACCAAAGGAGAAGGTAGGACATTTGTTAGTATCTTTGTCTTCCGAAGCCCTACTTTATGGGAAGTGCCTGGACATCACCTGCTGATGGGAAGTAGAAAATTAATCTTCTGTTTTCCTTTGCTTCCATATGCAGCCTTTGCTTTTGCTTTATTAAACTGCTTTTTATCTTGACCCACAAGTTTTTTCCATCTTATTTTCTTCCCCACTCCCTCCCTGTCCAGCTGAGGAGGGCAGTGATAGAGTGGCTTGGTGGGCACCTGGCCTCCAGCCAGGATCAACCCACTGCCACACTATCAGTGCAGCACTATCAATAACTCTTGCTCTCCATCTCCAAAAGGACTCCCTTTTGAGTCTATTTAAGCAGGAACATGTGCTGAAGCCCTACTTTGCATGCCTCAAACACATCACTCCCATGCTATGGGAACCCTTCCAACTCGTTGGTGTACGCTCAGCTGTAACCCAGGGAAATCACTTCAACAGCAAAAGGCATATTTCCACAATGATGTCTTACGTTCTAATGAGGACAATCCTTTGGAGTGCTTTCTGAATCTGCTGTCGTGTGGAACTGAGTATTTACAAACGTGCTGCAGAAATAATATCTTGGTTTAGCTGTCTCCTGACTCAGTTTTGTGTAGAAATGGCTTGGAAGGAGGAATGCAATTTTTGAATACTGACAAATATCATTACAATCTCAGAAACTCTACACTGGGAGCCTGTCCTCATTTCAGCTGGGATAGAGTTAATTTTATTATTAGCAGCCAGTGTAGTGCTGGGTTTTGGATTTAGGATGAGAATAGTGTTGATAATACACCAATGTTTTAGTTGTTGCCAAGTCAGGGACTTCTTCAAGCTTCTCATGTGGCCCTGCTAATGACAAGACAGGGGACACCCGAGAAGCTGGGAGGGGACACGGCCAGAACAAACTGGCCAAAGGGATATTCCATATCCTATGTTCCCTACATAACTGGGGTTTTGGCTGGGAAGTAGTTCAGCTTGGGAACTAGCTGAGCATTGGTTGTTGTGAGGAATTGTGCTGTGCATCACTTGTTTTGTATATGGTGGTTGTTGTTGTTATTATTAATTCTCTTCCTCCTCTTTTTCTTCCTCTTTTTTTTTCTTCTTTTTCCTTTTCTGTGTCTTTCTCCTCCCACTGGGTGGGGTTGGGGGGGAGTGAGTGAATGGCTGCCTAGTTGTTTTAGCTGCGATAGAGCCTCAGGCATCTTTTCTCCTCCTAAATTCTCAGGGTCTCTTCACCACTGTAATGACTGGTAGAAATCTCAGGCACTGTGGTTAGTGTGTCAGCCTGGTGAATCCTGACAGTTATTCTGTTGACTCTGTTCTTCATCTAGAGTTAAGGGTGAATGCGACTCTTAATCCATGGCATGCCCTTTATCCAACTTGTGCATGGCCAAACATGGCTTTTTATTTATTTTTGAGTGTGGTTTTGTATTTTGCACACATATATTTTACACAGATATGTGCATAAGCACATACAATTGATATTTTATACATAAAGCCAATGTGATTTTTTCAGGAAAATAATATTTGTGAAAGTAGTGAAACTTTGGAAAAGGTGGAGTGTGTAAGGTTACAGAGATTCAGAAAGAGGCAGGGATATCCAGCTTGGTGGGAATGTAACTCTTTTGACTTCAGGTTTTATAATTGCATCTAATTGTTCTTTTCCCTGGCTGCCTTTGCACGGAGTCTGTTGCTGGCTGAGGCACAGAAGAAAGTCTGGGCGTCAGAAAACTGTGCTGAAGGTTGCAGAGCATCCTCTGATGGAGACATTTGCTGCCTCCTTGGGTTGTGGTTTTGTTGCAACCTAAGATGTTTGGGTTTTTTTCTCCCATCCTGAGATTTTCACCTATTTTCAGAATTTTCACATGATCAGAGTTGCTGCAAAATTGAAGCGGTTGAGACTCTCAGTGAGAAAGAGTTGAGTTTGTCAGAAAGCTGCAATGTTCTGGGGAGAGCAACATCTACACCAAAATGGGTTTAAGAACAAAAGCTCTCAAAGATGCAAAGCGAGGGTGTGCCTTTAGAAAGCTTCTTCAATGAACAGGCTGGCTTTTGCATACAAACCACAGAAAGGCTGTCACCATGACATAAGCATATTTCCCTGCTGACGCAGAAATTCAGCAACAGAAGTTACTGTGCCTGTCACCCTGGTGTGTTTGTTGGGTAGTGAATGAAAAGATTTATTTCCTAATCTGCCCTGGAGTTACAGATTCTGTCCTTTCCCATGGCAAAACCTTGTTAAGAGCTTCATTTCCATAATTTTTGAAACGAAACTTACTGACTTCTAAGCATGAAATATTTTGGTTGTTTTTTTTTTAATTTAAAAACTGACATACTCTAAATTACTTTAAAAAGGTTTGTAAAATAATTGTCTTGATAGAAAATGAAATAGAGTTGGCTGGTTCTTTTTTCTACCTGAAAGAAATAATGCTGGTTGAAAAAATTTGTATATCTTTTTCAGATGAACCAAATGATTGATTTATATATATAAAACCTAGCTGTGGCCACTAAACTATAATAATGGTAATAATAGTAGTAATAATACTAATGATAATGATAATAAAATCTCCTCCTTGCCCAGGTCTGTTCCTTTCTGATACTTGATCATGTAAAGACAGTTTTTTGGGTGTGATCACTAACTGTGCCCTAGTTTGAGACCTTTGTGATGTGCTGAACACAGCTGGAATCTGGCTATTCAGTGACTATATACATTTTTTGCATTTTTCACCAGGTTGAGGTTATTTATTTAAAAACAGATACAGTACTGTTGGCAATGAAGTCATGGAGACCCCATATAAAAGCTAATTGCTCTGGTTTCAGTAGAAAGTGTGAGCAGCGGGTAGTAAGAAGAGCTGGAGGTGGTGGCAGCGGAAGCAGAGGGGGCTGTGTGGGGCTTCCTGTGTGGAGAGGCCTTCAGAGGTGCCCTGCGGAAAACCTGCCTGTGATCATTTAAAGAATGCGTCTTCATGTCTCTGTGTAAGGGAATTCAGATCCCTTCCTACACCTGTAATTTTACACATCCCAATGGCTGGCTGCCTGCTTCTTGGGCTTTTATAATAGAACCTTTTTAGTTGGTTGGTGTGTATTATCTGAAGTTACGGCAAAGAAAATGAAGCTGTTTTCTTTGTGCAGCCTCAGCAATGCAAGAAGGCCCACCACAAAGAGCTCCAAGTCTAACCATGCAGCGGTAATGAAGGGTAACAGCAGCAGGTGGTTCTGCTCTATGTGAAGCAAAACCAAGTGAGAGATGAGGTATGCTCACTGGAAAACAGCAGGTCTGGGCCTTAGGCTTACAGCCCTCTATGACTGGAGTGAGTCGTGGTTTACTGCACAGCTGCCCTTCAGTCTTCCCCAGTTGTTGACTCCTCTCTGCAGTTGCTTCCCACTCATCCCTGTTTTGGTCCATCTCTACCTTCCTACTGACAGTCTCATTCCTACCTAGCCCACTCTAGGCTCCCCACCCCAAACTTCACTTGCAGAACCTACACAGCCCAGCTGTCCTCCTGTCCTTCATCAAGAGGCATAAAGCCTTCCCAAGGTGGGAAGGACGTTGGTATCACCAAACACATGGTACATGTGTTGGCTGCTTAGCCCTGGAAATCCCACCAGACGCAATGAGGCAGAGGCTTAAATAAGTTTTTAGCTCTCCCATTGTAGCTGTTCTGCTGACAGGAAGAAGAATATGGGATCATGAAGAAGCACCTCCTGTCCTGTTCAAGTAGCCACCCTTATGCAGAAAGTAGCAGTTTTCCAAAAAGATATCAGAGAAAACAGCATTTCCCAATCATAAGCCCACACTTTCAGAAGGACATAAATTACCTGGTCTCAAGCTTTTAATCTAAAAAGAAATTTTTAAAAATCCTTTAAAGGAGACATCCAGCCCCCATCTAGATGGCTAACACAAGGCAGAGCTCTATAAGCAGCCACAGGCATGGCTCTATGCAGGCAATACTAAGCAATTTCAATAATAGTTGGTATTATCAGCCCTGCCTCCAAGAGAATTGAATGCATAATGTGAGATTACAGTACAGCACCATTATTCAGCTGTTGCTGAGACATGGGGAGAGAATACTGTTATTATGCATTTGAATTACAGGGCATGAAGATTAATGATGTGCAAATTAGCAGCATTCTGCTACAAGTAATTTTTGCTTTCATTTGCCACTATCATCCCGGAATGCCAACATTCGCTTACATTTATAATGTTCAAATGGTATATTAAATACCAAATTAGATATTGACTCATCTAATTTCCCATGCTGAAATGCATCTAATACAGAGAAAGTTTTTGCTTCTACGAACCTCTCCTACCCCTTTGTCAACAACTGGTATCAGATAACATTCACAATGTGCAGCTTTGTGACAATCTAGTATTCTTTAGCTTTTCAATTAGTGACAAAGTATTAGGTCTGCCTGCAGGTCGGTCTGCCTTCTTGGTAACTCGCACCTTATCATTATCATATCATCATTTTCTATGTTTGCTGTATTCCTTAGGGTAAATGGATTTTTTTTTTCTTGGGGGATAGAAAAAGAGAATGACTGCTTGAACCAGCACAATGCGGTATTCTGCTGCCAGGCATTTTTTTTACCTTGTAATGAAGCTTAGAAGTGCCAGTGGTTGCTTTCTTCCCTCTCTTCTGATTATGTTGTCCAGGGCAAACACACACATTTTCCCCATTAAGCCCACTGTTAATCCTTTTCTTTCCTTTTTTTTTTTTTTTTTTTTATTTAATGTCAGGACACATAGTGTATGTCCCCATACAGTATTTGAAAATTCCTGAAACTTTGGTTCTGGGTTTCTTATGTAAAGAAATATCTTTCTGAAAAGAAAAGAATAATTAATTTCACTGGGACTACATAGGCATAAGGACTACTCAACCAAGTTGAGGATAGAAGAATCTGCTTCTGTATGCTACTAGATTTAAAATAAATAATACTAGTTAGTTGTTGCTCATACCGCATCTCATAAGACAAAACAACGAAGCCTCAGTGTGTTTTCCTCAGCTCTGATATTTTCTTTTGAACATTTTTCTACCCTGTTGTGCTATCTGGGGCTAGATTTACCTGAGGCGCTGGCAGTGGATGATCCCGTGTTAGCACTGCCTTGCTTTGGATGCTGTGAGCTTTCTGCACAGCATCTCCTCCCCCATCTCTGGAGCCTTCAGGTTTGACAGCTTGAGAAGATTATGTGATGGCACAAAGGCTCAGCCACTTTCCCAGAGGAATCAGATTGTTTCATTACCCCCTAGGAGAGTTTCATGACGGATCTTTCCTTTTCCTCTGCTCTCTCTGATCCTAACACTAGTACCTCTCATATAAAACCTGTGCCTGGCCGCTCAGGTCCTGTCTGGGTTTATGCCAGCTACTCCTTGGTCCCTGCCTGGCTGTTCCTTTGACATCAGGGGCTGGTGAGCTCAGGGATGGGGCTGTGCCCCTCTGAATGCCCCCTAATAAAGGGGAACCCAGCCAGAGAGCACAGTGGCAGGGAGCAAAGCGGGTTAGCAGGTGCTCTGTCCATCAGCCTGCCCCAGAGCTGGGACAGGGGACTGCTTTTGTGGGGTTTGAAATACCAGAGTTAAAATAAGGTTTTTAATGAATTCTGGCAGAAGTCAAAATGTTAAGATGTTGACCTAAAACATGCCTCAGCCAGCTCTTCAGTGTTTGGGAGGCTCTGACCAAGTTTAAAAGCTTCCTTCAACCCAGCTGTCTATAGGCAGTGAAGCTTTTAAAATGGGTTGGAGTCACTTAAAAGTCACACTACCAAGGCAGAATGAAGGACAAGGATCCTGTCTCCTATGTCCTGATAGTATCTCCTGATACTTCTTTTATGCATTAGACATGACTGACACTAAGGAAGGAAAGTGTTGGCTTGAGGAAAATATTTAAAGCAATTTCTTAATGAAAATGAAGTTAGGCTGTGTGCAATCAGAGAGAAGGTACCCAAGACATCAAATCAGAGGTGACAGTCGACTTAACATAGTTTAAGCGAGTAACCTGGAGTAAATTTGCTTTTAACTTTAAGGGGTGCAAAAAGAAAAGATAATTTACTGTTCTGTTAGTTCTGTGCTAGGACATTACTAAATGATCTGTTAAAGAATTAAAGGTTTGCCATTCACAGGAAATACTCTTGCCAGAAGTTTCACAAAGAGTAAACCTTGACATGCACCCACCAGTGTGCTTGTACCCATGTGGTATTTTGGTAATTTGCAAAAAAAGGGTTGGGCCTAAAAAAATAGGGCATATATGAAATTACACGAGATAAAACAATGCAATTACTATGCTTCCAGGTCCTTGTGGATCATTTAGTTGAACAGATTGTACATTAACATGTGTTAAATGAATTTTTAATTGCCAGTTTAGAATCTTATTTGCGATGTGTTGAGATGGCCTGAACTATCCTTTGTTTCTCAGTATATGTTTTACTTAGTGGTTATAACATGCTGCAGCCATTTGAAAGGCTGTGGGATGGTGGCTGAAGATGCCTGCATTGCCTAAATTCATGAGCAAAGAACATAATACCTTTAAGTGCAAAAAAAATTAGAATAAATAGTTGAAACTCACAAAGTGCACATTTTCTTAGTCACCTGCTGGACAGACCTTGTTGGGTTTTTGCGCGTGGTTGGATGCCTGAGCGTTGCCATGCTGCCTATTAATCTGCAAACAAGCAGCAGCTGGCTGGCAATCAGGAGACATAATTCAATACTTGAAGAATTTAATTTCTGTTGCTTCTTTCTTTTGGTTTAGCCTGGCATCTGCACACTATTTAAAAGGTCTGCAGATCATGTGGTAGAAGACGACATTCCCTTTGTTGATGGATGTTGTGTTGCCAAAGGTGAGTCTTCTAGTGTTGGTGATAGGAACTAATTTCTGTTACTGCTGCTTATTTCTTTGGGTTTTGTGGGACCAAATCAATTGAAGAAAGTGACTTACATGATATGAGTTTTAATCTTGACCTAGTTATTAGTGGATATGGGGTAGAATTAGGCTCATAAGTGTTTTACTCTTTAAAATCGAACTGAGTGGACATCAGATTCCAACCTTTATCCAGCAGTACTAATACACAAAATCTTGGCTGCTGGGCAAGACTAGTTAGAAACCATACTGTGATGGTCAGGGGTAGGGTTGCTATTTTGGAAGATGTTGGGATGGGCCTCAGTTACGTATGTTTCTTCTTTTAAAATAACTTTATAAATGTGTTCAATAAAGAAAAATCTGCAGTGAGCCTGGGCAGTCAGGCCTGAAAGTTTCCAAAGAAAAGGCAATAACCTCTTGAAGGCGTGGAACAGATTTCTGTGTGGGAGACAACAGATAGTGCCTCGTGCCAATAAGGTTTGTAGGATGTAAAGTCAAAAGCATGTCAATGCTGTCATGCCACTTCAGCAGCCCTCTAGAGAAACTGAGCAGCTTCTCTCAAATTTTTGGGCACATGACTGAGATACTGTCATTCTGTGATGTTTGAATCAGCTCTCAGGATTCTTGTCAGCATTTCTGTAGGCTTCGGAAGGAACAGGAGGGTTTTTGGCCATTGTTTTGTCCTGTTAGGATTAGTGTTTTCTAATCTGTGATTTTATTTTTAATTAAACCACATTATTTTCATGACTAGAGATTACAGAGTATTTTCTTATCAGAGGTGACACCTACTGAATCAGGAATTCAAGGAGGGGAAAATAGCTGGAGCAGTAATTTGAGAGCATCCTGTAGAAAAGACCAGTCTCAACCCTGGCCTGGAACTGTTCCACCTTCGCAGTTGGGTCAGAACTGGAGTTTTAGACTGGTGGTTGTATGCAGGCATAAAATAGCCTCTAATTTACCACACAGGCCTCTGTATAATTAAACTTTAAAAGGAAGGAGTATTGTTTGATTTTCATACCCAAGCTTGTGCGTGCAGGACTGGTAAGTAGAAGAAAACATGGTTCCTCTGGTGATGTGATATGGATATTGCTGCACAAGGGGGTGGAATGACCACATCTTCAGAGCAGAGCACCCCTTTGAGGGTTAGGTCCCTTTATTGAGCTCTAGATGCTATCAGGGTGAGGGTCTGTGTTTCCTCATCAGATGTGTGTTTGCCTGTATCAACACTCATGTGAGTTCGTGTAACTCTGGACACAGATGGAGTTGTTATACTTTCTGCCAATGTCTTAGTGCCACACATAACTATTAGTTAATCTGGATGAATTAAAAATCAGGCTGGTAAGAAGATTCTAAGCTGTATCTCATGGCTTCTACACAACTTTAATCTCATGCAAATTAGCCCTAATTAGCATACACACACTCCCCTCACCAGTATACATTCAGGCATCATGCAGGATAAACAAGCCAAACACAGTTATTATCATTTTAATTTGACCATATTGTAGAAATGTCAAAATATTAGCTGGGAATATTAATTCCTACAATTTAGCATATGTTTTTCCTGAAATTAAATCAAGGGTAGCAGTCATCTTCCTTCAAGTCCTCCCACAATATTGCAGGAATTCTTTTCCAAAAAATTATTTGAAACATCCTCCTGCATTTAACTGGCAAGAAGTCAGAAAATATTTATATTTCTCTATTTCTTCTGCCTTTTCTAATGGAAGTGCAAACAGGCAGGAGGCTGCCTGGGGTGGTACCCACTTTTTACAGATAATGCAACATTGGCTAGATGATGCCCTCAGACACCTAAAACCACTTTGCAAACAGTAGAGGTCAATTTTACGCTGTTTGTAACCTTAGGAACCATCTGCTGTTTTCACAGCTTTGCTCTGGGACTTTGGAGAGCTGAAGGTAAGGGAAGTCCCAAGAGGGACTTTACCTCCCCCACAAGCTTCAGTTTGTGTCTGGAGGGTATGTGTGGTGTTTGAGGGGCTGTGGATGCCTTTTCCTTCCAGGTAGCAGCATGAATGGGGGATTTAAGTGTGAGCTGCTTCCCTAAAATCCCGACTCAGCCTTCTGTTTGCACAAGCCAGTGCTCCCTGTGACTGTGGCATGAAAGCAGCTCCCATCCCTACGCTGCTGTACAGCTTGATAGTGTATCAGAAGAAAGAATTGGGGTCTCATTATTTTTTCATACAAAAGCCCTTAGAGTTGGGAGCTCTTATCATGTGTTTTTCTCAGAGGGCATAATTTCTTTCTGGGTCAAATGACAGACCCTTTTAAAACTGTATATGGTCTTTTTTTTTTTTTTTTTCCTTGCTCTTTTCCATGCAAATGTCACAGCTACTTCAAGGTCCAGCATACTTTGGTCCTAATGGTGTCATAAATATGACCTTTTTTTGTGTGTGTGCGTTCATTATTTATTGGGAGAAGTCAGTGTTTCGAGATAATGTATTTTGCATAATGCATCAGTGTATTTTAAAAATAGAGAACATCATGCTAGAGCATTGTTAAAAGTTATTATAGGGTTTACACATTAATTAGGACACTATTTGTTGCAGAGGACAGTTAGCATGTAACCCTTATCGCAGATGGCACAACGGAACACGTTACATGGTAGGGGCATCGTCACATCTCCAATCAGGAACAGGCAGGGAAGAGTCAGTATGGTGGGAATAACAGGGGGTCAGCTCCACAAAGGTGCTGTGGCATGCCCTTGTCTGAGCAGCCAGCACAGGCAGGGCTCTCACTGAGGATGAACAGTGGGGTTTTATTTTGTTCCTGAGCTAGCAGGAACAAGTCCTTTGTTTTCAGATGTATATGTTATCAAGGATCTGATAACAGCATGCAGCTGGTGGTCTTCATGTGTAGGTGGTGTTTTGGCATATGGGTGTGTTTATGACTAAGGCGCTCACATTGTGTGGCAAACTTGTATGTTGAGTCATTTTAATTTAAAAAAAAAAAAGTTTTAGTGGAATTTCTGTAAGGAAATATTTCCTCCTGAATTACTTTTATCTGCATATATGTATGTGCTCTATGGGGGTGTGCTGGGAACATCATTATGATCCTAATTGTTTCAGGTAAAAAAGAAAACAACCGAGGACTGGTTTTGAGAATGGACCAAGAGACGTGAAGCAAGGTGCAGCCATGCAGGAAATTGGTGGCATCTCATACCTGTGAGAGATGGTGACTTCCAAATCCCAGCCTCTGCCAAACTCTGAATTTCCTATGACCTGAAGCACAATCATATAAATGAATTATTTTTCTATAGGCACATAAACATTTATATTCTATGTGAGTATGGTCTTCATACCTATAGGTTCCCTTAATGTCCATACCTTTCACAAGGCATTAAGCACTCCTCCCCCTCCACTCTGAGAATGGAATAAATGTCCATCCATTTTCCCCATGAAAACTTTGAAAAACAACTTCTGTTGACTGCAAGCAGCAGGAACTGTCTCCTCACAAGACAAAGGCAATGTTGACAGTAATATGTCTAGTTTTCCCTACTTCCCTTTTTCTTCTTGTGGGGTCTGCAGCCAAATTTTTACTTCTTTGACAGCAAGTGGAAAGTTGAAGGGTCTCAGTGCTTCTACACAGGGTGACAAACCAGCAGGCAATGGATCGTGTGGTGTGGAAAGCTTAGGTGTTAGCACAGGGTTGCTGTTATAAAGACAGCAAGCTTGTCACTTTAATGACCGTGTGAGGCACAGTCCTGAGAACAATGACCTGGAGACTTAATGTGTCTTAGAAACCATCACCATCCGGGCTCTGTTGGCAAAACCCAGCCTATTCCCCTTAATTAGAAATGGTTTCAGTTAATTGTTAAGTCCGTGTGTTAGCTAGAGCAGGTAGTGCCACCTGTATGTGAAGCTGTCAGCATGTCCCCATGTGAGCTCTGTTTCAGGTTGGGAGCAGCATTGTGAGGCTGCAGCTGCAGGGGAGATGTTCTCCGAGGTTGGTGTCAGACCTTCTCTCAGCCCCATGGGAAAGCTTCAGCAAAAAGGGGTTTTCTCTTCACAAGCAGGAGGAAAAAGGAGAACATTTAGCTTCTGCCCATGGTAAAACTCTTACATCTGTTTACTTGTGACATTCAGCCTCACCCCGCATGGAGTGTTGGTTTAATGTTTAATGCAAAGACAAACATGGTACCCAGGCAGTGCTCTGAGCTTGTCCTGGCTCTGCTGTGGTTTGTTTGTTATCACCAGAGGTTGATCAGGTTTGCTGGCTGAATTCTCTGAGTCCTGAGAGAATTTGGTGCAATGAGACAACCCTCCTTCCCCACTTGGGTGATTCACTGCTGAAAGGCAGCAGCTCAGTGGGGTCTGTACAAGTGGCTCTTCACCACCACAAGCTGAGGACCCACCATCCAGACCTTATAGATAAGTAATTATATCCCAGCCAATTGTGTGTTTCCAGGGTTAGCTCCACCTTATATTCCCTGTATCAGATTGCATTTGATAGCACTACTGCTTTCTCTGCGAATTAGTGGTTAAAACTTGCTGGATCTTTAATAGGAGTATACACTGTGGTTTTGTGGTGTCATGTTGATAATGGCAGGTCAAGGGGGAATGGTTTAAAGCTAAAGGAGGGAAGGTTTAGATTGGATATTAGGGGGAAGTTTTTTACAGCAAGTGTGGTGAGGTCCTAGAACAGGCTGCCCAGAGAAGTAGTGGATGCCCCATCCCTGGAGGTGTTCAAGGCCAGGTTGGATGGGGCCCTGGGCAACCTTGTGTAGATCCAGGCCCGAGGTTGGTGGCCCTGCCTGTGGCAGGGGGGTTGGAGCTCTATGATCCTTGGGGTCCCTTCCAACCCTTGCCATTCTATGATTCTATGATTCATTCTATGTTGCCCCTGACTCCTCTGAAAGAATGGGCAGTGCTATCAAGAATTGGTATATGGCCTTAATCACTTTCAGTGAAATAATTTGAAGAAACTTGTAGAGATATGGTCCAAAATAGTACCTCTTCTATATGATCTTTTATTGTATGACCATAACATCTTAAAGAGGGAGCTGTGTAAACTTTGGCATCACAATGGGGGGAGTTTGTGAGTGATTGTTGGCAGTGTATTGGACTATGCAGAGTTTGAACTAATACACTTATTTTGAAGTGTTAGAAGAGGACAAAGAATGCCAACCCTCTGATGCTTCTCTTGCTTCTTTGCATGTTTTTAGTTCTCTGTTGTAGCTTTGAAACTTTGCCTGCAGAAATCATGTATTGTTTCTGTTGGAAAGACAGGTTAAGGGTAAGGAAAGCTCCAGCAAAACTAAACCAGAGTTTGTTTCTTAATGCAAAGTGTGGCAAACAACATTTGGGCAAATTCATAAATACCATGCTTTGTTTGTTTTAGTTGGTCAAGTGCAGAGGATGAAAAATTACAGATTAAAAATACATACTGTTGAACATTTTCTACTCAGAATGCACAGGAACTTTATGTGCTTCAGCAGTTGCTATACTGCAGTTCCTCTATGAGGGCTTCCTGCATCCAAGGACTCTTGAACATGGATTTTCTCCACCCTGCCCCCTTCCTCCTGTGTATGTAATGAGCAGTACAGATTTTAATTCCTGGGAGGAAGAGGTTTATGCAGAATTCAGTGGCATTAGCTGAGCTATTTCTTGCTGAGGAGTGTTGAGATCTCCCTGAGAACAGGTGGCTGAAAAATTAAGAAATCAAACTCCAGTTTAATTGGAGCTAATCAACTGATTGAGTGTCTGATCAGCACAAATTATCTGACCCTGTGATTTTTATGGTTGCTAGGTAGCTAGTTGATGACATTCTTGGAACTATAGGTATAATGAATAAATCTCTGACCGATGGATGTATATGTAATCAGTGACACTTGGAAGAGTCTTTGATTTCTGGGCCTGTGGAAAGAATGTTTGCAGGCACACACATCTATTTATTTCTAAGGAATGGTTTGGACTTGAGAGAAGATGCCTTGCAATGCCAAAGGTACATTCCTTTCCAAAGCCATTAACTGTTTATCACCAAAATTGTGCAGGGGGGTCAGTGGTTGCTTAAAATGCATTCATAACACTGAGGAAAGCCATGCAATTTCACTGCTGGGGAGGAACCCCCTGGCTGCAAATGGGCCTTAAAGATGGATGCACAGTGGGGAAGATCTGAGTATTCTTGTGGTGTTGTCCTGGAGAGAACAGGAGAGGGGAGGTAATCGAGCATTTTGAAGATAAATGTGCTAGTTTGACTTCACTTGTTCCTTTGCAATTAGTCTTATTTAATGTTTTATTTAGGCAGAAAAAATAGGAATGCATTAATGGAATTCAATGCTGGCATGAAGTTAGGAGCATTTATCTGTCTGGCGATGGAGGAGTAGCAGGCAGCAGGATGGGAAAGAGCTGTTTGTGCTGACAGAGGAGTAATGCAAGTAGTAATAGGTGTTTGTTAGCTATACATGTACTCTGGCTGGAATTTAGAGGGTATCCAGCTGCCAGAAAAATAAGACTTTAAAGTAACCTTCCTGTAAGAGTAGCAGAGGAAAAATGATTTCTGAGGTAGAGGTTGGTCACCTACAAAGCTATTTATACCATTGCCTGGCAGCAACGGCCTTGGTGAGCCTGGAGACCCCTCCAGCATCCTTCGTGCTTCCCATGTGATTACACAACACTTTGCACTTTGGAGAAGAAACACAGGTAGGAAAGCTGCATTTTCTTTCACAAGCCTGTAACAGAGTAAGCCCAAAGTAAATAATATACTCAGGGAATGCAGCTGCCAAATTCTCTATACAACGTGTCTAAGTGATTGTATTCAGAGATGTGTTATTAGCCAGGTTGATCTATTGCTTTGCCAAAGCTGCGAAGGCAAGGCCAAATACTGGAGTTACCTCTGAAAATTCATGATATCATCCTTCAAACTATGCATGATATCATGGAATCTCAGTGATTTCTCAGTAAAACAGTTTTTCAGAACTCTAAATGGCAAAGCAATGTTTTACCTGCCTGCCAAACTTACGCTTAAGGACATCATTATTCTTGTCACATTCAAAAAGCAGTCCAGAAAATTACTCTCCAGTGTTTTGCTTTCCATTAATTTGTGTTTCAGGGGAAGCCTTTTAATAAAGAGAGTCAGGCATCATCACCTCTTTTTAAAAGAGGAGGCATTTTTGTTATGTATTTATTTAGTAGTCATCATTTTTTATCCACTATGTCATTTAGAAGGGAAAAGTTCAGCTCCTATTGCTTATGTAACACATTCTGAAGATATTCAGACCTACAGGTCTCAATACAGGCAATACATTAATGTGAAATGTGTATCTCTCTGCCTGCTTGATTGGGGATAGATGCAGAAACAAATGTGGATATTCTGTTGATTGGAGGATCTAAAGACTGATAGATGAACCTGGGGAGGATCTAAAGACTGATAGATGAACCTGGGCAAGTTAACAGACCAGATGAAAATAAGAAGGGAAAAAGCAGGAGAAAGATTTAAGGTAGAGAGTTAAAAAATATTTTATTATTTCTTCCAGCAGTTTCTCATGGCATGCTGGAGGCCATTGTAGGATATGGGATCTATTCTTTTTGTGATCACAACGATACCAGCTATTCCAAATACTGGGGAAACCACTTTGAACTGGATAGGGTTGAGGGAGGGAAAAGGTGTATAATGATTGAATCACAGAATCATTTAGGGTGGAAAAGACCTTTAAGATCATCAAGTCCAACCATTAACCTAGCACTGACAAGTCCACCATTAAACCATGTCCCTAAGCACCATCTTTTAAATACCACTAGGATGGTGAATCAACCTCTTCAAGCTTGTTCCAGTGCTTGACAACCCTTTCAATGAAGACAATTTTCCTAATATCCAATCTAAACTTTCCCTGGTGTAGCTTGAGGCCATTTCCCCTTGCCCTATAGTTTGTTACTTGGGAGGAGAGACCAACACCCACCTGGCTGCAACCTCCTTTCAGGTAGTTGTAGAGACTGATTAAGTCTCCCCTCCTCAGCCTCCTTTCCTCCAGGCTAAACAGCCCCAGTTCCCTCAGCCTCTCCTCAAAGGACTTGTGCTCTAGGCACTTCACCAGCTTCACTTCTCCATGGTCCCTACCCAGGGACTCTGTGAGTACCTTTGTTGTTTTGTTGTTGTTTGGAGTTTTTTTATAACTGCAGATTTGGGATATTTTGTCACATAAGACTTCAGTCTTGTTTGAAGACTATTAAAAATGTTGACCAGCTCAGGGTGGGAGTGGGTTGGAGTGTGTGTGTGAATGGTATTTCTGAATGTTTTGGAGCTTTGCTGCTTTGGCTACAAAATGAGATGATTCCTTTCTCCTCTTTCCTTCTTTCCTATACTTAGACTATAGCAGGGAATGTTTTTAACTTTCTGAATATGCTGAGATTGTTGCAATGAGCCTTTGGTTGAAGCTGTGATTTCTACATGCTACTGTATTGTCATATTTTTAGAGATTTATTGGAGCAAAGAAGGGGAATTCCACATGGCCTGCATAGAAAGGAAACCTTTTTTTTTGGGGGGGGTGGGGGGTGGGGAAGGGAAAAAAGATGTGCAAGATGCTGAAGGCCATGTGCTGATTTCTTAAACAAAACCAGCTTGTTTTACAGTCAGGTGGAGTTAATGACCAAAAATGCAGTCCATCAAGCCTCTTAAATATTGACTCCTCAGATTGATTCTCTGTGCTCATTCATTTGAGCATTACACTAGCTTGTTTAATGCAGGATCTTCTACCTGAAGGACTTAACATCTGATCATTATATTAAAACAGGTTGCAGCTAGGTAGAAATACTTTTTTTAAGGAAGGAAAAAAAAAAAACAGGAGACATCTTTCAGCTTCTGTGAGCTAGAGACATGAGATTTAAAATCATAATAACTAGAAAAGGTAGCAAACACCTAAACACTACGTAGGTCTTCAGCTTGGCAATAGCGCACCCACTTCTTTCTTGCTCACCAAAATTACCTATCAGCCATTCTGAATTTACTAGCACAGGGGATTATCTGGTCTCCCCAGCAAGGATATTTTACTGAACTCTCTTGACAACCCGACCCTTTCTGTATTTTGTCTCTGTTCCATAACATCTTGCCTGTAAGGACTTTTTTCTCAGAACACCCCATGTCAGTACAAGGTCAACTTTTTGCTCGCTCATGAGGAGATGAGGAGGCTAGAACTACTAGGTCTTTCTGTACAGCTAAGCTTTCTAAATCGGCTGCTTTTGCTAGATTTTTCTCCAACATCTTAATTTCTCATCCTTAATAGGACAGTCAGGAATGAGCAAACACTTCAAAATATGACAGCACCATTTTATAACCTTAGCCAACGTGTTATCCTGTAATGATAATTTCAACACTTCATATTTTTTCTCAGCTGTGTCTGCAGGTTATGGCTGATTTTTTAAAAAAATTTAAATAGGACATTATTCTAATGTGGTTAAAGTATGCCAGCGATCACTGAATACCCTTAGAGCCCTCCTATGGAACGCAGAGTTCTAAAGCTACTGGGAAAACAACTTCACAATTTTTTTCTGTAAGCAACAAGAAAACTTCAGTCATTCAGCCTGAAATGAAGATTTTGTGCTGATGCAATAGAGGAAGTGTGATGTGACCTGCACACGCTCCCTCCTGTGTGGGCTGAGTGCCTCCTTCGGTCAGTGTCACTGGGGCCATAAAAGGGCCAAATCTGGTGAGCACCCAGCCCACTTGAGACCAGAGGGAGCACAAGATCACCACTCCCACAAAGCCTTAGCACGGACCTGAAAGGAAAAATGCAAGTTTAGGTTAAAGGCTATATATTAGCTAACGTTAGAGCTCAAGAAATACTGCAAGCTACTTCTTGCTTTTGGAAGGTTTTGCACAATGGAGTGTGACTGTAGCGTCCTGTGTGATGTAACCCAGAGATGACAAGTCTTAATTCAGAGCAGGGTCAGTGAGGCTCCAGCTGATGCTGAGCTGGGAGAAAACTTTCTAGTACTGCTTGTATACAGCAAAGAAACTCTTCCTCAGCACTATGTGTGGATCACTACCCTCTAGCTTCCACCAACTCCATGGATTATCTCATCATACGCTCAACTGCACCCCAATCATTGTTAACACTAAAAGAAAAAAAAATCCCCAAAAACCCAAAACATTAAAAACTGCAATCACTGAGTTTAATCTGGTGTCAACTCAGACCACTGGAAGATAAAGTAGTTTGTCTCCTCACATCCTGAGTGAAGTAACAGGGATTTCAAAGCAGACTGGTTCAATTGCTGCTGCTGGCAGAGAAATTACCCTGTGCTACGCACCAGACTGACAGAGGGCTTCAGAGACCTAAGGTGAGTCCTTTAAAGTGAGTGTGGATCGCACTGTACAGTGCTGTAGTTTACAACATAAATACACAAAATGTCATTTACCTGCCATTTTTCCCCTACCTAACAGAAAATTACTAATAATGTGGTTTAAGGTGCATATATTCTGCTTTGTTTGCCCATGCCATATTAATTTTCTAAGAAGATTAGTAGGAGGAAGATAGCTGAAGTTGCATAATTGAAAGCAAAGATTGAGGAATACCTGTTGACAGAGGAAACCCGGTTAAGGGCTACGTAGCACTGTATAAGAACTTTGCACCCACTGATGCAACAGTATGGAAAGCTCTCATGAAATACTTACCTGAGACAAGAAGGATTCAGAGAATTTCTTCTGAAACATGTCTGGGATTTTGCCCAACAGGGACCTGTGAAAGCTCATGTGCGTTGGGCTACATGTTACACAGCCTGTGTCTGCCAGTGTTTCTAGTCTCCCAAGCTCTTCTGAATTTGATTTCTGTCTTCTGGCTTTCACACTGTTCCAGTCATTTAGTACAGCTCGCCGCTGAGACAGTATGTGCCGTGATAACATCTATAGCTTTTGCTACTTTCTCCCATCATTCTCCTGCTGCAGCTCTTACTCCCATTCTTGCTCTTCAATAAAAAGTGTTTCTAGGATTTTCCTCTAGTCAGTAAGTAAATTGCTGCTTTATTTCATGACCCATTGTCTTTAAATTTCATTGTTTTTTATCTTACGCAACTGCATGAGTTATGTTCTGGATCCATAGTGGATATGTAATGTCTGTAGAGTGGGAGGAAGAGCACTGGTCCCAAAGAGTTCACTGGCAAAATAAATGAAACAAGACAAAGAGCAGAGGCTTAATATGTGTGATCCCTCAAGGGTCAGAGATCAAACTGGGATCAGAACCTGTTTTCTGACCTCTAGCCCAGGGTACCAAGTCAAGTTCCACACAGGCTCTCCTGTGTCCTTAATTAACATTTGCCTCTTAAGCATTGCCAGATTTAATTTTTGCTGTGTCTTCTTCAATAAATCTACTTAGAATATGTTGGGACTTTTTCCCAAACTGTATGTTAGAGTCCATCTTCTTGCTCTAAATGATGTTCTCAGCTAGAGAGGGAATTTTACCCTTTTAACAGTCCCTATATTTTTTCACTCAGTGTCATGTATTAGGAATTTTTGTCACACACTCTGATTATTCTCTGGCTGTAAAAGCATCTCCACTTGGACCTCTTCCAGAATCTGTGAAGTTTGTATGGTCCCAGTGTTCTGCTTTTTTTGTTGTTTTTTCGGGATTTTTTGTTATTAGCCTCATTTATCCTGGTTCCTACTAGCTCTTCCTAAAAAATAAAATTCAGGTTCTTTGACATCAGTTCCTCATTTCCCCATGTGATCAGGGAACTAAACAGTTGATTTACATATTGTGTTATCATGTCTGTGCTATTGCCTACTTGCCTATACTTTCTCTGAGTTTCTACTGACTTTTTTCAGTTGACCTCTTTTATCTTGCATACTGGCAATGACATCTTATTATCTCTTGATGTGTGCAGTGCAGTCTTCATTCTGTTCTTTGCTTCAGCATTAAATGTAACTCTTTCCTCTCTGCTTTTCTGGCAATATGCTATGCCATGGGATTTGGCATGTTATTAATTTCAAAGGCATGGGGTTTTGTTTTGTGGGTGGTTTTTTTGGGTTTCTTTTCTCTGTTGGGATTTTTTTTTTGGTTGGTTGGGTTTTAGGGGCATTTTTTGGGGTGTGTGTGTGTATGTGTTGTTTTTTTTCCTTTGTTGGTTACTCCTTGCATATCCTTATTCCTCCAAGTTGAATATGGTCTACCCTCATCCACCACCATTGTTCAACACACATTCATCACCATTTAGCATTGGAAAACTAAACAGCAAGTGCAGTACTGTATCTCTTTGAATACTTTTATTTTTATTTTTTTTTTAGTATCAGGTCATCAGGTTTTTTCAGAACTTGCCTTATACCTTCTACAGATTCCCTCTCCTTCCTGAACAAAGGCCTCTGTTGGTGTTGAAGAGCTGCTCATTATGAATCTAATCAGACTGTATCTTAGACTGTCCGCACTTTCATATCTAACATCATAGGAGTGCTGGCTCCTTCGAAGGTTTGCATGGCCCCCTTATTGGGCAATATCTAGGAAAGGTTGTGTCACAGGACATCTAGCACTATTTATGTGTCTCCTCTTTTTCTGATTTGTGATAACACCTCTTACCCAGGGAAGCAGTTTAGAGCATTCTCAACTGGTGGTATTTTGTAGTAGGTCTGAATTTTTTAAAGATGGAGAAACTGACTGTTTCTTGAAGTTGGGTGACCTATCTTCTCTAAACACCTAAGTCTATTTATCTGTTATAGCATATCTTGTTGCCAGTGAAACCTCTGCACTCTTTGTAGTCTGCCTTTCCATAGTGAAGTGTTTCTGTCCTACTGTGGCTAATCTGAAGCACAGTAAGAGAATACAGATCTCTTGAATCTCAATCTGCAGAAGACCAGTGGCCTGTAAAGCTCCTTAGCTTTCTGAAAAGAAGGTGTGTGAGTCAGGTAAATATACTAAAAGAAAATTATAAGCAAAAGAGAAACAACTATAGTTGCATTTGCAAATGATTCTTCATTTATAGGGGGGAAAATTACATCCCAAGTAATCACAATAAAATTCAACAGGGTGTCGTGAAAATAGGTTCTGATTGTGAGATCCTTCTGGAAAAAAACAGGTTCTGGTGAAGGGGCCAGAAGCATTTGAACCAAAGGACTGGATGCTGAAGCAGTGCATCTGTCCAGGCTGTTTGCAGGAGCTATAGTAGGTGGTTACATATGGGAAGGTCCCTGTGTTATACAGAGGTTTCAAATCAAGTGGAGTTAGACTCCAGGTTTATTCCAGGCCTTGATTACTTGTGTAAAAATTGGCAGATGTAGTTTTGCTGTGGTAAGATCATAATGTTACTGATTTTGCAATTCTGTTGGAACACAAGAGGACTTAAAGGCTTTTGTTGTCACAAGACTTGGCCCTCTGCTGTTATAGGATGTAGGATGGCTCTAATCTCATAGAAAACACAGATTGCCTGAAATTGATTGTGGACGCACTCTCTGTTTTTATTTTTTTAACCTAAATTTGTTTTTTCATCAAAGGTTTTAAAAAAATTTCGGAGTGTTTTTTTTAATCTTTTATGTGAAGCATGCCTTTTGAAGCCCAGCTACACCACTTATTACTGAAGCTAAATCATTGCCTGCCACCCACACTTGAATGCCCCTTCCCAGCTCCCTTAGGGATTTATTTCATCCAATTACCACAAATGCTGGGCAAAGCTAGCCTTTGAGATAGACTCACGGACTGGGGAGCAAATGCCTTCCCTTGAGTCCTTGAAGAGCTCTTGGAGCATCAAGACTGATAGTCCTGCCAGACGTTGTCTCGGTCCTGATTAGATCCTGCCTCACTTTATCATCTTGTTTACAGTGAGATTTTCCTTAGGAGGAAGAAGAAATCAAACAGCTGCTTTTCTATCAATTCTCATTTGGGAAAGGTAGTGCTGGATACAGATATTTTCGAAATTAAGGCCAGAGGATCTGCTTTCTGCTTTCAATTCCCAGCTCTGCTATTCATTCCTTCTGAACTGAGGCAAATTACACTTTTTTTTTCCTCAGCATTTTCGGTTGGTTTTCTGATTTTTATCTTTTTTCTGCTTGCTTTTTAATCTATTTAGACACTGTCTTGTATGGTTTGCAGTCAGTCCTATTTTGCTGTAAAAGAGCTGAAGTGCTGATACCCCCAAAGTCATAGATTTTAAAACGATTTCATTCCCAACGTGTCTGAGAGGTGTTTCACAAGTGTCAAGGCACACAGTTCCTCTTGTAATCAGGGGAATGTGTGGAAGGTCACACTTTCTGGTCTGTGCCTCAGCGAGGAAGGTGTCTCTCAAAAGCCATAGCCTGCTACCTGAGATGGTGGGCTCCTGTTCACTAGAAGCAGAGTAAGTGTTGGGTAACTTCTTCTTAATGGGACGTGAAAAATGATACTGTGTGAATTGGGTAGAAAGACGTATTCCCAAAGACTAATAGTTCAATTCAAAATTACCTTGAAGGCAGCATGATGGATTGCAAGCAGAATTTAATCTTTAATGAGTTCCTTTTCTGACTTTATGAAGTCCAATGTGGCTTGGTATTTTTTATCATCATTTGTTAAAAGTCAGCATCCCTTTGGTTGAAATTCATGTTCAAACCAAGAAGATAATTTTTGAACTCTCAGGAGAAAAGCAAAGCAAAGAATGGAGACTGTTTTGGGGGGTTTTGTTAGTTGTTTTTTTCTCTCTCCAGTTTTGGTTCCCATTGTCCCGACACTACCATGTTAATTTCTAAGACTCGTACATTTGCCATTCAAATCCAGGGAGGTGACTGTGCCCCTGCACTTGGCATTGGTGAGGCTGCACCTAGAGTACTGTGTTCAGTTTTGGGCCCCTCACTACAAGAAAGACAGTGAGGTCCTGGAGTGTGTCCAGAGAAGGGAAACCAGGCTGGTGAAGGGACTGGAGAGCAAACCATAGGAGGAGCAGCTGAGGGAACTGAGGTTGTTTAGCCTGGAGAAGAGGAGGCTGAAGGAGGACCTCAGCCTACAATTATCAGCAGAGAGTTTGGTGTTGATCTCTTCGCCTGAGTGACAGGAGATAGGACAAGGGGGAATGGCCTCAAGCTGTGCCAGGCAGGTTCTGATTAGACATTAGGAAAAAATTCTTCACCAAAAGGGTTATCAGGTATTGGAACAGGCTACCCAGAGAGGTGGTTGAGTCACTGACCCTGGGTGTATTGAAAAAGATGGGTAGATGAGGCTCTCAGGGACACAGTTTAGTAGACTACAGGTATGGTTGGACTCAGTGATCTCAAAGGTCTTTTTCAACCTAGTGATTCTGGATTCTGTGATTTGAAATTATATTGTTATCTTTTCCATTCCTTTCATTTCTAGAGTTTTTATAAAAGAACTGTGTTTCTGGAAAAAGAAAGAAAGGTACCAGCAAATATCCAGGCAATGGAGTGGTTCCCAAAACATCACTTCCATAAATGCTCATCAGCCATTTTGAAATGTCTCTGTGAGGAGAAATAATTCCCAGTGACATCAAGTAATCAGTCGTACAACATCAATTATGAATAGCCAACAGAGAACGTGCTACACCATTGCAGTTGTTAGTAATAGTCAGTGAGTGTGCTGTATGTGGCAATAATTGACTTCACACTCCTTTGCATGACAAAGCTGTTTCTTAAGGTTTGACATCTGTTTCCAAGATAGCACACAGGACTGAATCTGTTCGTTATAATTGAGTATTTCACTTATGTGCTGGCATTCCCAAGTGATGATGGACCACATACGGTTGTGACCCTGCATACACTGAATTGCTAGTGAACCTGTAATTTTACAGAAATGAACACATCATCTTCATGGACATCTTCATGAGGCTGAGAATTTGGGAGCTGCCACTGTCAGTCCCATTCAGATGCCCTGGTGGCATTTTGATTGAACTTGGAAATGTTTGGGTGCCTCTCTGAGGTTTCGTAGCACTTCAGTAGGTTGGTAACTTAATCTCTGCTCAGTCAGACATTGTTTTGAAGGTGCTTATAATTTAGAAACAGTTTACTATTTAATTTTGATGCACAGATGTAAGATAAAAGACAAACTTGTAATGCCTTCCTTTGAAATCAATCATCTTCTTAAAACAGACCCAAAGTCTCTGACCCATGAGTCACAATGCTCTATGTGCTACATGTGATGTGCTACATGTGATGTGATAGAGTGAATTTTCACAAGAAGTTGGGAGAGGACACAAGCAGGATAGCATACCCAAACTAGCCAAAGGAATATTCCATACCATATGATGTCATGCTTGGTATACAAAGAGAGAGCTGGTTGAGAAGGAGGGATCACTGCTTGGGGATGGGCTGGGCATCAAGTTCCAGGTGGTGAGGAAATCACATTGTCTATCACCTGCTTTGTATATTCCTTTGGAAAGGTTGTTGTTATGTTCCTCTCCCTTTGCTGTCCCAGTAAACTGACTATACCCCAACCCATGAGTTTTGCCTTTTTCTTTGGATTCTCCTCCCCATCTCAGCCAGTGGGAGAGGAGTGAGCAAGCAGCCATGTGGTACTTAGCTAGTTGGTCAGGGCTAAACTGCAGCATGCTTAGCAGTTGAGTGCTTAGCATGTCACTGCAACTGTAGGTAGAAATAATTTGTCATGGAGACAAAATGAATATTTTTTTTTAAAAAAAAAAGGTTTGCTGTATGTGCAGGAGTTCTCACTGCATTCATAAAATGCCACTTTCGTTAGAGTACCTGGTCTGCAAGGTTTTTTGTTATGCTCAATGGAGAAATATGGCAAAAGGATAGAGAATAGTAAAGCTAATGTTTTCAAATTAGTTTTGTAATTAAATTCTTCTCTATCACTGCCTTTGTGATGAGGAAATTTTGCTGAAATACTTTTGCTCCAAATTAAATATTAGAATGTGCGTTACTTTTTAAATAACTTATGAAGAATATGGGGCTTTTTGATGGAAAAAGAAAGCCACTTCTGAAGGTCCAGTTCTGTGCTCTTTTAATTTGATTAAACTTCTAGGATGTGGATGACATCCTTGCTGTTCCCAATGTGCCACAAGGTGCAGTGGCAATCTGTGTGATGTCAAATGAAGACCTTCTAGCCATTCATGCTTTGCAAGGCTAGCAGTGTCAGACTAACTCACATTTGTGAGTCTGATGCTAATTCAGACGCTGGCAGGGATGATTTTGGCTGATCGGTAGTTGCTCTGATAACTTTTATTGGATCTTAGTGCCATGTTTTATAGCTACAGGTTCTGGAGAAAAGTATTATTTATAGATGGAAAAGAAGGACAAGAGTGTATATGTGCATAAGATAAAGGGAGAGAGAGCTTGTTTATGTGAACAAGTTTTGTAAGCAAGTAAGGAAAAAAGGATTAATTGTTCTGCACATCATTTCTCGCTCTAAGACAATCTTTTTCCAGTCAGGTTCCTAAGCTAGTTTTAACAAAAGCAGCTGGTAGAAGCAGGCCAGGGAGGTAGATCTCATTTGTATAAATATTTCAGTCAGAGAATGACTTGGTCTCAGTATTCCACTCTAATTCTCATTAGTTCTGTAAGAATAATGGTTGTTTTAAGTGTTTCATTAGTAGCTGTGTGGCTCTGCTACCAGCTACCCAGCTGCTGGTATTGTAAGCACTTACCTCATTACTAGACATCTGCAGAAAAGCAGGGTGCATATGTGCAGTGGAGCCCATGAAGAGGGAAATCACGGAGCTCGTGCATTTATGCCTCGCTTGGCACCTCCTTCACTAGCTCCACTGAGCAGCCTGTCAACCCTGGCAGGTAGGACAAACCCCCACCTGTGTTTTCTCACATGTAGCTTGTGGATAAAGCACTGGTGGCGGCGTGCAGATTTTTGCAAGGTGACAAACTTGGTATAACACAGCCACCATTTCTAAAGGCGTTTAATGAAATGTAATAATACATTTGGAAGCCTAAGTTAGCAAATGACTCTTCATCATCCACTGACAGATTAAATATCATTACTGAATTGGTTTCCAGGGATTACTAATAGCTTTTAGATATGCTGCTCTGATGTCACAGATCTCAAAAAGACCCCACTGACCCCACCCTTTGAATCAAACTTGCTGCAGTCCTGCAGTAGACCAAATGTACTTTAAAACGTTCAGCGTAGCACCACAAAGGAGCCCAGATTTTTTAAGTATTCTGTTAAGTGCCTGTAAAGTGTGTGATGAAGATGGATAGGACAGTTTGGTATAGAAGAAGCTGCTTTTAGGAGCCATCTGTGGTTTTACTGATGAGAATGAATTTTAACTAATGAAAACTTCAGTGATGAATGTTGTGCATATTGCAGCAACTACACAGTGTGATTAGATTTTATATAGTAACTTAAGAAAGACAGGTGGAAAATCTGGTAAGGAACATCTGCCTTGTTTTGGGTTGCAGTTGCACAATGTTTTTCGTTGTATTTTATTGTTGTTGGTGGTGGGTTTTGGGTTTTGTTGTTGTTCTTTTTCCAAACAGATTTGGCTTCCCTTTCCTGAAAACACCCAGTTTGTTGAAATATTTTCCAGGTGCTGGAGAACTAGAGTTCATACTCTGGAAACCTCCAGAGGTGGGATGTCAGCCAGGTTATGGACTCCACGTATCTATACTCGTGAACTGATCAGATTCCCATGACAGCCAAAGATACAAAGGAGACAACTGCAGCAAATTCACCTCTGTCTGATGTATTACACTTGTGCACCCCAGGCTACAACCACTGCGTTAACTGTTGAAAGTGTGTAGGCACATATGTTATGCCCAGCATGGGATTCCTCTGTCTGCCTTTATCTCCCTGGAAATGAAAAAGGACTTTCTTTTAAATTTTTTTTTAGTTTTAACCTGGTGTTATTTTATAGAAGAGATTACCTTGAAGTTATTTCCCACCCCCAGCCTCCCTCTCACTCATTCCCATGGTCACCATGCTTTTTAATTTCATGTATGATGGCACAATACCATAGAAACAGTAGCATCAGTCCCTGTAAGTCATTTCCTTTTGTGCTTGTCATCTTATTTTGGTTCCTGGTGATGTGACCCCACGATACATTGTTTACATGCTTTATGTAGCCTTCTGTAATGCTTTGCTTTACATTTTAAAAAAAATGCAGAAAACAAACTGCAACTGGTCTATTCAGCGTGTTTCTAGGTAATTGCTGCTTATCTGAATGTGAAGCACAGAAGGGAAAAAGAAATGCAACTGTCAACCTTGAACACCTAGAAAATGCTGGATGTTTAAAAGCTGGGAGGTTAAAAATTTGTATTAAGTACCTCTGAGTCTTCTTATGAGCTTTTGAGCATTAGTATTATTCTAATTTTTCTTTGGGAAATTTTTTTTCAAGTGAATGTCAAGATTCCCTTGAAATAGGGCAAGTCTAAGAGATGGCATTTTGAAAAAACATCAGATGTTACCTAGAGCATTACATGAGGGTGCAGGTTTACTCACAACACCTTCCTGGGACGCAAGTCCCTTTTCTCTTAGCTCTGTTACATTTAGTTTCCTCTGAGGTTCTGACCATCATCATAGTGGCCAGGTATTACATCCATTTTCATGGTAAGTGGGTATCCCAGGTGTGTTAATTATCAGTGTGCAGGGATATACGTAATTGGTACAGCAGAAACTATATGACCTTTTTAATGCGTTGACATTATCATCGTCTTTCCGCTATTTGAATTTTCTGCAGCTGCTGTTTTCTGATACACTGAGTTGATGTGATCCTTCACAGGAGACCTTTTCTGAAAGAAGAGAGAAATAAGGCTAGAAGAGGGAGGAAGGCCAGTAGAAGTTGCTTTTATTTTCCTTCTTCCCTTGGCTCTAAATGACAGGGGAAGATGTGTGGAGAGAAAAAAGAAGAAGAAGGAAAAAAAAAAAGTTAAATGAAAATTAATGTGCTTGCATAGGGACTTGGTCACCAGTGTCTAAACCCCAGCACTTCAATACTTAAGACTTATAGGTCTGGGTAAACACGATTACCTCAAGTTTTATAAGTTATTAGTATTTTGTAGGGAGATTTTAACACAACACTAAAGACAAAAGGTTATTTTCAGAGCTTGGTTAAGTTTTTAATCGCATCCTTAGTGTCCAAGAATGACTTTTCAGTGAGGTTGAGGCAGACAAAAGTATCTGAAGTGTGGAGCCATGCAAGATTGCTGAGCAGTGATGACTCATGAAAGGGCAGTGGATCATTAGAGTGGGCAGTTGGAATTTCATGTTGTTCAACTTTGAAATGTTTTTCTGTGTGCTTATTATCTGGCTTATTCTTCAAAAAGAAATAAATTCAAAAAGGCTTCTGTTGCATGAAATTGCTTGAATTGTGTATGAAATTGTTCTTCAGAGACTGAACATATATGCAAGCTCACTCCTGTTAAACTAGGTATTTGATCTGAAGGAACCTGCACAGATAATTTTAAATGGCGTGCAGAACGCTACAAACTTAGGTTTAATTTATTAGCATTTATGTTTCTAGCATCTATTATATTACTTTGTTTCTTACTAATCACTTAACAGTGATATATCTCCCCAGTAAATCTTTCAGCAGATAGGCTTTTTAAATGGCAAACTCCTCTTGCACAACTATAAAAAAAAAAAGATATGTTGGCTTTTTGTGAGTAAATGTTACAGCTCCTGTACTTACCCTAACACTTAAACTCTTACTCTACACTATTGTTCTTAACTGCTGGCAGTTCTCAGTTGGGGAAAAAAATGGAGCTGCCTCAGTCAATGGAGGCAATTTGCAATGGCAGCACATGTTGCAGCATAGGCTGGAGTGTGTGTGTCTGACTGGTCCCACTTTAACTGCTGAATAATTAAGGTTATAATAGGTGCTAGCCATGCGTAAAAGGTTACAGAGCATCTTGATTTCTGACTTGTTACTGACATTCGAGATGTTTAACATCTCATAGCATCAAGACCCTTCTAGGGAAAGCTGGGGTAGCAGCATCTGTACATACTGTTCTGACAAGCCATGTTTTCATACACCTAAATAATACTGGTGTGTCCAACTGAATTCCATCTAATTTCCATTGTTATAGTTGTTGGCTTGCTCACCACAGTAATTCTGTTGTAGAATTATTTTACAGGATGAGATGGAAATTTATAAGATGGCAAGGAAAGAGAGTTACCATCTAGTATTTTGTTATTCAAATACAATTCACTAGGATTTGGATTCAAAGAGATTTCTGATAATTCTTTTTCTAATTCTGCCTTTATGAATGGTTAGGTTTTCTGCTGTTATTAGTTGCCAGATCTTTGGGGAAGACAAGGAAATGTTATTAATTCTGATAGAAGAAACTATCCCTAACAATTCAGGTGTAGGGTGAGGAATAAGAATGGGGTAAACTAGACTTTACAGAGGAACACCAGAGAAAGAATGCTACAGTTCTTCAAGCTCTTGAAGGATTTTAAGAAAAAGTGCATGGGTGGGAAGAGGGACCACCTTACTCATGTATCATTAGGATGCTTTGAACTGAAAGCGTGTGGTAAAACCTTGTCTTTTTTTAACGGCTTGTTTTAAGTTGGAAGGAATTGATGTAGAAACTACATTGTGGTCACAAAAAGTTCTCACAGCCTCATTTTTGGAGCTGACACTGTGCTGGCAGAGACTTTGTCTGTAGAGATTTAGGGCAGGACCTTGACATTTTCAAAGAGGTATCAGTACTGTGAGTACATTTTCTCTCTGTGAACTCTGCATGTATAAGCAACTCCGTGTGCAGGCCGCTTAGCCAGCTGCTGATCTTGTATGTAGCAAATAATTATTCGTACAATTAGCAGGCATAAATTTGGCTGCCCTTTGAAAAAGGTGTTCTTCAATATCAAAGCAATGCAGTAAATGGATCCTTTTTTTGTTGTTCCCGAGGTGAGCCTGGATCTGCTGTTTAACTTGCTTATGTACAGATGGTTTTCTGGATGTTTCTTCCACAGCATCCAAAGATCCTAAAGCCCACATGTGTTGCACTTGAATACATTGCATTGAACAGATGTGATGTACGCCAAGTCACTGCAATGCTACATGAAATTAAGGACAGGAATCAAAGGTACCTTTCCACACTGAAATCATATGAGGCGATTCCAAATATTCAGTGGGGTGAGGAAATAGTCAAATTGGAAGCAAAACAGAAAGGTGGATGAACTTGTTTTAGAAAGATTGCCAAGGGATCTTAAACCCCTACAAGAGTTCAGAATCTCAATTTTTCTGTCTCACATGAAAAACAGAACTCCCATCACCAGTGCGTGCACCAAAGGGACTCTGGTTTTTTTTTGTCTAAGACCATGATTTAGAACTGTTGAGTGTTTCTGAAAGCCTTCATATGGGCCTGTTGATTATCAATCGTTTTGCATCATTTATACTTGCATCCACCTGATTTCAACATCTGGTTTCTCATGGGCTGCTGCAGTCAGGGATTAATCCTGTGTGTTTTTTGTCAGGGCTGGCATTCCTTGTATTTTCACAAGGAACAAATCCTTCAGTTTTTTAGACGTGGGAAATCCTAAATCCCAGATGTTTCATAGTAAGGTGATTAGAAAGGCCTAATATAATTAGAATTACATTTTAAAGGCCTAATATTTTTAGGATGCCAGAACTAGGACATAATTGCCTGTGTCTGGCCGGATTTTTTTCCTGTTTGTTTTTTTTAAAGTGGTGATTCAATTTAACTTTTCCTTGAAACAGATCTGAGTTTCCTTAGGTATTCAGCCTTTTAAAAGCCCTTTTTTTAACCTAAAGATGTCAATTTTTACTTTGATCTGGAACAAACATAGCAAGTTCCAGAATTTGGACCAAATAAGATTACAGTCCCATTTTCCTGGTAACTTTGGTTTATGTCTTGCTTGGGAGAAGGATGCCACATACTTATTTGTAACAGTCTGTATTTTTTGTAGTACCTTGGGATGTGCTGCAGGTATCCCATTGTCCTGGTTCTGTCCAGGCCAGAGTCAACCTCCCCAAGCAGCCAGCACAGGTGAGCTGAGTTGGCGTGGGCTGTTTTCCACACCACCTGACATTACTTCCCCATAAATGGGGATGGTTGAGGGGGTATGGACTGGGTGTCTCCAGAGCAGTCTGAGTATGGCTGGGGTATTGGATCAGTTGGTTGGTCTTTGCATTGGGAAGCACTCTGTAATTGTCAGGTCAGTAATGTACTCTGTGTTATCACCGGGTGTGAGTGTAATTGGCTGTTACTGTTCTACTTTCACCATGCTTTTGTCAGTGAACTGTCCTTATCCCAACCCACAGGGGCTCTGTCTCTTTCTCCTCCTGGAGTGAGTGAGCAGTCTGTGGTGGTCAGCCAGTGTTTGGGGCTGAACCACCATGCCCATCAAAGTGATAATGTTCCACTCCTGCTTAACTTACATGATTTGTCAAAATCAAAGCATACAATGGCTTGTATTGTTGGAAAAATCACAGTGTGAGGTAGTTTAGGAATTGAGGGGAGTGATTTGTTTAAATATAGAGCATTTAAGGAGAAGAAATTTGGGGCAGCATAAACATTAAGTTCACTCACATTTCATATGTGACGACATATTGAAAAGAGAAAACTGTTTATCATCCAATACCGTGGACCATTTTTAGCTGGTAACTTTGCAGTAAGGTTTGCAGAAGTTATCAGATGAAAGGGTCTATAATATAACTTCAAAGCACACTTTGCTTCCACTGCTTGGTGTTGGGAAGTTCTGGTCCTTGCTCTTAAGATATGTCCATCAGATTCAAAGGAATTCTAGAAAAATAGTAATATATAAATGATAACATTAAGAGAGAAAACTAAGGGGGTGGAATTTTTCCTAATATTTGTCCTCTTTTGTAGGTAAATGGTAGTACCACTTGCTTTCTTGACCATAGCCAATGCCTCTTCACTCTGACAGCTGCTATTTTCTGCATGTGCCTGACTGAATCCCAGTGCTTGACAGCATCTCTATCCACATGGCCTTACACCCTGCTTTCTAATTTTGGCTTCTGTGAACAAAGTAATTTCATCCAGGTGATCTTCCTTCACATTCATTTCTCTCCATTGTCCACTGCTAAATGCCTTTGTCACTTCAGATTGACACGGACTTTAAATCAGCTAACTTCAAAGCCAACATAGATTTGCTTTTCAGCGTTACCCATGCTACCCTGCATCTCATCCTTGCAACTGGGCTGCTTATAGCCACAGGCTCTGCCTGTATGGTTTGTCCTTTACGCATGCTCATGGCCAGCCATTTTCTTACTCCTCTCCAAATTAATGCTAATTGCATTGCACTGCTATTCTCACAAGAAAATCTAATTGTATGCTGCTGATGTATCCTGGTTGGCTAAAAAACCTTATTTGGGAAACAGAGCTTCTGTTGTGCTTTTTTTAATTCTGAGCTCTGTGCTTATATTTCATGTCTTCTTGGAGAGTATTTTAATGCATGTTGTTTTCCCAGCAAAAGGGCTGGAAACTAGATGTTTTGGTTTTCTTTCTTTTTTCCTTCTTCTTCTAAGACATTAAAATTTCAGTGTACTCCTATGATTCCAGGAGCTAGTGCTTTGAGAAATGTGCCAGACCTCTGCATCCCGTGCTACAATGTTCCCTAATTTCAGTGCATGCTTTAGGAATGCTGGCAGACTGATGAATGCAGAGTGCACAAGTAACCTCATGGCCTCCTCGGTATGGGTTTCCCTTCATCCCTTTGACTCTGGAAAAGATGCCTTTATGATTTATTTATTTTATTTATTGATCTCTTTCCTTCACTTCTACAAAGGCTACACTGAAGCATATATCTTTAAAAAGAAATGAAGAACATCCAGCACGCTCGGGTAAAGAGTGCTCGCTTTCACTAGAAAAGAAGGATTTCTGCATGAGAAGTTTACCCATTTGTCTAGTGGCCATAATAAACTGCAGGAACTGCAGCCACCTGGAGAGCCAAGGCAGGAGAAAGGAAAGGGAATTGAGTAGCTGAGCCCTTCAATAAGGAGTGCTAACACAAAGACTACATTTGCAGAGAAGGGCCCTGTGAAGAAAGAAAAGCAATTTTCCTTTGAGAAACCTAAAGAAAGGGTAAAAGGGTATTGCAAACCCACAGTGTTTGGGAAGGGTTGAGGCAGTGACAGACTAGATTAAGCTTATCTGTGGTCCGTGTTCCTCGGGAGAGACTCTTCCATTTGTTTGGCATGGGGTTGGGTGACAGGTCTAGTGCTGCTTCGATTCACAGAATTGTAATCTAGAAAGAAAAAGGTTTTCTCCAGCTTTGCCAGATAGATGTTAAAAAAAAAAAAATGCTGCTCCTCAGCAGAGGAACACTGAAATGTTCACCCCAGCCAGACAGGCATGGAGTGCTCAATCCAGGTGAGGGATCTGGCTGCTTCTGTACGAGCCAAAGTGGCAATGTGGAGTGCTGTGATAAAATCCAGACCCTACCACAGGGAAGCTCTAATTTTTGAAAGGAAGACAAAAAATCCTTTGTTGCCTTTCACAAAGCATGGCTGTCCCTAAAGACACAGCTGACAAAGATAATTCTTGGACCTCTGTTGACCATTTGGTGTTGCTTGCCCACCAGACAGTACTTGCAGGTTGTTCTCATTCTGAGGCTGTAAAGGTACGGTCCCCAGCTTCTGGCCCGTTCTGGGAAGTGTGTTGCCATGCTTTGCTCCACACGGTCCCTCTGCCAAGGTGTTCAGGGATACATATTTTAGTGCTGTTCAGCTACTTGGCCTCAGCTTCCCATGCTGGGGCTAACAATGTTGAATGGAGCTATGGGGAACAGAAGAGCTTATGAAGTGGTGCTTAGCTGTGTGATAATTTCCTGAGTGCCAGTGCTCAAACCTCCAACAGATTAATTTTGTGCTAAACAACATACTACTTATTTGTGAATAAAGTCCCTGATCTAACTGCTGTGGCTAGAGCTGCACTGAACTGGTAACCTTTTTTGACTGGGCATGGGGAAGAATAGAACAAAATATGTCTAGAAGAATACATTACATGATCAAGCTGGTCTGAGAAAGCTCTGGTTGAACAGAACTGTCATTGACTCAGGCATCCTGGAGGTTATTTTCCTTAGGAGATAATATAATTATACAAATTATAAATGAAGAGAAGCTATTGAAGTAATTTTGTCCTTTCCATGACAACACAGTGCTCTGACACCATTCTCTCCTGATTCTCTGTGAACCTACTAGCACTTAGCCATTGGATATTAGTTTGCTAAAATTAATCCGTAACTTCGAACCCTTCTGAGTAACAATGAGATAAACATGTAACTCCCCAATAGTTCTGGCAAGTTAGCTAAATTATGTGAAAGCACCTAAGAGTTTTTGAGGTTTTTTTGAAGGGGGTAAATTGGAGCGGGGAGTGGTCAGTAAAGGTCATATGTAATCTCTTGTATTTAAGGTCTATCATTGCAGTGGTGAAAGTAGAACAACTCTACAAGAGCCTTTTAAGGAATGGATCCCATGGTAGGATTGAGAGCACACTTTCTAACTTCTGTGAATGTAAGCCTCCTTGAAAGGATCTCATATTCATCTATCTTGTGATGTGGAAAATCCTAAACTTCCCTTTTCCCAGGTGAAGTGTTGATGCATGCTTCATGACACCTTTTTTCTGTGATCCCATGTGACCAATCCTAAACAACCAGACTCACTTTGCTATTTTATCTGAGGCCTGGAAAACTTCTTGAGACCAGTCCATCAAGGTAACAAAAACACATTTCTTTTCTTCTTTGGAAGAGGAGGATGTTCAAAATCTGGCAACCAGACATCACTACATACATTGGTGTCATAAATGTGCCTGTGGAAATTCAATCTGGTTATGATTATTGGAAGACCAAAAGACAAGCAAAGCATGCTAAATAACAATAAGCTCTAATATGCGTCATCAGCTTTGAAAACTTCAGCCTGAAAGGCTTATAGTTAGTTTCTCCAACCATCTCCAGTTAAAACCACTTGTGTTGTCTCATCTATTTGTATTCATGGAAATTACCCTTTATTTGTTGGAGAATACACTCCAGATTTCAGATTTTATCCACTGAATGTTTATATAAACTTATCTGTAGAAGATGAATGTCTTACTGGCCTTTATTCTTCTGGAGATTGACAGTGGGTCTTGCTGCCTGTTCCAGAAAAAAAAAGCCAGTATCTGAAGTGGACCTTGTGAGCCCTGAATGATAGCAAGACAATTAGGTAAAAGTGGAGGAAAAATATTATGGTCAAAATATTAGTTCTTCCACAAACTGCCTAAGTGATGATTTGTGTAGGACACTTATGGTGCTATATGATTGCCTAGAGTGGCACCTCCTGGTGCCACTTGTGATGGCTTTATTATAATCTGAGACATTTGGGTCCTGATGGCAAATACAATGAAGATGGTGGGATTTGAGACAGCTCTTTCTTGAAGATGGCAATTGGAGACTAGATGGGGCATCCCATGGTAACTAAAATGATGCCGGATGAATGCCACCCTTCATGGGCAAAGAAGGGGGAAATCATCAATACTCAAGAGTACTGGTACCTCAGTGTAGCTCTTGGGCACTTAGCTTCCAAAGGGCATTAAAACCCCTGAGGGGGCACCTGGCAGTACAGGAGGACATGTGAGTTGTCTCAAAATTCAGCAAATCTACTGTGCTTAGCTGGTGAAACAGTGCTGAACACAGAGATATCTTTTAAATCCTATTTCCCTCCCAGTGTTAAATTCCCAGGTGCTAGTCAGTTGGGCCTCACAAATACATGAAGACTGAAGCCCTCTCCTGTCAGCACCTGTCTGGGACCTTGCTGTTAAAGCACAACAGTTCTCTCTTTATTGCCATTCATGCTACTCCTTTTTCCCCAGAGGGATGCTCTAAGCCCTGTCTCCAGAGGTGGAAATGCAGAATATGTTTCTGACATGCTCCCTGCTCTGCATGCGAATCCCTAAATGCTGCTGCAGCAGCACTGGCAGAAACAACCACTCTTGCATTCTCTGCCTGGATGTGTTTGAACACTTGTGTGATTAGACTAGCTGAAATATGACATGTGTCTGTAAAACTGAAAATGGGTTTTCACAGCCTGCTGGCCTTCAGAGAGGCTGTGTGGGCTGGATGGATCACTATCAGGCAAGGGATGCAAATGTTTGCAGATTGGTTTTTGGTTTTTTTTTCTTTGGGAGAAGATGGTGTAACAGAGATTCAACTAAAGTTCTTTTTCCTCTGCAGAACTTTCATTACAGAAGCCCATAGGCTTCTCAGTGCCTATAATCTGTTTGTTGCTTCCTGCCAAAGCAGCGCAGCCTTTCAGATTCCTCTCTGCCAGTATCTTTTGCAGGAGAGAATGGATTCCTCTTTAATAAGGCAAGAGGAACCTTTGTATAATTTAGGCTTTGTGTGTTACCAACAAGGTGTCAATTTTCTTCTGTAACTTCTTCCACGCTAAAATCAAAGGCATCTTCTTCAAAGATATGATTCTACCCCTTCCCTTCCTTCTGCTCAGCTTCTCTGGCTTAAGCAAGCTCCCTCTGAGCATTTAATATTAAAGGTCACACCTATTTTAGATCAGATGCAAATGGTTTCCATTGAGTTCTTGTAACCCTTCTTCTCTAAGTCTGTGTTCTCCATCTCCTGGCACAACATTTTGAGTTCCTCTGGGAGATAAGGAGACAAGGTGGATGTGGGTGGCCACAGGCACTCACAATAATGTCTTCTGCTATTCGATAGTAACAACAGTTTGATAGTAACAAAAATCACTGGGATGTTTTGCTCAATAAATGCCAGAGATTTGGTACATGCAGTTGGGCAGGTTGTGCCTCTTTAAAGGCCAGGTTTCTAGCCCAAGCTCTGCCAAGCAGGAAGTTTTTTCAGCTTCTAAGCCAGCATGTTTTCTGAAAGAGATCTCTGCTTGCTTGCTTCTCTGGGGTAGGAATGCAAGAGTAACATCTTGCTAAGATACAGACGCATAGAGGTCGGATAATATCATGAATTGGTGATCTGAGGGGGATTTATGTTCTATTTAAACATCTTATGCCCAGCACGGCCTGGTTTGTTTGGCACAGCAGGCAGTTGTGTTTTAGTGAGGGGCAGAGAAGGGGCAAGAAAGTGCTAGGATTGTCCTGAGCTGCTTCTGAAAGATTAACAATTTTGGTTGAATTTTAGCTGTTTCTGGGGCTCCCCACAGACACTTGTGCTCCAGATCTGTCACTGAGAGATTGAAACACCAAGAGAAATGCTAGCGTTAATTAAAAAAAATAGGTGGACTGTCCTCTCCTGCTGTCACCCACCCAAGATTTCCTGTGAAAAATGTTTACTTCAGAGAAGCAGTGGAAGTGCTTGTAAAAACTGATCATTTGACTTCAGGTAAAAGATGGTCTGACCAGATTGCTTTATCTAAGCTTTAATGCATTTCTGTGCTTCTCACAGAAACTGTTAATGGTGTTACTGTGTTAATGGTGATGTAACTTCTGCCTGTTTTTATAGAAAACAACATGTAAATAACCCATTCTTGTTACAATAACATGGTCTTCCCATTTTAAATTGAAAACATGTCCAAGTTAAGAAAATAAATGCCAAAGCTAGTTGTCTTCACTTCTGCATTCTTCAGCTACTCCTGTGACATATTTGGGATCTGCCTCTGCCAAGCTGAATTCCATTTTGATGGCTGAGCCCCTCTGCCTTTCAGGATAATTTGGTATTTCAGTCTTTTTCATGATCTTTCTGCAGCAGAGATTGGATGCCAGTTGGGGTGTAAGAAATATTTGCAACCCTGTGGTCCGAGGTGGGTTGGCTGTTCCCAGTGTAGTGGCTGTGAAGGCGGTAGCTGCAGCGGGGCAGCGCTGTGCCACTTCTCGTACACCTCAAGGAAGGCAAGAGGAAAGCACTGATTCCTCCATCTCCATCCCCCAAAGCTTCTCCTGGGTGTGTTACTGGTTAGAGAAAGCAGCTCAGGCAAGGCTGTACTCCATTGCATTGTGTGTTTTGTCCAGGAAGAGCCGCGTGCAAAATGTTTTCTTCTAGGGACTGATCTTTTGGGGTGACTTCAAGGTAGAGGGATGGGGTCTGAGAGCCTTCCAGCTGCAAAGGATGGACTTTTCTGGGTTTTAAAATCAGGTGTTTTCCTGGCCAAAGAGGTAGCAGATTGTCACGTTCTCACTAGAAGACAGTTGTAAAGAGGGAACTCAGGGAGGGAGACCTTTTTATCCTGTGCATGCACTCAAGGGAGACAGAAGACTAAGATCACTCACTGGGAAATTGAATCTGAACTACTTTTTTTCTTTTTTTTTTTTTTTTAAAAAGGAAACCTGGAGTGTCAGTGTTTATCAAATAATTTTTTTAAGACTTTCTTTCTGAAAGGGATCGAGTGGCACTCCAGAGGGCTCTGTTGTGAACCCCACTGCCCAGATGAGAAGGGGAAAAGGGATGAAGAAGAGGGTTTCCAGAATTTCCAGGCCTTTGATCTGGGGGGGTCTATGCTGATAAGCTGCAGCCCCATAGCCTGCGAAGGGTCAGGGGCATGGAGACCTTTTGGATTTATTCAGTCAGAGATGGATCAGTGTGTTAATGTCCCATGCTTACACAACTTATGTCCTGTGGGCATCAGGGGTCTCCTTTCAGCAAATGAGTGCTTTTGTACAGAAATTCACAGCCATTAAAAAATGTATGCGTGTGTATAATCTTTTTTTTTCTTTATTTTCTCCATCTCTGCCCTGCCTATGCTCTTTATTCTGTTCATTAATTCCTTGTTCTACTTCTCCTTACACAGTGAAACAAACCCAACTGTTTTCCTTTTGTTTCTAGCCGGTTATCCGTCTGCTTCTCATGAATTAACACAGTGCTGCAAAATCTGGACTGCAAATCAAGCAGAGATTGGGCTCTGTGAATGGAAAATTAGATCTATTTTGCCTTTTTTTTTTTAAAAAAAAGTGATAACTCTGACCTAAAAAGTCACTTACAGAATACTCCCTGACAGCATTGATTTTAGATGGTAATTTCAATTTACAGGAGTGCTCTTCATCCCAGGTATGGGCTAAGTGGAAGATATGGATAAAAAAAAGTAAATATTTCTTAAATCAGAATTTCATTTCCTAATTTTTAACTGTTAATTAGATAATTTTTTTTCCAACTGCCTTAGCACCAAATTTTCAAATCCCTTTTCAAGTAACACCTTCACCATGGAGTTTACTTAGCACAAACTGCCATTATGGAGCAACATGAATTTCATTCTTCCACTGTTTGCTTTTAATACCCGCTGCTGCTAACACAGATGGCACCCATGTGACACAGTAGTTTTATACACAGTTTAATAAACAGAAGATTCCTCATATGTGGTTTCCTCTGTGTATCCAGCTTGAGTTCAAACAAAGGAAGACAAGGGCTGCACAGCACGGCCTCAATGAATGTGATGCTCTGCCAGGTTTCAGGCTGTCTTGACTGAAGGACAGTACCCACAGAGTGAACATAAAATCTAGCTCAGCTCCACGCTGGAATGCAGAAGTCTTGTAAGCTTGCATGGAGACATCGTCTCCAAGCTGTCAGCGCCTTGGTGCCAGGCTTGCCTGGCTGCTGAGCTTCGTGGTTTGCTGCTCCTCATCAGTTTGTCCCCGAGGACTCTATCTTTCAATGGAGGAGATGGGAAGAAAAGATGTTTGGGAGAAGTGAGCCCTGATGAAACGATGGTGACAGCTTAGGGGCAGCGTGCTTCCTCTCCACTTACCTTCACGGCAGCTGATGGCTAATTAGCAAATCCTGTTGGTGGTTCGGCTGCTGAATCTCATTGCTTTCTTACTCATTACCAGAATTTTCTTTTAATATGTGCCATCCTTCACCTTTTGTGCATGTACCCCCAGACTAAAATGAGCTAGAAGAACTGAACTTGTCTCCCCTTGAAAAGTTTCTTTGCAGGGGTAGGAGCAGTTCACAGCTAGCGATAACTCGCTACGTATCCCCATGTGTATAGCATTTTCTGTAGGAGGCAAGGTCACAACCAAAGAAAGTCTGCTTCCTAAGCTAACCATGAGAGGATGCTTATAAAATATTAAGCCTCTCCCATTCTTACACAGCACAAAAGAGAGTTTCTCATTTTAATAATCCTTTGTTTAATTTTAAAAAATGATTATGAGGATGGTGAGTTGTTAGTTCCAGCTCAAAGTATTAGCAAGTGTTGGTGACCCGTAAATTTTCAGACGAGGTGAAGTCTGATTGTAGCCTTGAAGAACTGAGAGATGTTTATAATGATGTGGGAGATTTGGGATGAATAAGAATTTTTGTCCTAAAGTGGGGAACAACACACCCCAAGGGGCAGCAAGAGGTGGATCTGGATGTATCAGTTAACCAGAGTTTACTGTAGCTGATTCTTCTAAAAAATAGATCTGGGAAGCAGGGAAATAATAACATTCTCCTTTAAGGCTGTGCTGGTTTTAGCTGTGATAATTTTCTTCACAGTAGTTTGTATGACACTATGGTTTGGGTGTGTGCTGGAAGCAGTGTTGATAACACAGGGATGTTTTTGTTACTGCTGAGCAGGGCTTATGCAGAGTCAAGGGCTTTCCTGCTTCTAATCCCACCTCACCAGCGAGTATGCTGGGGGTGCACAAGGAGTTTTGAGGGGACACAGCTGGGACAGCAGGCCCCCAGCTGACCAAAGGGAAATCCCAGACTGTATGACATTGTGCTCATCAACAAAAATGTGGGTGACTGGGGGAAGAGCTTGCTCAGGGACTGGCTGGGCATTGGTCAACTGGTAGTGAGCAAATGGGGTTTTTTTTAATCACTTGCTTTTTCTTGGGTTTGTTTCTTATCATTTACTTGCTTATTTATTTAAACTCATTAAACTACCTTTATCTCACCCCATGAGTTTTGTCACTTTTACCCTTCCAGTTCTCTCCTACATCCCACTGCAGGTGATGAGATGTGAGCAAGTGCCTGCATGGGGCTGAGCTGCCCATTAGTGTTACCTCACAACAAAAGCCTTGACGCCTCATTTGGCATCATGTGTTTAGTACTGAACACCTCATGTTCCAGAAAGATGCACTTGAACTAGGATAAGCACAAAGAAGAATGACTACAGGGACAGAGTTTCTATCTTAGGCTATCAAAAGCCACTGTTTGTTTAGCTCAGACAAAGCCATACTCTGAAAGGTTGTAACTGATTCATTCAAATATGCTATGAGCATCAGAAATGGTGAAGAGCTGTTGAAGCATTACAGATGAGCAGCAAACTTACAAAGCTAAAGTAAATGTTCAGGTAAGGCAACTGAGTAGCTTTATTGAGTGCACTTTAGACCAGGATTTTTAAATGTATGTAATGATGAGACGGTTTAATAACGTAAAAACAGCTTGAGCAGTTCCTCTAGGGATGGGGACATAAGTGGCCTGACAGAGAAATCCCCTTCAGCCCTGGGATGGTGATGCTGCCCTCGGAGACTCTGACTTGTGCTTCTGTTCAAATGTGTCTAGTGTGAGCAAAGCTTAGGTCAGACACAGCAGATGGCTTCAGTACTTTTTACAAGCCAAGTATTTCTCCAGAATGTTATATGAATTTAGTCTGTTTGTTTGGTTTTGATTTGCAGCTGACTGCTAATGCTTTTGACTATTAGTAGGTTATTAGTTAAATTTCTGCCATCTGCAGTGGTCAGTCAACAAGTCATACACAAGTGGACGGCTGTGTTTGCTCTTTGTTGTACCCATGCCACTGTGATCCTGCTGAGCTGTTTTCAATTTGCTTTGGTTTAGGGAATAGCTGTGCTTGGGATTCTGCACCTTGTTCTAGCTTTCTTTACTGTCCACATCTATGGTAAGAGGTGTAAGAGGCTGGCCACCACCCTTCTGTAATTTTAAGATTACTACATGTTGCATGTGGAGGAGCTTTGAATTAAAGGAGTATCTGGAAACAATTGAAGGATTACTGCTGGCACAAAATGAACTGCTTAAATTCCTAGACTGCCAATTTGCAGAGTTAGAGGAAGGTTTCTAGTCATCTGAGAGATGAAGTTCTGGTGGGAAAAAAAGCCACAACACCCTGAAAGCCTCTGAGAACAAGGACCTGAAATCTAAGCTAGAGCTTCATAAATTTATAGAAATGGTTTTATAACACAATGGAGAAATGAATGTAAATAGAAAACACAGTTTGTGGTACAGGTACAGGTATTTCTAAGGGGCTTTAGAAGGAGACTGGTTTTCTGTTTGCATCATATTGATAGTGCACTAATCCCACGCTTTGAGGCTTCAGATGGCTACTTGCTGAGACTAAAAACAGGATTTATTTATCCTTGGGCTATAGCTAAGCCCAGGAGATAGTGCTGCTTGTATGTCTTGCTCAGTGACTCAGAGTGAAATATATCACCACAATTTAAGACCAGAATGATAGTTTCCTAGGGTGAGACTGCCAAAGACTACACAATTCCTTTCTGGCTTTCCACACTAAAATGGAGCATGCTTAGCCTAGGTTGTTCTGGGAGTTAAATATTGCACATTCCTACTAGTGCAGAGGCTTAGGACATTAGTAATGTGCTTGAAAACCCCTAACCTCCATCACATCCATTCCTTATAGATGGCTGTATTTAATCCTTTATTACAAGACATAAAGTTTTTGCCAGGCACTGGTAATTGTTTCGTGGTTTTCGGAGTAGATGTTCTCCCCCCAGATGGTTCTTCCCAGCCTCATGTTTGGGTGTCCTCACACCCTGTTTCCCTCTCTTCTCCACAGCCCCATAACTGAGCTTACAGCTCTTTACTATTCTTTCTACAGACACCTGCCTCTGCTTTTCCATTCACAAAACCTTTATGAACTACCTACACTGGGTTTGTATGCAGGAGAACAGAGAACCTTTGGATATGATGTCCTGGATGGATTAAGGATCGAATGCACTTCACTCATTACAGAGAAGTAACAATGCATTTATTGATGTAAAATAGTTAACAAAGTCTGACAGTAAATGCAACACTGATTTAATAAGATTTGGTGGCAAGGTACACTTGGTTATTTACTGCCTGGAGAACAGTGTCAGACAAAGATTATCCTGTTGAGTCATGAGATTCAGAATAGACCCCCTTGCGTTCTTAACTCCTTCTCAGACAGGAGTCTAGGGGCAGTTGGATCCAAACTTAGTCATAGACTTTGTCAACAGTTTATGGCTAAAGGATTTTTAGATATATAAAATAAATATAAAAGTATTATGTATGTATGTGTGCAAACAACCCTTTGTATCACTTAGCTAAGATTCTGAGTTTTTCACAATTCACTTACCAAGTACCTAATGTGATAAGGATTGCCTCCATCCTGAGGAGTAACCTTGAGTGGTGACCCTGCCCAAGGGGAGATGCTGGTGTGCAGCGCACTGCCATGCAGGAGAGCTCAATGGGCTTTGGGGCTGTCCCCTATTTATGGAGTAATGTAATTGACTTATAGTCACGTTTACACAGCAGACATGTATTCGGTCGTAGGGATGTTCAGTTACCCTTGGCTGTAATGTGATTATCTGCTTCCTTGGCATTCAGTTCAAAGTTGAATGCAGCCATCTCTACCCCACACCTATTCCTGGCTGTAAGGAGAAGGGAAGAGCATACCATCGCATATGAGGATTTTCATGGCAGCAGTGTTCTATCAGTGCTGCCATACTGTACCACTGTGGGAGCAGTTGACTGTGGAGTCATCCTGTTTTGTTTCTTGTTGCACTTCAAGACATTTCCTCTTTGCTTAAGGAAAAAAAAAATTATGTTTCAAACATAAGATGATTAAAACTTAAAAATATGAAGGAGTTTCATGTACCTATGCTTTTTTTTCAGTTTCCAAGGTCTGATCTTTTAGAACTGAGCCAAAAGCCCTGCCATGTTTCTTGCAGTGCTTCTGCTGGGTTCCTCACCTGATCTCAGGTACAAGTTTCTCCTTACAACCAAAACAAACTGCTAGAAAAGGGCTGAGCCCCAAGCCTGGGGTGCCAGCACTACTGTGACTCCCATGAAAGAGATGTCCCTTCTTTGGCATGAGTATGTTAAACCTCTGGTCCACAGACCTTTGGAGAAGTCAGGCTTAGGTCTGTGGCTTATGGCTTATCTAATCTCCCAGATTTAAAAGCAAAAAACTATATTCCTGACATTTTCATCAGCTAGCACAGTGACTGCCTTTTTTTTTTTGTACTGGTTGTGGAATGCATCCAGCTGTGACCGTGTTTCCACATTCTAATAAGGGTCCTTCTAAATGATGGCGAAAAAAGGATGCTTTAACCCAAGTTAGCACTGCTTAGACTGATGCAAGGAGCAAGAAGGTTACTGTGAAGGTCCAGATTCCCTCCACACTTAAAACAGTGACAGTAATTTTTTTATACTTGTCCAATGTTACAATTTCCAAAAGGAAAACTGTATTGATCAAAACAGAGGCTTTCTGAAAGGCACTGAGGGAGACACAGATGCAGAGCAAGGGTCTGAGAAAGGGTAAAGATGCCAAGGCATAAGGCTTGTCAAGCTGTTGCTGATACCCAGAAGAGAAGTAATTAACTCTTTATGAATGGTTACATTTGGGGAGTTAAGAGGTGACGGTATTCCACAGCCAGCTTAGTAAAATTACTGCATCCTGTGGGCTTTGTCATGAGGTTATCTGCATTTGGAAAGCTGGTTCCATAGTTCTAGTCAAGCTGTGCAAATACTCTAAACGCATTTAATATATGTAAATTAAATTAATGTTAAATCAGCATGTCTCTGTGGTAGTGAATAATACAGAAAAAGCAAATGGGATGCACAGCAAATGGAAGTGATTCAGCTGTCAGACTGTGTGCATGAATATTTCCCCAAACTCCTCTCTAAATGGAGAGATTACAAAACTACAATTTTACTTAAAAGAGCAAATATTTAATAAATTCAAAAATGGTGACATTATTATGTTTCTTTCTGCTTAGTCCTGCAGTGCTTCAGCTTTAGCATTCAGGCTTGATAATTCAGTTTTCTAAAAATAGCCTGCCAGACTATGCCTTACATTTAATTATTTTATGAATACTCCTTTGGACTTTCCAGGCCATAAAAATCAGCCCCCAAACTCTCACAGTAAAGCAAATATTGTTCCTTCCTTGGGCAGATGAATTATTAATCAAGGTTGGGCTTTTTTGGTGTGGGAAGTTCTGATGAGTTCAGTTTTGCAACAAGGATTTTAATCTTGTATCACTGAGCTCTTAGCGCAGGCAAGTAGGTATAAAACCAATGAATTATAAATGTTATAATGCTGTCAAGCTTCAAGCTAAGGGAAAAGGTGGCAGTTCAGAACGACACAAATCTCAAGGTCCTAAGAGCTTGGTGCATGGGTCAAAGGTGCTGCCGGTCTGCTCAAGTTGCTGTCAGCAACAAAAAGCTGCTTGGTTTGTGTCAGGGTTGGCTGTGGCAGTCATTTGCTGGGGTTTTTTTTCATTTCTTTTTTTCTTAAAACCAGTGGGTTCTCTAATATTGACACTCATGTTTTTTTAACGGGAGTGGGTAAAGAGACAAGAGCGTGGATACAAATTATTCTCTTTTGCAGCTTCATAGAGAAAACACATTAAATTTGTGTTGATAGAATGAAAAATAAAGCTGTCTCCGGGATAATTTTTTAAAGTAATGTGTAGTATTGATGTTTTAAACATTTAGTTGGGGAGAATTACTGAAGTGTGCAAATGCTGTTGTGACTGATGGGCTGCAGTAATCAAGCACTGAAGGACTTCTTCCCCCAGAGATTTATTTTTGGTGGTATTTCTGTGTCTGAGAGAAAAACTGATTGACAACAAAAAGCCTAGATAGGAACAAAACCCTTTTGAATAAATCCAGGTGTTTAGTTAAAAAATTTTCATTAGCAGAAGGATGTATTATGTAAGATACTGATCTTAATTACTAAAGGAAGAGGAGTTCCTACCCCTAAATATCCTGGTTTTTTACCCTGAGCCAGGTCATAAGGCACAATCCTTCAGTCAGTAGGAAGAGGTTTGGGTCTGTGCTTTCCTGATTTTGTTCTGCCTCAGGACAGAGTAAGGACACTACTCCACCTTGTTGGGATATTATGCTGTTTTCACAATGGTGTCTAGTCGCAAAGCACCACTGATGATGCAAAAGTGGAACAAAGTACCTTGCGGCCTTGAAAGAGTCTTCAGGGAAACTTCCCAGAGTGCAATGATCCCTTCTCTGAGCAGCGTGAGGATGACCACTGCCCTTGTTCAACAGTGACATGGCATTAGCCTGAGGGCAAGAGACTCACTGGAAAGTCGGGTGGGTTGGGTTGGATCTGCTTGCTCGGTGTTGGAGGGCTCTGCCATGCTAGCAGCCCTGGGAAAGACTACTATTCCCTTGTCCTGGGACTGGCTTTTCTCTCCTGTAGATGATGTGTGAGAAAGCATTTGCTTAGAAATAATTTGTTTGGCATCTCATGTTAACTTTCTGTACCTTCCTGATGTGCAATATGTCTAAAGAAGGTGTGGTATTTTTGGAGAGAGGGGCAATCATAAGAACTTAGGTGTGTCTTGGGACAAGACATAGTCGGGGTCACATGGTGTCTTTGAACCTGTATCATGGCAGTGGGGAGCCCCTGGACCTGAGCTTTCCTTCAGGAGGCTGAAGTTGTTAAATGATCCTTTTGTGAAGCCGTTCAGATAGAAGTTGTACTCCTTGTGGTCCAGGACCATTCGCTGTCCTATTCTTACCAGGCATGGCCCCAGCAGGCCTCTGGTGTTGCGTCTTTCAGCAGGTCTGGAGACATCTCCCGCAGCTGGAGTAATTTTCTTACCCAGGCTCCTCATAGTTTGGCATGCAGATGTGATGAAAATATTTGGGTGGGGTTCTATTTTCTCTCTCTTTTTTTTTTTTCTTTATACAGTTTCCCTCCCTCTGCCTCCGTAATGCTTCTTTCTCCAGGATAAACCCAGCCCCATCTCACAAATGTCCTCCCTTTGCCTGAGTTTGAACCCTACTTTCTCCTCAATACTATCAAGTATCAGAAGATTTTTTCCCTAAATGTTAGCTCACAGCTGTAACCTCAGTCAAAGTCTCTACCCTAGGAAACAAACCCTGACCCTGAGTGGAATCATCACCATAGGTTCAGACATACTGTGAAGAGTGGTGAGGAAAGTAAAGCGGGAGGGTAAGAGACAAAGCCGAACAGGAGTTACCCCAATGCAGCCTGCGTGTCTGAAGGATCCAAAGAAAATTCAAGGTAAGCTGAGTGGCATGGAGATGTGGGAGCACGTGATAGGGTTTTTCTTTGCCCAGAAAGGCTCCCCTCTTGTCCCCGTGGCAGAGCTTGTGTGCCTCTGTGTCTCGGGAAGCAAATGAAGTCCAGATTGTCAAGTGATGCAATGACAACATTGTTCATGTTCACACAACCAGTGAAACAGCCTGGGGAGGCAGCCCCATATCACTGCTTGAATCAGATACCCTTGAAATACTTTGTAGCCAAGTTAGCTGAAAAGTCAAGGCTAAGAGAAGTTCTGGTTTACATCCAAATGCAAGCAAAACTCCTGATTTCTGCAGTTGCCAACCAGCATCCCTGCTTTCAGCTGTCATCACTTTCTGTATCATTCTGCTGCAAATCCATGCTGCTATTGTTCTTCCATGAAACACTGTGTCTTGATGGATAGTGCTTTCACTAGTCCTAGCACCACCTTGCCTGCTCACAGGGCCAGGAGTCCCTAATTGTTTGCCAAATATTTATTAGGTGACTAAGTGTTTATGAAAATGTGTCCTGTCCTGGTTTTGACTGAGATAGAGGTAATTTTTTTCTAGTAGCTGATGTAGTGCTATGTTTCAGATTTAGTATGAAATGATGTTGATAACACGCTGATGGTTTCAGTTGCTGTGGTAGTTGTAGTGTCTGCTGTAAGCCAAGGACTTTTCAGCTCCTCATACCCTGCCATGTGCAGGACAAGCTGGGAGAGCACAGCCAGGACAGCTGGCCCAGCCTGGCCCAGGGAGATATTCCTTAGCCAATGGCATGGTTTGGGCTCATGGTCATGCTGCTGACCACCAGGACCCCCAGGTCCCTCTCATCTACACTGCTCTCCAAGATGCCTCAGAGGGGGGTAGTTTTAAATTGATAAGTGGGAAGGTAAGGAGGTGAAATGGACTGTTTGACCTGGGACCAAAGCAGACCTTGTCAAAGAAGCTGTTTTCTCTCAGAAGGTGCAGCTTTGTGAAGCTAAGATTTCACTGGGGATGTGTCAGACGCTGTCAGCAGGAATGGAGGAATTAATTCCAATGATGCTGGCATGTTTCCTTTTAATGTGTTTACTAATGTTCACCTTCTGTTCAGGAACGATCGCACTGAAAAATCTTGGCGTGCAAACATCAAATTGCTTGGAAATTTCTGTTCTACAAGGACATTCTGTGTATTTCGAAGCTGACATTGAAAAAGAAAATAGAATCCAAAATCCGCAGCCTTTTCTGATGGGTGAACCAAATTTTCTGCACATCAGGTTATCAGTAAAGGGTAGAAGTATAATCCTAGGTCTTGTAAAACTTGGTTCTTCCCATGGGAACAAAAAGACTCAATACTTAGCTTTATGGAATGCCCATTAGTTAGTGCTGATGTCAGGCCGATGCCCTTAGTGCAAAAGCTCCATGTGCAGGCGTGCTGCAAGCTCATCCATTTTGGTAGGAAACCCTGTTATGTTTTTCTGTCTCTGATGCAAAGCATCAATGCACAAGAAATCTGCACCCTGAGCAAGGCAGTCCTGGTGTTGCTGCTGGCACTGACCTCTCCTAGAGTGGGGAGATGTGTCTGGATCCATTTCTGGCATGGGATAGGGGGAAGAGGGGAAAATAGCAACTCATCCAGATCTGGAATGTGCCACAAACTCTGCTGCTTCCTTCTCTTTGACACGTCAGGGGGGTCACAGCCTCAATGCTATCAGTTTGCCTGATGTCCTGTGGCCAAAGGAATGCACTCTATCACTCTTAATAACTATGATGGAAGGTGAATAGTGTTCGAGACTTTCAAAGCTGAAACAGTGATTTCACCACAAAATTCATCTTCAAATATCTAGACAATTGTTTTATTTTGCCTTTGTCTGAATCATAAAATATCAGTCTTTTTTTTTTTTTTTTTTTCCTCAGGTCATGAAAACGTAGAATTTTTTTCCCCCCTTCTCTTTTCCTGGGGCGCCAAGGTCCATTTTCCCAGGATGGACATGCATGATGGGTGCTGCAGAAGCAGCAGCAACCCCCGTGGAGAGATGTCCTTGGCTCACCCGAGCATCAGCACCAGACCTGGCAGCAGCCATCCCATCCTACTGAGGGGTCATTAGTGTTGACGGACAAGAGGCTTGGAGTGCTTCTCCTTGTTCAGGCTTTGAGGTGCTGGTATGTGGATCACCTGGCCATGAAGCCTTCTCTGAGCATCTTACCTCAGCTTAATGCAGATCACCAAGAAGCCCCATGGGGTAGGTAGCATTGAGCTGCTGCCTTCTCTGGCTGGGGAGATGGGAATTTTGCTACCTCGCAGGTCAATGTGGACATAGCAGAGCTGATAAGGGAGGGAGGTCAGAAGTGGTGAGGCAGTGCTGTGTTTCATTCAGGGAGATGAAGTTTTGGGGTGAGGTCAACTCACAGGTGCTGGCACTGCTGGTTGCTGCATGCCTGTGGAGGAGGGCAGATGTGTGGGATCTGGACTATAAGCTGGAGACAGCCAGTGCTGCTCTGGATGCTGAGGACCCCTTGCTTTGAGCTAGGTCAAAAGACCTAGTTTTGCCACTCTCCTAGTTAGCTGGAATGGACGATGCTCTGGGATTTGATTATTTCATTTTTGTGGATGGTAGGCAACATGGATGGGAAAGCAGTGAGATCCCAGGGGAGCCCTCTTTTGTGATGATTAAAGCAAATAAATACAATTTGAGGTGCTCTGTCACTTTTTCCCCCCCCTTTCAGCTACCCAAGTATAACTGCACTTGAAAGGATTGCGTGACATGAGGGCAAACAGCAAATTCTTCCTTTCAGAAATGGGGAAGGTACTTCTTTATTTATATAGTTGGGGCCAGATTCATTCCTTTGATCATGAATTGCAGCTTGTCTGTTACCAGTATTATTTCATACTTCATCTTTTCTCATCTAGTTTCTTTTCCTTTTGATCTTGCTCTGTTACTTCTGCCAGTTGTGCTACGTGAGGAGAATAACTAAACTTGAGACCTGAATTGGCACTGGAAATACACATCTCTCTAGCTAGTAAATTACTCGTGTCGGAGGCCTTGGAAGTTTGACCGGGATGCAAAAGCTTAGCAGTTGTGCTGGACAGTAAAATCAAGAGTTTGTCTGGCATCCATCTGGCACCATCTGCAGAGCATTCCTCTTGCCCTTGGCTCGTGGTGGTGTGCTCAAGTGCAAAGCAGGCACACAAACGTGCAAAAAGCTCTAAGCTCAGGGGAGCAAATCCCAGGGGAGACTGGGGAATTTGGTGATCTGCTGGGTTTGGGTTTTTTCCTCCCTCAGGAGCTCTAAAAGGCTGGAAGTTAGAGTTTCTTTTAACTTGGAGCTTAAGGCAAAAATCTAAAATGTGTTCCTTGTGAAACCCAGAGGTCAAAAAGCGCAAAGCTATGGGGACTTCAGCTCCTCCACACTGATTTGGCAGATAGGCCAATTTTGCCCTGATAGGTGAGGGAAGAGCTTGTGGCTGCGTGGAGACAGCAAAGAGTTGGAAGGCCCATCAACCCTTCTTGTCTGAGTGCTTTTCTTGATGGCCACCTCTCAGAAACCTTTCCAAGCCACTCCTTTCATGAGCTGGTGGGTTCCTGGAAGAGATCCCTTTCTGGGTGAGCCCTGCCCCATTTCCACAGAGTAGCATTCACACCAGTAGCACCTGTCCTGTCCTCTAGTACTTTGGCAGAGGGCAGTGCATGGAAAATAGTCACACATGCTTGAGACTCGGCAGCCATCCAAAACACAGAAGTCCCCAAGCACACCACAGCATATGACAAGTGGCCACTCTGAAGTCAAAGAGGTTAAATGACTGTTCCTGCCTGGGCTTGTTGGTCCGTTCGCGGGTTTGTTTTTCCCTTTAAAAAAAAAAGAAAAATAAATTCTCATCTCTCTTTGTGCTCCTGTCCCTCCCCTGAAGCTCACATAGGGGAAGGATGGGAAGACACTTCTCTGCGTTTCAGAGCCAGCGCCATGCTTAGGTGCACTCACGTACATTCAAAGGGGTTGCCAAACTTCTCTTTGCAACAGATTGTAGGAAGTAATGCTATATCTTTGCAAATCCCTTGAAAGACACAAAGGCACAAATCTATCATGAACACCTGAAATTTTGATCACAAAATTTACTCAACTGATTCAGCAGCAGGTTTTTCTTCCCCTCCTTTTGAAGTCCCATCCTCTAGTGGCAAGGGACTACTTGAGAAATTCAACTTGCATTTATTAAAAAGAAGTTTTCAGCTCTCTTAATCATAGGTGGGCGTTTAAAAAATAAAGAAAAACCACCCCCAGAACCCAAGTGTAACTAAAGCACTAGGAAAGATAAGGGGACTAAGAAGAACTGAGCGTTGTCAGGTTACAAATAATTATTTTTTAAGCTGAATCTTCTGACCAGCTGGATTTAACTTTTTTGGGGATTTAGAGTGCCACAGGCTGTCAGTACTTGTCTCCATAAAAAATCTTTCCCTAATAAGGAGTTTTTACTGATGTGATTTCAAGCCTGATCAGTCCTTTTCTAACCTAATTTTTAATTCATCTTGCCTTTGTTTATGCAAGGCAATATGTTGTGCTCCACTTCATAATACTATTATGTTGCAGTTATTGCGTTTTCCCTTTTTATGTAATAGATGTGCTTAGTGTAGGCAGGAGAGTCTAGATACATACGTGCTGTATGGAACACCTGTGTGATGCTTGGGGAGTCCGTAGCAGGCTGTGCTGTCCTTGAATCCCTGGTTCAGACCTGGCCTCTGGTCCATGGCGACTGATGCATCCCACTGATTTCTTCCCAGCTTGCAAGCCGTGTGATTAGAGTTGTGGATAAACAGGTGCTATGTATTTCTTAATTTATTTTATTATGCCTGTGACTAGGTAAAGATGAGGTTTTGCTTTGCTGGTTCCCATCTCCCCTTTTAGCTGTAAGAACTCCCTCTCCTCAAATTGTTTTCAGTAATTCTAATTCCAGGACACAGAGCTACAAAGCTTCCCCAGCTGAATATGTGAGTACACTCAACATCATTTTTTGCAATTTTAGACAGACACATTACGTTATGATGCTATGTTATGTTATGATTTTCCTTTTCATCTCAAACCTACCTCAAATCCTGGCTGGAGAAGATTTCTCTCCTTCCTGTCCGATGGCATTTGACCTTGGGTAGAGGGTTTTGCGGGGAGCCCTTGCCATGTTGGCTGGGTGAGGGGAGCGGATGAGAGGGATGAGCAGAGGAGGCAGCAAGGGCTCTATGCTCGATGGTGGCCCTGGAGGCAGCTGATGCCTTGCAAGTTTCTCTGTGTTAGGGCGATGACTCACTACGCAGCATCGGCCTGCCTAGATGAGTAATTGCAAAGGACAGCAGGGGCTTGGGAGAGCGTTTAATGAACGGATGCCTGTGCCTTTTAGTGCCATGTTATAAGCAGTGGCTTCTTTGTGGTTTTTTTTTTTTAACAGGCAATGGGCTAACACCTAAAATAATTTATTTTTTTCCTGGTTGGCAGTGTCATGATCCTCTCTCCCTTTGGATCTGTTAGTGATAACAGCTAATTTGCGCTGTACCAAAGGGACTTTGCTTCCCTGGATCATTTAAATGCAGAACTCATCCTTTGAAGTGCCTCATGTGAGCTTCTCCATCCTGCCCATGACCTGTCTGTGGCTGTGTGATACTCCCATGGCTGTGGTGGAGCTCTTGAGTAGCCTTAGTTGTAACAAAACATTGGGAAAACACTGACAGTCTTTGCAGCTGTGGGCAGCACGAAGGAAGCAGTAGTGTGTGACCAGCCCAGCTCTGTGGATCTCTCCCAAGGCATTTGCTGCCCGAGGTTGTTGAAGGGCCCTTGTGGGAAGCCTTGGAGAAACTTGTCATGCGGGCACTTGGTCCTTGGTGACTTTTCTTTTTTGTCTTCAACGTACATGTTAGGCTTAGCTTCTGGGTAACTTATCCCTTCCTTTTGTGTCTTTGAGAAAGACGATGCATAACCTGCCCTGTCTCATAGGTATTTCAGCTTTGCAGCTGTGACTCTTTTCCCTGCAATAACAATTTGCAAAAGGCGTCTCTTGCTTCATAACGATGATTGATAGGCACTGCTCTATGTCTGCGCAGAGCAATAAGGATGTGGGGAGCCGATGGGAAAGAGACAGGCGCCAGGACCAAGCGGGTTAGCACGGGCACCACCGGCCATCTGCAAAGACAAATTGAGTTTCTGAAAATAGCATGGCATTTGAATTGAGGCTCCTCTCCAGTGTGAATTTATACATCTGGAAAAAAACCAGCTCAGGATTACATTTGCCAGCCGTTCGATTGATTTAGCTGAAGGCACGTTAACTGTTACCACTCGGCGTCTGCTGGGGAGATCTTTTCATCCCCAACACTGAATGCTTCGTTTACATTAGGTGTCGGGCTGATAAACATCACTGGGCAGTTTTATTCTCTGTGCCAGGCAGAAGGATTAAAGCACACAAGTGGCTTAGTAAGGTGGGACTTGGCAGGGCTTGACTTTTTGATGGGGGGTCCTAGCTGGTGGCTTGTCAGCATGGGTCAGGCCAGTTCAGCAGCTGCTGTGGCAGAATTGGTCCTGCCTTGTGTCCCGGGCACAGATGGAGGTGACCTGCCGAGGTTTCTACAGGTCTCGGACTGGTTGTTTTTAGACTTAAACTCAGCTTATCTGCTGCGAAAGATATATTTCAGTCCAGGGAATTGGGTTTATTTACTTCCATTTTGCTTTTGATAAGCTGGTAGAAAACGGCTGTAAGAAAGGGATTTTTTGGGTCTGTTTTGTTTCTCTTTTCTTGAGGTTTGCTTGTTTCCTTTAGAAGTGAAGTGCTGTTTAAAGGGGACATGCTGCTTTCCAAGTGCCCTGTGTCTGCATTAAAAATGTTGTAAATAGGGACAAAAAATGTTTGGCTTTGAATCCCATTTAATCAATCACCCATTAATTATAATTTAAGATTTACTATTAGTGATCTGTGATCTGAGAGTTTATTAATGCTTCAGGTAATCTGGGCGTGCACAGCGGGTGGGATGGAGGGGCAGAACTCCGGTTCCTTCCTGCAGCTCCTCCTGCGTGTAAACTTGCTGGAGCCCAACTGTGTTACACTGGAAAGAGAAGAAAGAAAATAGGTCCCCATAGTGGGGGCAGGGAGGGACACATAGCTCTCCTTTAAAGCTGGTAGAGGGCAATTTTTTTTTTTTTTTTTTTTTTTGGTGGGGTAAGGGGAAGGGGCAGAGGAGGGAGGAGAGACCAGAGCATTCTGGAAGCTGCAGCTAATCTGTATTGTGTTGCTTATTGTTATTCTGGGGCAAGAGTAATTGATGTATCTTCAGCCCAGTGCCTAACCTTCCTTCAGCCTGATGCCTGGTCTTTCTTTCTATGCATAATGTAACCCTTAAAAAGCTTTGAACCTTGATGCAGCTGTGCAATTGAGAAAAGAAGGCAATAAAGGGGGAAAAATAAAAAAATAGCTGTAAATAAAAAAAATAGTAAAGGAAAAATAAAACAGATAGGAAAGAGAAAGAAGACATGCTTATTTCCTAATAGTGACAGCAAGTTGACATGGCAAGGCATGAGGGGTGGTTATGGCTGCACGGCAAATGGAATCTGTGGGGCCACATGGAAGGTGCTGGGCAGCAGCAGGGTGCAGAGCACCAGTTGGCATCTCTGCATCCCTTAGAGGTCCTGAAAATCCCAATGATCAGGGGTGATGTTTCCCACCCAAGTGGTGTCAGCGTGCTTCTGTGCCACCAGGAAACCCTGGAAAGACATGGATGACAGGAGGCAAAGGACAACTGCTGCTGCTGCAACCCCACAGCAGGCTGACGACAAGAGGGACCACACAAGCTCTGCTCATCCTTTGCGGTCCATGATGCTGCTGAGCCCCTGTACAGCCTTCTTGGGGCCAGCTGGGTCCCTGCCAGCACCGTGACTCCATTGCTGGGATGATGCGGCATGGCATGGCCAGTGCCACAGCCAAAACAATGCACAGATGAGGGGGAGGATGCTGCACCGCATGCTGCCAGCTTGCATACGCACACAGTCTCAACCGACTGCTCCTTCACCAGCATCTTATTTTCATGATTTGTTGTTTTTGCTGTGCAAGTGAGCACCAAATCAGACTCAAAAGTGAGTGCCACAGAAGGTCCTGTGTGCTGCTGGAAAACAGCCCAATAAAATAAACAGATGCTGTCATTAAAAATAAAGCAGAAATCTGTTAAATAGAGCTTTCCTTGAAGGAAACTATTTCCTGCAGCATACATTGAATTTTCTGGGGTTTATTTTAGTTATTTTGACCTGTAAAGTTGCTGAAGCCCCGGATGGGGGTGTGTGTATGTGTGTGTGTGTGTGTGTTGGGGGGTCGGGGGGTGTGTGTGTGTGCTGCGGTGAGGCTGGATGTGCTTGGAAGGAGCCCACACCCAGTGCTATGGAACTGCACTGCCTGAATTTTTCAGTGATACGGCAGTGTTGACATATTGTACGCTCCACTTTCCACAGGGGCTGGCTGCTGAATTTTACATGCAAAGAAAAATAGTTGAGGAGTCTCTAGTTTGAACTTGAAGGACCTTGACTTTAAGGGTTTTTTTTTTAAATTGTATTTTATTTTAAGAGAACGAGACTACTCCTTGCAGTCTGCTTTCCTGCAGAAAACCTGCCAAGATAAAATTGGTAGAAGATGTTGCGAGGAGTAGGCCAGTTGTGAAGGGGGGGATGCTGAAGTGGAAACCCTGCCACTTTGGGATAGCTTCAGCTCTCTGGAAGTTGGAAAAAGATGAAGAGAGCATCAGCTTGTGATGCTTCTTGAGGATAAATTTTACAGCACTTCAGAGGAAGCAGCCAAAGTGCCTTCGTGGATTTGGGAGCAGTATCTGGAGGAAGGCTAGGTGACCGGGTATCCTCCTTTTCTCAGGTGTACTGATACAGCTCTGACTTCAATGTTACTGAGAAGTCGAGGAGCTAGTCCCTGCTAAACCTTACAGTTTTATGGATGCACATCTCTGATACGTGGCCGAATCGCCACAGTCTCAGGCAGAAGCAGCAGCAAGTACTAACAAGCAGAAAAGGAGGAGGTAGAAGTTGTGTGGCAGCAGCGATCCAGGAATAACAGTAATATTGGAGCCTCTTTTCAACCGCCTCATACCATATCATGTCATTACTAGTTTTAGTTCTGTTGACATGTTATTTTGTCCAAGCTGTTCCCATTTTAGGGTCTTGCACTCTGTGTGATTGCTGCTTTTTTTTTTTTTTTTTGAAATTGGAAAATTTTTTTGTACAGTCTAAAAAATGTCTGTCATAACTTAGATATAGTACAGTTCACAGTCCATTTGCCAAGGAGGTGCTTGGATATTGCAGTGCCCTGGCACATTTGGGAACATGTTTCCCTCTTTGTGTGGCATTTTTTGAGTAGTTCCTTAGGGAAGGCTGGTTTGGATGTGATTAGGCTCGTGCTTTCACAGTTACCCTGCAAGGAAAACTCCATCAGGCCCAAAAACCCAAGTAAATAAATCCATGTTTTAAGGTTTCACTGATAATTGTTTTTACACATGTTAGGGAAACTAATTCCACAATTTCTGTGATGTTTGAATTTCTCATTCCTTGTCAGCACTTCAACCTCTTCAGAAGGTTTTGATCATCCTGAGGAATTTTTCTGGTAAGTTGATGCTGGAACATCTTTCCCTCATTATTTAAAAGGAAAAAAGAATTAATAAACAAAAGTTTTGTATGTTTTAACATTTAAGACTGATCTTTTTATGACCCCACAAAAGCAAGGCAATGGAAAATGACACTCTGTCATGGTTCACGAGCTAGTTACTGAGAGAGGGAACTCCCAACCTGAACTTCTTCAGCCCGAATTCAGCTTCCCTTTAGGTGTAACAGATGTGCATTTTCTGTGGATCAGCACAAAGAAGTACCTGAGTTTTATCTATTTGCTAGTCATTCTGATCAGAGAATAGATTGTTTTACTCTGCAAAACTGTTGAGATCCAAGGGGAGCTCCCCCTCCTCCCTCCAAGTTAAGCATTTGCAGAGCCTGTGTGCAAGAATTCATTTAATTTCTATTTTAAACTTTGGAAGAAAATGCAATATAGTACATACAGCTTGAAAGATTGAGTTTTTTTAAAAAAAAATCCATTTTGGTATATGCCTTTCTGAAACATTTGGGATGTTAGAATACTTCATTTTCATGAGACTGTTGCACTCCATTTTCTTCCAATTTTGGTAGAATTGAAGTAGCATGGACTTAACCTTATCCATACTAATTGAGCTAGCCTGCATGTCCACACAGCTTTCATTTAACCTTCCACCACACCAAAACTTCCTCTGTTTTTCTCTCTTTTCCTTGGGTGATCCTCTGGAAGGTCACCAGTTATCCTTGCCTCTGTTGATGTTCTTTCTGTGGAGTTGGATACAGGCTGCTCATCTCAAAAAGAGAAATACTTTTTATTGTGGGGCCTATGCAGAGATTGTTGTGACTATTGTCTTATTGTCTGGTTAAGGAAGTATGGAGGGGCAGTAACTCTGCTTTAAAAACAAAACTCTTCCTTTTTCGATAAGGAAGGATGATATTTACAGTTACCAGTGTCTAGCTGTGTATTTTGAAATGGCAGAAATTTAATTTGCACTGGGGAGGAGAAAAAAAAAGCCATATGGCAAGTATGTAAATTAAAGGTTATACATAAACAATAGTAAGTTGAACACACCCAGGCTGTATTTTGCAGTGTGTCAAGGAAAGAAGGAAGGCCTGGAAAGATACCTTTAAAAACTGACATGTTGAGAACAGATCAAAGTATGATTGTTGGTGCCATCTTGGTTGGCTTTTTCCTCTTTGTTCTGGTTAAGGATGTTTGTCCTTCACTTTGCAGCTTTGATATGTGCATTTGCATGTTTGTTTCAGGTTTTGTATTGTGGTGTTTTGGTGAAGAATTTTTTTTTTTCCAAACTGGTTAGGCTTCCCTCCCTGTATTTTTTGTCTGTGTCTAACCTTCTGCAAGTGCCCTTTCCTCCAGCACAGCTCTAGGGATAGAAAACAGTTGTGTTTGTGTCTTGTTCCTTGGAGCTCACAGTGGGGCTCCTTGGCTCTGATGCCCACGGAGAGATACATGCCACCTGAATCCCCCTTTCATCTTGATCTGCTACTGGGACGTAAACCATGTCTGCTGTCCCTGGTTTATATGCTCAGCAGATGGCCTTGATGAAGCATACCACGGGGATCGTTCTTTTTTTCTTTAAGTTGCTGTGGGATTTTGGTAAATTGTTTTGACTGCATAATCCCCATGTTCAACACCAAACCACCCAGGCCACAGGCTGAACCTCAGAAGCCATGAGCAAGCCCACCACAGCCTGCTCCATGGGGCACTATTGGCACAGGGGGTGGCTGCTTGGCACTGCTTGTCCTTGTGTGTTGGGCTCCCTGACCAGGACCATTGTGGTGGCATGTCTTCCCTGTGCATCAGAGATGGGAGCCTTCTTTTGGCAGTGTTGGGACTTGAGATCCCCAGATCCGCCATGGTTCCTCCAGCTGCCTGGCAGGTATTGCAAGTAAAATTTGCCAAAGCCAGGTGTGGTGGAGGGGTGCTTTGCCAGTTTCCATTTTCTGACTGAGAGTAGAAGGCCTGGCACAATGATGCTGAGGAGATGCCCTGTTACTGACACGTAACCCATGCAGCAGTTTGGGATGGGAAAGCTCAGCCCAAGGTCCCACTTCACATCTCTGGCACTGTAAGCAATGCCTATTCGGCAGCTTGATGTCCTTACCCCAGCCACCTGATGGGTAAATCACATCTAACCAAGAGTTTGACTTGCTCTGGCCAACGGATTAATTAATTGAGATGTTCTGAAGCATCCTCTCTGCCACCTCTTGGCAGGGTGAGCTGCCAAGCCAGGCACTGGGGAAGGATCCCTGCACTGCGTAGGGCCAAGCCCTTGCTCAGTAAACCTTCTGCCCGGGAGCACAGGGATCAGCCGGGACAAGATGGGCACAGGCTCAATAAAGAGGGTCTGCTGTGGTGTGCCACACCACACCCTGCTATCACAGTCCCTCAGGAGGAAGCTGGAGGTGAGGAAGTCCTCTGAGGGATGGCCCTGCAGTATGCACAAGGGGTACAGGATGGCCAAAGGTGTGTGGGTGGCCCAGTGCTTCTCAGTTGTATGGGAGCTTAAAAGAACCAGCAAGGTGGAAAGGAATTTTAGCCTTGCTTCAGGAGGGGCAATTTTAGCCCATCCTTGCTGCAAGCTCGGTGATTACACATGCTGAAGTAAAGGGCATATTTTTCTGTAGAAGCTTTTAAGGGCTTTTCTGGTATAAGGTGAAACCATTGCTGTCATCAGTAGCATCAGTTACCATGCGTGACGTTAACACTACGCGCACCACGCAGGAGACCAGCAACTGTAAGCTTCTGACTATTAATCCCTTTAATCTCCTTGTGTTCTAAGCAAAGCTATAAATTAGCAGGCTACTTTTTTTCACCCTGCCCCTTTTTTTTTTCCTTGGGAAAACAAATTCAATTCACTTTATTCTTCCAGAATGAAAGGCAATGTTGTGGCAATTGTGTCTGAATTGAAATGTTCCTTTCTCTTTTTTTTTTCCTTATATGTTATTTGCAATAGTTGTTTGTTTGCTGTGTGTTAATTTTTGGATAAAAAAGAAAAGTCCAGAGCCAGTTGGATATACATTAATCTTAGCTAAAAGCTTTTCAGCAGATTAACCCTGGAAGGCATAAAGGATGTGAGCACAGCTGGAATGAACGATTGTTTTCTGTTTCAAAGGAATATCCATAAAACTCTGTATTTGGGCGATTCACACCAAGTAGTACAAAATTATCTCTTTCTACCTTCTTTCAGACTTCCCTTTACAAGTGTCCCAAGAGTGACTTGCTATATACATTTATGCCTGTTTAGCAGCTGAAATACATTGCCCAAATCCTTCTCACCCCTCTTCTAGACTATAAGTGGCAGGTCTGATTTCTTCTGGATTTTAGCAGTTTATGGTAAATTTGGTGGGAATTCATTAGAGGTAATACTAAAAGCAAGGACCCTGGGGCATATGCATATCTAGGTGCTTGTGCCCCACACTATTGTAGTAATGTGCCTGTTGTGTCCTGTGTAGGTTCCTAAAAAGTGCAGCTTTTACTGTTTGTTCCTAGAAGGCAGCCAAAGCTCTCATGGGGGGTATGAGGTTTTAACTACGGAGCATCCACCACCAGCACAAAAACCCGAAAGCACCAGAAATGAAGCATCAGAGTTTTGTTTAGATGGCAGAAACAGAAAATGTAAAGAAAAGAGTGGGGAAAACTTAGATCTTGGAGTGAAGTCCTTTTCTCTCCAGGTGTTGCAATAGGCAGGCACAGGTGTGCCAGTGCAAACAGGCGATGAGGAGGAGGAGGGGGGTTTAGTTCCTCTGCCACATGGTGTTTGTCCAATGCCCTGCCTGTACAAGGCAGGAGAATACCTTGTGTTCTTGTTGTCTTCGAGCGAATTTGACCAGAAACCAAACCCAGATTCAGTCAGCCCCAAGATACCGGTTTGCTTGGTTGGTTTTGGCAAATGCATTTTTGGAAGAAAGAGGGAGGAAAGCACATGCAAGCCTGCACCTGATGCCTGGCTTCTTTCATTGAAGTAATGGATGTGCAGCTTGTGCTGAAGTCTGTGAGGTGCTCACAAGCAGCTGATCTCTTCCCCCCTCCTCTCCATGCTCAGGCCATAAACTGGAGGTCATGATGCTTCCTTTGGGCATGTCACACCACTGACACTCTGGTATCAAAGCCTGCACCATACTCAGTGCTGACATACTGATCTCTGGGTGGGAAAGGTGAAGACTTGCTTGAATGAAATTCACGGGCACTCATGAACATGAAACTCTGCCGAGACTGCCACACACTCCTGATCACCCTCTGGCACTCAGGACCTTTCAGTACTTTGCCAGCTATTTTGGTTTTGATCAAAAATACCAGCCAGACCTCCCTGTCACTGTGCTGATAAAAACCAAAGCAAAAAATCCAAGGAAAACCCCATCCCTAACCTAGAGATAAAACAAAAGTACCCCATTGCTTTGATCCTGAATGTTTCTGCCTCCTCTTTACATCTCTGACTTTTACATTTCAGTTGGCTGCCAAAGAAGCTCCTTGCAGATGAGGCTGTTATAGCAATTCCAGTTGTCCAGCAAAGGCAGTTTTCTCATGTCAGCTGATGATGCTAGGCTCTAGCTGCTGCAATGCAAGCAAAGAGCGACCGGTACCACTGTGGTGACAGGTGACCCATGGGGTATGTCTCTCAGTGACCGATGGATACAGCACTAAAACCTGAATGTCACGGTTGGACTTGGGAAGTTTTGCACATGGAAAGGAAGCAGAAACTTGAAAAGGGCATGTCATTTATAGAGGTGGTGTAATGGCTCCTTCTGCAACTTTGTGACATGGTGCAAGGGACTGATTCAGTATCCCAAGAGCGTAGGAGAGAGGTGGGGACAGGAGCACTTTAACCTAAATTAATGCAAAATATTGCTTTTTAAACCAATGTCTGCCTGCAAAGTTCATACAGATTGTGCCTTCTTCATCACAGCATCTGAAAACTTCATGAAGCGCTTGGAGAAGAGGACACTGAGGGGTGACCTTATTAAGTCTATAAGTATGTAAAGGGTGAGAGTCAGGAGGATGGAGCCAGACTCTTCTCAGTGATGGCCAGCGATAGGATAAGGGGCAATGGGTGCAAGCTGGAGCACAGGAAGTGCCATGTGAATAGAAGGAGAAATATTTTCACTGTGAGGGTGACAGAGCACCAGCACAGGCACAGAGAGGCTGTGGAGTCTTCTCTGGAGACATTCAAAACCTGCCTGGATGTATTCCTGTGTGATTTACTCTAGGTGATCCTGCTTTGGCAGGGGAGTTGGACTAGATGATATTTCGAGGTCCCTTTCAACTCCTAATGTTCTGTGAACCTGTGATTTCCAGGTCATTCCCTTGCAATGCAGGACTCAGGCACAGGCATTTTGTTACAGACCTGAGATAGTCAGAGCCGAACTGTGCAGCCCCAGAGCCTACAAAAAGCTTCTGACAGCCAAAAGTCCACCCAACCTCCAGTTGTGATCTGGTGTTGGGGTGATAAAACCTGTCTGCAACATTCGTGATGACAGAGTGAGTTCTGAGAAAATATTACCAGGCAGATTTGGAGAGAAGGTATTTTAGATAAAAGTGTTTAATGTAGTAATCTGAGGCAAACATCCAGGGGTGACTGGATCTGTAGTTTGTTTTCCCACAGTTTATCGGAAAAACAAAGGATAATTAAAAAAATAATAATTAAAACTTTTACTGCCTGTATGACATTATATTTCCTGTTGAGCTGTTTTGATGAGAAATTCTGCAATTAGGTTTTAAGTGGTTCTTCAGCACTGTTTTGGTAGAGATTAACCATTGATGAGGGCGTGCCTGAGCTCCCACATCTGGGGCCGGGGCTGCTGCGTCTGGCTGTCAATTACCCCCACTTGGCAGACAGTTTACAAAGATCAGGGATCTCTTTATTGTTCTACAGCTGAAAAATGCAAAGAAAGACTGCTATGACAGCTGAATAACCTACAGCTCCTTTTGGTCACCTCTGAAGAAGCTGTCCCTCTCATGTTATCCTCTCCCTCCTGTGTGGACCACACAGGCTGTTGCACACCAGCTCCCAGACACCTGACATCACGGGTGTCCAGACAGTGTTCACATGGTGTCCAGGAGATGCCCAGGAGATGTCCAGACTCTGCTTCACTGGCAGGTCCCTGACCCATCCTCCTGCTGCACCAGCAACAGTGCACTGGGACCTTTAACTTGCTCCATGGACTCAAGAGCACAGGGGGTGCAAAGTCCCTACTGAGCTTCTAGTGAAGAAGGATGTCTTCCCTATTGTTCATTACTCGCTACTGCCAGAAATGATTTGAGCTGCTTGGGGAGGGGACCTCCATATGTTCCTATAATAGGGTAAGCCCATAACAAAGTTTTGTCTTCAGTAGGGGTGTATCTCCTTTGTGCATTTCAGTCTGGGGGAAATGGGGAAGGAAAAACTTAGACCTTCTATTTTATTCTTTTCTGAGGGCTATTAATCTCCAGAAATCAGAAGAAATACTTCCTACAGAGTGTGGTTGTTATTGCTTTGTTCTTGCTTCTAATATAAATGCTTTTGAGATGTCCTGCTCTTCTAACTGAATGTTTGCATTAAATCATTAGTTCCATTTTTTTCTATTAAAACCAAACTTTTCCTTATTGACTATTGTTGTAGAATTAATTGCCTCTCTTTTACTCAGTTACTTTCTTTTTCAACAAGGGAGAATTAAAGCAGCCAACACTGGGAATCCATTAGCCACAGCAGTTTTTATAAAGCTTTGAATTTGCTGGTTCACTGTGCACATATCTTGACCAAGAGATTTTCTGCATCAAGGCATTAAAATAAATCCTCCATACTTATGTACAGGAAGGCCCTCCTAGTAGGGCCTAAAGAGAATCATAAAATCATAGAATGTGTTAGGTGGGAAGGCACCTTTAAAGGTAATCTAGTCCAACCTCCCTGCAATAAGCAGGGACATCTTCACTAGATCAGGTTGCTCAGAACTTCATCAAGCCTGACCTTGAATGCCTCCAGTGACAGAGCCTCCACCACCTCTCTGGGCAACATGTTCCAGTGTCTCACCACCCTCATAGTGAAGATTTTCTTCCTAATGTTTAACCTAAACCTGCCCTGCTCCTAGTTTAAAACCATTGCCCCTTGTTCTATCACTACACTCCCTGATAAACAGCCCCTCCCCTGCTTACCTGCAGACCCCTTCAGGTACTGGAAGGCTGCTCTAAGGTCTCCCTGGAGCCTTCTCTTCCCCAGGCTGAACAAACCCAACTCTCTCAGCCTGTCTTCATAGGAGATGTGCACAGAAGACTGTGCATCATTCTGCAGGGTGGACATTTTTCTCTGTTTCTTCCCTCTGATACAGCCTGTGGCAAGAAGTAGCTCAACCTTTTTGCTTTATACTCTCTTCTTTGAAGTCCTGTAAAGGTCAGTGCTGACCTATTAAGATCTGGTTGCTGCTAAATGTACTGCAGGTTTGTCACACCCTCGCAGCTGGACAGCACGTGGAAACCCGTGGGTAGTACTGCTAAAGCCAACGGCTTTGGGTACATCAGGGTAAGTTTTTTGGCCAAGAAACCTGGCAACTTGTCCAAAATGGCAAGCCCTGTAGTTGCTTTGGCTAAAATTTGTGGTTTTGCACAAGCCCCACCCGTGTCACCCAAATTTCTATTTTCCTGTGAGTTCTGACCTTTTCTATGTATGTCTCAGTGAGTAGCTGTTTGTAACACCCATTTTGCTAGAGCAGCTCTGGAGGAATTCAGTGATGTGACTTACACGGGCTCGAATGGGATGGCCGAGCTGATGGCTCATGCTGAGAGATGGCACAGTGAATTCCAGATGAAGTCCAGCAGACCTCAGTCAAGCAGGCTGAAACTCCCTGTGCTTAGGTCAGATCACTTGTCATGCTTTTGGACACATCCTGGATATGTGTGCAGACGTACTGGGTGAGTGGCTAATTCTTTTGGTCTGAGGCCATCTCTTGACATTTGACTTTGCAGTGGGAAAAGAGCCTGGCTGAGGTACCCAGCGACTTGTTGGATACATGCAAACAGCTGTGTTCACAACAAGAGCGGTTTGGGTTCCATCTGGCATCGAGGAGTCTCAGCTCATAGTTAGCAGGCCATGCAGACTGGCCTTCCTTCATGCTCTGATATTTTTACCCTACTCTGCTCCGAAGTTGATTTGCCAGTTGCCAGCTCACCAAGGTTTTTCTCCTCAATTCTCCTTAGCAGAGCCACCTGGGCAGCAGCAAAGCCAAAGTCCATCCCTGTGGTACAAACTGGAGTGCATCTGGACAGCATAGAGTGGTTTTAAATGGTTTTAAAGAACTCATTTTTAGTTTAACACCTGCTTCCTTCCTCGGAACATGTGGATGTTTCTCACTCACAGGATAAAGGAGAGAAGGTGGAGTGAGGAATGGGAGCTGTGGTGTGGCTATCAAAACACTGTGGTGAGGAGGGACATGGCAAAGGCAATGGCAGTGTTTCAGGAGTTGGGCCCAGGTGGAGAGGACAGTGAGAAGGACCCTGGATCAAACCTTGGGAAGCAGCCACAAGCAATGTACCATCAGGAATTTATCACAGCTCTAACAGAGTCTCTTTTGGGAACAAGGTTTGACCCAGAGCACACTGTACCCCCCCAGATGGACCCTGTGGTGCGGTCTCATCTAGCAGTGGGGATGAATTTCTGGAGACTGAAAACACAGGGCTCCAAGGTTTGCAGGGGAGAATGGGCGTTTTGGGCCAAGTGGAGATAGTGAGTAAAGACCGTGGTCCAGCAAATATTCTTCATTTAACTATCAGGAGGAGAAGCGAAATGGCAAACTGGCTTTGTGCAATTTGTCCATTCCTGCCAACATGGAACGTGTGTCTCTGCAAAAAGATGCTGGAAGCTTTAGCACAGAGAGATGGTAAGTAAGGAGATTTCTTAATATTGGTGATTCTCCCCAGTAATACCATGGCCTGATTGCCTGTTGTCTGAACACTGGGAAATGGGAGGAAGAGCTGAAAGAGGAAGACATAGTGTTCAAGTACTCTAAGTAATCCTTAGTCCTGAATCAGCTTTGTGTGCTTCTTCTGAATGTCTGAGGTATTCCTTCTGTCCTTGTGAGACCGAATTACTTGAGGAAAACAGAGCAGGTTCCCAGCCAAAGCCATTGGCTGCAGATGCCTTAGCTGAAAAGCAGAGTGCTCATGTTTGGACTGGGAGGGACAACTTTTTAGAAGGCGAAGGGTTTGGTCCCTGCAGCTTGCTTGCTCAGTGCCAGGAGGCATGGTTGGGTCTTGGGGAGGGTGTGAAAAAGCACTGCCTGCTACAGGTAGAAGGGTACCTCAGAGTATATGGGCAGTGCTGAAAAAAGGCAAGATACAGATAAATGATGCCTGCACAGGGCAAACAACAGAACTCACTGCCTGTGCCACTCACCTCTAGCCCAGGAATTTGACAAAAATTTGTCTGTGGGCTTAAGCAGTGCTTTTTATTCATGTGGCATTTCACAGAATCACAGAATTGTAGGGGTTGGAAGGGACCTCAAGAGATCATCATGTCCAACCCCCCTGCCAAAGCAGGCTCCCTAGGACAGGTTGCACAGGGAGGCATCCAGACAGGTCTTGAATATCTCCAGGGAAGGAGACTCCACAACCCCCCTGGGCAGCCTGTCCCAAGGCTCTGTCACCTTCATTGTGAAAAGGTTGTTCTGCATGTTGGTGCGGAAGATTGTATGGGGGGCATAACAGAACATAAAAATCCATGAGATTCATGGTATTGTCTGATTTCTTTTCCTAGGGTTTGAGGTTTTTTGCTTCTTTTTTATTAGCCAAGAGATAAGTTGCTTTAGCAAACATCCATGCAGTCAGTGAAAAGGGAAAGGTTGTGAAACGTCTCTAAGTTCCTGTATCTGCATAATAATAGCAGATAGAGCACAGGGATGCTGTGTCTCCTTGCTAGATAAATTCCCAACTGGCTTTTTCTGGTGCCTGCTTAGAATGTGTTCATTCAGGGAAAAAGAAGGTGTACAGTGTGGTTAAAATGGTGATGGAGTTTATACAGCAAATTCCAGCTATCACTTACTCACTGGAGGTGGTACTTCCTACTGTGCTACCACCTACCCCAGCAGCATTTTGCAATATAAGATCTTCTAAAGAAATCCAGGCACGCTGAAGAAAGGTGTATGTGCAGTAAACAGTTTGATATAGCACAATAGTCGTTATCGGTGCTATAAAAAAACCTTGTTTCCTGGGACAGCAAATACTGGAAAAAGGAGCTGGCAGAACCTGTTCTGAGGAGCAAAAACCCTCAAGGTCAAATGCCACATGGTTGTTTTTTTTAGATGCTTCTGATTTGAATTGTTTTCAATAGTCCTCCATGAAAAAAAAAAAAAAGGCATTTTTCAGCAGTAACTATAAGCCAGCTAAAGCCAAAACTAATTAAAAAAACCCACACAAACAACCCAAACTTGGAAGAATGCTTTAAATTAAAACTGGAGCTTAGCTGGCCAACAGGAGATTATTCTCAAATATTACCTAGATCAAACTTTTTCTATTTGTTTCTTTGGTTTTTTTGCTTGTTGTCAAAGCTAAGGAGCCAGTTATCATGGGCAGTTCTCACTGTGACATAGTGGCTATTGGTGTTCAAGTGCTTTCACCCCTCCTGGCCCAGAACCCGAGATTCCCAGCAGCTCTCATCCAAAACTCTCCTGATGCATGCAGCCTCTTCATTTTCAATACGTCCTGCCTTATGGTGCCCTGTTTTTTTGGACTGTGAAACTCATCAGTGGGACAAATACCCAATTCCAGCAGGACAGCACTGCGAGTGGCAAGGTGGCTGAGAGATGGTTGAGAAATATATTTTATATAATGGATATTCCATCTTCATTAATATTAATATTCCATATTAATATATTGAATATATTTTAATATATATGTATATAAAAGAACCTCCTATTGGAGAAAGTGTGTTGCTTTAATTTTCATGATGAGCATGAGCCACTGGAAAAGCATGGACTGCAATCCCACTGGAAAGCTGGCAGACCATGTGCTTCAGGAAGGGTTTACCTGGTACAGTGGGGGTGCTGCAGGGAAGTACAAGCGCCTCACATGTGATTTCCACTCGCTGTTTTGTTGCAAAAGTATAAAAAAGAAAGGTGTAAAGGCTACCTAGTGGAAGTGTAAGTGAAGAGAGGGAGAAGAGTTCTCTCTTTAGGTAACTTCTCAGTTCTTTATGAAACCTTACTGATCCCTCATTAGCCTTACAAAAAACCACCAGGGATGGAATTGCACTTAAGGATGAAATGATGAATTCAAATTTTCAAAAAAGCTTGAGGCTCTGTATAGTTCAGCTGTTTGGAGAGGAGAGTTAAAATCCTGATTGGGAAATTCAAACCGTTATATGCTTACACATGAATGCCCACACACCCCTAATGTACTGGTGGGTTTCCCCACCACCACCCGCAGTATCCTTTTTCCACACAAATTAGATTAAGTGTAGGGAATAACTTGAGTGAGAGGGACAGAGGTTTGTTTTCTTGGATGCCACTATCAAAACCGAGATGATTTTTCTCTCCTTGTCCTTCTGTAGGAGTGAATGACAAGCAGATCAGCAGCTCTCTGCTTTCCAGTAAGAAGCAACACTTCATTTAAAGGAACTGGCTGTGATGCTCCTGTTTACGATTCGGAGATAATGGCTCAGTAATGGCAGTCTGTAAGTCACTATCAGCATTTTAACATCTTCTATGGAAATTCTAGAGATATTTAATTTGCTGACTTGGTATATAAAAGCTGTTCCTGCTGAGCATAATGCTTTGAATATAATTCTTACTCAATTACTAGAAGCACGCTGTAAAAATTGTTAAAACTTGGTGAGGGAGCCGTAACACACTCAATATGTCAATTTACCATTTCTCTTCTCATTTGTCTTGTAAATGTAGCTGTTTTCATAATTGCAAGTGCAGTTTGAGTGGCTTGTGATTATTTGTATTTTTACCTACTTATGTTTTTAAAACTGTCTGCTGTTCTCTCCTCCTTTCTGCAACATGGCTTCCTAAGTCTTAGCACAGTGGGATGTAATTGTAGTCTCTTACTGTTGCAGAACCCCCAAGAATTACTGAAGAGTTGCTTTATGGAAATGATACGTAGTCATAGAAGCTGCAGGCATAAATTATGTTACATGAAATATATATTTTATTTCTTTTCAAAATTTAGCTTTACAATTTCTGTACTTTTGACTGTTTAAGGTGCATTCCTGCAGTACAATTCTCTAGTCTGGGGGTAGGGATCTGCTACTGAAAGCATGATTTCTAATGAAAAAAGGTGTATCACCCTATGTAAATGTCAGCATTACATTCAGGCATCAGAGTTTCGGGGTGAGTGAAGGAGGACAAGTGCTGGGCAGGACAACAGCTAAGGAAAACTTATGCTTGGGAAAACCAAGAACTGTTTCTGTTTTGGGAAGCAAACCATAGCGAGAGGCAAGATGCCCCCTAGGATTCTCCCTCCCACCCATGTAACATGTCAGGACCTGCGCTCCCCTTGTATATTACTGAAATTTTCCTAAGGAGTGGGTGGATGGAGAACAAGCTTTAAGTAGAAGCAAAACTACCGACAGCACTTGTTTTTTTGATTTGGTTTGGGGTATTTTGTGTGTGTGTGTGTGTGTAATCCAGTTGTCAAAAATGTTCCCTTGTACTAGTGCGAATGCTGAAATTTCAGCTCAGCATGCTTAATATTTTTGGAACATTGGCAGAGATGCCTCCTAAGCGATACATGACAAAGGGACCTGAGAGATCCCAGTGTATTTACAAAGTCTAAACCTTTCTGAGAGAACTCTCAGAATCTTTGTCTGGCAGGAAAAAAAAATTTAAAAATCTCTTGCCTTCGTAAATTGTTGGCCCTGCCTGTTTTGTACAGAGCAAGTTAAGCTGCATTCAGCCCTGCCTTAGCTGGAGAGGTGGACCTACCATAGCATCTGTGTGGGACACCATACTTTCTGTGTGGAATTCCTAAGGTTTCTTGCTTTCTGCCTAGTTGCATGTTTGGCTGCCTCAGCTGGCCTTGAGTACTGGAAAGATAATGTTTATTTCTTAGCAGTCTCTGTTCAGTATCCCACACTGTCCTCTAAAGTACCCGGTATTAGAAACTGCTGGAAATGTGATTCAGCCTAAATGAACCATGTATTTATTTATGAGATGGCCTTAACCCTTTTTTGTGTGGTGCAGTTTGCCTTTTGTGGGTCTTTTCCCTCCTCTCTCCCCCTCTCCATATCCAAGTGTCATTCCGTGCATTAAATAACACTCTTCGCTTACCCTTGTATAAACCATGGACTATCAGTATCTGGGGATTTCCTTGCAGATGGAAAGGAAGCCATGAAATCTGAAGCTATTGGGAAAAAAAAGTGGAAACTCCAATCTCTACAGCTATTCCAGACAGTCTTTGAAACACTAAAGCAAGTTTTATTACAGAGATTAGTTTACGTTACACTCATTTATTAAAACCTAAGGACATCTTTATAAAAACTACTGTATATAAAGACAAGAGCAGTGCAATAGCAGTGTAAAACACGTTTTTGGTTTACTTGGCAATCACTTTAGAAAGACAACATGATTCATAATATGAACTTAGATAATGCTGCAAAAAATAGGACAGGATTAGATCAAAAACTAGATTAGCAAATCACTGGACACTGGCACGTATTGATTTCAAACATCAAGTGTTATGTAAACAGTATTGTTGTCAATGTATTCATAAAGAGAGAGGAATCACTGCAACCCTAGAATTTCTAGTTAGCTTAATTAGCCTAAAATTTGACTGCTGACTATTAAAATAGACTATTGAACTGTATATATTATCTTCTTAGTGATTTACTATTTATGTAAAAGGAGGACTAGAAGAAATGCCTGTCTTATACAAGAGAGTTTTCAAGGCTGAGAAAAGATGTTTTTTTTCCTGGCGAGTGGGTGAGGTTTTGGTTTTGTTGCTTTGCTTTTCATACACCATCACTGGTGCTGAAACAGAACTGACTTTAAAAATCGCTTTGACGTGTTACTTCATCACTTCTTCAAGTGGACAGTCCTCATGTAGAAATTACAGCCATAACAAAACTATTAAAAACAGTTATCTAAAATAGCTGCTACAATATGCTGAAGTATACATTAAGAGGCCAGATTGTTTTCACTCTGTTTTCATAAGATCGATAACCAGGCACAAAAGATGGTTAATTACAACACCAAGTCCTGCACAAGCTTTATAACTTATCTTTTTATGTCCTATGTTATACACAGCAATTATTAAGAAGTTGGAACCTCAGTTCTCAGTAAAACTGAAGAGTGAAAATGAGTTGGACAAGGGAGGAGACTTCTGGAGCATGGAGGTCATTAATAGCCACTGAGACTGACAGCTGCCATTGTTAAACAGGGTGTATAATGGAATTATACACTGCTGCGAATGTTAATTTTAGATCCCTTATTTTTCCAACCATATTGGGATGGACATAGAGGAACTATACTCTAGTCCAGGTATTTTCTTTTAGAGCAAGACTGTGTTTGAACCAGTCTCTTTCTGCAGAAATAATTGAAGAATTAATTGCAGTTTGTCTCGTTCACCATAATTTTGATCAGGTAAATGCAGAAGGTTATCAGAGCACAGCTACATAGATGGTTCAGATGTTCAGGTGACTGTCTAGCCAGTGCTCTTCTACAGTGTCCCAAATGCAAAGGGAAAAGGGCCAATAGTGATGGCACTGAGGAAGCACAAGTGGTGCACAATTTCCCTTTAGTTTAAGGCCCAACAAGCATCAGTCGTAATTCAGGATCTTCTACTGAACCAAAGAGGCTATCAAATGATTATAACAACACGACTGATGAACAATTGTTTGTCAGCTATGACATGGATTTATCTATAAATTAATCAGTAGGCAAAATCAGAATTTCAGCCAGAGAGTATCTACCTTATATAAACTGGCTTCATATAGAGAACAAAATAAAATGAACAAACAAACAAAAAGCACATCAATTACAAGGTATACATGTACTAGAAGTAAAGCATAAAACTGCTCATTAATAACGCACAATTCCCAAAGGGAAAAAAACCCTTACAAAATACAGTAAGTCACACAAACCAGTATCTAATACAAATTCCTTCATGAACATAAGCTTTTTACAAAGCTCTCTGTGGTGGTCATCACCTCACAATGAGAGTAGGTGCTGGTAGAAGGCAAAAGGAGCAGTTACTGCAAAGCGCTAAAATAAGACTGATGACTGTAGATACGTACTTTGTTTTGTGTCTGCAGGATTTGTGGGTCTTGGAGCTGATGTGGAAGTGTGGAGAAAATATGATGTTAGCAGAGGCATGGATGGCAGCGCATGCAGGAGCTTCTGTGAAGAGTGAGAACTTAAGAGGCAGGCCTTAAACCTACCTAGGACAGGATGGAGTCTAATGTCTGCAGGGTGGTACTCCCACCCATGGCATTTGAATTCTTTCATATTAGTTGTTCCCTGCCCTTACCCAGTGATAATCAGCATTTTTGACTAGTCAGATGGCAAAGCAAAGGGGCATGCACATATTGGTATCCTACTCAGATTGGGTGCCTTTGAAGACTGCACACTCCTGTGGTCTCCAGCCTTATTGGTTCTCCCAGCTCCATGTATTCCTGCTTGGCTTTAGTCATGTACCATCATGCACTCTGATAGCTGTGAATTAGCTCAAACCACTCAGTAGTCTATCCCTTTGGAGTTCAACGGAAGACTCAAGTTCACACAAATCAAAAAGGTACAAAAGGAAAACTTGATTGTTCACTGATGTGGTGTACCTCAGGTTGGTTATATAGCAAAACATATGGTTATTTCAAAGTTACTCGGTTTTGCAGGACAAAATATTAGGATGAAGGATTAATTTGACACTATTGTGGCTTCCTGTTAAGATTTCTAGATTAACTCCACTGGTTGTCGTTGCCAGGGTCTCTGTGTGTGTGTGTATCTATCTTAAATAATCGAATTTCATAGGATTTGCTCATGTAGTTGACACTCTATGATTCTAAAATAAACCTGTTCAGTGGAAAGTTAAGTCAAACTATTGCAACCTAGTGACCAAGTATTATCTGGTAGCATCAGTGCCCTTCTGGTTTACTAATTAATTGTGAGTGGTAAATTGTGAAGCCAGTTGGTGGCTGAGGGAATTAGATTATTGCCTTGTAAAAGAGAGGGACAATGGTATTATTGCTTTTGAAAGATACAGTTTCTTGACTTGCATTTCTCTTTCAGCTTCAAGGAGTATGGGGGTGGAATGGGGTGTCTGTGTTGTTTCTTAAATCTCTCCTGTCATGAGGATATGTGAAACTGAAGCCAAGATGTTCTCAGATCTTTGACGTTTTAGCAGAGTCATTGCCAGTGATCTTAAAATCATTGCATTAAGGTTGAAATAATTGCTACCCTGCAGTTTGACTCAATGAAAAGACTGCGCTTGGCTTGTATACGACAATATATTTAACAGTGATGGAGATTGCCAGCACCTACCCTATTGTGACAAAATATTCACCAGAGAACTTTGGAAAAACTCACATTCAGTATTCTGACACTTAGATTAGGCTCAAATGGCAATAGATGGATGGGGAGGCAAAGAAAAGTTATCTACCAAAGGTTTGTCTTGGGATCTTTTTCCACCTTTGTGTGGATTTGCCAGAGCAACTTCATTTTCTTCCTGTTGAGCATTTTTTCTTCAAATATGATACTTCCTTTCAGAAATAATATTGTCCGTCTAAAATTAATATATTGCTTACAGACTGCGTTCTTCTTGAGGGTCTTTCTACATGATTTGCCTGTAGAAGTTGTCTGAATGGGGTTTCTCTTCAGGTGACTTGCTCAATCTCCCTCTTGTAGTCTTTCTCCTGCTTATCCATCATTTTTTCAACTCTTGTCATTTAGTTGATTTTCTTGAAAGCTGCTCCTTGAAGTCTGATCTTACCTCTCCCATCTTGAGGCACATCAATATAATTTTCTGGAAGACATAAACCACAAATGTTCATTGTTTCATGAGCACACAACAGCAAGGTCTTTCCTGTAAAGAAAAACTTGTCATTTTCTCAGTTGTGGATTTCTTCTGGGGAGGTAAGAAAGAGGAAGGAAAAGCATGAGAAAGAAAGAAAAGGTGTTAGGAGGCCCCCAGCTTCCCTCATCAGCTCTGGCCCTCTGTGTGCTTGAGTGATATGGATGGTTGCATTCTCTTTCTTTTTTTTTTCCTATATAGTCAGAGTGGGACTGACTTGTTTCTCCCTGTTTGTATTAAACTGGCCCTGGTTTTGCAAAATATCACACTGTAGGTGTGCAAGTTGCTTATTGTCATATGTAACCTGGGAGAGCATGGGGTGCTGGATCTGGGTGCATACCCAAGGTGCTGATGATGATCTGGGCCATCTCCTGGGTGAGCATCATCAGGAGGGAACCCTGGGAACTTAACTGGGAGGAAGATGGGATGCTTTCCTGCTGGACATGGAACCTTGGCCGCTGGAGACAGCAAGGCTGTATGCTACATGAGAAAAATCAGATTTCACCCCAAATCCCTCTTTACATATGCCAGTGTTCCCATTTCACGCTGCTGTGTTGTCTACTATCTGTGAGATGAAAAGATCAAATACTTGCCTGAAAAGGTGAAAAAGGAAATGCAAAGAACTGCTAAACTCTTCATTTCTACTGCTCGTAATCTACTCTGAAAGCACCAAGTGCAGAGGGCTTGCTTCCTTCTGCAGCCACAAGTTTGCTTTGAATTAAACCTTATTTCTGTGGCCCATGACCGTTTGGTACGTGCCTTTATCAACTGGCATTGCATCTTCCTGTTGTGCTCATTGCCAAGGTGTGCATCAGACCAAGAACGGGCTGCTTACTCTAACCCCTATTCCTTTTATATGATGAGAAAATACACCTCTGTTTTCATATATGCAAATGACTAAATATTGTATTTGTGTGCTTTCCTCACAGAAGTGATATGGGTATTCATAATTTTTTGCTTACAGTGCCTCCTGGACATAACAAATGCTTTTAATCTGCTCATCTTCACCATGTGCAGAGTGTGTGTGTGTGTAGCTGGATATGTATATGTGAACTGTGGCAGCATGTAGGTAAATTGGCTGAAAGTCCAAGTAGGGGACATTTTGAGCTAGACCAAGATTACAAATCTTAATAATAAATTAAAGCAATGCATCTGTTTTCTCAAGCAAGCAAGCGTAATGGTAGGAATACAAGCTGTTGGAGGCACAGTTTAGGTATCCTGGTAGCAACAATACTTAATTAACTTCTCCCACCAGACACAGTGCTTTGCATATTGGGTATTCCCAAGTCTATGTGCCACATTATACATATTGCATTCCATTAATGTATAAAATATAAAGAAACATCTGGTTCAGACAGCAGAATATCTGTGGGAATCAGCATGTTTGAGGTTATCTAGTGTTCTACCCATCAAATCTATTCAGTGTACGAGGCTTGAGTCTCGCCTCTTGCGTCAGCAGAACTCCACTGAAACTGCAGCAGTGAATTTGCTGGGAAGTGAGAGGTCGGGTAGGCAGCCACCTGAGCTGCAGCTCAGCTCTATTACCTGAATTCAGACGTAGGTGCTTCTCACAGTACTACTGGCTGTTGAGGACCTCTGTGCAGAAATGCGCGACTCTCTCTCAGAACTATCCCTGAAGCTGTCACCCAAAGCTCAGTCAAATGAATGTCATGGCTGACAGTTAATTGCTTTCTAATGATTGAACAGCCTCAACAGCCTTCTTCATGTTAGAAACACAACAAAAACTGTCTCACGTCCTTTTGTGCTGTCGCTGTCCTTTTCTGACATTGGTAGAAACAGATGCTAATGAAACATGCAAACCTGCCTGTTGTGAGGTCTGCAGGCAGTCGAAGTTTAAAACAAGTTGTTTGCATCTGGAAGACAGTCTCCTGAGACTTGGTTATAACTCATTTAAAAAATATCTGGGGAGAGAGAAACTGAAGACTGTGAGCTCATGTAACAGCTTGGAGCCACCTACAACCTTCACAGCACCTTCAGTTGTTTCTTTTCACTCTTCTGCAGGGTCCTATGCGTGCTTTAGCTCAGGTGAAATGCTTCACTAATCTATAGGCTGCATAATTTCAATCACTAGATTGCTTGACAGAATGTGATTTCTAGTAGTCGTTTACTTACTTTAAAAGAAATGTTTAGAGATGGAGCAGATAAAGTAGGCATCTATGGGCTCCAGGACAGAACGCAGTTTTGAATGTGTCAAACCTGTCAGCCAGCTACACTTTTCCTGTACCCGAGAGTCCCAAAGTTGCTCCTGGCCAGATCCTTCTTCCAAGGTTAATGTAAAATCAAGAGTCCCACCAAGGTGGTGAAAAATTAGAGTTCCCAGATCCAAAGACCATAGGAAAGTTTATGAGTATTTGTATGCGGCACAGAAGATAAAATATCACTCTTGAGAGTAGCTTCAGTTCTCTGCCAGTTCCTCTAATGTGTGTATAAAGCTATGGGAGAATGAGTGGGAGGATGTGAAGAGCAGAGCCAGCAACAAGGAAACCACACTCAGCTCTGAAAGCTTCTTACGTCAATTAGGAAACGTTCACCCTGTGTTTTCTGAGCTCCCGACTGAGCCTGGTGCCGAATCAATAGCTTCTGCCTGAAACTGAACCCTGATAGGACCTGTGCCAGGCTAAAAGGTCCTCTTCATCTAATGAGAAAAGAAGTGGGATGCTTGATTGACTGACTGATGGCTGGACCTGTAAAGTTGAGAGGTTCTGCTTCAGATCATTTTTCAACAGTTCGGTCTCTGAAAATACTTGCATTTTCCTAAGAAAGATGAATGCAAATTTCCATGAGCAGTTGGCCACAGTATTCTGTCCCAGCCTCCCAAGACAGCATGCTTGACAACAGAAACCCCATATTTGTCACTTCTGGTCACTTCTACAGGATTTTAATGTATTTAGAGCTGGAGCATGTGCTCTGGAGGTGGCTCAGGTTGCTCCTACTCACTAGCAAAGGTTACAGCCACTGTATAGCAGCCCGGATTGCCATTTTCTGCTCTACCTGACTGCCTGGTGAACAGCAGCCGGTCAAGGTGCATTGATTTTCGTTGCCTGCTAACTAAAATATTGCCTCCTCTGCCACCACAGTGACTTTGCATGGCGGCTTAGTTCCGCTGGGGAAAATGACATCCATTAATAATGGAGGATTCAGGGCCTCTGGAGACAAGTTTTTTTCTCAGGGACTTCTGTCATTTTCTGACAAATGAAGCAAACAGTTGCTACGTTCACCATCCCGGGGCCTCTTGCTAAGTTAGTGTTCACATAAAAGCACCATCAATCACCACAGCCCCTCCAGACCTCAGATAACAAAGCGAAAGGTCTCCGCAAACGTGCAGGCCTCGGTCTGGCATGAAGTTGCATTGCACCAGTCTAAGCAGACACACACTGACAGGCGCCTGTTGAGGTTCTGTTGCAGTGCCCTCAAATCTGTCCGTGCTGGGAGTGGAATAAATGCCTTTGCTCGCTCTGTTCTATACGGAGAGCTTGGATACCGGGCTAACAAACAGCTTCCCGCAGTAAGGAAGAAGCCCTTGGCGGATACACTGATTATTATAGGCAATAGGAATGTCCTCGCTCCCCATAAATGGAAGGACAAGGGAGGACAAAGCACAATGCACTCGATTTTGAAAAGAAGCCTCGCAAGATTGAAAGGAAGGATATGAGAAATGAATTGCAGAACAAGCACCAAATGAAAAGCCATTCAGTTGTCTAAATATATTACAAAGCAGAAAGAAATACAACATAATCTAATCCCTCTGCCTGTGGAGTCTGCCAAAGAGCAGTGAAATAATTTTCATAGCTTGGCATCTGTGCACTCCTATGGCTGTATTATACATAGCATATAACATTATGTCTAAAGTGTATGCTGAAAGGCTGCTCGGGTTACCAAGTCTAATTCCTAAACGTTATGAAATGCCAGAAGGAACACTGCTGGTGCAATCTCAATTTGGCCCTCTTGTTTGCATGAAAGAAAGCAGAAAGTCTCGGAGTTTTTAGGTGGGGCTTGTCATCTTTTTTTTCTTTGGGAGAACATCAAAACAGCTGAATGATTCAGATATTTCCTGATGTATGGGAAACTTCAACAGCAACTAAAATTTGCTTCAGGTCGACTCAGTCCTGAGGAGATCAAATGCGTTTTTGAAGTGAGTATGAACACTTCAACATTAGGCAGTGGCATTGGATCTGCCATCTTGCCATAAAGGAGCAGTGGTTTGGGCTCTATTTTCATCCCCAGGCTGAGTCATCTTTTACTGGGTTACATCACCTTTGATGTAGCACAAATTTTCCTCTGGTCTAGCTGTGGAACACATCACAGCACCTGCATGAGGTCAGATCAGAGGGTTGCCTTGAATTGTGGCAAATCAATTTTGTTGCAGCTGTTATGTAAAATGACCACCATCACGGGTAGCTATCACTAATGCTTCTGAAGTAATAGCTGGCTCAGGGAAGATAGACATCTGGTGCTTCAGAGTTTAAACAAAACCCAGGCACTGGAAATTTTCAACTTGAAAAACAGACGGAATTTCCAGCTCAAGTGCTATTTCTACCGTGGCTGACAATTCTGCAAAGGTGGAGAGGCATGGCAAAATATGTTTAAAAGTGAGTACCTCAGGAAGGTGTTGGGTCTTAAACCAGAGTAAATGTGCAACACATGCCAGACTCATGCGAGTTAAGGAATCCTTTACCTGCAGACCCTAGAAAAAAGCAACGGAAATACCTGGGATGTGTTAACAATGAAAGCAGAAGCTTCTGCTCTTGGTGGTTGCAGTATGCATAAATGGGACCGGGAGAATCACTTTCCTATGTAGTCAGAAAGTTTTGGGATGCTTCTATCCATCAGGTGTTAAGAAACACTGTGGGACTTCATAACTGGCCTGTAAGCCCCAGGGAGGCACAGAGCAGGCTTGTTAAATTGTCACATTCCATGGGGACATTTTGGAGGGGTTTCTGTCTGGGAGTAGGTACAACTGTATTAAGTTGGTGGCCCATAACTTACCTAGTGTAGGTGTGAAAGGCAACTAGAATGGTTATTACGTGCTACTTATTATACTCTGCTCTAGTGAGGCCTCATCTTGAGCACTGTGTTCAATTTTGGGCCTCTTGCTATAGGAAGGATCTTGAGATGCTGGAGTGCGTCCAGAGGAGGGCGACAAAGCTGGTGAAGGGTCCGCAGCTCTAATCCTATGAGGAATGGCTGAGGGAGATGGGGCTTTATAGCCTTGAGAAAAGGAGGCTGAGGGGAGACCTTATTGCTCTCTACAACTACCCGCAAGGTGTTTGCAGAGATGTCGGGGGTTGGTCTCTTCTCTCAGGTGACAAACGATAGGATGAGAGGGAATGGCTTGAAATTGCACCGGGGAGATTTAACTTTGATATCAAGAAAGATTTCTTTACTGAAAGGGCTGGCAAGCATTGGAACAGGCTACCCAGGGAGGTGGTGGAGTCACCATCCCTGGAGGTATTTAAAAGGTGTATAGATGAAGTCCCGAAGGACATGATCTAGAGGTGGGCTAGGCAGGGTTAGGCTATGGTTGGACTTGAAGATCTAAAGGATCTCTTCCAACCCAGGTGATTCGATGCTCTGGATTAGATGGAGAACTGTCAACCACAACTCATATGAGACATGGATGTGTGGTGTAGCACCTGCTTTCCATAACTGATGCTGGGAGAGCCACAATCACGTGAGAGTTGCTCTCTGTGGGAAGAAACCATTCAGATTATATGAGATTCCTTTAGACTGTGTTTACAGCAACGTATTGGCTCATGCTACAATGCATTAGCATCAGTACAAGTTGGACATAAGGGATGGATGGGACCAACTCTAAGTGCAGGTGGACTAGGTCCTAAGGAAAATGGGACTGCACGTCACCTGTCAGATAGCTCTCCTTTCCACCTGGGAAATAGAGGAGGGAAATGGACATGCGCTTACCTCCATTGCACATTCAGAGCAGAATCGCCTGTCTGTGCTATGGAAGCTAATTATCACATCAAGGCTTAAAATGTTTAAAAAAGTGAATGCTGTCAGCAGAGTTGGACATTGGAGTGCTGTAGCGATATACTCAAGAGTCACAATGATCATTTACATTGCTTGAGAAGGGGCTGCTAGAAAAAGTCAAGTGCACAGATTATGAAGTAGCACGATTTTAAAGAAATTTCCATTTTAATAATTTGATATGAGTGTTGGTAAACCTGGCTCTTAAATTGCTCACTCCATTTCTTAAGAATCTCAGCTCTTTTAGCCTGGATTAAGCTTGTGTGACTCCCACAAGGCCTGGGGGATATAAAGCAAACTGCACTTCATCACTGCTGAGAGCTGCGCACTGGCTTTGAAGTAGCCTTAGAAAATTTGGGCAGCTCTTATGTTCCCAAGGGGTAGGCTGGCTTGGGCACCTGTATGGCAGAAGGAGCTGCTGGGGAATGGCAGGTACTTGATGGCCAGGTCCTTGGTTGTACTGTTGTCATGCAGTGGAAGGCTGGTGGGTGAGGGGAAGTGCAGGGCTATGCTCCATACAAGAAAGACATACAGCAACTTGAAGGCTTTAGATATTAGGGGGAAGTTTTTTACAGAAAGAGTGGTGAGGTGCTGGAATGGGTTGCCCAGAGAGGTGGTTGATGCCCTGTCCCTGGAGGTGTTCAAGGCCAGGTTGGATGGGACCCTGGGAAACTTTGTGTAGATCCAGGCCTGGAGGTTGGTGGCCCTGCCTGTGGCAGGGTGGTTGGAGCTCTATGATCCTTGAGGTCCCTTCCAACCCAGATCACCCTATGATTCTATGATTTACGCTCTACTGCTATTTATGTCCGAGCTAAATCTGAACCCCCTAATTAAAGAAAGCCAAGCCCCCGAATAGTGCGTAGGCACACATGAGAGAAGGTTAGTCACACCATGGGGGGTGTGTGTGTGTGTGTCTTTGCCTTTCTACATTATTTTTTCGTTTGATTCCATGACTCCTTGTTGCTAATGTAGAGTTCAGAAATGGTTTTCAGAGGAATACTTTGTCAAAGAGCACATGTTTGGGCTTCATACAGGTGGGTCCACTAGCTCGGAATCATGTCTAGGGCAGTGCTCTGAGCTGGTATCCAGAGACCTGGGAAGCAATTGCTACCAGTTAGAGATTGCCTCCCAGCTCTCCCCTGAGATGAAGGGGTGGGCCCTGCACCGGTGCTGTTTTTGGCATGGCGTATGGTCTCGTTACTGATGATCTGACTGCTTTTTTGGTAAGGGAAGCTTGGGACCGGCTTGGATCCCAGGACTGCCTCACAGACGGATGCGGGAGGAGATTTGGCACTTGGAGTGAGCCTGGAGAGCTGCTGCAGGCGAGGACTTGCCTTCCCCACCTCCTCCACCAGAACCGCGGGTGTTAAAACAGCAGCTGGCTTAACTTTTGTTATTAATATGGCTGCCTGGCTAAAAGACCAAAGCTAAGAGAGAAAATGCGTTTCCTGTAGAGTTTCTGGAATATCTATAATTACACAAATTAAATACATCTTTTGTCCCATCCACTGGGTTTGGTGGGAGAGGAATGAAACCACACAGGATACAATTTTCTCTATTTTTTTTACTAAAGGCCGTATTTTACAATTCTTGCTTACAAAGAGCAGTGATGTGAAACCAATAGGGTTGCTAACATAAATAAGTATTACTTACTGTGAATAATGGTTTCTGAAGTAATCCTATGCTTCTGAAAGTCAAGTATTTTTCAATTAGTAGCAATGATTTTCATTTGATAGTTCTTGAAATAGTTGATACTCCTGAACACAGTTCTGGAAAGTAAAAACATCCACTTCTCTTGGAGAATTTCTGAGAGGGTTTTTTTTTAAAGGAAGTAGGAAGCATTCAAAGTTCTGATTTATGAATGTTGAATAGAGGAACAGATGAAGGTTTGAGGACATAAATTGGAAGATTATCACTGAAAAGCTGCATGTGTCTTCCCTCACTGAAGCGTTGCAGTCTGATTTTTAATGACTTGAAATGTTTTCTTCCTCCTCTTAAAAGTTATTTCAAAAAACTACTCAAAGCACCCTGGGCATTCCAAAGCATCTTAAAAGTGTGGATGGCCAATTACAAGTAAAACTGAAAATGAGCTGGACTTACTAATTTGCCAGATGTCTATGAAACCCTCAAGTCAGTACCATGGTCCCCAAATCAGATCCATCACTTGAGGCTAAAATTCATCTGGCTGATTGTTACCAAATATTCCTGTAGGCTCACATGTGGCAACCATTAAATAACTGATACACCTGAAGGCAAAATAATTTGCATGGTTCACAAAAAACCCCTCCCTCTTCCGTTACGTATACACTTTGAATTGCCTTTTTTTTTTTTTTAAGACCTCAATGAATCATGATGCCAAACTGAATAGGGATATCAGGTAACGAACTCAGGCTTATTGTTCCACTTAAGACTCTGCTCATTTTCACATATTTACAGCTAACTGGAGTGACCAAATAACTTTAATTGCATTCCTGTCAGAGATGAGGTATTTAAACACTGGAGAGGATGAGAGGGACTATTGTTAGAGGCAAAACAGTTTTTTTTCTGCTTGCAGGCATGTTGCTTTGGAAAGGAGATTATTGCTATGTTTAATTTAATGGCATAGATGGCATAGGTTTCATTTCACTTAACTTTAGACATCAAAATGGACAGATGTTTTCATATCCAGAGCGTAATTTCAGGCTTTTTTATTGTCAACAGAAAACAACAAGCACCTTTGTAGAGCTACTTTCCTCCTGGGATGAGCGTCAAGTTGGGTGAGTGATGCTTCAGGTACTGCCTTTTGTCCTTACTGGCTCCGAAAGAAACCAATGGGTAATCAGTTCAGGTGCAGGTGTCTAAAAGTCCCTGGCCTAACACTGGGAATAAGTAGACCTACTGCTCCTGAAAACTGAATTTTATAAAAATGTTTAGTGCTAGGATGGATTTCTGTTGCCATCATGTTCAGCCTCATACTGTCTCATCCAAACATGTAACTTTTTATGTGAATGTGTCCAACTCTGTGCTACTTACAATTCAGTACCACTAAGTGGAAGTTGTTCTTTAGTCTCCATGTACATGGTTAGAAACCTTTTTCCCTCATGTTTACTCATGAACAGATTTGATTAATGTGCTTAAAACCTATAACAAACTACAGGATTTTGATGGAAAAAGCCAAGGCGTGTAGGTATTTCCTCACACACAGCTACCTCTGGAAGGAAAAGCAGCTTCTTATCCTACATGTGCATGTGCAGTCCCAAAGATTTTTTTTTCCCCATTGTCTCATAAGCTTCCATTGTCTGAGTGGCAGGACAGGTGCATCTCTGAGGCTTATGACTGTAGCACCCCAAGAGATGCTGGATGCTGCTGTGGATGTGGTAACAGATGGGCAGGACTTGATCCTCAATATTACTTTTTTCCCCACAGTGAAATCTCATGATGCTGCTGTAAAAGCTCTTTAAGAAGTCTGTGAACCTTTGAATACTTCTACATCAGTGGTAAGGATTGAATTATACAAATGTCTCTGACTTCAGCTCATCCCAATTTCCCAAAAGCTGATGTTACCAGCTTTCAAAATCTGTCCCCACAAAGGGACTCTGACAAACCTCAGATACTCAAGTATTCTTCACGTTTGCTGAGCTCTTACGCAGCAGTGTCAACTTGTACATCTGAGATTCCAGAGAGCACAATGAAAAGTACAAAAGGCTTCACAAGAGCATGCCCTTCTATGTAAAATTCAGGTACATGATTTGAGAAAAAGCCCTCCTTTCATGCTGGCTGACAATATGAATTTAACAGATCTGCTACAAATTGAAAGCCAGGTTTAAAAAAGCAAGCAGTAAAACTTGCCAAGGAATTTATGACGCAGCTTGCTAGGGCGCCGCCATCCCCTGCTTAGGCAATCTCCTAAGGCACCCACAAACTTCACTAGGGATATTTTAAAAAGAAAAACCCCAACCACTTTGGTATGACAGTAGTGCCTGGTTCAGAAAGAAGAGTGCTTGCAGAGTTTATTCTTTCATTATGTCTAGTAACTTTTAATTTTTGTGTAATACCTTTGTCATAGTGACCCATAATTTAATTATAAACAAAGGCCATAACTTAAAAGGTTGTGTATGCAAGCTACGCTCAATGTAGAGTATCTTTACTCATATAGATGGATTCAAAGTATTGTGACAGGTCTTTGCAGCTTTGTTCTATGGGATGATGTATGTGGTTTGTACCTTGGCATTAATTGAGCTGTGCAGAAAAGTAAGTGGAGGAGAAATGTGGCCATATGTAAGGAACTGTGTGGGTAGATGTACAGCGGTATGAGTGAACATGCACGTGTTTATGTATATCTGTCTCATTTATTTATCTGTCCCATATTTTCTGTATTTAGTCTCCCACATTTTATATATAACTGTAGCTTGGCTTTGTAAAATTCAAGAATGGACTACTGAGCTAAAAAAAAGAAGGCCAACCAACATCAGGTGAATATCCTTCTCCTTTTATTATCTCTTTTTGCCCTAGCGCTCTTTGCCACCTTGGCATTGACAAAACTCAATCTATTAAAATCGCTGCTGAGCCATGTCCTGAAGTCCAGCAGAAGATAAAAACAAACACATTCATGGAAATTGAACTGTTGAAACACGCTAAAAAGGGTGGAAAGCGGTTAGCCAAACATTAGATTTGAGTGTTTTGGTACCATTTGCAGAGCTTCAAGGTGCTGACTTCTTTCAAGACGCATGGAAGTCACTAAACTGACAGCCACTGAGATTTCAGGCAATTTATGCTAGAAATATTTTTCTAACATAATTTGTCTACAATTATTTTTCTAGATTTTATTTGAAAGAAAGTGGCAAAGCTGGTTTCCAAAGAAAACCAGATTAATACATTGCTTGAAACAGATCTCAGCTGCATCCCCCACAACTCCTAGTAACACCATGAAATACTCCAGGCTCTTCATTCCCCTGGTAGGAAGGTGGGTGCTGTAGGCACATAGAAGGCAGAACAATGGCCTTGAGAGGAAGGTGACTAATTCCTGTGCTCGTATCATCCCCCTTTGCTCAGCTCTGGTGAGTTCACACCTCGAATACAGTGTTCAGTTTTGGGCTCCTCACTACAAGAAAGACATCGAGGCCACGGAGCGTGTCCAGAGAAGGGCAACCAAGCTGCTGAAGGGGCTGCAACAGAAGTCTTATGCAGAGCTGCTGAGGAAACTGTTTAGTCTGAAGTTGAGGAGGCTCAGGGGAGACCTTATTGCTCTCTACAACTACCTGAAAGGAGGCTGTGGTGAGCTGTGGGCCAGCCTCTCCTCGCAGATAACTAATGATAGGACAAGAGGGAATGGCTGCAAGTTATGCCAGGGGAGGTTCAGGTTAGAAATGAGGAGAAATTTCTTCTCAGAGTAGTGAGGCATTGGAACGGGTTGCCTGGGGAGGTGGTAGAGTCACCATCCCTCAGGCTCTTTAAAGAAAGGTTGGAGGAGGTACTTAGGGATATGGTTTAGTAAGTAATACAGATGGTAGGGGAACAGCTGGACTAGATGATCTTGGAGATCTTTTCCAACCTTGATGCTTCTGTGATTCTGTGACCGCCCAGCAGTAAGGTAGGCAGTGAGCCCCTCTGGATGCTGCAACTGCTCCTCAGTCCTCACCCAGCCTCTGTATTTCCTTTTAATTACTAAGTTGCTCCCCTTTCTTTCTTCTGTTTACAGTTTTCTCTCCTGTGCATTAAAAACCTTCTGCTGCTTCCTCCAGAAGAGCTGAAACAAGATGCGTGTGCTTATTCCCTAAGACTCACCAGAGCCTCAACTTGCTCCACCTGCAGAATGGCCTATTTAGGAGGGAGGAATCTGTTTCAGCACTTTGAACCCCAAACCTGTGGTTTAGCCCAGAGTTGTATATTTACTCCCAGTTAAATCAGCTTTTTCATTTACCTGTGCTCAATACAGGAAATTCTTTAATTTCTGGAAATAAGATGCATATTAATGTCATATGGGAAAAAAAATCTATTTCTTGAAATAGTTATTTCTTTTACCAGAGCACCTTATTTTCCACTTTCACTTTTCAGTATTATGAGGGCTAGTCAGAGCTCAAGAAAAAATATATAGCAATTACTGTGTTGAGAGTTATACTTCAATGTAGGATGAAACAGTCATTGTGTTTCCTGTACCTGTTCTTTCTCTGTATGGTTGGTTTTTTTCCCTCAGCTGAATTTGTGTGGCTTTTCTAGCAGTATGAAATCTAAAACTATTTATTTTAAAATATATTTCTGAAGATACTTAAAAAAGAGCACGGACCAGCTTTTTAACATTCACAAAATTATCAACAATTTTTAAGAAAAAGAGTAAAGCTGCTCCAATTTAAACTGGTTACGGTTTGGCTTCCTGCTGCAGATCCAATGTAGGCTTCTTCGTATATAACCATCCAAGCAATAAATAATTTTTAACTTTGTTTATTTGCAGAAGGGTAACACCAACTGCAACACCATCACTGGCAACAGCACTACACGCTGGAAGAGATGTTAGAACGACAAACTTAGGCAGAAATATCTCTTCCCTCTTTCCTTCCCACCTTTCCCAGGTAAAAAGCCATAGGAGGAGCTGAGGTGTGTTAAGATGTGAGAAGAGGCCAAGGACCCTGGACAATCTGGCAGAGTGCAAGAGGCAAGAAAACAATTTCTCTTTTCGTGGCTATTTGCGCTGTATTGCCGGCTTCACAAAGAAATATGCTTTGACGCCAGTGGTGAACTGTGACTGGTTTATTATTTTTAAATTGTCTCACAGCTGTGTCTAGATATTGGTCTGCTGGGGTGTAAAATGTCCTTTGGCTGCAGGAGAATCTTTGCACATGGATCAATGACAGGGTATGACCCTCGCTGAGCAGCTTTCCTTGAGTCGCGGAGAAAGAAAACCAGTGATTGTGCTTGGTGTCATGGGGCTGAGGTATGGCTTGGCTTGAGTGATAATTTATAAAGCATGGCAATTTTTGTTCTGAACAATTATGCCTGCCAGCTGGTGGGTTATTCTCTGTTTGTCCTACGTTATTCATCATTATTTACTCATGTGTTTTGCATGTGTGGGCATGTTCTGTACTGTGGATCTATTGTATGCTAATTTTTTTCATGACAGACATTTAGGGTTCTTGCATTTGTCCAGTGATGGCAGCGATTTTCAGGTGTGCACCTTTATATGAGAGGCAGAAAGACTGTTGTAATTCAGAATGAATAATTCAACGACAGCTATCACATGCATGCACTGTGACAGAGAATCCCACTGTGCTGCGTCAATGTTCTTGTGTCCACTATCATCTTCCAGCACTTCCAAATATTCAAAGCCAGTTACTTAGACACAAAAATAACCTTCATCTCTTTAGCTCTGCCACCACCACTGGCTTTCTGTGCCCACAGAATGTGAGAGGAGGATTTGGCAGGTGTTGCTGAGAGGAGACTTTGCCCAGAGATTTCCATTCTTTGGTGTGATTATGCAATCACCACGCAGTCCCACTGGCATCAGCAGCTATTATGCAGCAGCTGTGTAATCAGGCATTTATTGGAAGAGGTGGGAAGAAGTCCACATGTTTGTCCCCTGTGGTCCCTAATGGTCGAGGATGAAACAATTGATAAAATCGTTGTGTGATTTTCGATGTGCAGCTGTCAGCCCATGTTATATGACTGCTCTCTAAGTCCATTGAGAACAGATGCTGGGAAAATACAATGCTTGTGTCATAACAACCCCGTGTAAAGCCACAGGTCTGTGGAAGAGCTGCTGGAAAAGTGCCCAGCAGAAAAGGACCTGTGAGGGTTGGACCACAGCTGGCTGAATACAAGCCAGCAGTGTGCCCAGTTGGCCAAGAAGCCCAACAGCATCCTGGCTTGTATCAGGAATAGTGTGGCCAGCAGGACTAGGGAAGTGATTGTGCCCCTGTGCTCAGCATTGGTGAGGCTGCACTTTGAGTCCTGTGTTCAGTTTTGGGCCCCTTGCCACAGGAAAGACATTGAGGTGCTGGAGTGTGTCCAAAGAAGAGCAACAAACCTAGTGGATGGTCTAGAGCACAAGTCTTGTGATGAACATGTGAGGGAACTGGGGCTGCTTAGCTGGGAGAAAAGGAGGCTGAGGAGGGGAGGCTTTATCACTCTCTACAACTACCTGAAAGGAGGTTGCAGCCAGGTGGGTGTTGGTCTCTTCTCCCAAGTAACAAGCCATAGGACATTAGGAAATGGCCTCAAGTTGTGCCAGGGGATGTTTAGATTAGATATTAGGAAAAATTTCTTCACTGAAAGATTGTCAATCATTGGAAAAGGCTGCTCAGGCAAGTGGTTGAATCACCACCTCTAAAGTTATTTAAAAGATGTGAAGATGTGGTGCTTAGGGATGTGGTTTAATGGTGGACTTGGCAATGTTAAGTTGGACTTGATAGCCTTTTACAACCTAAATGATTCTGCTATTCTATGAAAACTGCTGTTGGTGTGAAATTTCTGGGAATTTAGCCTCACACATTCCCCATATGAATCAGATTTTAAAGACCCACTCTCCTTAGGGTTCACAGATTGGCATTCTATGCAATCCTAGTTTCCCATCTGGTGACTCTTGTTTATATTCCACAAGCCCCCTTGCCAGTTTGAAATCACAAGTAATGGGCATTCTGCTGCAGCTCAAGACATTTCCTTGGTCAATTGCCAACTTTAAAAAGTTTACATTTAGGTGAGATGAGTCCCACTGGTTAAATGTTAATGACTTGTGTAAGATCATCCTCTAGCATAATCTCCAAAAAAGTCGATGAAGAGAGGCTTCCAAGTGATTCATTCCATGGCAAGAGAGGCGGTATGAATAGCCCTCTGGAAATACCTCTTTCAATGTGTTAGTGAAGATGCCTAAGTAACCAGTAGATACTCCACTTTTAGATGGCTAAATTGGCTGAGGTTAATCCTGCTCTTTATTGCCAGTCAGGATTTAAATAAGTCGATCTTCCAGGTATTTAATCTTTTCCTGTCTTTGTTTGCTACCATCATCTATTATCTGAAATCCCCTTCCCATGAAGAATTTACAGACTAGGATCAAATTGTGTTTTAATGTTCTTTTAGCCCTGAGCTGCTTAAACTTCTCACAGTTTGACAGACTTTCTACAAGTCAGATAAGCTCTGCTGCTCTTTCTGAATGCTTTCCCATATGCCATTACAGCTTTTTCTGCTAGAGGCCCTAGTGAAGGTGGTACTCCCCTCAAGCAGTCTCACCACTGCTAATGATAACAGCTCCCTACTTGTAACCGGGGTCTCCTCTTTATAAACTCAATAATTTCATTAGCTCGCTTAGCCATTATATACTGATGGCAGGTAGTTAGTTACCTGTTGTATTACTGGGTATTTCAAATGGTACCAGGATACTCTGTATCAGTGATGCCTATGACAGGAGAGAGTGAGTTGTGATGTTAATCGAACATTATGTGAAGGGGCTGGAGAGCAAATCTTATGAGGAGCAGCTGAGGGAACTGGGGTTGTTTAGCTTGGAGAAGAGGAGGCTGGGCACCACCTACAATTACCTGAAAGGTTGTAGAGAGGTGTGTGTTTGTCTCTTTGTCCAAGTGACAGGTGATAGGATGAGGGGGAATGGGCTCAAGCTGTGCCAGGGTAGGTTCAGATTAGACATTAGGAAAAAATTCTTCACCAAAAGGGTTACTGGTCACTGGAACAGGCTGCCCAGGGAGGTGGCTGAGTCACTGACCTTGGATGTACTATAAAGATGGGTAGATGAGGTGCTTAGGGATGTGGCTTAGTAGAGAACAGATACTATTGAACTCAATGACCTAAAAGGCTTTTTCCAACCTAGCGATTCTGTGATTATGTCCGTGTTTCTACTACATAAATGTGCCATCTTGCTGTTGCAAGGCAGGAACTTTGTGGCCCAGGTAGGTGGGGAAATGCCTGCCAATCCCCTAGCTAATTTTTACTTTTTTTTTTTTTAAAAAAAATTCTAGATCATGTTTACACTAACCTTAGTAGCATAAAAGTAAAAAAAAAAAAAAAATGAGGCAGAGATTTCCCTAACAGGTAAAATTTACTAGTGTACAAACACTGGAAGATTAGGACTTAAATAGGAAGATAAGGATTACTCTTGTCACTATCCTCATGCTTAACAGCCTCTTTTTGTTTTCTCTCATTTGTCACTAGTGCATCCAAAACCTTCCCCTTACAGCCAGCATCATCTTGTGGACTTTAAGTATGGCTGTTGGACAGCTTCAGGTATCTTTACTTTGGTGTTATGTATATTCCCAGGGAAAAGACAGGCAGAATCAACCTGAGCAAGAGTTGGCAAGTGCCAAGTGAAGTTTATTTTTCATTCAATAGCATCACAATTAGGATGTATTTTTAACACATTTACAAAAATGCACCCATGTTTTTGTCTCCTTTTAGTTGTTCATGCAAACAGTTGGGGCTCTTTTTTAATGGGGACACCTTTTTTTTTGCTGTGAGATTTGAGAGACTTCAGTGAGTGGTAAAAAAATTTAAAAGTCAACTCCCAGCTCCTCATGTCATTTTCTTTGTAATGTCTTAAAATGCAAATTAATGCAGGCACCTTTCTAGTTGACTTCAGTTGTTAACTTCAGCAGAGAATTTTGGGAAGTTTTTTGGTGATCAAAAAGGGTGCTGCTTTCCAGTCACAATTTCTTTAGAACTTTTTAGGTGAAATTGTGCTGGAGATGAGCTGTTAGCAGAGGAATGATAAGAGGTGCTGGGACCAGCAGCTTCCTTTGACTCATCACTTTTCAGAGATGACAAGTCGGGAGTGCAATAGAAAATAACTTGCCTCCCTCGTCTGCGTGACTGATGAAAATCTGTATCACTAATCAACGTAGGATATAGCTAATGACTGTTTAATTAATTTACTGTAATTTTTGATGAAGCTCACTGCAATTACTTTTCCACATGCTGCTACATGATAGCAATGATTTTCAACAGAAAGGCGGCAGCCTGTGTAGCGTGTGTCAGCTCTCAGAGCAGCATCACTTTAATGACTGCAAGGAATTGCTCTAATGCTGAATTCAGCTCAAAGACACGATTAGCTAGTTAAGACACACAATTCCCATAGCTACAAAGGCTCCTTTGTGCTTAAAATACTCAACTATGTATGAATGCACCAGCCCTTCAGAGAGAAAAACTGTAGCTGGACCCCTTCTGCCCTTTTAGATGCGAGCCAAACAGATCCTGTGCACTATCACTGTGCTAACACCTTTCCATTGCTGCTTTTAACACTTACTGTTAATGGTTAGGTCTCCACAACTGTTCCACCTTTGAGATGCTCTGGAACCTAAGTAAAGCTTACCAATAGGGCCACAAAAATGATCAAAGGGCTGGAGCACCTCTCCTGTGAAAACAGGCTTGTTCAGCTTGGAGAACAGAAGGCTTCGGGGGGAGGGGACCTTATAGCAGCCTGAAAGGTGCCTATAAGAAAGTTGAAGAACTGTTCACAAGGGCATGTTGCAGTAAGAGGAGGGGTAACAGTTTTAAACTAGAAAAGGGGAGATTTAGGTTGGATATTAAGAAAACATTCTTCAATGTGAGGGTGATAGATCACTGGAACAGGTTGCCCAGAGAGCCAGTGGAGGCCGCATCCCTGGAGGTATTCAAGGTCAGGCTCGATGGGGCTCTGAGCAACCTGATCTAGTGAAGATGTCCCTGCTTACTGCAGGGGGGTTGCAGTAGATGGCCTCTAAAGGTCCCTTCCAACCTTACACATTCTATGATTCAATACATATAAGCACCAGGAAACAGATCACCCTATTGGGAAGTGTGGGAGCTTACTTATTTCACACATAATCACTTTTCAGTTATTTTTACCTTCCTGTATTTTATGATGGGGGCTCTGTTTCCACCATTTATTCCTTTGATGCTGCTATGTGCAGGCTAACAAACATAGTTGTTGTGCTGATTAAACTAATTTCTCTGATGTTTGCTGTGTCCCACTTTTTCTGTTTTGGGATTATGTTGTCACCTAACATGGGACTAACATCAACTAGATTTCTAACTGTGTTCCAGTGTCATATTCCTGCAATTTAATGGCTGAAACTGGTTTTGTTTCTTTAGCATTTCCAATTTCCAAGAAATCTTTTATAGTGAATTTCAAAGTCTTTTCAGAGGCATGTTTTTTTCTGAAATGAATAGAATTTTTTTTCTTTGCAACTATGGCTGTAGGTATCTGTCTCTCAGTATTTGTGACAGCATTGATCATGTAACTTCACCAAAACCTTTTAAAGTCTCAAAAATTGTTTGCTGATTGACATCAGTGTTCTCTCACAATTTAATGAACGTTAAAATGACTCTAATGTCAACACTTTTTGATCTATTTTACTTTTGAGACTTAAACAACCATATATCTGCTATCTTCCTAATGATGAACAAACGGAGTGTGTCTAATTGCTGGCCTTTTCCTGAACTGTATAGTGAAACATCATTATAAACCCAAGGTCATACAAACATGTTTTATCACTTCTTTTCCGATGAAATGCCTAATTGCTTCCCACAGTTCTTTTTGTCATGATCTAATCAGGGAACAGTGACAATAAAAGTAATGATGTGGTAGATCCTTGACCTCAGCTCTCACTGCAAAGAATCATCTGACATTGTTACCATTTATGGTCATGCATTCAGCATTATCACATAAGCTTTTGATGAGTTCATTACTGTCTGGTATTCCATAGCATGCTGTTATTTCATGCAGAAATTTTAGCACACTCTAAGAGATTTTCTGCAGCCCCATAAAAGGATTATTTATTGCATATGGCTTTTTTTGTTTAGTAGTAAGTCTGAGAATAATGAATTGATCTGCACATGATCTTCAGCTCTACCACCTGCTTGCTCCTCCTTGAGTTTGGGAGCTACCTGCTTCTTGACAGTCAATGGATACTTTGGGAGTTGATTTTACAAGACACTGAAAGCAATGGGATTTTACTTCAGAGACTCTTATTTTGTTTTCTTCTTCATTCTTACTTCTGTTAAAGGGACAAAGTGTACATGGATAGTTGTTTTGCAGGTGGTTTTAGTTGTTCTCTGGGGCTCCACCTACCTAAATCAGAGTATTCTGTCCATCAGTGTCTGTCTGTTTCTTTTCCCCTTTTTGAAAAGTGCTTTCCTGCAGTTTAGGACTGTGAGTTAGGCTTAACCTCCTACTTAGAAATCCGGTTGCAACTTTGCATTAACACAGAAAGGCTTGCCTGTTTAGATCATTAACTAATTCCAGTTCCTTAAAACCTCCCCTTTTATTTCTTCTGCCACTTGTATCTTCAGGTGATGGTGTTCATTCTCTCTGTCATTTGCTAGTCCATCTGCCTTACACATCCTATAGAAAACTAAAAGCAATTAGCTGAATTTTATCAACATAATAGAAGTTTTGCTCCCTGCTAGTTAAAGCTCAATACCACTGAGGCTGCAGATTTCAATACAAGGTATAGGAGCTACTCCCTGATTCATACTTTTGCCTTTCGTGCTCGTGATCTAGGTACTCTTAAAAGCATGTCAGAGCCAACTAGGTTGATTTTCAGACACATTTTTATTTACAGACCTAAATCAGGAGTGAGTGTGAGCACCTGACGTAGCTTTTAAAATGCAAATATGAAAGTGAAATCAGCCAGCTTGGACACCTTTGATGTGCTATAGAGGGAAACGGCCAGACTGCATGAGTGTACCTGGGCATAAAGCACAGCTCTACTTGCAAAGTGGCTGAGGCTGTTTTTAAGATACTTTTAAGATACCTCAGAGTCTGAGTGAGGCTTTAGAATAACCTTTCTATTGCATTTTTCAGTGCATATATAAAACGTGTAAAGCATGCACATGCTATTAGGATTGAGTATGTGGCACTTAAGAGGACAATAAGGGGTGGGAGTTTTGTAACTACTAAAATAATTTAAGTATCTTAAAATTGTGACCTCTATTGTGATGGAGAAAAAGGAATTGGTTGGTGAACCTTGGGATGTCATACTCATTCCTGTGTGTGATGCTATTAGTGTTGTGACATTATTCGGTGCAACTGTGGGCTTAATTGGAGTCGTCTGATTTCACACAAATTTTAGACCACTATCTGCTACTTCAGTAGTGTTATGCTGGATTTGTTATGATGTAGATGAGGTAACAATCTTGCTGGAAAAAATTATACTTAAAATAGATGAGAAAATGTAAATATGGAAGATACTCAGAACTGGTTTCCAGTATTTTTACTAGCATTCAATCCTCAGCCTGCAGAGTTCAATTAGCAGTAGTCTTCAGATAACCTTTTAACTGCTCACTTTTGTTCCAGTTGCTATTTTCTGACAATTCATTACCACATTTAAAAGTTAAATCACTCAACTGTGTAGTCCATTTAAAAGAAAGATTTTCCTGAAGCTGATGAATGTGACAGTCCGAAGTTGATACAAAGGCTGAAAAACAGCTACAAGCGGGAATAACAATCAGCCTGTATCCAATGAATCAGCAGATAACAAGGATGTAGAGAAATAAATGTTGCAATAATTTACAGAGCAAAAGGAAAAGGAGAATACGGCATGAAATGAACAAATGTATTACATCTGTATCAACAAAAGATGCAGTGTCTATCAATATACACAAAGATTGTCTGTATTCAGATTGAGGTGGACAGACCTTGCGTATTGGCTTAACTTCAGATGCTAATAGTGGATTTCTATATACAAGGAAGAAAGAAAGCTCTCAGTAACTTATCTATCTCAAATAATTTAAATGCAAATGACAAAAATCAAAACTAAATCTTCCCATTTATTTGTGTGATTATAGTACCCAGGCAAGGTAGAAAGACTCGGAGCACTGCAGATGTTGAGGTGTTTGGTTCCAAACCCATCATCTGTTTGTGCTCTTGGTCTCCTGCCCGGACATCAAATAGGAGGTGAGACAGGAGAAGCAATATGCAATGCAAAACGAGTTTCAGCATCTGGCTTTTCCAGGGGCACAAAGTGATTTCCTTAGCTGTGCCTTTGGTTTTAAGCGATTTCATTTTTTACAGTTAAGCAGTTCCTAGCAAACAGAGAAGAATATTTAGAAGAAAATATATTCAACAATATCTGTTATTCTAACCCAGTATATTTTGATGGGAGTGGACCAATACATATAATGGTAGATAATGCCTGACACACCTAACATCTGTTACTAGACAGATTCTCCAGATGACACTGATTCCCACACAAATCTTTCATAAAAGCACTATATGAGTATTCCATTTTATTTCTTTCCATCTTTTTTTTGAAAAAAAAAAACAAACCAAAAAAACCCCACAAACGATTGGTGCTCTGACTTGACATATTTTGTCTGAGTGTAATATAAAAATCTAGGTAGAGGCTGTAAATAAAAAATATGTTTTTTTCCTATGACGCAAAACGTTACATCTTCATCACACTCCTGTATGTAATGTAAATTTGACAACTTCCTTATTTTCAGAACTTTTTACCTAAAATGGAAGGAGGCAGATTTTGTTCTCTTCGTTACTGTAAATATCTTCTATCAAGAGCTGCCTCTGCACAAAACCCTCCCACCATCCCAGAGCTTCATGGTTTTGGTAGTTTCACACTGCACCACCCCGACCCACTTCAGTGCCTTGTCCCAAGCTAGGCGACACTAGCAAGACGGCATATGTAGCTCCTAGAACTTACTGAAGCATAGGACTTACTGAATCTGTTGTGCTCCAGTGATAATCTGTATCCTGTTTCAAAATTTGGTATCAAAGGGAATTCTTTCAGGCAGTCCTTTTAGCCACCAGCAAAGTATTTATTCCCTGTGGTTTTCACAGTTGCTGTGGACATGCTCAGTTACCTGCTGGCTTCTAAACCCTGCCAATATTTTTGTAGGCTTTTTTTTCTCTCTTTGTTCATAAGTGCTTTGGTAGTCATTTGAAGAGGTGTCAAGTAGCAGGTGAATAGTAGAGGGCTAAAAACTATTCTATTTGTTGTCTGAAAGACAAGGTGACTCCTCCAAGGAACTCATAGCAGAAGCAGATTGCAACATCTAGTAAGGGGGAGTAAAATAAACTTGCCTTTCTCTAACCCATTCCAACTGCATAAAGGAAATAAGCATGGGCTTATGGTGCTGGGCTGATACTTTTCCTGATTCTGGACAACCAGCAAGTTTCTGAAACTGCGAGTCATGTAGCACAACATACATGACTAGATCTGGAGCAGACCTTGCCTCTGCATGCTGTTGTGCAGAAAGGAAGGGAACAGAGAAGCAAAAGATAGACTCGGGGACAGTATTCCTTGTGATTTGCATCCCTGATGCAAGTGGGGAGGAGTTTAACATCTCCAGAGCAAGGCAGAGCGATCACGTTCACCTGTTGCTCTCTCACATCAGAACACAGCCCAGCCACAGAGAAACTCTGCCAGGCTGCCCTGGCCCACAGTTTCTCTTACGTGATCTTCCTAGTCTGACCTTTTACAGCCATTGTTAATTAACGATATTCCTGTGGTTGTGAGAACAAGGTTTTTTCAGTTGTCAGGATTTTGATTCCTCAACTTAACAATATATCATGTTATCACCTCCCTGGCTTGCACTTTGTCCAGCAGTAGCAGCGATGTGCCTGCTGCTTGCTGCTGTTTGATCTCCAGCTGTTATGAGCTTGCTTGGGCTAACCAGGCTGCAGATTCTTACACGGACCAGCGAGCGAGGAAGGGCCCAGCTCGCGCACTAGGCCATGAGCTGGAGGAACCACCGTGAGGCAAGCCACAACCGTTTAAGCTCGTTCACTTGCAGTCTGTGACGGTGTTTGGGTTGCAGAAGGTATGTCCAACCAGGACCTTCAGACCACATGGGCCCGTTGGACAGCCCTCAGATGGTTTCCATACTAGAGAAGAAATCAACGTTAGTTGGGCCGCAAAATCCATACACTACACGAGGAAGCAACATTGTTGTAAATCGGGCTCGATGTTTCTGAGATTAATGATTTTCCTTCCTGTTCTTGTACAATACTGCAAGCCCTCTGCAGAGCAGCCAGCAGCGTGTATAATGGATTCCAGACTTCTTTAGTTACAATAATATTATGGCTATACATGGTCCTCTTTGTCTCAAGTAAATAATAAAGTGATCTGCTATGACAAAGTATTTAAACATCTTAGGGATGGTTCTACCCACTATACTATGACTTGCTTGAGTTTTCTCTCTGATGTATCTATTTCAGTCATTGATTTCATTGCCAATTTGTAGTATTTAAACTAGAACAAGAAACTAAATTTTAAAATAAAAAGCACTTTTTTTTAAAAAAAAAAAAATCCAGGAAGATTACAAACTACAGGTTAATCCTGCCATCTTTCTTGGGAAAGTTTCTTACACTGTCAGGTCTCTGCAATAAAGATACCTAAAGTCTTTGACGTTGCTGAGATTTTTGATGTGCAAGAGTCACTTTCCTGTTGTCATCCTGGGATGTCTTCTAGAATGGGCATGTTGGGTTTTGTAACTGTATCAGGATAAATGCAGTACAGGGAGCTAACAACTTTAACAACATCTGTCATCATGAAAACTTGCAAACTGCAAACAGCACTTAAGTTTTCATGTCCTGGGATATATGCATATCTCACAGGATTTAAAGAAAAATAAAATCTCTCTTGTATTTTTAAAAAATTCATCTGTAAACAGAAATTGTTCTTATGATACCACCACTATGTATACATATACGTGTGTGAGGTGCTAAAGAAAACTGCTTATTTACTCTATGGAAAGAAAAGCTGGGATAAGCTTAGGAGACATTAAAAATGCCAACACAAACTGAAAAGTTAATTTTCAACAGATCAGAAACCTGCTGTTACCAAAGTACTGAAGTGATTGGTGTCAGCATCTAGAATAATGGAAATTCAGGTATAAAATACAAAATTATATTAACAGACTAGGCAATGATAGACCACTGATGGAAACTATAAATCCAGTAACCCCACTGCACTTCTTCACTGGTAATATGATTACATTTTGAGAAGACAGTACCAAGGTTATTCATCAAATATAAACAGCAGCAGAACCAGACTCTGAAGCTAAGCTTAATTTCTATATGCCAAAATGGCCATATTTTCATGTATATAACCTGCAGATTATCTAAGAGAGAAATAAACAGCCAGGCAACTGCCTCTTACTCCCTGCTGCCTTAGCAATTACTCTGGTACACCAGTCTGACGTTTTCTGAGGGAGCTGTTTACCCAAAATCCTCCCGCAATGCTTAAAAGCCTTGGGTGTGATCACCAATGCCAGCTACCTTTCTTGGTAATTTTTATGTATCCAACTCAGACTGAATTGTTTGTGCACTTAGTTAAGGGGTTGTGAGTTTCAAAAGTTGCAGGTTATAAGTTTGAAAATATGGCACCTCTTGTAGTGTTTTACACACTGAAATACAAAGGGTAAATATGGTTTGGCTAAAGCAAGGTTTACTTGTTTCTTCCATTGAGCAATGAAAGGATTGGGGGGAGATGAAAGCAATTTTATTGGAACTGAGAGGAGCACAGACAGCTGGTTGGTTCACTGGGGAAGGGTTGAGGGTTAGGAGTGACTTATCAATGCCCATCTCCTGCAAACACAGGAAAAGGAGCATATGGGATATGCTCACCTGATCCTAACATACATTCTCCGCTTAACGCTTCAAAAAACAAAACAAACAAACAAACAAACAAAAAGCAAAAAAACCAGAATTAACAAAAGTCAGAAAAATGACCAAAGATGATTCAAGAATTATTGAATAGTTTCCTTTAATCTGTAATAGTATGGTAGAATTACCAAGAGGTATAAACAGGGTAATTTTTAACTACTGGTTGTTTTTTTCATCTAGTCACTATATTTTTATATGGAGACACACACGTGCACACACATGTACTAAGCCAAAATGCAACCACTGCACCACAAATGTTGGTCTTAACCTTTACAGCAATTCTGACTAAGAGCAGGAAATCAGTATGCAAGAAAAGCTGAAGGAATTAGAAGAAGAAGAAAGGAGAGAAGAGGAAGGGGTAGTAAAAAGAAGAGTGCTTACAACTAAGCACAAGCAAGTCTTTATCTTAAGTAGCACTGGTGGACTTTTCTGTTTGGACAAAGCCTGCAGAATGGTCTTTAAGTCTGATCTGCACTGGATACATCCAGTACCAGCTGCTATGCCAAACCACCTCCTCAAAAAAAAAACAAACCCTTGTCCTTAGGTCAAACTATCCCTACTTCTTCTATAACAAAAAAATCTTCAACCCTATTTGCTCTAGATTTACACTTGAAAAATGAAGGGCAAGCTCTGAACTAAAAGGACAACTGCTATCATCATCCCATCTGCAACACATTGCTGCCCAAAGGTTTCACACCGAGACCAACATTGTGGCTTTACATGTGCCACAGCTTCAGGAACAGCTGTCATCTTTTTCACCTTACTCACTCTTAGATCACTTTATTTTGCCAAAACTCAGCACTCAGCCTTCTGGAACACTTCTAAAATACACCAGTGACTGTCTCTGCCCCCTTCTAAATCTTGAAACTCTCTTGCCAAGAAAAAAAGTCCCCGCCTTTCTTGACACCTTATTCAGAGCATTGCTTTATTCAGCTCTCTTCCTTGGCTTCTGTTTTCTTTGGTAAAAACAGTCCTGAATCATTCAATGTCACTTTGTCCCATTGCTATCAGTATTTAGTCTCTTCTATATATACTGCGTGTTCTGCCTGCTCTTGAAGTATCTGTCTGCCATTTGGTCTGGGTTTTTTTTAGGGCTTTTGTTTTGTTTTTGTAGCATTTAACTTTACAGTAGCCTACTTGTGTCACTCTGTCAAATGAGATCAAGCTATGCTTTTTTGGCTATGCATAGAAAAGAAAACTAACCTGGTTTTTATGTTGTTTTTGTGTCTCATGCCACAGAGAGTGTGGATTTGTGACATCACATGTTGAAGATATTTCAGTGTTGCTATTTACACAGTCTTGTAAAACCAGACCAACAGATACACAGATACACATAGCGATTAGTCTTTGACACCAGATTAAAATTAATTGTATACTGGTCAATGTGGAACAAAGATTTGTAGGGTTTTTTTATACCAGAGGAGCAAAACTATTTAGCACTAAAAAAATGGCAGCATCTATTTCTCCAAGCACAGTATTAAAAGAATGACTTAATATACTGCAGAGCACAAAATCACTCCCAAGCAGTAATTCTGTAAGATGGTCGTGATATAAAGGATTGCATGCTGGAAATGGTGCCCTTCAGCCTGAATGTGCAGACACTTCCAAACTGATTGTTCACACCACAAAAGAGAGTCAAAAATAATACATCACAATATGGCTTAATTTACTTACCAGGCAGATGTACTCTGAAAAGACATCAGGGGTGGGCTTAAAGCATCTCCTTTTAAAGTATGTACTGTCTGTGATGTTTGAGGCTGTGGCTGAGTTTGAGGCTGTGTCTCTGGCTGAGGCTGTGTCTGTACTTGGCTTGGATCCTGAGCAGGGTTAATCCATCGGCTCTGTCCCTGTGTCATCCACTTTCCCTGGATTCCCCACCGTGCCAGGTAAAATTTGCAAATATCATAGTTCATTGAAGAGTAATATAAAAGGTCCAGTACCAGCAAGATCACCACAAAAAAGCCATAGATCCACACTCCTAAAAGTGCACTGTAGTTGCTGTGAAAAAGGGAAAACAAGAAGTTATCTCGTGTATTGCATATATTTGCTCCACAATTAGCTTCAACACTTTAAGTCAGATCATTGATACATACGTGATTTATGGGTTGCACATTGCCTTCTGCAAATTCTCACTCCCAGAGAGTCGCCCTGCTGAAAGTGGCTGGGCATTTCTGTGGGTGAGGGTTAACACCTTAGGAAAATATGCTTTAGTAATTGAGACTGAGGAGCATCCACACTATTCACAGCTGATATGCATTAGAAACCACTTCTCTTAAAAAGTGTTTCATGTGCTTCGTTTTGCTCTGAATTTAATAATTATTGATGGATGCAGAGAATTCTAGTAGAAGTCTAGGCTTTCAAGAGTGACAGTTAAAGGTCCCTTAGTTTGCCAATCACAAATTTAGGAAGGAAGAACATTGACAAGTTCATATTATACAATCCACTTCACAGGAAGGAAAATATGTACCACATTTATATGTATATGTTGGTGCAGTTATAATATGCATATATATATATATATATATATATATAAAAATCACAGAATCGTAGGGGTTGGAAGGGACCTCCAAAGATCATCTAGTCCAACTCCCCCACCAAAGCAAGTTCCTTAGGACAGATTGGACAGGTATGCATCCAGATGGGTCTTGAATATCTCCAGAGAAGGAGACTCCACCACCTCCCTGGGCAGCCTGTCCCAGGGCTCTGTCACCCTCACTGGGAAAATGTTCCTCCCCATGTTGGTGTGGAACTTCCTGTGCTCCAACTTGCAGCCATTGCCCCTTGTCCTGTCTCCACTGACCATTGAAAAGAGGTAGGCCAATTCCCCCTGTGTCCCACACTTGAGATATTTATAAACATTAATAAGATCCCCTCTCAGTCTTCTTTTCTCAAGGCTGAACAGCCCCAGTTCTTTCAAGTTTTCCTCACAGGGGAGATGCTCCAGGCCCTTAATCATCTTTGTAACCCTAAATATATATATATAAATATAGGTAAAGGCAAGAAAAGTATCAGCCGCTGACGTGGTGCTGTAAAGCTATCACAGGTGACCAACAATACTAAAAAGGGGGAAAAGATAAAACAAAAAGGAGGAAAAGGCATAAGGGGTCAATAATTTGGGCATCAAAGAGAGGAGTAAGTGTTAAAGCTCTGCTGGAGATGCAATATCATTAAAAGAAAAACGCCTGTCAGGTGTAAATGCAGTTTAGATTGGAAACTGTGAGAGTGGGGAGGATGAGGGCAGAACAGAAAAGAAACAGGTAAGAATGAGATTGTTAGGTATACAGCGAAGAAGGCTAATCTGGCCTATGAGCTAAAGTGGAGCAGAGACTGAAAAAAGTAAAGCAAGCAGAAGGGATAGTAGTAAAAACTGTCTTTAGGACAGCAGTCTTGGGGAGAAGCTATATTGAAGTAATATTGAAGTAATACATGTGCAACCCACATCTATGTGAACCTGAACTTACTGAATAAAATTGAACACACACTCAACCTTTCTTTCTTTCACAAAAAAATCAGAGAAACTTTGAGGGAACTGTATTTTTATCAGAAGATTTATCAAAACAGATTGGTCATGAGAAATAAAAAGGCGACCAGACAAACATGTTACAGATGCAGGCTAGAAAGATGTTTTGACAATTTAAAAACACATCCTAAGCCTTTTCGGATCTAAACCATTTCAGGTCTCTGCTTTGAACTTTCACTTCCATTTAAACTTCTGTATGAATCTCTCATGTTACACATAAAAAAAAAAATCAATATATGAAACAAGAAAAGAAATCAGACTTTAAATTTCTGTGCTGCTGCCTTTCAGTCCTTAAGGAGACTGATCCTTCTCTTCAGAGAATGATTTTTCCACTCCAGAGATAAAACACACTTAGTCTAAGTGAGGTCCCATAGCAAGTAACAGGAGGATGGGCAGAGCTGTTAACGAGTCCCTTTCTTTGTAACTTTAGGATTACACAAAACCAGGATTAAAAACAAAAATCATAAAAAATGCAGTAAATTTCAAGGAGGATACAAAGTAGACAAAATATAGTGCTTCTGAAACCCCTTAAATCCAGAGTCTTTGTCTCTGCTAAAGACTTACACATGCATACCCAACCTCACACAACAGTGGGTAGGCCTTTATAATGCATTAAAATCTTTGCAGTCCAGGCACTTCAAAGCATAACAGGATCTGGTTAATCCAGGCTTTCTCAGCAGCACTACTCTTGACTTTTGGTGGATTTATTCCTATTGGGGTAAACTCTCCCATTTTCTGCTCATATAAATAAAAGGCAAGTGAAGGCTGGAGAAGTCAGGAAGAAATCCGTTGGAACAAATCCTGTTCTTTATCACTAATACCATTAGGATGTATTTTACAAATAGGTGAGCTGTATGTGATCCATTGTATGAATGGAAATATTAGAAAACATGTTATTTTTGTTTTGGCAACAATGTGAGAGGCAGGAACATTTCTCATAATTAAATCAAAAGAATTTGTTTGTATTTTAGGTACTTCGTTTCCCCCATCAGAATTTTGGTGAGTGAAAATTAGAGCTATTTTGAGTGTTCTAATTTAAAGATACAATTTATTAATCGTGCCATATGCGAGTTATCCATATGCTGCTCCTCCTAAATAACATCTGTTTCCCAGAAGTACAAAAATGAGAGACTGTTTTATTTTAATTAACAGACAGCAGGACAACAGCACTATCAAAAGGGCCTTGTGAAATATCACAAGCAAAAGTAATAATGTCTCGTACACAGAGGGAAATTCCACACTTTGATGTTTTCCATTATTCAAACCATTAAGATGGTAGACAATACTAATTTTCCTGATGGCTATTAATGATAGTAAAAATCAAAACTTCCCTAAACATAAGAAGATGTCTTAATTAGAAAATAAATTATCATTCTTACACTGAGTAACAGTAAGGCCAGAGACACAGGGAAGAACTGGGAATCAAAAAGCTCCTAGGGCATACTCTTATTTCACTGAATCCAACCATTTAATTGTAAAAGTTTCAACTTTCAATCTGATATTCCTCTACTTTTGTGCAGAAGAATAATTTAAATCTCTGAACTGATTCTAGATCTACTGAGGTTCAAATTACTGGGTTTGTTCATTTGCTGGGACAAGCAAATGTAAATTGTTTTGGTGTGGTTTTTAATCCTCTCTCCTTCCCCAGCTGGAAAATTTACCCTGCTCTACTAGTGCTCTGCCCACCCCCACACATCATCAATCAGTCATTCTGGAGATTCCTGTTTAGGTTCAACATTAGGTTTAGCAAGGTAACACCAAAAATAACTTCCAAAGCTATGTTGTCCTCTGCTGCTGCTGTCACACAGATATAAAAACTAAATCTGGAGGAAAAGTTACAGGCTTATTTCCTTTTAGCTTCTCTGTGAAACAGGGTAATTCACACACCTATCAGGAAAAGTGCAGTGGCTCTTTAGTTTAATATACTTTGTCTTTTATAGAAATATGAAGTATATCTGGTATAGTGTTGATACAGAGCCCACTTGTGTAAACAGAATGATGTGCTCTGACTGCAGGGAGCCTTGAATTCGGCTTTCTGATAACCAGAACTACTTCTACCATCCATCTCCTCTTATTCCATCTACAGAATCCTGCTTAGATGTCTCTAACAACCCCCTCCACACACAAATGAAAAGACAGGCTCTTTTATTCTTAGTCTTACCCATGTGATTCATTCCATCTAATTCATTAACTTTTTGAGACACATGACATGCAGGTTAGGACCAGGCCACGTTTTTGGTTTGGTTGGTTTTTTGGGTTTTGTTTTTTTTTTTTTAAGAAGAGTTTGTTATGTTTTATGCACAGCATATGAACAGGGTATAACTCATTTGGGCTTTAAAAAACCCCAACATATCAAACCAATTGTGAGCAGGATTCTACAGCTGCAGTTGAAACGTGGGCAGAGTGCCACAGAAACCGTTTCTTGTTGCCCTGAGGAAATGCAAGATTACATCCTAGCAAATGCCTTGGGACTTCTACTGCTAAGGAAAACTGCAGCATTTGCATGTACACCTTAAATGGGGTTGGCTTCTCCCCTGCCCTCACCTGCTTTGGTTTTTACTATTCTCTCAAGGCCTTTGCCCAATCCTGTGTTGTCTTGTAGAGCCTGTTACTGTAGTACCCAGCTAAATGACATCTTTTTGCAACAGAACAAACTGATAATTTTTTATTTACTTTTCTTTTTTCTTTTTTTTTTTTTTTGCTTTCTTGTAAAGATGACTTTCTGGGAAATATTTAAGCAAATGGCAGCTCTGCAGGGGATATGCTGTACTTGGAGAAAGACAGTGCTATTCTATCCTCACGTTGCTTTAGGTGCAGCGTTGTAGTGTGGCGTGCAAAAGCCATTCAACCCTGAAAAACTGGGATAAGAGATAAGGAAAAACACAGATGCATTACAGACTGCCATAACACAGCTCCAGCATCAGATTAAGGGCCTCTAACACAGTAGCACTGCTGAGAATCCATCAAAATATGCACAGTAGAAAATCTGAGGATTATGAATACTAGATTCAAGTGAATACTATTTTAAAGAATATTAAACAACTTATTAGACAGAGTATTACAGAAAAATACTTTGGATAGCAGATCTTTTCTTGTCTGTTAGACATCATCTGTTTTTCTGTACTTAATGCTAAATGAATCGTTCAAATTTAAAAGTACTATAGGCTGAATAATCTGCATGATCTCTAAGATACAGTAGCCCAGAATTCTGCACTTACAAAAACATAGAAATCTTTTGTTATAGTAATGGAAAAAATGTAAATAAACCTGGCTAGAGTTATATATTGTGTGACTGTAGAAGACAAACATGTTTTTTCAGCTGTGCCGTGCCAAAGAAGTTGTAAGTCACTTCATTAATGTTCTCCCCTCAACTACATTATAAAACAAGAAACTTGTTTTGATGATCACAAGAATGGCTAAGGGGAAAAATAAACCAAATAATAATACTGAAATAAACCAAATAATAATATTGAATCACTCTTCCCTGAAAACTATAATCCTTTTTTTCTCAGTTCATTGCTATTTCCATATCCTAAATCATTCTCCCCAGCCACAGTACAATAGGTTTCATCAGAATTTTTTTCAGTGGTGTGTGAAATTAGATCTAAACAAAGAGCTGACTTTGTTGCTGAAAAGTGAACCCTGGATGTATTAGAATCTAAATAAAGGTAAATTATCGCATACGTTAAATAAAGTCAGAGTGTATTAAGTACGATGCTTTTTGCAATGTTTTTAACGTAGGCATCTCTGCTTCACTGCTTTTTGTCCCTCTACAGCATACAAAAATTATCAGGAAGTTTTCTGCCAATTTGGCAAACTCAGGGAGAGGTGATCTCTCACCCCGTCTCACTGCACCGCTGGAGCGTTACACAGAAAGTCGGCACCTCTTCATTTTCCTGGCCCTGCCTGATTTATCAGAAGCAATGTTTCAGGAAGTTACAGAAAGGCAATACTGGTTCCACTCTAGTACTTCTCTATCCTACGTCTCAGAAGCCTTCTGTTGTATTTAACATGATTTCATATATCTTTGCAAAAGATCAGCACATAACTGATGTCCACAGGAAACTCTGGACTGAAGACACACATGTTAAATTTTCTGCAGATGGTTCTCAACAATGGATCTTACCAACAAAGACTACAGAGGTAGCTCTTTCTTCATCACAACTGAATGACGTGACATTAAGCTTGCTAAATGAAAATATAATACTTATACTCTGCTCTCAATATTTTCATTAAAATAAATACTGTAGTCCTTTGGATAAATTTCGGTTTTCCCATTGAGGAACAGTTCACACAACAGCCCCATAATGGTATCTTCGGATAAATTATGGTTTCCCCATTGAGGAACAGCTCACACAACAGCCCCATAATGATATATGTGGGGGTGTGTGCATGTGTGTGCACATGTGTGAGCAAGCATGCAAACAGAGAATGCAGGAGGCAGAGAATTGTTTTACATCCCAGGGTACGTTTTGCTGTCAGACTGTACCTGTGCCTCCATGCATGTCTGTTCTGCAAAGTGCCTGATTGTCCTGTCCATTCCAGGTTGTTGGTGAAAGGAAGAATGGAAGGGCCTTACCTTTATAATCTCTGGCCATGACGACACAGAGAAGCTCCTGAGATGCTGGAAAAAGCCTGGAGCATTAGCTTTCTACTTGGCTGAACTACAGTTGGCCAGTAACATGCCAAATTCTGTGGTGAAGCTGCCTGTTTGGCAGACGTGGCTGCTCAGCAGTGTTGGTGGGGGGTTGACAAAACAAATGCACTGTGCGCAAGACAAAGATCTGGGAAAGCGTGGGGGCAATAGACATGCGAGTCCATTCTTGAGATCCTCTTTGTATCACTCTGAGTCTGAAGCAGTTTCTGGCTCTGTTAGCAATTGTGCATGCAGCCCTTCTGCACGGAGAGTCCTGTGAGGACCTCTCTTCAGGCAGGCATCCAATTGCTGGCTTGGTGGCACGGTCACCCCAGTAAACAAAGGGGTAGTGCATCCTACTTTTACCATGGAGCGCATATAGAGTGTGCATTGCAGGGGGGTGCTGGGGCATGCTGTGGTATAACCTCTTTCTGGAGGCATGTGTGTTGGCTGAGCTGGGTAGCCCCAGGTGAGGGTGATACCAGTTTCTAGACTGTCCAAACTGCACAAAGGGTGGAGAAAATGGATGGCCTGTAATGGGCCTGTTCGAGTTGAAGTCTCTCCCCAGTGTTCTGTGAGACATGTTCTCATGATGTTCCCAGATGCACTACAAGGGCAAGGGAAGGAAACTTCACCTCAAGAATACACCTGCACCTAGAGTAACAAGACAGTATAGATCTACATCGATTTAAAAGTATCTTATATGGGTACTACACAGTACACAGGCTTTATTATAGCAGGTGATTATCGCTTTAATACCTGTAAAGATAGAGTATTCAACACCTACATCTATGCAAGATGCAAACTTGCTGTTAAGGCAGATGACAGCTTGCTGACTCCATGAGCCGGCTGTTGCTGGACACAGCTGCACACAGTGAGTTAAAAGAGCCAACATCAGTATTCCAGCACCACAGTCTCCTAGCAGCCTTGCACCTGCTTCCATGGGAAAGAATGACAACACACCAACTGACTTTGCACTGCAGAAGAAAACACTAAAATCCCTGTTGCAAACAGAAATCAATAGACTGGAATTCCAGCTGTCTTTATTCTGCCCTTTCCTTGCCCTGGAGGGGCTGGACAGCAGAATAAAAGGTGAGGGAAAGCAGATCTATCAGAACTGGACCTTGGGGCTTTACATCAGCTGAATGTTGTCCTCTGTGCAAAGAAACAGCAGCAAATTAGAGCAGCCACAATGTCAAATACCAAATAGGAGGCAGACCACAAGTGAAAATTTTGCCGTGGTTAGCAGGTAGTCAGCAGCAAAGACCTACTTGTTACTTACAGGTTCTTCAGGAAAGAACTTACTGACATTGATGGTAGAGAATAGGCCCTGGCAGTGTGTGGAAGTATCCCAGGAACAGGCAAGGAGACTGCGTGGTGTTGGTATATAAGCAAATGCATTCTGTTCCCCAAGGTCAGTGATTACCAGACTCAAAACATCAGAGATTCAAAATAGTGCATTTGGGTTGATATGGAAAATGTGAACTCACACCCCCTCCCCTCCCTGATATGAACAGCTCTGGGGTTTATTTTTACTGATACACATTTTGACGTAGCTTGGATCAGGTTGGGGTGGGGGAGAGACTTCTGTAACTTTTATACACAGTTTTATATTTGTTACACTTACATGCAATGTTTATAGCCCATGTCAGAGAAAGCAATACTCAAATACCTTTTCTTTTAGGAGTTCTGTAACAGCAAAAACCTTTTAGCAATGTTTTTCTGTATAGGCAATTACTCTAACTGCTTCCATCATTCAGTATACCACAGACTATGTTATCAGACCAGGTACAGTTTGGTGAAGAGTACTTCAAAACTCATTTACTTACTTATGCATATATCCATCTGCATTCCCTGTTAAGTTCATCTGCATAACAGTCTGAAATTCTGTCTCATTGCAGCAGTATTTAAATACTGTGTTGTTATGGTGACAGCAAAAGATGTAGGATTTATTGTCAGAAAGACGGGGGCAGTGAAAACCAAAGTGGTAGCGACCTTTGTAGTCCGTGTACGGCTCGCAGACCCGAAAATGTGCGGACAACACTGTAAAACAAAGAACAGTATTGGCTTTGTGAGTCACTCGTGTTACCTGTATGTTATCAGCTATAATTTTTCACTGGTTAAGCGTCAACAATTGTTGTTTGATTCCTGAAAAACACTAGTATTTCAGAACTTTCAGCGTCGTAACATTCAGTACTACAAGATAACAATACTTAGCCCCTTGTTTTGATTTTTATTGTTACTATCCTTCTGATTGCAACTCTATCTTTTAAGGGAAAAGAAGACTTGCCCTCCGTGTTGTGAAGCACAAAAATATTTAGGGAAACATTTTCATACTGCTGTTCTAAATATATGGATATCCATAAACACCCAACAATGCTCGTGTTTAAGTCTCCCAGGATGACTTCATAAAAACAAAAAGTCTGTGTAAAAGCCGCAGTAAAAGTTTGATGGCACTTATTTACAGTCACTGTTCTTGACAGGAAATGTCTTCTCCACTGTAAAGGTCGTTCTTTGATCAGGATTATTCTGCCAGGAACAGCAATTACAAAACAGCATCACAGATCTGACCAACTTTGAATTTGTAAACAGACAGAACTAATAGCAGTACAGCTATTCCTGGGAGTTCTTCCATTTCTCCTTTGTTAAACTCTCACATAAAGCATTTATTATCTCCCTGAGAAAAATTTTTTACAGGACAATGTTACACTGATTTCCCCATCACTTTTCTGGAAGGCAGGGGAAGAAATGCTCTCCATCTGCACCCTCTGAATGCAGCCTTCAGGCTGATTGTTCCATGGGGTCAGGGAGGTTACACTTACATGGTAAGGCTGTGGGCAGATGCAAGCTGCAAACAGCTCTGAACTGGGAGCTTACAGGTGCCGTACAGACCTCCCCCAAGGGCCCTACAGTCTAAGGACAGTAAAAGGTAGAAGTCAAGAACCTGAATAGCAATGAAATGTTTTTACTCCAGTCAGAGAACAGAGGCACAGCGCTGTTACAGGTAGCTGTGCTTCATAAGGTTACACTAAATAACAAAGGATATTCACTTCAGAATGGCAGAATTAACCCTTGTAACTTGGTGGATGATTTTTCTATCAGCTTACCAGTACAAAAGGTTACAGATAATGACTTGCATGGATTTAGCTTAATGGTACTGTATCTCTCTGCACATAGTCCCTGTTCATCTGTATCACAGAACGTTAGGAGTTGGAAGGGACCTTGAAAGATATCTAGCCCAACCCCCCCTTGCCAGAGCAGGATCACCTAGACTAAATCACACAGGAACTCCTCCAGGTGGGTTTTGAATGTCTCCAGAGAAGGAAACTCCACAACCTCTCTGGGCAGCCTGTTCCAGAGCTCTATCACCCTCACAGTGAAAAAGTTTCTCCTTCTATTCACATGGCACTTCCTGTGCTCCAGCTTGCATCCACGGCCCCTTGTCCTATCGCTGGCCATCACTGAGAAGAGCCTGGCTCCATCCTCCTGACTCTCACCCTTTACATACTTATAGACTTAATAAGGTCACCCCTCAGTGTCCTCTTCTCCAAGCTAGAGGCCCAGCTTCCTCAGCCTCTCCTCATAAAGAAGGTGTTCCACTCCCTTAATCACCTTGGGGACCCTGTGCTGGACTCTTTCAAGGAGTTCTATGTCCTGTAACTGCATCTGTGCACCTTACCTATCCTTCTTAATTCCATCTTAATCTCCCTGGAAGTGTTCAAGGCCAGGTTGGATGGGGCCCTGGGTAACCTTGTGTAGATCCAGGCCTGAGGTTGGTGGCCCTGCCTGTGGCAGGGGGGTTGGAGCTCGATGATCCTTGGGGTCCCTTCCAACCCTTGCCATTCTATGATTCTATGATTACTGTAACAGAAGACAAAATCTGTTTGTAAATTAAGTCAGGAACTAAAAGTGCGAGAAGAGTAATATTTCTAAAGGAACACAGATAAATAATTACCTATCTGTTCCTACCCTGCCTGGGAAGAGAGTGTATTTTAATTCTGAGGATGCTATAAGCAGTAAGGAAATGGCCTTTCCTCAGATTCAGGTTTTCAATACCCTCTAACTCTTGCAACAAATCTGCATGTTCACATTCTGTTGCAAAATCTACAAAGGATGTAATCATATGAACATTATTTGTTTGAGCAAGTACTTACTTCCCTGCCCCCCCCTCAATTAACACAATAACAGCAAGAGTATTCCAGGTTTGATTAAGTTCTGAAATAACTCAATGGTTTGCTGTTGGATGGGACCTCTGGAAGTCATATGGTCCAACCCCTCTGCTCAAGTAGGGTCATCTAGAGCCTGTTGTCCAGAACCACGTCCAGATAGCTTGTGAAGGATTGAGACTCTACAGCCTCCCCATCCAAAAAAGCCTGTCTCAGTCTTCTTTACATTACCCCTTCAGGTGTTTATATACATTGATAAGATCCCCCTGAGCCTTCTTTTCCTTCAACTGCACAGTCCCAGCGCTCTCAGCTTTTCATTGCATGTGAGATGCTCCAGTCTCATCATTCAGCAGCCCTTTCCTGAACTCATTCCAGTAATTCCATCTCTCTCATACTGGGAAGCCAAGAACTGGACACAGCACTCCAGGTGCTGCCTCACCAGTGCTGAGTAGAGGGGATCACCTCCCTCTATGTGCTGGCAGCAATCCTACTTATGGAGCTTACCATCCAGCTGGCCCCCAGCATATACTAGTGCCTACATTTGCTCCTCCCCAGGAAGGTGCAGGACTTAGCACTTCCCATTGATGAACTTCATGAGGTTCCTGTCAGCCCATTTCTCCAGCCTGTCCACGTCCCTCAGGAGAGTAGCACAACCCTATGGAGGATCAGCCATTCCTCCCACATCTGTATCAACAGGGAACTTGCTGAGGTTACACTCTGTCCCACCATCACTTTATTTTTAGCTATGGATTCATTTGCTTTTGGAAAGATAAATCTAGAAAACAACAGGAGAGACATGTGGCACGAGAGACATTCAGAAACTAAATAGAACTTTTAACTAAGTATTTGACTTTTAACATGAACATGAGCTTGATTTGGTTACTTAAACACAGGTCTCCAGTGCCAGCTAAGATTTCCCTGGGCTGTTCTGTCTGGTCTCCACCTTTCTGTGACAGAGATGGAGGTCCAGTGCACACATAGATGATCTGGGACAAGTCAAATGGCATTAGACACACATGGTAAGGCACTTATAAAGGTCCCTAAGTGTTGTTTTGTAGATGTTTGATATCAGCTTGCAAGGGTACATTACATGCATTACAATGCATGTAGTCCCAGTAGTCATTATTACTGGGGGAAAAAGGGGAGTCCATGCTTGATGTCAACAAACAGAAAGTAAATCTTACTACTGGATCTAATAAATGGAAGAGAAGGGGTAGCCTTCACAGTGAGTGTAGCACTGCACTTCCAATATCAAACCATAGTATTTTTTATTTACAGTATTCACAGAAGGGCACCCATCTAATCTTTCTCTGATAAATGGTCAGCTTCAAAGGACGAAACACATGTGCCACATCAAAAAAGCTGTGGACTAAACTCTAGTAGGAAAAAATGCCTTTTCATTCTTTTTCTTTAGGGCTTGCTTATTCCTTAACATTTGTATTTGGGTTTTTAAGCCCCACCTTATCCAGTGTGCTCTCTATCCAGCTGAAGAAAAAGAAATCTGTAGGTTCAGAGTTATCTGAATTAGATGACTTAATGTATGTACTACTTCACAGCCATGAAGAAAACATAACTGATCTGATCAGTTTGACATTTCGCACTTTTTAGCCATCTTGACTTATTCCTTCTCAGATGGAATATCTTCACTTTGATTACATCATTGGCTCCTAGGAAACAAAATTTTCTTCTTTGATCCCTGCAAAGCCTTGGAGTATGACACAAATTTCGTTTATCATGAGTTATCACAACAGAACCATCATTTTTTTCAAAATGCGGCTATAAAGCCTGTTAGGACTAAAGATATATTAACTTAGTTTTCCTTTTTAAAGTTACATTATTACACCTATGTACACATTGTTAATTTTTGAAGCCTTCAGTATAGATGGTGGCTTGAAGTTTGGGACATTTTAATGGAAGATATTTATCACCAGAACTAGCTTTGCAAATAACAGGATAGCAAAAACGTAATTTTTCATATGTTATTACTACAACTTTAGCTTAGGTGAATTATACCCCTTTTAAGCTACCACAAACGAACAGCAGCTCTGCAAGGTTATACCTGACTTGTATATATATCTAGTGCAAATTCTAAAAATTAAAATTTATGTTTCATAAGCGATTGAGTACTCCCATGCTTCTGAAATTATTCGGTGCTCTGAGAGAGACTTTATATTGTGAGATGCAATAGAGGGCTATAGGTCTCTAAGCAGCTTAGCTTGCTCATCACACGTGTCATAGTGTTCCTGAACGCTAGACAGGTCCCTTTGCCCATACTAAAAGGGAAAAAAACTCCCCAAACTTCTTTGGGGATGAAAACTGGGGAAAGATGACTACAGAATGAAGGGAGAATGAACGTAACATCAGGTCAGAGGAAGAGTGATATTTGCAATAAAATGTAGCATTAAGCAAATCCTTAGATGGTAAAATGTGTGACAATGATTAAAATAAATGCCCAAAAAAGAGCATAGTGAGATGACTGAATTACAGTCTGAATTTGGTAGTCAGTGTGTGGTGGGTTAATGCTAGTAGGTGGCTCAGCACCACGCAGCTGCTTGCTCACTCTCTCTTCCCAGGAGGATGGACAAAAGCCTCAGGTGGTCAAAGCAAGAAAATTCATGAGTTGAAATAAAGACCATTTAATAAATGAGTAAAACCTCCATCCCTACTACCACCAGCAAAACCCCTAAACAACCCATGAGTGATGCTCACTACCAGCAGACTGATGCCCAGCCAGTCCCTGCAGAATGTTTGGGTAAACTCCCACCCCAGTTTTACTGCTGAGCATGCTGGTATGGGGGAGCCCTCTGGCCAGTTCAAGTCAGCTGTGCCAGCCGTGTTCCCTGCCAGGCTCCTGCCCACACCAGTTTCCTCACTGGTGGGCAGAAATGATAAAGAGAAGCAGCCTTGAACCTGCTTAAGAGCTGTTCAGCAATAGCTAAAATACCAGTGTGTTATCAATGCTGTTTTGGTCACCAGTCTAAAAGATAGCACCACGCAGGCTGCTAGGAAGAGAACTAACCCCATCCCAGCCAGACCTGGTATACAGCCAAATAATTTCATTAATTTATTGTAACCAGTGTAACTTTGCTTGCTGTCCAACAAACAAAGTGTAATTAGGATTTCAAAAAAGTATTTTTCCTGAAAATAACTTTGCTTAAATCCTGAGGATGAAAAGACTTATTTCTACAGAAATGCTTCAGATAAAAAGTATTGTATCTGAAAGCCTCTTAGGTTGTCTGTTGCAAAGATGGCAGCTGTTTGTGGAGCTGCATGTGCAAATTCTCACATTATTTTTGAAAAGTATTATTGACCATTGTTCCTCCTAATTTTGAGAGGAGAATAGTCTGCCATCATTCAAATGACTGATTTAAGCTCATTTTAAGATTTACCAACTCTCCCTTAAAAAAAAGGAAACAGACAGTATAGCGTTACCTGCCTTTCTGTTCATAGTTAGAGATCTGTGTAATTCTGATTAAAGTTTTAATTTAGCTACTAAATTTTTAAAGCCCTGAGGGCTTTCAGAACGGCTGGTCTATATAAGCTTCCCATTTGGACCCACAGAAATACTAACATGTATGCATTTTACTTAGCCCAGTGTCAATCATTTGAGATACTCTGATAACTTTCCTCCTTTGAAGAAAAAACACTGACACACACATAATCTGTCAGTTTTTGCTTGCTAATGATGTCATCACTGGTTTTAGAAGTGTGTCTCAATCCACTAAATGAATACAAGCATCAACATTACTGTAAAGCAAATCTAAGAGTTAATGCTAAGAAAGGGATTCTTCTGGCATGACTGCATGCTGATCCTCCCTCTGTTATGCATTCCTTGTGTGGTTAGTGCAACTAGTAAGTGTTCACAAGTCCTAAAATTACATGCCACTGTGATCTTGATAGCATTGAAATAAAAATCAATCTAAAGTTTCAGTGTCCTCAATCCAATTCCATCCTTTTCCTTTTTTTTTTTTTTTTTTAAATGGAGCCATAGCCTACCTACTCTGAACTGAAACCTTTCTTTCCAGCACTATTTGTCCCTGCTCTGATGACAGCATTTTGCCCACGGTGGGGAACTGCATCTCCTTCCTAACCACACAGCTAAAGCTGTCAAACTTCACCCTCATCCTGAGCCGCAGCCTTGGTATCTGACCGCACCTCTAACTCTGCTGCTTCTCTCTTTTTCTGATACCAGGAACACAGCTCCCAGAACAGCTGCTCTAGGAACTTCGCTGTTACACTTATTTTCATTTAGCTTGTGTGGCCAGTGAAAGTTAAGCTTCTGGTTGTTAAGTGTGGTTTTCAACCACAGACACGGATCTTAGAAACTGAGAACTAAGATTACAAACCTTAGTATATCAAAGACTTGGAAGCAAAGCATGATCTTACAGACAGAAGTGTCCAAATCTAGGGACTCAAAAGGAGTCCTGCCATTCAATTTTCAGTTCAGCTCAGTTTAAAATTATGTTTATATCATTCCAATGAGAACATCATCCTTCCCCTCTCATCAATTCTCACTGCATGAAGCCAGTAGGGTTTTTTTATGGACACTGACCTGTCACAGTCAAAGAAATTTACATTCATCCTGGCTGTAAAATAATAAATAACAAATTTCATCCTGTAAAATGTGTGTGATTTAGTAATGACCTAAACTCACTCCTACAGAAGTCAGTAGTAAAATTCCACAAAGAGCAGTTAGACTGGCATGAGAGGCTTGTGATGATTTCAGATTAAGCCAGCCCTCTACGTACTAATAATGGATGTCAGATAATGAAACACTAATAGTCAAGGAGCAACAAGAAGATAAGGTACACATTTGCAAAGACAGTAGTTTGTGATGTTAACAAGTATATTATGTAAGATATAAAACCTATATGAAATTAATTTCAAATAAAAATATTCTACCTCAGAGGTGGTACTTTTCTTCTAAGGAGAAAAAAAATAAAAATCTAAACACTGTCTTATATCTGGGTTGGAGGGACTAGGTATCTACATATACCAGTGGCAGACTACTTCTATTTGCACACACAGTGTAATCCCAGTGTTACATTCAACTGGAAAGTAAGTATTTATATCATCTTGAGGAAAACGGTTGGAACAAGTGAGGTTCAGTACAAGAGAAAGAATGGTAAAAGTATGTAAACTTCAAAAACATTGATAGAAGCCACTGGGAAAGTTTTGCAGGGCTTGATCACTGGGATACATTCACCAAAGTCTTCTTGACTAATTGGCTTCATTCATGGGCCAGGGAAAGAGCTTTCTGAAACGACCTTAACCTGGATAACAACAAAGCTGCTACAATCCCTGTGCCTGATTCCAGCACACAGGAGCAGGGTAGTTACATAACTGGGGATGCAGCGCCATACATAGGGATATCAGTGGAAGGACTCTAAAGGAGAACTGTTCCAAGATTAGGCAGAGAAGTAGTGCTTTAGATTACATTATTACGCCACTGTTAGCAAAGGGACTCCGTCAGTTAGAACTAAATAATGAACTATCATTAGCAAGAAACAACCTGAACTCTTGCAAGCAAGCAATGAGACTGTGGGCAACAAAGCAGACACTTGAACTAATTGATGAGGATCTAACACTGAGTATTATCAGTTTTATGCAGACAGAGTAGCAACCAACCTTGCTGGAGCACACCAGTAAGCTATATAATGCCTGGTAAAGCGTTAAGTATGGTGGTTAGAGATGTGATGTCATGCAAGGAAATAAGTAGCATCGATGGGAAAAAAAAAATCTTTTGGGATTAAAAAGTGTTTCAAGAATGTAGGATAGAAGAGGTTGTACTGAGATTTAAAAACTCCCAGGATCAAATCTATTTGGACTAAGAGCTTTTAAAATTATTTTTCTTAACTATTCATTCATAATTACATAAAACCTTAGTGTCATAAAGTAAGTCCTAAAGAACACACATAACAAATAATCACAGCAATTGATTAATTTTCCATCTAACAACTGACAGATCTCTGCAAAAAAACCTTTCTGTGAGCTAGTAGCAAACATCTAGGACAGCTCTACCAAGCAACAGGAGAAAAATATCTGCAACCAACCCCTGGTCCAGACAATTTTTCGATTCAGAAAAATAACATAGTATTTGCATACCATGATGCCATGCCTTTTTTTATTTATATATACATATTTAAAGACAAGTTAAATTGTATCTAAAATTTATTCCTCTCAAGAACAGCTGGAGCTCCGGGTTCAGTCTTTGACATGCTTACATACTCTTGCATACACATACAAAGCCACACAGTTAGAACCTGACTTGCTCTGCTTCCCGTAGATGAGTATTTAGCAAACTGGTTGGGCTGTACAGTGCTGTAGAGCTTGCTTTTAGCTTTGTTTCTTTTAAATTTTCAGCCTGCTTCACCATGTTAGCGTTACACCACCTTTTCCTTCTTAAACTGCATTGCCAATTGCATTTCAAATTCCAGCTTCCATTTCTAAATACACAGAGGATATATTTATTTGTTAATTAAAAATCCATTTGATCTTGTTTGTTTTGTAGGAACCACGTATTAAATTGCAACTAATTTTTCCCTATGGCACACATCAATGAAAGATAAATTCAAAGCATAGAAGTTACCTGCTGACAACAGTAATGAAAGCAGAACCATCAGCACATTTAAGGACTGTTGACCACAACTTGTCATCGTCGGCTTTCATTGGTCCATTAGAGAATTACCTGTTCGACAAGATACGACATCATAGTTAAGCATTTGTTTCATCTCACTTTCATTCTTCAAACTTTTACTTCCCTATAAAGCTCTGATAAAATAAGAAAACAAAAAGTTAACTTCTTGTTTCTGGGCTTCGAAATTAAATTAATTCTCCTTTCTATAATTTCATTAAAATTTCTTTCTAATTTCATCACAAAACTATACAGCTATTGACACACTTTTCATTAACCCAGAGTAGAGATGAATCTATATTCACACCTCCCCTGTAATCTAGATTCAGCAAAACTGTGTTTGATTTACTGTCAAAAGAATAAGCTGATGTATTGCACCTATAAGGACTAAAAGGATACATATAATATAAAAATAAATTGGCTGCTTTGTAAGTCAATCTGGTTTATCCCATTAGAGGGTGCAGTCGTTCAGAAAGTGGGTTGAGCAACTGAGATGGTTGGAAACATGTCAAAAAAAGTCTTTTTCATTAGAATCAGAGCATTTCACGGGATTATTATTTCTTGTTTTCCTAGAAATGAGGGTGAGATCTGATGCAGTTTGGCTGCCAGTCATCAGAAAAAGGCTATCCTAGGGTTTTTTGCCAAACAATCCCCCAACTGAGTGAGTCCAAATGCATCTTATATCTGCAATGATTCAATGTCACCAGCTGCACCTTCTATCAGAGGCTCCATCCCAGTGCAAGTCTTGCTACCAACATCAGTGGGAACGTCTGGTACCCTCTCCTGTTGTCACCTGTAACACAGACTAATGCTGGACGTGCAGGGTCTTCAGCATCCTGAACTCACTTTGACATTAGTGAATAATAAACAGGCAGCTTACTGGTTTGTACAACACCACCGGGCGCCTGGGCTATAGAACAGAGAGCCTAGGTGGTGGTGCTACTGAAAGCTTGCAGAGTGAGTCTAATTCTTGGGTCGCTAAAAAAATTGTTCTGAGATGTTTACAAAGGAGCAACTTGGAAACAGAAAGGAAAATGGTAATTTACATCCCAAATTACATTGTTTCTGACAGCTCAAGAGCAACATGATGCCAAATACTTATGAAATCGGCGCTGTATCATATAAATACTAGGTAGTTTACTAATAGGTGTTTACCACGATCTACTGGATAAAATTAAAATCCTAAGACAATTGCACCTGCGTGTAACAAAAGGGGAAGGATGAAAATCATATTATCATGAATAACTAAATTCTGAGTAACGTATGTGGGCACAGGAGGGGAGATACAGTGCTATCTACAAAGTGTTTAGAGACAAAAGATTCCTGACTAACAAAAAGCGCTGTCTGGCACAGGCAGATTCTCCAAGAATTCATCTTAGCATATGAAAAACACAAACCTAAGTCAGCGTAAGGTTTCTGCAAGAATCCATTATAGTTTATACTGTGGTTTGCAAAAGTAATTAACATCCAAACTGCTGTATTTGTAGCTTTAAAATAAGACAGTTCTTCCAAAGGGAAAACAATTAGAAACCATAAGGACCAAAAAAAAAAGTAGTGCAGAAAACTATGAATGCTAAATAAGAATATTCCTCTAAGCATCAAGCCTATTTAAAAAAGCCACCATCTTTTTTTTCAGAAGGAATACCATATTAATTAAATCACCACACAGACTTAAAGTTATAATTGCATAAAAAAGAATAATGCAGCATATAAACCAGAGGTTAAGAATGTGGGAGTTTAATCAAGAAAAACAGATACAAAGAACAAGCTATTGCCAATATTATTAGGAATAAAAGGAATACGATTTTTTCCCCAAGTAAACCAAAGCAGCAGGAATTCTGATAGTGATTCATTACTAGAGGGAAATCTTGGCTTTGGTAACAGTTAATTAAAAAGAGATCAATAAGCACTTCTGTTGCATATCTGGAAAGACACAGATGTTTGGTATAGCTGAGACTATTAAATATTTCCATATCAAGAATAATTTAGGATGACATTAATGAGTTGATAACTAAGGTTCGTAACTTGATATATGCAATTCTGTGTAATTTGTATCCAGTTATTTTAGGAGAGCTGGCTGGGGGACATACCTAGTCTTTTTTTCAGTTTGTTGGGAAACTCTGGCAGTTTTCAGAGGTCCTGAAGAAACCTAAGGGCATTTTTAGAAGGAAATGAGATAATCCAGGTAATTACAAGCTTGTGAGCATGATATGGTTCTAGAGGAAGTTAATGGAATGGTTAATATAAAATCCAATTTGTAAATAATTAATGAGAGTAATCACAGAATGTTACAGGGTTGGAATGGACCTCGAAAGATTGTCTACTCCAACCCCCCTGCCAAAGCAGGAATACTTAATGTATATTGCATGGGCTTATGGTAAAGTAAACTTTAGTTTTCTCTCAGGGTCGTTGATGAAGGGGGCTTAAAGGTAGCAATAATATATTAAACATCTGTAAAATATCTCACTTAGTGGCATGCAGTTTGAGCAGGCAGTGAGAATGGTAAAAACCCTGTGTATCAGTTATGGAACAGTAACTCAGACTAGAAGTAAAATGTGTGGTTTTTGAAAACTACGGTCTTGCCAGTAACTGAGTACATACAGCCTTCCTGGTAACTTTTAAATCAGTGCTGTATATTGAAATCTAGAAGCATTTCAGGAAGGGGAGAATTTATTCAGTTATCACAGAATGGTAGGGGTTGGAAGGGACCTCGAGAGACCATCGGGTCCAACCCCCCTGCCAAAGCAACAGAACCAGCAGCAATGGAACTGACATTTTAACCCAAGTCTCATGGCGCTTGTATTTTATTAAGTGCCAGCTGGGAAGAACAGAGCAAGAGAGTAGAACACTAGAGCAGTGCATCAAGGGCCTGCAGAGTGACAGAATCTGCATATACATATATATGTGTAGAGATAGCAAGCAAAGGAGGCAGAAGACCTGCATGGATGAGCAAGAAGCTTCTGCAGAAATTCAAAGGGAAGAAGGAAGTTTACAGGATGTGGAAAAAGGGACTGGCCACTTTGGAGGAATATAGGTAGATAGTCAGAGTGTACAGGAATGTAATGAGGGAAGGCTAAGGTCCACTTGGAATTAAATCTGGCAAGGGGATATCAAGCACAACAAAAAGGGCTTTATCAAGTACATCATCAGCAAAAGGAGGACTATGGAAAGTGTGGGCTCATTACTGAATGAGGTGGGTGCTCTCATGATGGTGGATACAGAGAAAGAGTAACTGAATGCCTTCCATTCTTCAGTCTCTACTGCTAAGGCCAGCCCTCAGGAGTCCCAGACCCTGGAGGTAGGAGAAAAAATATGGAGAAAGGAAGACATTCCCTTAGTCAAGGAGGATAGGGTTAAAAAACATTTAAGCAAACTCAACATCCACAAACCCATGGGTCCTGATGGGGTGCACCAACAAGTACTCAGGGAGCTGGCAGATGACATTGCTATGCTACTCTACATCACCTCTGAAAGGGCAAGGTGAACAGGCGAAGTGTCTGAGGACTGGAAGAAAGACAGTGTCACTCCAGTCTTCAAAATGGCAAGAAGGAGGACCCAGGAAACTATAAGCCAATCACCCTCACCTCCATGCCTGGAAAGGTGATGGAATGGCTCATTCTGGATGTCATCTCTAAGCACAGGGAGGAAAAGAAGGTTATCAGGAGTGGTCAGCATGGGAAATCATCCCTGACCGATCTGACAGCCTTCTGTGATGGCATGACTGGCTGGGTGGATGAGGGGAATGCAGTGGATGTTGTCTGCCTTAACTTCAGCAAGGCTTTTTACACTGTCTCCCATAAACATCTTCATAGGTAAGCTTAGGAAATGCGGGTTGGATGAGCAGTGAGGTGGGTTGAGAACTGGCTGAATGGTGGAGCCCAGACAGTTATGTGAAGTGGCACAAAGTCTAGCTGGAGGCCTGTAGCTGGTGGTGTGCCCTGGGGGTCCATACTGGGTCCAGTCTTATTCAACATATTCATCAGTGACATGGAAAAGAGGACAGAGTACCATCAGCAAGTTTTCTGATGACAGAAAACCAGGAGGAGTGGCCAACTCAGCAGAAAGGTGTGCTGCCATTCAGTGAGATTGGGTCAGACAGAGAATTGGGTGGAGAGGAACCAAATGGAATTCAGTAAGGGCAAGTATAGGGTCCTGTACCTAGGGAGGAATGACCCCATGTACCAGTACAGGTTACAGGTTGACCTGCTAGGAAGCAGCTTTGCAGAGAAGGACCTGGAAGTACTGATGGACAAGAAGCATGAGCCAGCAATGCAGGAAGGAGAATGCCTATCCTTTTCTATTTCCTTTGAGATTCCTAGCCACACACTACCTCCCCTCCTTTCTGCTAAGCAATCACAAGTACCTCTGCAGCTACATCATAAAGTAGACTAAAGAAATGTTTGAAGAATCACAGTTTTAGAGGCTTTTTTTCAGTTTACTATGAAGTAGAACCAGTCCTCACTTCTTAAAAAAAAAGAATAATAGTTTTTAAGTGCTTTGCTGCCTTTTCACAGAATAGGATTATGTTAGGAATATTACTTTCCCTTGCAGAAGATGCAACAATCAATGATTCAGAGAGCAACGTTCAAAGGAAAGGTGCTCTAATGTTACAATCAAGGAGAATAGAAATTAATGTGAGACACAGTAGGTGGGTGGCTTTTTGCTTCTGCCAACAAAAAGCCTGCAATTGCACTGTAACTTCTGGTCTCACCAAAGCTACAGAAACTGTACTAATTTGCCTTCAAACTCCCTCCTGACCATGGACTTTAAAGGTGCATGGACCAGATAAGGTATCAGACCATCACATCAGATTTTACCTTTTACTTACAAACTGTGACATTTTACCTCTGACTCTGCTGCCACGTACATAGCTTTGGTTACCCTTATAGTTCTACCTAGCTGTCTTTTCTTGAAGGGAATCAGTGAATCACTGGAGAGAAAAGCTGCCAAGAGAAATAACCATTTCACGTGGCAAGATTTTTATGCAGAAATAATTTTCCTCTCACTTTGAAGGAAAATAAAAGCTATGTTTAGAAGAGAAGTTTGAAAAACATTGCACATTTTGCGTTTTTCAGTTATTAGAAAGAACAAGAGATGCTAGCAAGAGAATTTATTAAATATATCAGCACTGCCTCACAAGTTAGCTCTCTGTATAGAATAACAGAAAATGAGGCAATTCCAGAGATCATTTAATCCATCTTTCTGTCACAGGATTAAGTACATGTAAACCATTCTTACCAGGTGCTCATTGAATCTCCATCACCAGAGATGGTGGAGACTCAGCCTTCTCAGGCAATTCCCTTCCAGTGCTTCTCTAACCTCATGGCTAGCAAGGTTTCCCGATGTCTGACCTGCAGCTCCTTTACTTTGATTCAAGCCCATCCTGTTCCCAGAGAATGATTTACCAAGAGATACTTTGGTCACACCTCTTCTTTGCATCAGTCATTAATTAATAAGTAAAAAAAGTGCTATCATATCTTCATTCACCCTTACAATCTTTCCTTAAAAACCGTATTTGCTGTACCTCCTGTATCTCCTCTTCAATCTGTCTCTCCGCTTTATGGCAAAGTTGTGCATGTAACTTTAGTGTCAGTTTCGGTTGTTTATATTTTCATAGTGCCCAGAAGGTCCTAATAAAATAATACCATAGCTGCCTGCTCTTGCAAGGTAAAAATAAGATTATAGCATTACAAAAATGCAGAGAGCCACAGTGCTTCTCTTAAGACTCACAGTTAATCAAAAGATACATAGGTATAGTGCGATTATACCAAGATAGGTATATCTAGATGCAGACATAACTATATCAGTAAAAACATACCACCACATGTGACATAATTCGGGATGACTCTCTCTTTTCACACTAAAGCCCAGCAGGCCTTCCAATTCTTAGTAACCCAGCCCTGGGAAAACATGCCACAGCAGCGGTTGCAGTGATGGGCTTCCCTCCATTTCTACCTCCATTCTCTTGGGACATTGTCACCTTTCACGGTTATGATTAAATGATACCTGGAAAAGCTTACATTTCCATGATCTCCTACTCCCCAGTCTCCTCCTGGAAAATAACCTGATTAACTTCAGACATATATTAGCTTTGCTGCACTTCCTACATTGTTGGGACGAGGAGGATCACCAGCAGGGAAACAGCCTCCTCTCAACCTATTTGCGCATCTGAAGACAAGAGATGACGCTGGTTGCATTGTGGCAGCAGTCAAGGGATGAGTAAGGCAGCCAAGAAAATCACAGTGGTTGAGAAAGCTGTTTAAATTTAGATGGAAAAGAGAAGGCTGTGATCCAAACCTAACTTCTAGTCCAGCTCTGTTAACTTCTCATGTTAAAATAAGCTTAAAAATTTATCTAGTATGAGTTCATGAGTGCTATTACAATGAAATTACAGTCTAATTACAAAGGCAGCAATGTAACTGGCATAAAAGAAAACTTGATTATTGAGAAAACATGTGGTTTCACACTGCAATAACCTCAAGAAAATGTTTATGAAAAACAGATACTAGTCTTCAGTTGACAGTTTTCTTAATTGAAACAATTGGAACAACCTATGAAAGAGAATTGCTGGTAGAAAACCTTTTGGATTATAGTGCAGTATTAACATTACTCAGTTTCTCTTCCCATCATGGTTTAGCTCTAACCTGCAGCTCTAACACAGACATCCGTTCACTCTTTCCCTCAACCCCGCTGGGATGGAAAGGAGAATCAGAAGAAAAAGGTACAATTCTTAGGTGGGGCTAAGGACAGTTTACTAGGACAGCAAAGGAAGAGGAAAATAACAACTATACTTACAAAAGAATATGCAAAACAGGTGATACACAATACAGTTTGCTCACCAACCAGAATCCAATGCCCAGCCCATCCTCAAGAATCAACTCATCCTCCCCAGCCATCTCCCTAACTTATACACCGCACACGATGCCTTATGGTATGGAATATCCCTTTGGCTCGCTTGGTTCAGCTATCCTGGCTGTGTCGCCTCCCAGCTTCTTGTGAAACTAATGCTATGGCAGCCAAAAGCCAGGACACTTCCCTAAAAAGAAGTTACTACACATATACTTAAACATGTAAGAGTCTCTACACAGCCATAGATAAAGGATTGCAGTTGGGGTTTTTGTACTGTTAAAGATGATCAAAATTGTATTACACTAATTTGGCATGAAGCCCTTCCCCTTTTTAAATAAATTTGAAAATTGAAAATATGAACTATTTTGTTTTATTTCACCACACACACATCTTATTTCCCCCAGCTACTCTCCAAACAGTTATGAAGAGACAACATAGAATCACAGAATGGCAAGGGTTGGAAGGGACCCCAAGGATCATAAAGCTCCAAACCCCCTGCCACAGGCAGGGCCACCACCCTCAGGCCTGGATCTACACAAGGTTGCCCAGGGCCCCATCCAACCTGGCCTTCAACGCTTCCAGGGATGGGGCATCCACCACCTCTCTGGGCAGCCTGTTCCAGCACCTCACCACTCTCTCTGTAAAAAGCTTCCCCTTAATATCCAATCTAAACCTTCCTTAAACATGCATGAGTCCTAAAAAATAAAGCTATTACATTCAGCCTGAAGACCACCTTGTGAACGTCAAGCAGCCTATAGCTGTTATTAATAGGACAAGGCCAAGAAACCTGTACATGCCACAACTGTCAACACCGCTTATTCATCTCCTGCCTCTTTCACCCCTTTCCCTTTTCACCAACACATTTAGTCAGCCGTTGCGACCTGTCCTACACCTACGTCCTCAGGGACACATCATATGCATGCAAGTTGGAAATGGATTTTCGCAGCTCCTACCCCAACTATGCAGTAAATTGCACAGTAGAATCTGATAGGTAAGAAGTTAAAGGATTCCTTTGTTACAAGGTAATTAATTTTAGAGGTTCAGTGGTACATTCAGACCTTTTAATCACAAAAACTGAGTGACGAGAAACTTCTCTAAGACAGCACAAAACCATTATTGACAGCCAAATTCATAGCAGAACTCAAGATATTACTATAATGTAGCTACACTGCAAATAATTTTTAGCTAATTGATTTCTTGGTCTAATTCATTCCATATTTGCATTTGATAGGAGAAATATTTGATTATCCTGGATTTACTGCTGATGGTCAGAAAATTTTAGATGGTTGTCTGTCCTATAACAGGCCCTTTGCTGTATGCATCGGATCTCATTTTGGGGAAAAATACCTCAATTACTTTGAGCAAACCATCAGCTATGTAAAAATAACAGCTGCAGTTGTGATGATTTACTGACACTGATAACCAACTTCAGCTACAAGTTAGTAGCAACTTTCTCACTTCTCATAAGCAAAATTCCTTCTGCAGCCAGGAGCTGCAAATTTGCCTAGTGCTGTGAACACCACTAGGTTTTGTTAAGAGACTGAAATATTCATATATTCTCATTTGCATGTACTGTATCAGCATGAGTGTAGGCAGTTAACAAAGATGTGTTGTAGTCATCCAGAGTCCTTAATTTTAATGAACTAAACTCAGTTCAGATGTATCCCAAGATTATTGAGTCAAACAAGGCAGCTGAGTGATTTTGTGCAACCAACTTGTGAGATCAGCCAGCTGTGTGAGCCAAAACAAGTGCTTCATTAATGAATTAATAAATAAATCTAGTAAAATGAAACTATCAAGTCTGGTCTATTTGTGGAACAAAGTAATCTGAAACAACATAATTTTGACTTTGAAATTATGAATGCTCTTGGTCTCCCATGAGGCAGGAATGGTAAGGAAACATACACATTTTTGTAATAACTTTCTAAGCTTGAGAGCAGGACAAAATTAATGTTAAAGTTATTGCAAATCTCTATTGTTAATGAAGGCATCATTTCAGCTTTTGAGAAATATAAAGTTCATCTCTAGGGAAACTTAAGCTTGTGTTTTGGAGCTACTATCAGTACAGAGCCAGGGCAAATGTACTTTAATTTAAAATATTACCATTAATAATGTAAATTTTTCTAGTTTATTGGAAACAGTTTGTCCATGTAATTTTAAAGACGTTATTGAGAAATAAGTTATGAAGGTAAGATTAGAGGTTTTATAACAGTCATGTTTTAAAAAGTCTCCCATATCTAATAGACAAATATGTCTCACCTCTATATTACAGACTAGCTCTAAAACCTGAGAATGTGTGTATCTATAAACATGGCATTAAACTTGGATAATGCTTTTTTATTATCCATTTGAGAAAAAAAGTAATATATCCACACTCAGGTGAAAAAAGAGAGTAAATTTTTTGTTTCACCTATATGCTGTCACCTGTATATATACATACAGGGAAATTAAGAACTACCTTTAGTGTCTATGGGAACACCTTTGATGCATTTTCCTTTCAAAACAGCCTCTTCTGAAAAATAAACCTTACTGTGAAAAATTTGTTGAAAACTTCAGTTTATTTCATTCTCACCTTCTTGAGCACCATTAATAATTATCAGCATCTGAACGGATTGGTTTCTAACCTTCCGTCACTCTGGGTTTGTAAAAAAGTTTCAAACATTATTTTGCTCAAAAATTAAAAAAAAAATAAGAGGAGTAAGTCATGCAAAAGTTAAAGTGGACACAGGAAAAAAAAAAAAGGATTCATTTATACATGTGGAACTAAAAGGAAGTCAGAGTTCTCATTAATACTTTTTCCTCTTTCCATCAACTTCAGAAAGGATGTTGCCTTGTACAAATCCAAATGATGACACCACTCCTTTGCAATCTGACAAACATTCCAAGCCCCTGTATGGGTACCAAGCTGCACTTTAACTCCAGCTAACCCCTAGGCATCCATCCTTGCAAAGCTATTGCATTAAGCACGCCCTGTCTTACAGCACTAGAACTGGTGCTTTCTAAAAGGCTCTAAAATAGCTTTCTGGCCAGCAGTTATTGCAATGATAACTTGAGTTCCTGCTCAAAAATGTCACCATGCTATTTAACACGCTTTAAAACCAGGAGATGTTGCAATGGCAAAACCAGCTATCTGCTGGTACCATTACCTAAGCCAGGAAAGGGTGCAACCCTCAATTAATGTAGCAGTGCTGGAAGAAGCTGCTAGTTGTGGTTAAACTAGCAAAAATACATGGGGTTTTTTTTTCTTTCCTCCCTTGTGAGGATTGTTTTACTGTGCTAACACAACACACAGCTTATCCGACATAGATGGATCCGCACTGCAAGCATTTTGGCAGCATTATCCCAACTCTCCTAAGGAAAACATCTCAACATGCACCACATGCCAGTTCTAAATGTGAACTGAAAACACTGGCTGCCCTAGCGTAGGCCTAGATGTAGCTTTGTACACCCTGTTGCTTCCAGGATTGAAGTTGGTTCACCTAGAACCAGCTCAGCTGCCTTTACAGCACAGAGTAGTGCTGATACACCTGCAGAGCTGCCAGCAGCAAGGCTTGTAAGAAATATAATGGCAGAGGTAGTTACCAGGGGTGAACTGGCAAAATTCTGCGCTTAAGCTGCCGTGCCCATGTGTGTGTGGTGGGGGTGTTTCTGGGACAGGTCGGCTCTTGTAATGAATTTATCCAAGGGCAAGGCTTTCAGCTTTGAAGTCTGAAACCATCCATCTGTGGTCCCTTAAGAGGCAAATACCTCTGTATTCCAGGGAACACTGTGGTCAAATCTTGCACACCCTCTCATTAAAGGTAACGAAAAAAACCACTCATCAGAGTAAACTGAGAAAGGACCAGCCCTCTTCTTTAAGACATCTGCGATGCTGTACTCTAATGTTTCACATACTGAAATCTTTCTTAGTAACATCACAAATTAAGGCTGTTCTTAAAGCAGACTAGAACAGGATAAGGAGCTGTCACTGAACCAGCTAAGGGAAAAGGAAACTGTGTGGGAGCCTGGAACCAACAAACCTTGGAGAGAAAAACGGTATGGTAGAAGATGGGAGCAACTTCCTTTCACCTGTTCTTTTGCCTCACTCTGTTAAACACGAGCCTCACACTGCAGCAGAAAATCCAGTTTTTCACTGCTATGCACTTAAAACATACAGTAAAAAGCTGGTTTCAAAACCTGTACGTGCCTGTGCTTCTGCTACCAACCTATCTCATAATTAAAAACCCTACATTTTGGAGCCCCTAGAACTCTGAATTTTAACAAGAACTTAATTTTGAAAGTTGCAACGCAGCAGAACCAAGAAAAATGCTAGTGAATCCTTTGTCCTCTCCTCTTAGGCAGAAATACTTGTAGGACAAAAGAAAGGACAATTTTTAGTAGTCAGAACAGCAGGTGTGGAGGTTGCCAAGCAGAAAGAAAAAAGGCATGCAGAGCAACAGAAAAGTGGCTTTCAACAATTTATACTCTTTCCTTTTTTTTCCCCACCCTTCCCTTTTTGAGCATGCAATTTTGGAACAGAAAAAACAGGTAAAACAAAGCCGTGCTGGTGGTGGCGGCATCACAGGACCCAACCTGTGCTTCATGTCCTTTGTTTCATGGGATGTAAAAAGTGCTTATTTCATGCCTAGCTTGGGCTTTCTGCTGATTTTTTGCTGTGCATGGAGGTAGGTGTGATAGCTTCTATCTGAAAAGACTGGTATAGAATTCCACAGAAATCCTGTTGCTGGACCTCACATGGATCAAGTGTTTCTGGACCCCCTCCCCATTGAGCCCAGTGGAGTTGAAAGTACCAGAAGCATTTACTGCAGATTGAAACTACAGTTCATTTATAAGTGGCTTCCTTTGTCTAATATTGATTTGCATACACTCAGTGGGCAGGCACGCATCATACGCACGGAGCTACCGTGTTCCAAATGCTACAATACTACCTGGGCAACCTTGTCACAGGCCGCTGAGACCAGCTCTGTACTTCGCTCCATACAGCCACACGCCCCAAGAAATGCCCTCCATCTGAAACGCTCACCATCTATATGTCTTTAATTACAGCAGTACCCAGAGAACAATCTGGCTGGAAAGAGGCTCTGAAAGTCTGCTGTATAGGCAGGGAGGGAGGAGGTGAAGCACAGCTCGCAACGGAGAACAGGTTCTGACATGGCATTGGGTCATTCCAGCCCAAAGCTGGCACTGACTGCATGTAACCTATAGCTATGCTTTGCTCTGCATAGTTATTGGAAGAGCTCACTTTGTCAAAAAAACCCCAATATTGCTAGGGATTAGTGTTACACTTTTAAACAGCAAAGCTTAGTGGCAAAAATTAAATGCCTCAAGAACATAACAGCACTAAGTGCCGTTGTGAAGGCTGATGAACACGCTTGGTTTCAAGTCCCATTGGATTCAGCCAAGTACAAAATTATGTGGCTACTGAAATAAGGTTTTGCTGTCAACTACACTTGAAATACAATTTCACCTCTTGGTACACATGCAAGTCGGGTGGGAAGTTGATGGGCTCACACTATATACAGTAAGTGACCGTGAGCACCGGCTCATGACTGCAAAGTGACTGACAGAGGAGCTACCACCTTTATGGATGTGTCAGCCCCTGAGCTAACAATTGTGCTCTACAGTGGGGAACAAAGTCTTCTTCTTCAAAAAAAAAAAAGTCTACCCACCTTCTGAAGCCAGTATTTCTAGTATTTCAGTATTTCTAGTTTCAGCATCCTTCTAAAACTTATTTTCTGCATCTTGTGCAATGTAACTATCCTAGTGTTTTGGTTAGCTCCTTTAGGCTAACTTAATTGTAAGCTTCAGGGTAAAATACTGGCTTTATTGAGGTCAGTAGGAGTCTTGCCTTGAAGTCAACAGGATCATCAGGTGCTTTCATCTGTAGTAACAAACCACTACTTGTCCTCTAGTTACAGTACCAAATAATTCCATACAACAGAGATTTCTGAGATGGTTCCTTTGACAGCGATGCTCATTCCCTCCTTACCTGATAGGCATCATTGACAGAACAGATAAACTCCAGATAATTCATATGTAAGGAAGAAAGTTGGGCATTCATCACGTATATCACACAGCAAAGATATTACTAGCAAGGAGTCTTTATTTTCCCAGATATTTTGGAGTCTTTTTTCATTTGTTTAGACAAGTGGAGAGGCGGTACTATTTCTATTTTACAGAGAAGCTGATGCACAGAGGAGCTGCAGTCATAAAGGAAGAATACATCAGACTTAAGAACTGTATACCAAGTTTCAAGGTTGAATGCCTTGAACGGGCAGCACCGTGTCCTGGTTTCAGCTGGGACAGAATTCATTTTCTTCCTAGTAGCTGGTATAGTGCTGTGTGGTGCTCAGTTGCCGAACAGGAAAGCCACCTGCCTGATCATGGTGTCTCTCTGCCATGTTAAACCACAACAGACTGATTAAAAATGCCATGCTCCTATGAAAACTGACCAGGTTAGAAAACAAAAATAAAGAAAAAAAAAAGCAAACCACAACAGCAGATCCATTACCTATGGATGTTCAAATTATTTTCATAAAGTCTACATAAGAGAGCATGGCCAGGATATTCTGCTTTACCTTTTTTAGTAATGGTCAAATTTGAAGCCATAGAATAGAATGATAGAATCATTTAGGCTGGAAAAGACTGAACTGAACATTGCCAAGTCCACCATGCCTTCTGTCCTAGCAAACTTGGAAAGTAGTAGTCAGAAGTCAAAAGCAGGACTTTCTGATGGGATCTAGACACCAGCCATTTTCTCTCTGAGATACTCCTACAAAGGCTCTGTCCCAAAGAACTTAGAATTATTTAACCTGTGAATAGTGAAATATATGCCTTGATTTATTGAAAGATTGTGATGAAAGAATACTGGGATATTGGTATCAGTAGAGCTTTTTATGGGTGAGTGATGTCAGGTGGTGTGGAGAACAGCCCAGGCTAACTCAGCTCACCTGTGCTCACTTCTTAGGGAGGTTGACTCTGGTCTGGCCAGAATGACAACCACCCTTCCAGAAAATAAGCTGGGTCATACTTAACCTCCATATTGAGACATGAGGGGTTGGACTCGATCTCTTGAGGTCCCTTCCAACCCCTACAATTCTGTGATTTAGGAACAGGACACAACTTGGACATATTAAAGAAGCAAAATAAGAAAGTAGAGTTTTAAAGCAGAGTTTTAAATTATTTCTAAAATGAGATGTTTTGTTTCTGACAATTCTGACTGAATAACTGCATTTCCTCCCTGCTAAAATACCCTATCATGTGCATTACCTCATCAAGGTCTATGTAAAGAATGACTGACTGGCACAGGGAGCCATTTCTCACAGCCTGGTCCCAATGACCCATTCTTTGAGGTATTTTGAAATATAATATAATTAAATGAGTTGCATTTTTTAAGTGACAATTTTATTATCCTCTAATTGTAATATGCCTAGTTTTAGCTAGTTTGCTTCAGGGAGAAACACAGAGAAGTGATCATAAAACATACAGCCAAAAAAAAGCTGGTGCTACAGCTTCTGTGGTGGGGTGGGGCATAATATGCATGCAAATTTTATGAGGAGAGTATTATTTTAATACCAGTATATTGACACACTTTCAAGGTCTGTTCCCAAACATCATATCTGTTGTAAAAAAAATTTTTACCCTCTTGTCTAATAAAAACCTAATTCTTCTGGTAGCTGCCACAGATGCTTGTTCTGCAGTGATTTTGTTTTTGTTAACCATAAGGTTTTTGATGCCCACTATGTAATATATTTATCAGGATCAATAAAGTCATACACACCAGACAGTCAATTGTGTCTTGGAACAGTAAATTATACTCAAAATATATGAAATTACAAAATCCTCAGAACTCAAATGAAGTTGAACTGTGAAGAGCACAGGGGCTTCTTATATTTAGGATTAACTCACTTCAGCTACTAGTTCCAAACCAGAATTCCCCCAAATAGAGAGGTATGAGAAAGGAGGACTGAAATGTTACTTCTTTGTTTTACCTGGAATGACAACTCACAGCAACACTTCCGGAAAACTCTGGGGAAAAAATGGCTAATAATTCAAGAGGCAAAGGAGGAGATGAGACAGAAACTAAGTGACAGTGCAATGGAAAATGGGGTCTTCTAAATAAGGAAATAAGAGCAAGATGCTTAAGTGATTTCTCCCTGCCTGTCTAACCTTACTCTGCTGTTTCCCATCTTCTACCACCTTTGCTGCTCACATCATGTTTTAGTCCCTACAGCCAAAATGGTGGGAATAGAAATGACCAGACGACTTCTGAAGAACCTTTCCCTTTCCTGAATTGCATTCTGTGTTCTAGCTGCCTCTAAGATCCTCCACCACATTACTCTGTACTCTCCTCATTGTTCTATTCTTTCTCAACAACAACAACAAAAAAAATTTAAAAATAAATCCTTCTCTTGGTTAATCCCCTTGCCCATCCATCCATCCTCATGTTTTAACACTGAAACTTCAAATCAGCGAAAAGAGCAAGCACAGATGGCAACATACTTTGGAGTAAGCTGTGTCATGTAATTACCAGCTGGGGTTATTGTCCTATTCAGATGACACACTACAGGCATTGCAGTAAAAGGTGGCTTTTCAGTCTCTTCCAAGGACTTTTGAATAGTCAGTGCATCAGCCACCGTAGCTACTGTGAGTATTAAATGGAACCATAAGTCAAACATTTAAATATCTTTTCAGGAAGTTTTGCTTTAAGAAAATAATATAAATTTATAGTTATAACAAAATGCAGCAAATAACCAAACCCTCCTCAAATAGCTTAGGCAATCCAATGTCTTTCACATGATGTAATTTACTCTTATTTAGTACCTTATCCATTCTCCACTAATAGAATGGAAAAAATCTTAATTGTCCTGGACACAATACCCCCAAAATTCTAAGCATTGAAGTCTTAACTGAATACAGGAAATCAGCTGCCCAAAGAATGGTTTACATAGTTTTGAAAAGCCAGAATACCTTGAATTTTGAGGGTTTCTTCTGTTTTCAGGCTGAGAGAGTTGGGGTTGTTCAACCTGGAGAAGAGAAGACTCAGGGGAGATTCATAGCGGCCTTCCAGTACCTAAAGGGAGTCTACAAAGAAGCTGGGGAGGGACTTTTAGAAGGACATGTAGTGATAGGATGACAGGGAATGGTTTTAAATTGGAAGAGGGAAGATTTAGATTGGATACTAGAAAGAAATTCTTCACTATGAGGGTGGTGAGACACTGGAACAGGCTGCCCAGGGAGGTGGTGGCTGCCCTCTCCCTGGCAGTGTTCAAGGCCAGGTTGGATGGGGCCTTGAATAGCCTGGACTAGTGAGAGGTGTCCCTGCCCAGGGCAGGGGGGTTGGAATTTGATGATCTTTAAGGTCCCTTCCAAACTAAACCATTGTATGATTATCCCTCTTCTTTTAAACTTTCAGACTCATCCTAAAATGTGCATTCATAACAAGTTTAAAACAGCAGAAGTAAAACATCCAACTAATCACTGGAATTGTGGCAGGGTTTGGTTTGGTGGTTTTTTCTTCTCATCTCTGAGGTAGCACTACACTTGCAACGACTGCTAGAATTTTAGTTTAACCACAATGGTTTTCTGCTTACTGGCCAGGCTGGTGGCACTACCAGACAGCTATACTCCAGAGAGTTAAGTTCAGCTCTGTTCTTTTAAGCCAGTTGTATAAATTCTTAGGAATTAAACTACGCACAAAAGAAATTTAAACATGCTCTCAATAAGTCTTCTTTGAAGAAAAGAGCCCATTTCCTGCTTGTTCCTGGTGTAAATCAAAATAGAGTATTGTGATCACACTGCATGCAGTAAAAATGAAGTTTTATAACAACCATAATAAAGCCACCTAAAGATGGCTATATTTTTTAAATGGGAAATGTTTCATATTCTTGATGTAGACATTGGAGACCAGCAGCAGACAAAAACCCAAACATTTTAATCTAGAAACATCCAAAAGCTTATTTTTGCAAGAGAAATGCACACTGTCTGGGTCAGATGAAACATTCTGCATTGATTTAACTGTTGTGGGCTTTTTTAGCTCCTTGAAAAGGCAAATACATTTCAGTTTAATGCTATCGTCACTCCAATATGCTTTAATTTCTCCATATGGCCACTAACACAGACATCTCATTCTAATGCCAACTTCATCACACCAAAGTCAATGACAAAAGATTCGATATAAGGACACAAAATGAAGTTTTGGGTCTTAATAGTAGATTTTTAGAGAAGGTTAGAAGAAGCTACAGTGAAATTCCTTCAGAAAATTTGGCTGTCGTATCAGTTGTAGATCAAATGCAATTTTCCTTCTCCAGAACAGACTACTAGGTAATTGAAAGTGGACATAAATTTGTATAAGAGCCAAATTTCTTCTATATCCCTTTCATAAGAGGTTTACAATATTTTGAAGATAAAGTTTACTCCTGAAAACTCTCTGTGTAATTATCACAACAGTGAATTATTACATAATTATTTCCTCTAAGTGTCTGCTCATCTCTGGACCTCTATTCAGCATGAATATCTTTTTTAGCTTAGTGACTTCTACTGATTAGTTATAAACAAATAGTAAATGCTATTGGACCAGTTTAACATTCTCTTATTCTTGCCCTACAAAAGGGCCAGTCTTCCCTTGCTGTATCACTCCTGATTTTGCATGTCCTTTTGCATCTCACCTTCCAATAAACAGCCGGAATCTTGTCAGCATTCTATCTGGAGCAAGTCTTGCATCACTTGTCATTTGAGAAATATGGGAGAAACTCAAGAGTCCTTGGTTAGGAAGCTAGAATTATCTTTTAATAAGTCTTGGATCATAATGCTTATTTCAAAAATGCACTTAGAAAATTAAAGAGTATTGAAACACCAAACTGAAGTAGTAAGGAAATGGTTTAAATATGGTTTAGATTAGACTGATGTTTACATAGCATTAAAATGGTGTTTTCTTTGAGAAGGTACATCACAGTAGTTCAGAAACTCTATCAATTAGAATCACCATCCAGTGAATAATAAGAAGTCAGTTTAAAGGAGACCTTGTTCTTAACCTGAGATATTTCTAGCTAAGAGCTAGTTACTCTCACAGGATGCTTTGGGGTCATACCTTTTTTTTTCTTCCCACTACTGTCTTTACCTGAATTGTATATTGAAAATGCCAAACAAAAAGAACAAAACTGCCATTTCATCTTGTTCATAACCTCTAAGCAGAGCAGCTTCTGAAGGCAATTATGAACAGATGAGTTTTCAAAGGAAGTCATGCAATTCATCATCTTCCTCACGTTATAAAATAATTAACAGTAATTGGAAAGGCCACTATAGCTCACAGAAATCTCTCTCGCTCGTTCTAAAAAGAAAAGTCACCTTGAAGTACACCAGTGGTTAAGACAATTTTTTTTTAAAAATCACACTTAGGAAAACACTTCTCAGTAAATCAGGCTTGCAGCTTGAAAGTGCAAGACTGTGGGCACCAAGTTCCACTTAATCCTTCACAGAAAGGTTCATAACCAGGCTAGGCATCTACATTGTACCTGCCTTCCAATGTCATAAACCTTGTCACAAAGGGCCTCGTCAAATGACGACTTGCAAAACATGTTCAGAGATGAGACCAAAGTTCAACTGAATAAGTGATAATCTTTTTCAGGGAAGTCAAGAGGTAGCAACCAGAACATAAACATCACAGAGTGGTTCCTTGCAGGGCACAGTAATTTGATAATTAATAAAGGCAAAAAGTTTCAAAAAGCACACTTGTAAGAACTGCTGATGCACATCACAGCGTAAGCCTATCTGTTTATCTATTAGAAAAATACCTGGAATCTTCAAGTAGATAAAGCAAGCCATAAAGAAATCCAGAAGGCATTATTTGTTAAAGTAAGCAGAAAGGAAAACCAGTTAGGAATGAAGACAAATATGGCAATTATTGTTTACAACCCAACAAGCAATGAGAAAAGCCAAAGCAGCAACCTATGTAATGGCAATATATAGACTTCTGAACTAAAAATATCTGACTGATTGTTAAAATGCATGCAGTACAAGACAAACAGATGCACTTAAGAGGAGACCTATGGGGCCATCAGCTCAACAAACTTGAAATGCACTGTCAACAAAGTACTGTCTCAATTGCAACTGTATAATGCAGCCAGCTCAGAGTAATATCCACATGAAGAGCAAGCAAAGCATTTGCAATTAAAATAACTCATTTAAAAATCTAGGCAGTCAGAATGGTGTGACTATCCACAGGCACTTGCAAACTTTCTGTGGGAAGAGAGCGATCAGCGTGTTTTTTGAAAGCCAATATCGCTATTTAAAAAGGCAGATCTACCACAGAAGTACACGTACAAGGGTTCAGAGCACATCAGGGCTTGAAAGTGCTGCCAGTCAACCTAAGGGAAGTGTTTGTGTTCTATCTGTTGTCTCATAGGTGGAAGAAAACGACACTCAACTGAATTCATCCTTGCTTAGCATATGAGCATGTTGGTAGCATACAAGCATGGCAGTGGGCCTCTGAAACTATTCGCATGGAGCAAACATCAGTACCCACCAGGAACATCAGTAAAAATCCTTCTTAATTCCATCTTAATCTCCCTGGAGGTGTTCAAGGCCAGGTTGGATGGGGCCCTGGGCTACCTTGTGTAGATCCAGGCCTGAGGTTGGTGGCCCTGCCTGTGGTAGGGGGGTTGGAGCTCTACAATCCTTGGGGTCCCTTCCAACCCTTGCCATTCTATTATTCTAACATGGTTAAAGAATCCCAATTACCAATCCTTTCTCCAGTCAGACTTCCTGTGGTACTAATAAGCCAGTAGGTAGCAGAAAAGCAGTATTACCAAGAATATGACCCCCCCCCAATAAAACAGAATAGGGACACAGCTGACACATGCATAGGTACATGGAAACCCTTGAATGTCTGGCCCTCCTACACCAGGTCTCCTGGCTACAAACATAGGTCTTCCAGAAGAAGTTTCTAGCAAAGTAGATGCACAGGTAGACAAAGGAAAATGTGTGTGCCTGTGTGTGTATTTAAGAGAGAGAGAATGCAATGTGGTAAGTCTAAAAGTAATGGGGTTTTATTACAAGCAGGTATACAGTGGGCACCAGAGCAAAAGCATTTCCACTATAATGGATCTATCAACCTGACAACACTACACGGTGGCACCTAATTAGCCTGCTACTTTTTTTACCAGCCTTGCATCATATTTCAATTTGCCTTTGTAGTTGGAGCATGAAAAACATTCTGGAAAGGTTTGTTGTACCTTAAGAGAAAAAAAATCATGAGACTTAAGTATTTATATTATACCATATAAATATGCCACCTGCTTGTACAACTAAAAGTCAGGCTAAAGATTCTTTGCTTTTAATAAAATTACTGAAAATAAAACCTCTTTGCATATTCTATATAATTCTTATTGTTCTGTCATGCAAACACATTGTTCAGACTGTTCATTTGTACAAAGATAAACGTGGTTATTCTTCCATTGGCTCAATCCTATAAGCAAATTGGTGCACTCTAAAGATTCCCATTATATAACTCAAAAAATGAATACTTCGATCCTACAGGACTTTCTTGCCAGAAAAAGGTAATCAGATAATTAAAGCAAACTGTTTTTCATCAGGAAAATCAGTAGTTTTACCACACAAAATAACTACTGGTGCAAACATTAATATTTTTTCCACTGTTACAAACATGACTCAATTTGAAAGTGTGCATAGAGATAATTTCCATATATTTAAGCACAGGCTGCAGACATAACCTAATAGGTGCTTTGCTTCTCAGCTACACACAGGCTAAGAATCTATCCAGTTGCTTCAGCACTCCATGAACAACTAACAAGTCTCAAGCCTAATAAGCAAGTACAACAGAAACACTCAATAAACACTATGAAGTTGACATGTGATTGGAGGCACGTCCTCTCTCTCTCTCCCCTGTACAAGTCCAGTTCTTTCATAGCATCGCAACACACGAGTATCAATGCAATCTGCTTTGTTTAGGGCTTGTGGAGAGCCAGATTGGAAGAAAAATAAAAATCAAAGATCCTACTTCTCTTAATGGACTTGATGCCTCACTCTTTTAAGAATAAGCTTTTTAAAGATAAAAATTATTCTGCCATCAATACAAGCAGCATGTCTCCTGTTCAAACACTAGGAAGTTTTACTTCTGGAGAACAAGTGATGTGAAAGCAATTTCCCCCCCTGTTATTTGAAAGATTTCTGTAGCATATTCGGACAGTGTATTTTCAGGCATTCATCTTAAGTGACAAAGAATATTCTTGGACACAAATACTCTTTTTCTTCTAAAGTATTTCTGAAGGGGGTTAAAATCTGACAAGTTATTCATGCTGCCTTAACAAAAAGACTCCCCATTTGTGTGCAGCAGCTTGACTTTCACCTGCTGGATTTTGCAAAGTCATCACTATGCCAATCCTTATGGTCACCAAGGAGGATTCTATATTGGAGAAAGTCATAATACTTCATGTAAGCCAACACACAGGAGCAGAAATGGATGCCAAAGATTTGGAAGTGTTCTTTGGTTTAGTTTAACTACAGAAAACTTGCCTCAAAATGTATTGTTACATGTAGTTCACAATGCAATTGAAATGGCATTTCAGGCTTTCTTGCTTTAACATTTACCCTCAGCTGTTTGTACTAAAATGTCTGAAACCCAAAGTTAGCTGCTTTTCTTAAACGATTACTCCCAGAAAGCCATAATGCTGGGAACTCATATCCTCTTTTGACCAGTGCCCTACCTGCACCAATAATGCTGCACAGGTACCCAAGTGTCATAATGCAGCTGTTCCCTGTAATTTGCCAAAGCAGGAGACATACTGCATGATATGGTATGGTAAAAATTATATATATGTGATAAATATAGGTGATACATATATAACATATATGATATGTATAAGATACACGATATAGAGGATATGTGTGATGTGATAGATATGTATGACATACATATGTGTGACATATGACATGTCACACATGTATTATGTAATGAGATATGAGATATACCATATATGTGAAATAATATGCTATATCAAACTTATGTGATATATATAGGATAGGAGATACATATGTGTGATAAATATATGATATGTTAGGGTTAGAAAAGCAGGAGTGAATCAGAACCTTGGTCAGTCCTTAGCCTTGAACGACCAGCAGAGCAATGATATACGTTACCACAATGCACACTGTGCATTAATAAAAACTTTAAACATGCAGTAGTTTTGTGTGGCTGGGTGGAGAAGGCGGGGGGCCTGCAGGATTGTCTTCTGCAAGAAGGCCCGACAGAGCAAACACCAGCCAGCAGAAGGCCAGAGTTGTCATTGATCAAGAGTGATCCCACCAGTGATGGTCACAGCACCTCTGGAGAGAAAAAAAAAAAAAGCTAGCAGGTGCTTTTTGCCACCAGAGAAGGGAGTGATAAGATGTAAGAAACTGTGCCCTTGGAGAAACCCATGGTGGAGCAGGTGTTCCCCCGCAGCCCACGGAAAAGGCCAAGACCCCACCTGCAGCCTGTGGAGAGACCCTACACATGACAGAGCAGCTTTTGTGGGCATCTGGCCTCCAGCCAGGGCCAAGCCACCACAAAATACTAAGGAATTCATGAAGGTGTTTCCACTTAATAGCATGATGTTTTGGAATCTGCATGAATTCAGCTATAAGTCATAGTACACATTCTCAAGGTGCTAAATGTGACAAGTGAGGTTTTCAAAAACACTAGACTATGTTTTTAAACCTATTCCAAGAGCCTTTTTTACTGTCTTTCAATAGTATCACTTGTTAACTATGTTGAAACATAGTGACCTACATAAATGGAAACAAGAAACAAACGAGATAAGGTAATAATGAAAAGAGTGAGAAGATGGACCAATGACTGAGAAAGCCTCATAGCAACACAGCTCAAGAATGGGAAGGATGCTGCATATACAAAGCAAAATACAGGCTGGAGTCCAAGTGAGTAAGTATATCTCTCTGTGTAATAAAAGCACATTCCTTTCAGATGTTTAGGAAAATGTACTTAGTTAAAAACGTTAGTTAGCACTTACTACTAATAACTAGTACATGCAAAGTATTTTTGAACACTGTAATGGTTAAGAGTTCTCTGCCCTAAACACACTGAAATTAAAACCAGAATGCGCAGAATGAAAATCCAAAGCCTCTTCCAACTGCTTTAAGAATCACTGCAGCTAAGGAAGGACTTCAGTGAAATCAACAGGAAGGATAGTATGTTCGTATTTCCACAGTAATCATCATATACTACTTCATAATTAATCAATGTTCTAAGTTAAGTGACTTCACAAACTTTCTTCAGCACTTGAAACACTGTCAGTTTTGTTACCCAGCACCAGATCCAAATGACTCTGCTAACGTCTGCTTCATTTTAGCCCACATCTATTTAATTGATAACATGTGATAAACACCTCTGTATGATTTTCACAGTCATATCGCATATATTTAAATGTTAACAACTATGACCAAACAGTGAGAACAAGGTACAGAATTTAAAATGCTTAAAATGAATTAAAAATACCACTTTACTTCTTTAGATTGACTAGATAAACAGCGCTGCACATACTGGTGAAGGGCCTTATTTGGAACGTCAGCCGTGCTATTGTCAGGCAGTAATGAACACACAAGGCTTGGATCTTCCAGGCACTTGAGCTCTGTTGTCTTAGTTTGTTTTGCTTTTCCAAAGTTAACTCATTAAAAGGGTGGGCTGACTATTTATACAATAATAAAGGGATGGATATTAGGAATAAATCTTCTGGGTAAGCTTACATTATCTAAAGTAGGGGCTGTCTACTGGCCTGTGATGATGGATTGACTAACTGTGACCATTGCTGTTTCTTCCCATCTCTAGACACAATCTTGTGAAGAGCCCAGCTCTTGTGGAAAAGACTGCTGTACTTCAGGCTTCGTTTCTAAAATCAAGTACAGAATGGTATTCCAGGAAAAAGACAAAACAAACCATAGCAAAATGACACTAGCAAAAGACACTTGTTGTCCATTCAACAGAGAAGAGGGGTAAATTAAGGGTCCCTAAACAGATAGATATATAGACATTCATGGTATACATCCCTCCTATCTTTAAAAGTTCTCTGCACCATACAGATCTATATATCATCAGGTCTATGGAGAAGGAAGCACTTTTTGCATGCAAATTAGTATGAACATCTCCATTTGGAAGGTAAGGAATGGGCTGCTGATGCCACTGATTGAAGACAGGTGGAGAGAACTCCACTCTACATGAATAAATACATTTCGATGAATCACATCCTCCCTACTAGCACCAAGCACCAGCTAAATGTGAACAATTTTAAGAAACCTTTGATTGTATTTCAGTCAAATCCAACAGAGAGGGTCAACTATGGGACATCCTTAAGAGATAAATGAGGAATTTGCTTGGACTTGACAATCTCAAAGGTCTTTTCCAACCTAGTGATTCTGTAATACAGCACTGATGAGAACAGGCTGTAATTAAAATCTAAACCAGAAAAAGTGAGAAAGAACTGAAAGATGCAGACTTGAACTTTCTTGAGGAACTGTCAAGTAAAGAAAATGCAAGCATATAATGGACAGCCATTATGTAAACTGCAAAGAACCTAAATTACTACAAACAAATGAAACTGGATACAGAACGTTTTCCATGGACCTATGGTGAACTGATAGCAAGATAACTTCTTCCCTTATAAAGAATGGATGCATCACCTATAAGGGAATTGAGTGCCCCCTCAGCAAGTTTGCCAATGACATAAGTTTGTCACACACAGTTGTGTGGTGCAGTTGACATGCTGGAGGGAAGGGATGCCATTCAGAGGGACCATGACAGGCTTGAGACTGGGCCTCTGTGAACCTCGTGGAGTTCAGTGAGGCCAAGTGCAAGGTACTACTGCACATGGATCAGGGCAACCCCATGTACAAATACTGGCTGGACAGGGAAGGAACTAAGAGCAACCTTGAGGAGGACAACTTGGGGGTGTTGGTTGATGAAAAGCTCAACATGAACTGGCAATGTATCCTGAGCTGCATCAAAAGAAGCGTGGTCAGCAGGGGCCTACAGGAAAGCTAGAGAATGACTCTTTACAAGGACATGTAGTGATAAGACAAGGACTAATAGCCTTAAGCTGGAGGAAGGTAGATTTAGATTAGATATTAGGAATAAGTTCTTCCCTTGTGAGGGTGGTGAGGCACTGGATCAGGCTGCCCCTCCCTGGCAGTGTTCAAGGTCAGGCTGGATGGGGCTTTGGGGATCCTGGTCTAGTGCAGGGTGTCCCTGCCCATGGCAGGGAAGTTGGAACTAGATTGGCTTTGAGGTCAGTTCCAACCCAAACCATTCTATCACTTAAGCAAGAGCATATAAGAACCAGAGCTTGCATGACATGAACTAGGGTTGTGACAAGTGGCGCAGAGTCTAGCTGGAGGCCTGTACCTTGTAGTGTGCCCCAAGGGTCAGTGCTTGGTCCTGTCTTACTCAACACGCTCATCAACAACCTGGACTTGAACATGTCTTGTATGAGAAAATGCTGAGAGAGATGGGCCTGTTTAATCTGGAGAAGGCTAAGAAGGAATCTTATCAATGGTCATAAATAGCTAAGGGGTGGCTGTCTAGAGGATGGGGACAGATTCTTCTCAATAGTCCCCAGTGACAGGACAAGGGGAAACATGCACAAACTGCAACACAGGAAGTTCCATCTCAATATAAGGAAAAGCTTCTTCACTCTGAGGGTGACAAAGTGCTGGAACAGACTACCCAGACAGATCGTGAAGTCTCCTTCTCTGGAGATACGCAAAACCTGCCTGGATGCTCTAGGTGGAATAGATGATCTTAAAAAGCACCTTCCAACCTGTACCAGACTGTGAATGAGAACCACGTAAACAGGCAATTACTTGAAAAGCATTTCATTTAAGAGTTTTGTACAGGGTTTTAAAAGACAATAAGCAAGACTATCAATCTGAAATCAAATGGGCTGTTTATTAGTTTTCTCTTTGGCATACAAAAGTAGGCATTGTTAGCCAAATCACAAAATCAAAATTTTCTGAAAACCCACTTCAATTGAAAGAAGTTAAACTGAGGATCAAGAGTACTTTGTTTTCACAATAATAGAATTTATAAGAACAAGAGGAGAGCATGACTTCAAAGTCACATTTTGTTGGCTGCCATGATCAGAATTTTCTGAAACCTTTGGGTACCGGAAGACATTCTCCAGGCAATATGAAAGTTTGCTTCTGGGAAAACGCAAACCTCCATAGCCTCAAGTTCCAATGTTCAGTACAGGAACAAAACCTACAGAGATTGCTACTTAAAACTCACCCTTCACTGTGTCATACTGAAGAGCTGATCGAGCTTTGGATCCTCAAAAACCACAGAATATAATAAAGTCATGACTTGGGGTCACAGCACACAAGACTCTTAAATCTTGGAAGCAGATTGCTGTTAAAGGACAAAGCCCCTGTACTGATGTGCAGTTATTATTGTGTATAGATAACTACTGTCTAGATATTAAATTTTAAATTGCACTTGATGCTGTACAGAGTATACACCAGGCAAAAGCTTCAGCAGACTTTCATGAAGTGGTCAGCCTGAACACTGCTAGTTTTTGGCCTCTGCAGAATAAGATCCTCAGGAAAAAAAAACAAACCCTCATGCAAGTCCCTAAGCAGTTTCTAGGAAAGCTGCTGATCCCTTTTGTTACTATAATGATAATCTTCTCAGGGTTGGGGTTTTTGTCAGAATCTAAGATTCAGTTATCTACTGAATCTTATGCCTTACTTGTGCTCTGCTGATCATCTGTGTTTTGAGGGTTTTCCTTTCTATTGCATCGCGCTTTATATGGTAAAAAATAAAAAAAATGTATCTTGCTGAACTTTGGTCTTGTCCAAAAACTGATAGAGCACACCACTAAAAAACTAGACCACAAAGAAGGTTTTTTAATTTTTTTTAAGTGGTACTTTTCAGTGTGTTTTCAGATGTTATTTCACCCAAATGTGAGATATCCACTAACTACTCATATCATTACGGAGATCCTTCGCTCTTGTGATAGAACTTCAGTATTGCTTAAATGCTTGCTTATGTATTTTAAAGCATTGACATTTCTGCTTAGACTTGCTGTTAAGCCTGTATCCCTTTCACAGGGGAAGGAAGGACAGAGATTCTGCCACCCCCATGAACTTCAGTTGCATCCATCATCACTCAAGTGCTTCAAAGTTCAGGCTCTGGATTTGTTATATCATTACACATGTTGGCAGCAGCCAGCCATACAACACACGGCTTGCTTTACTTGACCTGCTTTGCTACTAATAGCTAGGCAACTTAGTTTAGGGGACATCCTTTCCTTGCCCTCCTCAAATGCATAAAACCATCATACTGATGGATTGCATTTGGCATGAGTACAGAAACAGCACATGAGATAGTTCCACCATATGACCCAACACGTGTCTCCCAAAACCATATTTTTGCAGTCCGTATTAACAGCACTTTTTGAAACTGCATGAAAAAAGTTTGATGCTATGATAAGCATAGCCAGTATAGGCTTAAGACCTGAAGTTCCTTGAAGACTGTCTCTTAGCTTTGTTTTCAAGAAAAGCATATAGGTAATTTACTCCCTTAAGACACGCTTTGGAGGTCTTTTAGTGGTTTCCTGAAGTCTTTAAACTCTGGCTTTTCAAACATGAAAACTGCTCTTGTGCACGATGACAGGACTTCTCTTCCTGGAAAGAGGACTTTCCTGATAACAACTCTGGAAACAAACTTCTTATATCATGTGCTCAGCATCTAAATTCACAGGAAATCACGTGTTCTTTGGGGGGGCTGTTTTGTGCCAGATACAAATTCTCCAATAAGGCTTTGCAACTTATCAGCATGTTTTTGTTGTTTTGGCAGCTGAATTGGAAAAAATTAGAAAAGACACTCAAGTTTAAATGGGATAAACATTTGTTTTGATGCTTGAAACTAAAACACTGGGACTTTTACTTCATACCAGACAGAAAGGAAAAGGAAAGGAAAAAGCAAAGGAAATAAAGATTAGGCTCATGAAACAGAGAAAAAGTTTTCCTAGTTCTGATCAATATTGCATGACAAAACCCACTGTCCCTAGTACCATTTTATATGCAAGACAAAGAAAAAGAAGACTCAATAAATGTTTTTCGAGACAGAACTAAGTTTGCAGGCCATGCCAACAATGTACTGCAAAGAGGAGTCAATCCTGAGTTTGGTAATTAAAGTAAATCACAGATGCCCCATTACTCCCCACTATATGCCTTCCTAAACCCACTTGAAGAGAGACACATGACTGACAAGGCACATGGAATAGAAATGGAAGAGCAGGATCAGAAATGAAAGAGAAATTTCAGCTCTCATTGGGAAGTGACAGGACTACAGTTTGATTTGCATTTTTTATATGACCTTTTAATTGTTTGTTATTATAACTATTGCACAGCAGGCTGCAAAAACAATGCTTGCTTTTAAAGCCTAATTATCAAAACTGACACCAATATAAATACATCCCTCTTAAGAAAGGTGCTGAGTTCCTTGAGAATACTGCTTCTCTTACCTTTCCTTACAAAGCACCAAGTATTGACTAGTGCTTACTGCAAGACAGACAGACAATAGTCCAGGGTGCTTTTGAAAAGCATGCTTGTGTTGTTGAATCTCTAATGTTTTAAAGGTTGTACTGTAATTGCCATTGATTTAAGAACCCTGGATTAGATTTCATACTTCAGAGAAGAATAAAAGAAAAGAGGAAAATAATCTCTTAAACGTTTAAAGCTCTGAAACCCTGTGAGCCTTTTTATTCTGTATTCCATTCCCATCACTACAGCAAATTCTGAAAGATACTAAAATTCAGTAGATAAAGTATTAAGTTTTCTTGTTATCTGTTCTCAGTCATTTGGACTGACACTCACGCTACTGCAAATCTTCCACTGCAGTCCAAACTCAGAAGATCTAGGGAGAAGTTAGGTGGATATAGAAATTAGTTATAATTTCTGGACCAAAATTTGCCATAAACATTACACTTGTTGCATTCCCCATATTATCACCAAGAGATGAGACCAATTACAAAAGCATAAAATGAATGTACATTATGCAGATTTCAGCTGAGAGAGTTGGGCTTGTTCAGTCTGGAGAAAAGAAGGCTCCAGGGGGACCTTATAGCAGCCTTCCAGGCACATGAAAGGTGCCTACAAGTTCATGAGGGCATGTAGCAGTAGGACAAGGGGTAAGGGTTTTAAACTAGAAAAGGGGAGATTTAGGTTGGATTTTAGGAAATAGTTCTTCAATGTGAGGATGGTAGATCACTGGAACAGGTTGCCCGGGGAGGTAGTTGAGGCCCCATCCCTGGAGATAGTCAAGCTCAGGCTTGATGGGGCTCTGAGTGACCTGATCTAATGAGGATGTCCCCACTTACTGCAGGGGATTTGGACTAGATGACCTCTAAAGGTCCCTTCTAACCTTACACATTCTATGATACTATGAAATTCATTTTAATGAGAACTATGCGTGCATACGCAACCGTGTGCATGTGGATGCATATGAAATTCTCCTACATATAATAGACTGTAGGGAAAAGGAAAAAAAAAAGGAAGCAGTCTTTGGACTATGGCCTTAGGGATTAAATGACTAATGATGGATAGAACCTTCCCTGCTATGAATATGTTACTATGAGAAAGAAGACAGAGACTGTCTAACAAAGACAATTAATGGACTGAACAGCTCTCTGCTAAGAATGACCCGAAAGTGTGGGAAGCTAACGATAAAGAGTAGAAAGGCAAAGAAGTATTATTACTGCCAATTCCCTTCCTCATAAATTTTACATTGTTATATTTAGATTACTAGCTAGAAGTGCATCCCAATTCCTGCAGAGGGTACTCAGCAAGGGTTTCCTTTCACAATAGCATCCCTCAGACACATAGAGTTTGACCCTGCTTCCATTCAAATAAATAGGAATTTGCCCATGGATTCATAAAAGTAGGATGTATCTTGAAAACAGTTACTTCATATTAAAGAAATATTTGAGCCCTGTTGAGTACGCTTCACCTGTGTTCTACTCTGAGATTAAGGTGAATTGTTTCTTTGTTGCAAAATTTGCTTTAATTTTTAAATATAGCTTTATGTGTGAGGCCTCTAAAAAGTAATTATCATCAGCAGTGTGTGATGTGAGCTGGTTCCTTATGCAAAATCATACACCTCTAGAGTTTCAAGGGAGCTGCTTCTGACTGACACTAGTCAGGAGGTGAGCAGCGAACCTCACCCTGAGTGAAGCAGGAACAGAAACAGCAAGAAGTTAAGAGCAGCTGAGCCAGGTCTTTGCAGCAAAGATGCTGACCGTATGCCCTGCTGCTCTTCCAGCAACAGAACAGCTTCAAGACTCTCACAAATCACAGGTCAGAAGAAAAGCATCAAGCCCACAGGACCTGTTCCGTTCACCACCAGTCTTTGAAAGGCTGTGGTACAAGATGTGGCTCAGTAACCACGGAGCTGGCTAATGCCCCTGCACCACAGCAATGCCCCCACAGCCACTTACACAGCTACTGACTTTATGTAGGAATTCACAGATTTGCCCAAACACAGATGAGAGAAGCTGCAACACAAAGTAATAATTAAGTCTCCAACTTGTGTGTATAGAATCTCCTTGCATATTTGGCTTCAGTGATTGTTTATTTTCTGGCTAGAGTCCAGGTTTCTAAATCCCTGCCAATAGGATTTCTAACAAAAAAAAAAAGAAAATTCAGCAATATCTTAATCAAGGAAACACTGCCATGTCACAACACTTAACAACAGGATCGCAGTGAATTGCTCTCTAAAACTCCACACAATCAAAAGAGATAATAAGCATGATTATACTGAACTTGCCTTCATAAAAATGCTTTCAGCATTGAGAACAGCCACTCACTGATTTCTCTCGACTTTTCAATTCTAGCCCAATCTGTTAGCGAGCAACTCTTCCAAGAAGCCAGGCATACAACAGTGTTTTATTCAGGTCAGGGCGCCTGCACCACATACCCTTAATGGGAGTTTAAATGATGGTATAACTGATTATATGACATCTAGAAGAATGAAAGTCTTAATCTCTGTGTCCCTGTCTCTTTCCCCCTCCCCCATCCCGATAGCAGTGAAGATCATTTTGTGAAGATGATGCTCGGTTTCCATTTACACATGGACATTCCAGTCACACAATGCTCAATATTTCCCTCATTTTCAGGAGTGTTAAGTTCTTCAGGATTATAAAAGTTTGGGCTGACACAATTTCTGACTATATAGTCTTATGTTGTCCTTTACGGCTTTCAAGTAAATCAGACAAGTATCTTTGTATTCAAATTCAGCATTTGGGGATATTTTGCGCCTTTAGAAATATTCTGTATCTTTAGAAGAGAAATGTTGGTCTATTATCTTTGCAAAACAAGAAGTTTGACCTGTTACCTTAGCAGCTTTCCACCCAAATGACATGCCACAGTCATAATGAAGAACAAGACAGGAACAAAGAACTCAACCTTAGCTGTGTAAGACAATGCCAGTACTCTGCATTTTCATTTTAATGCATATTGAACATTCATATTTGCCATTCAAGATCAAGTGTCTGAAGCAGGCACAATTTCCTTGGAAAAGTTTGCATCTGTAGAATTTTGCAACTGATTTGGAATGTTAAAATATGAATTACCTGGACAAGACAAAGCACCTTTTTGGTTTTGGTTTGTTTTTTTTTTTTTAAACAAGTGTAAAATTGTTGGGTAGGGGAATAGGTGAAGAAGAATTTTTAAAATGTTGCTGCTGTTAGGATACTACAGGGTAAACATGCTCACCACAAATGATCACCACAAAACCAAGCCAGTAGTTAACAGTGATCACAGAATCACAGAGTTGTAGGGGTTGGAAGGGACCTCGAGAGATCATCGGGTCCAACCCCCCTGCTAAAGCAGCTCCCCAGCTCATACTGCACAGATAGGTGTCCAGATGGGTCTTGAATATCTCCAGGGAAGGAGACTCCACCACCCCCCTGGGCAGCCTGTCCCAGGGCTCTGTCACCCTCACTGGGAAAAAGTTCCTCCCCATGTTGGTGCGGAACTTCCTGTGCTCCAACTTGCAGCCATTGCCCCTTGTCCTGTCTCCACTGACCACTGAAAAGGGGCTGGCCAATTCCCCCTGCACCCCATACTTAAGGTATCTATAAACATTGATTAGGTCCCCCCTCAGTCTTCTTTTCTCCAGGCTGAACAGCCCCAGCTCTCTCAGCCTTTCCTCATAGGGGAGATGTTCCAGGCCCTTAATCATCTTTGTAGCCCTTCTCTGGATCCTTTACCTGGTAGTCAGAAAAAATGGTACTCTGACTAAAAGCTGAAAATTGCATGAAAAAGCAGCTTAGAATTCCCATATTTGGAAACACAATGCAAATGGCAAATGCACAATCTGTACAACACAGGAGACCACCTTCCCACCACTTCCTTGCTCCTCAACAGCTTCATTTTGCCAGAACAGTGGCTTTCTAGTGGCAAAATTAATGCAATAAAGGGAATTTGGAAAGCAAACAAAGAACTGCAGATATTTATGAACTACATTTTGGAACCTCCTACCTTCAACAGGCTCTCAATTTAACCCCTCTTAAAGAAAAAGCTTGTAAGTGAAAAGGTTCCTCTGTTAAGTGAGACACTGGAGTGTCACTAAAGGTAAGATGAGGAGTGTGGAAGGGGGAAGAAAAAAATTAATACCTAGAGGAAGAAAAAAATAAAAAAATTTTGTTAGGAATGTGCCTGCCTAAAGAATAACTGGAAGCAGAAGAATTGCAGTCCAAAGTTTTCCTTGGTAACTTCCAACAGCCTCCACCTCAGCACAGCAAAGGGCCTTTTGCTTCCTCAGGTAAATTGAAATCCCACTGCCTTTTCTGCTTGATATAGCAAATCCTTGGTGCAACAGCCATCATATCATACTTCACTGCTTCTAGAATTCCACTCCTGATATAATCTAAGGGGCCTGAATAGTGCCCATTAGAATAAATAGGATTTTATCAGTAACATGATCAAGCTTAAATTGTTTCTCGGGGCAGAATGAGAGCTGGTAATCCTCCACAGTCCTTGCCAGGAATGCCCTGAGATTTGTTGTTTGCAGCTCTTGGTCTGCAGGCATGCTACTATTAAGAGCTTCAAAGCCTAGAACAATGCTTGATGTTTTGTGTAATGTTATAGTCTGGTTCTTTATTAGGAAGTTTCTTTCTAGCTACTGAAGTATGTTTAGGAACACATCTTGTTCCTATGGAAATCAGCAAGAATTCTGCCCTGCACTCCAAACAGAGCAGGAACAGACTCCCTTGACTGCAACATCAGACATCCTGGCATAAAGTGACAAATTTGGGTGGGCCTGCTAAGCTTCACTAGGGAGAAAAGGTCAGCCTACAAATCAAGGGACTCCAGAGGAGAAGCATGCAGGCTGGGACTGCTGTACGAGCAGAGGCAAGGTCCTTATCCCAGAGAACACCAAAAGCTGCACCCTGGCTTCCTCCCTGTGCAGGGGAAGCCAGGCAGACCTGTCAACTGCTGTGTGCAGGGAGTTGTCCTCCAAGTGAAACAGCCAAACTAAACCAGTCCTACCATAAAAGCAGTGCTGTATGACACCAGCTGAAGAGAAAAGGCAGTTCAGAAGCAGCTTCTAACATTTGAGATGCCACCTGAACTCACCTAAGTACTCACTGGCTCCTCTCTGGAGGCATTATACACTGACAGAGGGTAACTGAGCTGTAAGTACAGGATATGCAGTCTGTTTTTCCCCTGTGCATTGCTGTCTTGGGGGTGGAGCATTCCTTCTTTACATTTTGGTGAGCGGTATATGGACCACTGGGGTACCAACCAAATCAGGAATCTATCCTCTCTCCTATGAGCTGTTAGCAGATAAATTTGCCTACTTTTTTCCAGGTATCAGAAAGAAAAAAAAATAATTTTTTTTTTTTTCTTCCAGTGCTTTAAATCTGAACTGATCCAAAGGTTGTACTATGCTGCTCTTAGATTTTCAAGGATTCTCCTGAGAGAAGAGGCTTCTGAAGTCTCCTGGATATTATCCAGATGCCAGAGCAAAGAAACAATATAGCAAAGACAAGCTATTTGCTACGTGGCTTTTTGCCTCTCTCTCTAGACACTCGTCAGCTGCTTTGAATCAGAATTACTACCACTGATATTTCCCATCACCAGTGGATGAACTCTTCACAATCAAGTCAAAGCCACAGAGATAATGAAGACTTCATACTGTAGAATCTGTAGAGGCCAGCAAACAGCTCTGTCTTTGTTTCCACTGCCTTTGAAACAAATCCTTTTGTTTGATGTTTCTGAAGCAGGGAGGCAGCCTGGTCTGCTCGCTCTCAGATTCGATCTACTCCAACATGTGCAATTTGGCTTCTGCTCTTACTGGGTTTCTGGCAACTACGGACACCGCTAGTACTGCCCAGCTCACCAGTAACTAGATAATACAATTCCTCCTGAATTTTTAAGTCCTTACAAAAACTTTCATGCATTCTATTCCTTCCTGCAGGAGACCACACCATGTCCAGTGGAACTCTCTGACAGGGAAGATTTACCTTGCTCTTCAGACTCCCTGTAGCCTACACAGCAATGATGCATGATCATTGGCAGAGCTCTCCAAGTACCCAACTCCATTACTGCTTTGAGCAATAAAACGATTTGGAAGTTACTTGAATTTGGAAGTCATTTGATACAATGTCTCTTTTAATCTATTTTATAAGTAGAAAACACAGATAGGTCCAAAACTTCCAAAGTAACTGGAGAGTTTGTGCATGTCAGTGTGCAGGTGTGCAACATCAGGCATTTGAGACACGTAAGAGAGGTTACATTTAAAACAAACAAACAAAAACCCACAGAAAAACCCAGATGTCTTTGGGTTGTTTCAAATTCATGCCTAAAATATCTAAGTCATTTTGAAATCATTGTACACAGTTCATTAAAAATATGGCAAGTAAATTACTGAAACAGAAGAGCTTTACTTTACCTTCCACTGGCATGTGAAAATAAATTCTTTGTGTTATCTCAATTTTGCCAGCTAAATTCTGATGAAAGAAGTAAATCTACCACATATAACAGAAAAGAGATCACTTTAAAAGTCAGTTTTTTCAGCTATAAGCCTTTCATGGGAAATAACCCTGCCTCAGTCTAAAAGCCTGGTTTTACCAGGAAGCATCAGTATTGATCAGCATGGTAATTTTGAAAAGTAAGACCAAACAAAAACCACACAGCTGAAACAAGCACGTCATATTTTGAAGTGTAAACATTTTACAGTAGTTTATGAAGAACATAACTGAGCTCCCAACTGGAGTAATACAGAAACAGTTCTTGTACCTTCCTGAAGTCATTACTGACTCCTGCCGAAGCTGTGCGTGTTTTATAACCTCAAAAAGCATGGTTGGAAACTCATCTGCCTTTCTGCCTCCTAAAAAGGGAGGGGGAATAAAAAAAGAGAAACAAAATTCCTCCTTGGATCTTTAGTGCAGTTTTCTGACCTTCATGAGCCCTTTGCTGCTAATATGTGTATTTTAAATGCACGACTGCCTTATTTTTACATCCAGGAAACTCGTACATTCAAACCCACAGCACACATAGGTGTTCAAGGAAAGCAGGAATGAGCAAGTATTTACTCTCTAGTCCTTGGGAAATAGATGTGTGAACTTTTCTCTGTGAGCAGTTTTCTTCAAATAAATTTAGCAAGAAGAATTCTAAGGAACCAGCACTGGGAGCAGTTCTGGCATTACACCTTCCCGCTGGTCCGCAACAATCTTACTGCCACTTAGGCAGTAACTGGTGATCTCACCCAGAGACCCTGGTGACCAATACAGGAAAAATGTTGGCTACCATTTTTTGTTCTTGTACTGCAGTACCATTTTCCTGCTCCAGGAGAGATCTGCCTGGGAGCAACGTATGTCCATACCAAGATTACACTGAAGAGCCTACGCTCCAAGTAAGACTGAATGATAAATGGGGGAAAGATGACTAGGGAAAAGATGAAATAGAGAGGCTAAGTAACTGGATCAGTTACAGAGAAAGGAGCTCGACCACCTCCACTAAGTACTGGTCCAGTATCTTATTCACAAAACCAGTTGAGGGACTTCCAACACCAGAGAAGCAAACGACACTGAGTTTATTTCCCTATGCCAGCAAAGTTTAAACAATATGCAGCTTGAATATAAACATCATGAGGAGCTTTTTTGTTCGTGAAATCTAGTGCATATTACACCCAAGTTACTTTGGTACAATACTGAGTAAAGTACAATAGGAATTAATACCATCATCCATACCTATGGATTTAGCTTTCCCATTGACATACTTTTTTTCCACTCCCTTGAACAAAACACCTTTATCAGTGACAGGTCATATACTCAGATGTCTTCTTACAATCTTAAAGTATTGTTCTGAAAAGTAACTATAAAAGCAATACAGGCTTCTTATAGATTATCTTTCTTGCTGCTCTGATATCAGACTTTAAGAAATAAAGTGGGGTTTTTTTTTTCCTCTCATGGCAACTAGGGTCTGAGAATTGAACTGGAATACTGTTGTTGTTCTTCCTATGACCAGGAATAAAAGACTGGGCTTTGCAGAGGATGTAATGCAAAGGTTAAAACCTAGATCACAGTTCAGTGTGGAAATTTAAGTCAGTGACATCCAAAGAAGAGGATGGTGCCATTTCTTTCTTTCTCTTCGTGGGATTGTCAGAGAATTACTTCACTGGTAACTGAGGGCTGGTTAATGGTCAGACAGCCCTCAATTTCAAAAAAACATTTTCAGATGTCTTGCTACTAAGCTGCTAAAAAGCAAACAAAAAAAAATACAAAAGTCAAGGTCACAGGCCCAGGTTCTTTAGTTTATTTAAGCAAAAGCTTAAGGCATGACTTGCCTTCTGACATTTGGGAACACTAATGCATTTGGAATGAGGCATGTTTTGGCACTTTGCTGAACTGAGCTGGGGATAGACTCTTCCTTCCAGTATGAAAGGGATACTTCTTTTGTAATAGATACAGTTTATTCACTTGAAAGGAGTACTTCAAGAAAGAAGAAAAATACACGCTTCTTACTGGAGCTCCTCTACTACTGTAACTCCTACTCCAAAATGGTCACAGCCTAATATCTCTATGGCAGTATTTTGGTTTGGAACTGTGTATTCTAAAGTGTTTCCTCACACAAACACACACAGTTTCTCAACAGAGCACTGCATATTAAAACATAAATGAAAATTAGTAGACGTTTCAGAGGTCTAACTTGGCATGTAATTTAGTCACAGGTACATGTTTTTCTTGCTTGCTCTCTCAAAAAACCCCCATTTCAGTCTCTCTCTGTAACACTAAGGCAAGTGATCAAGACGGTCCTTCAATTTCAGCCTTTTCTTTCTTTACTCACGTATCTCCTTGCTGGATGCATACTGTTCGTCATAGCAGACATTCCCACAAATTTAAGACTGCCAAAGGCTATCCTTTTCCCCTGATAAAGTTAACCCAGGAAGGCAGTGGTTGGCAGTTAGCATAAAGGGGGTTAGAGTCACTGATTTCAGCTATGTGCAAACAGCACGCATCACTTCAGAAGCGAAGACGATTGTGCTACATTGAAGAAAGACTGAAGTTAAAAAGGAGGATTTTCATCTGTATCCTTAGGGAAAAGGGACGTACACGGTATATTTACTCCTCATGGCAGAAAACAATACCCCGATTTAACAGTACTCCATCTTAGAGAGGGTGTTTCGCTTGGTTAGCTCAGAGCACCTCACAGGCACAAGTGGGCATCATCTCCTTGCGCCGAGAAGCGGTGGGGTACAAAGTTAGGAGACCCGTCAAGGTCACACCACAAGAAGGTGACAAAGTTACACAACAAGTCACTCTCGATAACCAGCTCCGCCGTAGCGACGAGCCCACAGAGGCTGCCATACCATCAGTGCCTCTCAAAGGGCTCAGCGCTACCGGGTGCCGGGCAAACCAAAAAGACACCGAGCATCCCACTTCGCGGTGCTGAGGAGTACTTCGAACAAGCCAAAAGTCAAACCGGGTCCCAGCCCCAGCCTCGCCCCCCCAGGGGAGGTACGGCAACAAAGCAAGCACTAGGAAGCCTTGTGCAACTCGTGCACTTGCTCGGTCCCATCCGCAGGTCGTTAATTAAGGCTGGGGGAATAACTGAGCCTTAGGGGAACGTGGAACCACGGGATCACGCAGGTTCTATCGACTTGCTTCTCGCCCCCGGAACAAAGCGCGACACTAGCACGAACGCGCTTCGGGAAATGGGAAATAGGGGGGAAAAAAAGAAGAAAAAGAAAAAAATAACGATGAACCGGGCAAACAGATAACCCCGAAGGCTCGGAGGGGTCCTGTTGTCATGGAAACAAGTCACCGCTAATGAGCTTTCCAAGACACGAGTGATTAATACCTGAGTTCGGTAAATAAATATTGACTCCGAACCCAAACACGCAGATAACAGACCCGCTGCCTGCAGCCCGCATCACGGGCAAACAAACAAGACAGCCGCCCCGCAGCCTGCGCGCCCCGCCGGGTCCCCGAGCCGCGCCGGTGCCACGCCGCCCGGGCTTCCCCTCACGCCGAGAGGCACGCGAAGTTTCCCAAAGGCGAGCTGCCGGCGTGCTGCGCCGGGCAAGGACGGCGGCCGCCCAGCGCGACGCGGGCCGCGCCGGGCCAGCGCCGTTCCTCAGCTCCCGGCCGGCGAGGCCGCAGCAGCGCTGCCGGGAGCCGGGGCACGGCGCCTGCAGGTCTCCCTCGGAGGCAGCGCACGGAGAAGCGGGATCCGCGACCACCCCCCGCCCCGAGCCCCACTCGAAGCAGCCCCCTAACCTTGCGCTAGGTCGCTCCCGGGGCACAACCACTTTTCCCGACAGTTGCGCGGCGAAGCTCCGAGGACAAACTCGGGGCTGGGGGCAGCTGCGGCGACCGGGGCGGCGGCACCGCCGGCCCCAAGGAGCAGGGCGCGGTGCTTCAGTCCGAGAGCGGGAGGTGCCGGTGCTCTGGGAAAGCAGCCGCCGCCGCCTCCTCGCCCATCTCCGCACTCTGCAGCTCCCCCATCCCCTCCTGTCCCCGCCCGCTTCGCCGCTCTCCACCTTCTCCTTTCCTCCCCCCGCCTCCGCTCCAACCAGCTGCTCTCCCTCCACCTGGGGCCGTCTCTCCAGGTGCCTCCCTACTCCCGCACACGTCCCCGCTACAAGAGATGAAGCGCGGGAGAGGAGGACACGCTGCCTGTCTCTCTCCGCGCCGGCTACCGGCTCCGCTGTCCCGCACACAAACTTCCCCGCCCGGACGGGTACCCAGCGCTTCTCTCCCGCCACGGGACGGCGGGGTAAGAAGGGGGCTGCTCGGGGAAGGGCAGAGGCGGCCACTCACCTCCGGAAAGCCCGTTGGCGTCCTCCGCGGGTGGGGATAGAGGCAGCGCCGGCAGCCGCCGCGGCATCACCGACGGAGGTGAAGCCTAGCGGGTGCGCGGGGCGGACCCCATCCCCACGTCGCCCTCCTCCTCCTCCTCCTCCGGGGCTCCCTGAGGAGAGACGCACCTCTCGGCAACTGCCGGTACTGGCTGCCCCGCCGAAGAGCCGGGCCGCCACGGCGTCCCTGCGGCTCACCGCGGCCGTGTGCGTCCCCCCTCCCCGCCCTCCCGCGGGAGGGAGCGCGCTGAGAGGGGACAAATCGCAGGCCAGGTGCGGTCGGCGTGCGGTGCCGCTCCGCGGTGCCCGCGGGGCGCCTTCCCTCAGTGAAGTTGGTCTCCGCTGTCAGCAGCGAGCGGGCGGCTCGGCCCCTCGCACAGGGGCCAGGCAGGGAGCGTGCGGCGGCTTCCCCGCGCCGAGCCCTCCCCGCCCGGGGCTCCCCGGCGGGCTGGCACCCCGGGCGCGCAGCAGCCTCCGCACGGGCAGTGACCGGAGCCCCTCCTCGCCTTTCCCGCCCCTCCCCGCCGGCTCGGTACGAGCGCGCTGGGGATTAAGTGTACTTTAATTTTTAAGAGCATTACATTAATAAATAGCGGTTGGGTGGTTTTAAATCACTCCGGGAGCGTTCGGCAGCCCGTTAAGAAGCAATCCTCTCCGGGGACGCTTTAATCGGAGGGATCAAAGCCCCAGCGCCGCGTCCTCCAGCGCCTCTGCTGCGGCTTGCCCGCTCCGGGGGCACGGAGAGCCTCAGCAAAAAGTCCCCCTGCTTCGGTATTCCTGGAGAAAATGCGTTAGGAAAGAGTTGCTGGACGCCCGAGGCGGTGGCCCTGCCCTCCGCACCTGTCTGTCCGTCCGTCCGTCCGTCCCTGCCGGAGGGAGGAGGCGGCGGCGAAGGCCGTGTGTGCTTGCACGGGTGTCGGCGAGCAGCCGCGGGCACCGGTACGGGCCGGGGCAGGCGGCAAGGGAGCGTGTTACGAGGCTGTGTGGAGGCACTGTCACAGCATCTCCTAGGAGCGGCGTGACGCAAGCCCCGGCCCGGTACCGCTGCTGGCGAGCCCCAGCCTCTGCTTAGTAACAGCCTAAGAGTTGGAGTCCGACGTCTCACTACGAACTAAACCAGCCGAGGCCAGGCAGGGTCCGTCCGTTCAGCAGGAGTTTAAGGCAGGGGAGTGAGTGCGCGTTTTGGAGCAGCTGAAGCGTGGTTTGATTTGATTTCGCTTCTTGCAGCGTGCCCCCAGCCGAGGCGGGTACGGGCAGGGTGATGAGAGCGAGTCCCCCCGGCCCCGCACCGAGGGGCGATGCAGAGGCGCATCCGCGCACCCAGTACCCGTGCCCTTGCCCCTCCCCGCCCAGCAGAACCCACCCCGCATCCCTGAGAGAGGGAGATGTGCGCTGCTTCACGGGCTCGCTTTCCTAAAAATGGCTAAAGCTCCCTTTTCCATCCCTCCCTCCTCTTGCTGGTCCAACAGGTGGTCGCGACCTAGAGGAGGCTGCTGGAAACCAACGCCCAAAAGCGCTCTCTCTCGCGTGAATCCAAAGTACAATGAGAAACATATTTTTCATCTACATTTTACTGCGTGAGTTGTGCAAAGCAGGGAGCTCCGCAGACACTGTTGAAAGAGTGATGACTCATGCCCGCCACATGCACGTTATTGACTGTTTGGGGACCCAGCTCTGTTTAAATCAGGCTGCTCGATAACATAACCTGGATGTTCCAAACCGCTTCCCTGTAATTCTGATCTGGGGGAAAGTAAAGCAGCGTTTCGTACCCCTCATCTCTCTCCCTGACATGTTTTAACTCGGTGTCCTGCAGGAAACCACGTGGCTTGAGCGTTGGGGCAGGTGAAGCACGCTTTGTGCAGGTGTAGCAAGCACATGGAAAGGACCGATTGCAAATGTCCTTCTCAGACCAGGCAAGAATAAAAACTGTGACTTTTTTTCACATTAGCAAATGTAGTCAGTTTGAAACCTGAAGTCAAGGTCCCCTGCCAAGCTTGTGCCAACGCCTTATAGCAGGATGCCCTGCTACACAGCCACATAAAACTAGGCTTCCCTGTCCCACTGGGGCTAATTCTGTTACAGGCACCAAATAAAACTCCTTAAGACTGAGTGGCCTGCTGTTATTTTTTCATAAAATAATTACAGAGCACAGAAATGGTGGACTACCAGTTCATCTGCTTCTTTTTTTTCTTACAATTCTGTAGCATTGCCAATTCCTCAGTTTCAGTAAACTCTGAAAAGACAAGAGCAATAACCTGTCCTGTCCCGGAATTCTCCTTTCCCCACCCTTTTGTTTTGTTTTTAAGCAGATGGTATCAAGGAAGCTCTTTCCACACCTCTTCCTTGTGAGGTTCTCCCGCTTCAGCTGCTCCTTTTTTTCCTGGGCTTCTCTTTCCATCAGATACTCTCACCTTCACCCATTTCACTTTTGGGGCGGCCAACAGAAAAGCTATGGCCATGGCTAGAATTGCCTTTAAATCGCAGAATCACAGAGTTGTAGGGGTTGGAAGGGACCTCAGGAGACCATCGGGTCCAACCCCCCTGCCAAAGCAGCTCCCCAGCTCATACTGCACAGACAGGCGTCCAGATGGGTCTTGAATATCTCCAGAGAAGGAGACTCCACCACCCCCTTGGGCAGCCTGTCCCAGGGCTCTGTCACCCTCACTGGGAAAAAGTTCCTCCCCATGTTGGTGTGGGACTTCCTGTGCTCCAACTTGCAGCCATTGCCCCTTGTCCTGTCTCCGCTGACCACTGAAAAGGGGCTGGCCAATTCCCCCTGCATCCCATGCATCCCATGCTGAACAGCCCCAGCTCTCTCAGCCTCTCCTCATAGGATAGATGTTCCAGTTCCTTAATCATCTTCGTAGCCCTTCTCTGGACTCTCTCCAGGAGATCCTTGTCCTTTTTATACCAGGGAGCCCAGAACTGGACACAATACTCCAGGTGGGGCCTGACCAGGGCAGAGTAGAGGAGGAGGATCACCTCCTTAGACCTGCTGGCCACACTCCTCCTGATGCACCCCAGGATCCCATTGGCTCTCTTAGCCACCAGGGCACACTGCTGACTCACAGCCAACCCGTCATAATATGATGTGAATGATTCTGTATTACTCATGCCTATTTCCCATGGAGCAGGCATTTTTGAGTGGGTATGTGTGTGAGGGGAAAGAGCAGGAGGGAGGGTATTTGTTTCTGTTTGATTCTTCTTGGAGGAGAGAAGTAAATGTTGGACTTTTACTGGTTTGAGCTTTCAATTGGCTTTTGGTCAGATCCCAAACCCACAGGGCTGAAATGCAACAAACAGTAATAGGAAATGCAAATTAGGACAAGAAATGAAAATTAAATCCTGATCAGCGATTCTGTCATCCCATGCTAATGCCAGATGCAGCAACCAAATGCTTGTGTCCCAACAGCCTCATCATCATCTGCTTGATGTTGTGTGGCTCTCTTTTGCAGTAAAATAAAACCAATCTTACATTTTAGGCAGTTAGTAGACATTTCCTTTTTCTTTCTTTTTTTTCCCCATAGCTACAAGCCTTCCTGCTCTAGCACTCCCATCTCATATAACAAAAGCTGTTTAAAATCATGACTTCTATCCCATGGAAGCTTCAGGTACATAGCTTGGTATGGAGAGGGACACTGAACAGAAGATGAGTGATTTATCTACCACTCCTGCCTAAACCAGTGCTGGAACTGGTATTAGGGCCAGGGTTGCCGAGTATGGCAGTGTCCCTGATTAAGCCTATACTACTTCAAGGTTTTGAATTTAAAGTGCTATATAAAAATACAAAAGATGGTTAGACTCCAGGCAGTGATTGCTTGTGTAATTGTGGTATAAAGAAGTCTTGAATGGGAAACTCATTTGGGCCTTGGGACGACACCACAGTAAATAATATAATGATGAAAAATAGCATAGAGCCACTATTCAAAGATTCCTTTTTTTTCCCCCCTCTGAAGTTAGAGGAAAGAACTATTTTAAAGTTCACAACATCTGAGTAGCTAATTTACTATTTTAGCCACTTCTGGGCCAGCTCTGCAGGCTCACTTAAAAAAAACCAACTTTGCTCACTTGGAGAGTCTCACTGACTTCAGGAAAGACAAGATCACACCCTGGGCTGTACAGCACAGAACTCCGTGCTGAAGCAGCCGTGTCAGAGGCCAAATGCTGTAACAATTTGCACGCATGAGTTATGCATAAAGATAAGCACATGTGTAAGCCTTTGTGGGACTGACCCCAGATTTCTCAGGTTTTCATCACTAAGGATTGTCCTTTGCCAAAGCCAACAAGGCTGTATTGTTCCATCCTTGGAATTCCAGGCACTTTCACCCTCTGTATAACTGTTAACATACACACAGCTTTTTTTTTCCTAGGCCACGTCAGGAAATCTTACTAATGCATTATGAGCGCAGAAGTACAGCACATGTCAGTATCAGGTTCATTTTTGAAATGGCTGATGCACCTTTCTTAGTACTTGAAACAGTTTTCACTGGACTATCACGATATGAAATGCACATTGTTTCCGCACAGCGTTTGGAAAAGAGAGTGTTTTCAAGTATTGTTTCAATCATCTTTCATAACCCATCTTTAACTATTTTCTAGGGGGACCTTGCATGGATTTTTTTCTTGTTTGCAAGGGACTTGCATGCTAACAAGGTACACCCAAGGCATTAGATCCCTCCAGATGAGAAGTGTTGACATCTGCAGTGAATTAACAATCAAAGTGCTGACTGCAAACAGGGAAGTCCAAACTCAGGTGGTTTGGACATGGCCCTGGCTACCACATGGTCCTGAAAGATTGCCAAAGATGGTTTTCAGAACTAAATGTCAAGGAAATGACTCAGGGACAGGCCTTACTGTTGCTGTCCAGGCTGGGCATGTGTGTGTGTGTGTGTGTATGTGTCTTTCACTTGCAAGAAGAAACTCATATTTAAAAAGCAGATAAGAACCAAGAACACTGGCATATACTTCTGTGGACATTACTGGAGTCACACCTTTGGAAAGCACTGGCTACTGCATAAATGTTTTACTATTGTTTTAATTAGCTGGGGTCCCCAAAAAGAAAAAAACAAACAAACAAACATTATCAGAGGTAAAAAAATAATTAATGCTAGAGGTGTGAGGACACCCTGCTGTGTGATTTACACATGTACACAAGTATACATGCTCACTTTCAAGCCCACATCTAAGGAAGCAGAATGGGTCACAGCATTACACAGCACAGACAGCTCTGCAGTGCTAGCTCAGGGTATGGGCTTGTACCCATAAAACCACCTCAGAACACACACAAATGTGTGGGACTGGCCATAATCCTGTCATCAAGGAGGGAAGAATATTCGCTCCTCCCTCCCACAGAGCAGCCTACTGTGCATTCAGGATGCTCTCTCCTCCCTTTGATCGCTGGGCGAGCCAGGCTGCAGCACCTCTCTCCCACTCCTGAGCACTCCAGCCAGCTGCTGCTCAGAAGGGAACGACAGGAGGGTAACTACAGACACAGAAATACTGGCTACTTCTCCCTGCAGAGAGTCGGTTATGCTACAACACCTGACATTTAAGACCCATTAACACTTGTCCTAGAAACATTACACGATGGGTGGATCTCAGTAGCTCAGAGAGGCCACCCCCAGCCTCTCTCTTTTCTATCATTTTGGTCTTTCTACTGATTACCCAGGAGAAAATGTGTGATGCTGGAGCAGCATTCTTATCTGACACGAAGAGCAAAGGTATCTTTCTAGCTTTCTGTAGGGAGGAAGTGTTTTCAAAGACACCCCACCCTTTCGAGTCATTCTGCACATGGCAGAGAAGTTACCAGTTCCAAAAGGGTTGGATGTGATGGTATAACTTTGTGTTGATGGAAAGGGAAAGGGAAAGGGAAAGGGAAAGGGAAGAGAAGGGAAGGGAAGGGAAGGGAAGGGAAGGGAAGGGAAGGGAAGGGAAGGGAAGGGAAGGGAAGGGAAGGGAAGGGAAGGGAAGGGAAGGGAAGGGAAGGGAAGGGAAGGGAAGGGAAGGGAAGGGAAGGGAAGGGAAGGGAAGGGAAGGGAAGGGAAGGGAAGGGAAGGGAAGGGAAGGGAAGGGAAGGGAAGGGAAGGGAAAATTTTCTATACAAAATCTAAGTAGGTCTTTGTGGTCATAGTGACCAGCCAAGCCCTCCACTTATGAAAAAAGAGGTGCAGCTCGATGCAGAATTTGGCCTTGAATGTGGACTCCTTAGTAAGAAAAAGAAGCAAGAGAAGAGCAATTGCAATGTGAGTAGAGTTATGCAAAACAAGTGCAAAGTGAAAAAAGAGCAAATGCTGGGACAAGTTTTATATTCTCCCCAATTTACAGTTTAAATGGTTGTACCATGCATATCAGCTAATAGTTTTTCCACAAGTTTCATTTTGTCACTGTTCACTTTCTGTCAGAGACTGTTGAACAGTAGCTACAAGTCATTCCAAATATGTCCAGACTTAAGGGGTGGCATTGTTATTGCTGAATTGTATCTTTCAAATTTTTTTAAAGGTTCCTTGACATGGGAAGACCTACACAGGTGTCTGATGACTGCATATTACTGAGAAATACTAAACCAAAGCTGGGAGGATAGCAAATAGGGTAGGTTTTATTGTAGTTACAGCACAATATGCTTGGGAAATGTTTTTGGGCTTTTTTTCCAGACCTTTGATTCTCTGGGTACCCTTGACAAGGGGAGCACATTTTAGTTTAGCTATCCATACGTAAACACAAAAATATCTGGTCTCCCAGATGTGCTGTGGGACATATTGTTTGTAAAGTATTTTTAAGGTTCTCTGAATTAGAAGGAATCTGTATTGTATTTTGCTTACTATAAAACCAGCAGGAGCACTTCTACAGTGAACTCCCTCCCTGCATGCTCACTTTATGGGGGTTAGAGGGCGGTACACGTGACAAACACACGGGGCTGACTCATATTCCTATTTCTTAGCTGGCATAAATGACCTTTGCAGGATAGATTGTTTAGAATTCTGTTGGGAATATAGGTTAGCTTCGGGTTCAACGGCTCTTTCAGTCCTCTTATAGCTGTAGGACATTTAAGGATCTGGTCCAATCAAGGAGAAAAGGAAGGAGGCTTTTCTTTGAGTCAGAAAAGGTTTTATTTTGATGGGTGCACAAAATGAGATTTTCCCTTAATCTCCTGTGTAATTCATTCACGTAATCTCTTTGTAGGCACATCATATTAATCCTTGTTATTACAGAGAGAACCTATAACGTTGAAAATGTCAAAACATACTGCTCAACAGAAGAGGCCAAGATGTTGGATCTCCTTACTCTTTATACTATAATAAAAATTTACATCATTTATGTCTTTGCACTTCACTGGAAAAATTCCCTGAAGTTTGTATTCACAGGAAAAAAAAAACCCAACCCAAAAAAAACCAGGGAAAAAAAGAGAAAGTATTTGAATGAGAAGCATGCAGTGCAACATTGAGCCATGCCAGCAAAGGGATTTTTCAAAAGCTGGGTGAAAGGGTTTTTAATGTGAGCTGAACCCAGAGACTGAAGCATGCTTTCCTGAGTTGCTTATGTTTTGCTTTACATTCATTCTCCATGGAATCTGTCGGTGCAGAGCGGACACACAGAGAAAACAAACTATAAAGCCATCATGTAAATAGGTTTCTCTTGCACAATACACCATGCTCACAGGTTTTAGATTGTCATCCTTGGGCTAGGATTTGCATACAGTAAATGTGTCTTTACTATTAATGGGCATGGCTCATAATCAAAATCCCCCATGTACTAATAAGTGATTACATCCAGAACAGTATTCTGCCCTCCTGTTTAGGATTTTGTACTGACGGACTGGAAAAGGAAATTTTCAACTCCAGGGCAAAATTCTTTTCCTGCCTGAAATAGAAACTGGGATGGTCACCTTCCCTGTGATGGCATATTTCTCCCTCACTGTACTCCTGCATCTCCCTTCTACGTGTAACTTACTGCCACCATCCACAGAAATATGTGTGAAGAGTCAGTGTAACAAACTGCACCGCTGCTTTCATCAGGGTCTGTGTATTTTCTAGAAATGCTCATGAGCTCACTGTTGGGGTTTTGGAGGAGGAGGGGGGCTGCAGGGGTGGCTTCTGCAAGAAGCAGCCAGAAGCTCTCTGCAGGCCCGACAGAGCAAACACCAGCCAGCTCAAGGCCAGAGTGGTTGACTAAGGCCAAGCCCATCAGTGACAGTTACAGCACCTCTGGGAATCACATTTAACAGGGAAAAAAACCCACAAGCAGCCACTTTTTGCCGCCAGAGAAGAGAGTGAGAAGGTGTAAGGAACTGTGCAGGCACCAAGGCCGGTGAAGAAGCAGGGTGGGGATGAGATGCTCCAGGTGCTGGAGAAGGAGATTCCCCGCAGCCCATGGAAGATGACAAGAAGCAGAGATCCCATCTACAGCCTGTGGAAAGGCCCCACAGGTGGAGACATACAGAAGACACTGTGACCAGCGTTGGAGCAAGCCCCTGACAGCACTTGCAGCCCATGGAGAGAGCCAGAGAGAAACAGAGAGAGAGAGACCCACACTGGAGCAGGTTTGCTTGGGGGGCTTGTGGCCCCATGGGGAACCAGGCTGGAGCAGTCTGGGCCTGAGGGACAGAGACACATTCTGTGAATGTTGACTGCACCCCACAGCAGTGACCCACGCAGGGGCAGCTGGTGAAGAGCTGAAGCCCCATGGGAAAGGACTCACCTTGGAGAAGTTTGTGGAGGACTGTCTCCTGTGGGTGGGACTCCACAGTGCAGCAGGGGAAGGTGTGAGGAATGCCCCCACAGCTAAGAAGGAAGACAACTCATGAGGAACTGACTGAAACCCCCATTCCTCTCCTCTTTACCCCCCCACCCCCACCCTGCTGCCACCATCCTGGGGGGTAAAGGGAGTGAAATCATGACCAAAGTGTAGTCTGCTAAGAAGGGGGGGATGGGGGGAAGGTGCTTTAAGATCTGGTCACGCTTCTCATTACCTGACTCTGGTGTCACTGGGTGTGCAGTGCAGGGTAATAAATCAGAGTTTTCTTTACTTTATTCTGTGTTGAGTCTGTTTTGCCCATGATGCTGATTGTGGAATGATCTCTCCCTGTCCTTATCTCAACTCCTAAGCCTCTCAATATATATTTCTCCCTTGTTTAGCAGAAAAGAGCAGTGAGTGATAGAGCAGCTTTTGTGGGCATCTGGCCTACAGCCAGGGCCGAACCACCACATTCACAAAGCATTTTTATTTCTCTGCTACGGACTGTATTATACTCCCTTGAGTATTTTCTCCCTTGCAAGCCATCACAAAAATGCAGACACCAACCACAGGCAGTTTGGAGGACAGGTATTTAGGTGTCTTTCTAAATCATCTGTACTTGTATCCTTAAAATTATTTAAGCCTCAGAGTAAAACAGCTACACATCCTTGAGGATCTGGGTCACAGATGCATTAGAAAATGTTATCTTCACTTTGAAGTGCAACTTCAATACAGATTTCCTTGCTTCATGCTGCTTCTTCCCTTCTTGCTTATTTATACCAGACACTGTCTTGTTAGTGAGAGAGGCAGAAATAAGTTTCTTTGTATTTCAGTCCCTTAACTGTGCACTCTTGGGCCACTGGTTATTTTAAGGAAAAAAATATTTTTGGGCAGGTTGCACACCTGCGTTAAAGCACCACATATCACCAACAGGAAATGGAAGAAACTGTTTCTGACTGATGGGCTGGCAGCCAAACCCAGGGAGAAAACCAGTAGAGGTGACCTGAGTACCTTAGAAATTCCTGCTCTTTTTGGAAGCATAGGTTGAAACTCACCCGCTTCAGTCTGAGCTGATAAAGACAGCTGTGTGTGTCTTCCTACAGGAAGGCATTATAAGCAGGGCTTCTAAAATGAAGGTCCTTTTCTGTTCAACACAAACCTAATAAGATGTTGCGGTTTTGCTGTACTTTCCTAAACGATGGCAGCATATCCATGGTGTTCTTTGAGCAATGACTGGTGAGGGTTTTTTTTCAAGATGAAGTACTTTAAACAATACCACTGTCTGTAAGTAGTAATTACTGACCATTTGATGTCATAATATTGAGCTTGCCTTTCCATAACTTCAATAAAACTAGAGCACTGTTATGCACGCTTCTTTTGGGGGCAATTTTGATTTATCTTGGCTAAAGCACTCCTTTTCCTTTGCACAGCATAAACTATATTTTGGCAGCAAGTGTATCAGCCACTATTGAGTCATACTCAGCCTGCCTAATTCACCAAGTAACGTCCACTGTGCTGAGCTGCTCACTGTGCATCAACAGGGAGAGCAGTTGGGGCTTGGGGGGCAGCATGTGGTTAGGGGAGAGGCTCATGGAAAGAGAGAAACATCAGTCTTTGTGGCTAGTGGAGAACAGAGATCAGGTGTTTCAGAGTGCCCAAAGAGAAGCAGGTAAGAAGGGGGTTGCAGAAGAGAAGGGAAGGACTGTAGATACATGGGGAGACTCAAAGAAGTGGTAAGAGAAGCAGCTCAACAAAGAGCACACAGGGAACTCCAAGGGGTGAAACAGAAACCAGTTCACTGTAAGGATCTCGGGTCTCCCGTGCAAAGCATGTGCAGAATTAGAGGGTCTGTAGGTCTTTAATGCCAACCATGGTGACAGTGACCATGGCTGCTTCGTACCTAAATGCATGGTGGCACTCACATGTCAGGGTTTCTGACTCCCACTGTGCTGACTTGCATACTGAAGCCCTTTCAAAGCAGCCAGGGAATGGTGCCAGCCTGACTGGTCATGGCCACTGCAGTTCTGGACACTCTCTCAGGGCAAAAAAGACTTGCAAAACAAAAAAAGTACAAAAGAGTAAATAAAAAGAAGTCACAAATATTTTCAGAGCTACTAATCAGTTTTGAAGGCAAATGTTCACAAATACATCCTCCTCACCCCTCACACATGTCAAGAGCTTGTCCCAGCCTCCTGAGGACCAGAAATGAACGTGAGAGGAATTGCAGAGAATCTGGGTGGAACATAATAATAATAATAATAGTTTTCTTTTTTTCTTTATTTTATACAGTTCCAATATTTTTTCTGACAATTCTTATATTTTTATAGTAGTCCTGCATTTAAAAGGACGTTCTATAATCAGTGGCTGTCACTGCTTTAATTATAAAAGCACTACTCTCTCTACAAAGCTATGTAAATCAGACTTACTCACATTCTCATCTAGTATTTCCACATTCCATTTATTTGCACTATTCTTAAGAATCTTGTAAGAATTATTTAAACCATCTCTGGTCTCCTCTGCTGAAGAATTACATTTCTCTGGATTTCAACTGAAGTCAGCCTGGCCTCCTTCTCTTGAGGTGTTCCCAGCCCAGAGGTGGGAACAAGAACATAATGATTTTCTGGGAAACTGTATCTACCTGCTCATTTTTGCTGCACAGTGGTAGGAAAAAACCCCACAACCCTACATTGTTTTGTGATTTGTCCTTCATGGCCAGGACTTGCCCAGAGTTTGAATGGACTAGGTAGAGCTGCTAACAGAAATCCAGACTCAGGTGATGATGCCTGCTGTGTCTGGAATCAGCCAATTAAAGACAAAGGAAAAGCCTTTCTGGATTTGTTCAAGTGGCAAACAAGAAGATAAGTATTAATAGCAGATTCTAATAAACCTTCACATGATCAGAAACCGTATCCATCCAACTGTTGCAGCCTTTTAAGCACATGCAGTTGTGGCAAATCTTGCAGTCTTGACACAAAGTCCCACTAGAATTAATAGGAATTTGACTGAACAAGGATTGAATGACTGCAGACTTGCAGCCCAGCCCTAGAAGCCTTTTCTCATGACAGCATCCAATTAAAATTAATGAAGTAACTTGTTCAGGATCACCCAGGGAAATGATGGGAGAGGCGGCAGGGGGGAGGGGACATGACACTCAGATTACATGAGTCATTGCCAAGTTCCTTTATGTTATGAAGTCAAAAATACTTAGAAAACAGAAATGCTGAAGCATGGTGAGAGATGCTAGCCATTAGTCAAAGTGGTTCATAGGCAATCTGTCTGGGGTGATTAATTTGCATATATATCACTACTGAGGTACAAAGTCCTGCTTTCTGGCACTATTTCTAGCCCATCTCACAACTAATTAGGTATTATGATTAAAATGTGAGAGTGTAAAGGAAAAGGATTATGTCTTACCATGCAGGGCAGACTCGATCTCCCTTCTCTTCACCTACAGCATGTTTCAGCTTTGCCTTGACTTTTCTGAGCAGCCAAGGGTCGATGCTTCTTCACACGCAGCTGGATGGGCCTGATTTTGCCCCTTGCCTGGCTCAAACCAGTAAATTATATTCTGTCCATAACCAACCCTTCTCCTTGCTCTGGCTCACCTTCTGTACTGGATGCTGAAGGGAGATGACATTCCTTTGCAGGCTGGCTGAGAAAGCAGCTGTTAAATCAACTTACCATCACCTATGGTGTTGGAGTGGCATGAGGGGAATGGCAAGGATGTAAGGATTTATAAATGCCTGCTATTTATAAAACAAACAAGTTTGCTTACTTGTGTTGAAAATGCCACATGGGAGACACTAAAACCAAGAAGAGTTTCAGAAACCTGATTTGCTTTTCATTGTGTATGCTGTTTGATTACCTTGCACACTTCTTTCTGTTTGCAATAAAAATAGTTACTTTCCAGTCATTTTCATTTTAGGTCTTTCTCCAGCACTCACGCACCAATGTAACATTTGAATTGCAAATACTGTAAGAAATATTTATTAAAGATAGTCACTTCTTCTGGGTTTTATGTATATATGCTTCTATATCTTCCTAATGTTTTCAGTTGCTATGAGTGTTTTATTCTGTCTGTCTGCTAGCAGGCGGCTTTTAACTAGCTCTGTGTCTCTAAGTGAGGAAGAAGGGAGGAGCAGGACATTTAATGTACTTTCTCAGAAAACTGTTCAATCACAGATTTTGAAAGGAACATCAGAGTATTGTGCAAGAACTTCAACGCACAGAGAAAGCTCCCCTTGACTAGACAACACCACCTTGTCTGACACCTGTGCAATTCATATGATTAAATGGATTTGAGAAGAACCTTTAATGAAATTGCATCCTCTCCTACTTTTCCAGCTGTTTCCTCCCTCCCTCCCAGGTTACCTAACTCAAAATGAGGAGCTTGCTTGCAGTGGTCCGTTATACTCCAAAAGGAGCCAGAGTTAATGAACCAAAAGTATAAAACATTTCAACACATGTCTACAAAGACCACGATGGTGCCATCCAAATCTCTGAACCCCAGAATGCAAGATACTCTTCTTCAGTATGCTAGCTGCTTAAGGAAACAGTACAAGAGGAATTAAAAAAATCCCCCCCTAACATGCAGCAGGAAAAAAAATCACACAGGCCACCGATAAAGGCAAAAAGGGTAAGTCAGCTCCCCCGTGGGACAAACACTTCTCCCAGGCTTCTTCCAGGGACAAAGTGAAGCATTTTCCCATTAGAGCAGACTCTGTTATCATTTTCTGAAAAGGAACAAAGGCCATATTGGATTTTCATTCCCTTGAGCTGAAGTTGCAAAAGTCTATGTTGCTGCGCAGGTGGGGGCGGGGAGGTGGAAAAAGGTCCCTTGATCATAATGAAAAAACATGTTACAGAAATAAGACCTAAAAGTCTTTGCTTTCTCCTCAGCTTCATGACCAGCATTTCAAAACAATTTATATTTGCTGCTCAGCCAATGTTATTTCTTTTGGAAGCCTGTGTATGCTTATTAGGCCTCCATAGCAGAAAGAGTAATACAGCAGTGAGCTGATGGTTTGTATCTGTCCATAGGGTCAGGCTTACCTTTCATGGTGTCAGCTGTAGACGCATAAAGCTGGCGTAAACTTGTGACCTTTCTGGCTTTCATAAGGTCAGTGATTATGGTGGCATTGCCTGTGACAGGGGTTGGCAGTGAAACCATCTGAAGCCACCTAAGTCATAGGCCAATATTATACAGAAGTACACCATTAACCCAGGGGTGTGCAAAGAGCCCCAACTCACTAGCTGGCCGCCTTTACTCCGTGACTCTCCTTCACCCTTTGTTACTACCAGCTTGTCTCTGGTTTCTGCAAAGATTCTCGTGACATATAACAATGTAAACAGGATTAGAAGGTGGCCCCTTGATTTTCCATCTAATCTGTGACAAACAAAGAAGTTCTACTTTTTAAAAAGAAATGAAATAATTTGGCAGAATGTTGTCAAATCAGGTACTTTATGTTTCGTGAGCTCTCAATGATCACCTAAGAGAGAAAGGGTCAAGAATCTGCCTTAATGTGCCAAGATCTACATGCCCAAGAGACGTAGCACAACACAGATTTATTGCTTCCAGCCAGTGCCTTGAGAATGGACTTTCTAATTTGAAAGTCGAAGGCCTGTGCTCCTTCCATGGAAACTTCTGAAAATTCTGGTTTGAACAGGAGCAGGACAGGGCTTGACGAGTCTGATTTTCAGAAACTCTGGGCTCCAGCTTTTCTCATGGGTCTCAGTTGAAATGGAGGAAGATATGAAATGCTGGTCTGTCGGGGAAGACAGCAGGCCTGCTAGCAGCCTAGCTCTCTTCTCCCAAGATTTAGGCCTTGACAATATTCTTCTGTTCCCATGAGAAAGGAAAAGTTACTCATGCTGAGAGGATCCTAATAATCACATTCTCAAAACACAGCGGCCTTGCTGATAGGGGTACAGGCCACCCTAAACCAAGAAGCAGTTATGGGAAGGTACGTGGGAGTAACAGAACATGTTAGGAGCCAACCGTAACAAGAGGGTCAAAACAGCAGGTGTGCAGATGCTTTTAGGTATTAAAGGTAAACTAAGGATGTTTAGCTATAAGATAGGTTTATCAGAGCTTGTTATAATTACTAACCAATCAATATGGTGTGAACAGTGTGTGTAACCAATTAGCAGTTTTTTAGCTTGCCACGTTTGCAGTAAGAAAGGTACAGAATCTGTGAGATTTCACCTAATAAGAGGGCTAGCTGGCTTCATGGCTTCATGGCTTCACCTACAATTCATATATTGAATTGCGTATTGCTCCCTGCTGGACGCCACACTGGTCCTGAGACACTGGGCCACCAATGCTTTGGATCATTTGCAGTGTTGGTTAAGGGGGTTTCCACCCATTCACAGCTATTGCACAGCGGTCACAGACAGCACGAGCACCTGGTTTACATTCTACAGGCAGTACTCATGTTCCTGTCAGCTCAGCTCATGTGGACTGGCTTCCAAAGTGCACAACATTTTACACTGCACACCACAGCTGCCCTGTAAATTAAATAGCGTTGTAGCACAGGGTAGAACAGCAGAAACCTAAATAATAACTTATGTTTAATGTTTTTTGAAATTGTTCACAGTGATGCACAAAATAAGAGCTCCAGATTAAAGCAAACAGAATATGCTTCTGTCATAAAGTCAATGCATGTACCATATGCCACATTGCAACTTATAATTAACTCTGGCTGTATTTAGGGAATATGGCATGACAATGCATGTATCACAAAGCCAAAAAAATACCAAGTGTCTTGAATTTCCTGAATAGTGTTATTTTAGCAGTAGGATACCCTGTTCTCCTACTGTCTTACTGCATTCATAAAGTGAAATAAATATTTTCAGTGCCATTTGCTATCTATAATGATGATTGATGCTTTAATTTTGAAGTTGCTGTATTAAATTGTGTCATTAATGGGATTATCCCCCTCTCTGTCTCCCCTAAATGATGTTCCTATTTTCCCTTCAAGATAAGTCTCCTGACTACATTTTCAACTATACGAGCAGAAGGAAGTTTGTATTTTTTCATTACAAAATGTATTTTTAAGGTTAATGTCTTCCTTTTTTATAGTAGATACACATATAAAGCTGTTTCAGAGCAGCACCAGTTGAAATACTGTTTGTGTTTGGTAAGATACAATTACTAATGTAGAACCAGCAGGGAGACCCACAGGCTACACAAAATCATTATTTTTGATAAGTCATACTCATAGTTCAGTGAGTCTGGGGGTTTATCTCTAGGAAGAACTTACACTTCATCTACAGGCAAATCTCGTTGCTGGTCTCATTCTTTTTGCTCTTGCAGTAGATTAAATCGGCATCACAGTGAAAATGGAGATGTTAGCTCAAGAAACAGCCATGGCTGGTGTTGGGCCTTTCTTCCCCTGAAGAATGTACACACTCTTCATGATGAATTCAAGTTCGTATCTCACCTTGAATGACTATGGCAAAAAGCTGCTAAGGATTCTAGCGTTTTCCTTTGTAAGAAAAAAACCTGCTTTGCCAAGATGTCAGCTCACTGCAGCCTGAAAGAGCAGATACTCTGTGCATTGGCAGGCAAACATAAGCCTTTGTGGCAGTCAATGGAAAGAGAAGGGGAAAATGTGTTTTTGTTGAGACCACAGGGTGAGCCTACAGTATCTAAAACAACTTTCCATTTTCCTTCTTCTATGTAAGACGGGTTAGAGAGAAGAAAGAAGAAGTTAGGCTATGTCGGTGATCATAGAATCATAGAATGGCATGGGTTGTAAGGGACCCCAAGGATCATAGAGCTCCAACCCCCCTGCCACAGGCAGGGCCACCAACCTCAGGCCTGGATCTACACAAGGTTGCCCACGGCCCCATCCAACCTGACCTTGAACACTTCAGGGATGGGGCATCCACTACTTCTCTGGGCAGCCTGTTCCAGCACCTCACCACTCTTTCTGTAAAAAACTTCCCCCTAATATCCAATCTAAACCTTCCCTCCTTTAGCTTTAAACCATTCCCCCTTGTCCTGCCATTATCTGCCCTTTTAAAAAGTTGATTCCCCTCCTGTTTCTCTGCTCCCTTCAGGTACTGGAAGGCTGCAATGAGGTCCCCTCGCAGCCTTCTCTTCTCCAGGCTGAACAAGCCCAGCTCCCTCAGCCTCTCCTTGTAGGGCAGGTGCTCCAGCCCTCTAATCATCTTTGTGTCCCTCCTCTGAACCCTCTCCAATAGTTCCACATCTTTCTTGTATTGGGGGCCCCAGATCTGGACACAGGACTCCAGGTGGGGCCTCATGAGGGCAGAGTAGAGAGGAACAATCCCCTCCTTGTCCCTGCTGGCCACTCCTCTTCTGATGGTCAGACTGATGCTTCAGTCTGAATGACTTGAAGTTTCCTTTCACTTACAGAGACAGAGTAATGTGATTGACTTCATTCACTTCATTTATGGAAGATGTACGTGCACAGAACCTCAGCCTCTGGCAGAAACCACATCATTTATGCTGAGAGAGTATCTTTGGTGCATCAGTGCCAGAGCACAGAGAGGATATTACTTTAAGATATGGCCAACAAAGTCTTTACAGTTGTCCAGGAAATAAAACAGCAAAAAAGATGTACTGGGAGAATCTCCTCTCTGCCCATGCTGTCTTCTCCTACATAACAATTCTGTAATTTCTGCTGGCTAACATTCAGTAATGCCTTCTGCCCTTATGATCAAACTGAACCCACTAAAATGTATGGAGCTACATAGGTTTGGCAATAGAAAGAGCTTGTTACTCAGACAAAGTGGACCAAGCCTTTTGGTTCTGGCTGAATGGCAGTCTTACTCAATAGACTAGGCATTGTCAAACAGCATTAGTGACTCAAAGAAAGAGAAATACTAACTAATACAGGGATATGAACATAAACCACAGTATCATGCTATTACCACGTTGTGTTTTGTAAGGAACATGGAACTATATTAAATGACAATCCAGTTCATCGTTAGTATTAAGAGAAAGTTGAAAAAGACCCTTTGCATTGTAAATGTGGACAACAGCACAGCTCCTTATACATGTTGAGGTGCTGCTGTTTATTTGAGAAAGATGACACTGTTCTTGACATTTGCACTTATATTCATGCCAATAAAACTCTGGAAATCTGGAGAGGCAGTTTCTTAATAGTTTGTCTTATAAAAAATTCCAAGAACATTCAGCCAGCCAAACAATGCAACCAAAAATAATATGCCAACTTCTCTCTTAATTGCCTCTTTTAAACCAGACCAGCTGAGTGTTAGCTACCTTACATTTTTACTGGGCAAAACTCAATGTTGTTTCCCCCCCCCACCCCAGTAATACAGATTGCAAAAGAAATCATTCGGAATTATTGAATATTTTTCCTGCCCAGAAGTGTTATCCTTCATCCTTCAATCTTATTTATTTATTTATTTATTTATTTAAGTATTGGCAACTTTAAAATAATTTTGAAGGAAAAAAATTGAATAATCTTGTTTGAAAACATGTTTATATTTACAATTTAAAAAAAATATTTAAACTGATAGCCAAATCAGTGAAGAATTGTGACTGTTGAACAAATTAAGTTGTGGTAAATAAATAATTAGTAAAATCTAAGAGTCTGAGTCACTCCACTCTAGATACTGCATGCCATAATTTTTCAGATCATTCTTTGCTTAGGAATATGTCTTACTTTCATCTGTCTGTAAAGCTCTGAGTGTATATCGAGCCTTGATTTATGTAATTGATTGATGAATTATCACTAACTCTTCCATAATTTCTACTACAGTGCAGCCTAACATCCCCACTGATAGTGGGCTCCCATTGGGTTGGGCTCTGAGCAAACAAATTTAATCCCCATTTAGAATCTCTCAGAATTCAAGTGCTTAAAAATGATCAGATTAGAAGAAGAAAACACCCAAATCTGCTTTTTAGAGTTTCAGTGCTGAGACAAAGGTGGACTGAATGACTTCTCCCAAGCTTTGCAAGAAATCTGTAGGAGAGATGAGAAACTGAACCAAGATCTCCTGAGATTCTCTGTGGTGCCTTCCTACAGGACAATCCTTCCTGGAAAGAAAAGACAAACTTTGCTTATTATTTCATCATTTACTGATCTCCAAGGGTGGTGAAGCTGCTAGGCCAGGGTCACCTCTGCCTCCATGAGCATGACGCCAGCTGCTCAGATGCTGGTGCAGAACAGGGTGAGGTGTGAACAGAGTGGTTTTCTCATTATGGTTTGCTCTGTGTGTCGGTATATCATCTTTGAGTCTAAGCCACAGACCCAGATTAGGCTGTGGTGAGCACTGTACAATCCCAGACCAAATAAACTAGTACTTTTGTCAAAGAGCTCATAGTTTAAGCACTGCTGGAACCTCCAGTACCTGAAGTGCTTATGACTGCAAATGAAAACAGGACTGTGTAGCCATGACATGTGTAAGCCTCATTACTTATATAAATAATGCCAGGCTCAGAGGCATATGAGGATCTGAGTTTTAATATGCTGATGAAAGGTTCTGTGTATCTATTCTCATAACAAGTTCTTTTTTCCCTGTTTGGAATGTTGCATTACTTCTGAGATTTTAACTACTGATTTTCAATAAAGTTTCCTTGAAGAAAGACTCAAAGGGAGAAGAAAAAAATATCTTAAAAAAGAGAAATTACATAGAAATATGACAGGAAGGAAAGCTCTTTTCCTTCTAACTGGCATGCAAATAAAATGGATAAAGCTGTCTTGAAGAATATTTATTTGCTAAAAGCCATCCATCTGTTTATAAAGGAAAATAACAGAAGACCACAAGGAAAAATGAAGGAAAGGAGATATAGCTAAACTCCTGCCTTTCATTTTAATTAACAGGAAAATATCTGGTAAGATAATAGTATTTGGATTCCAAATCCAAGGACGTTCTCCCCTCTCCCCAAAAGTCTGAAATCGTTGCTGACAGGACAGCTTGTACATAAATAATTTTAAATTAGAATATGTTTAGCTCCTTCTCTTTTATTCTCTTTATTTATTATAATTAATCACAATTAGCTGACCTATATCATAGAGTCACACCGAGTGTATTAAAAGGCTGTTTCAAGAAAGCAGATACTGTTCTGATAGGCAGCATCTCACACTTTATGAAACAACTTCCTTATGCAACAACTTTACCTCACTAGCAAAACAAGATCTACAACAAGAGACATGTTTCAGTAAACCTAGAGGCTTTTTCCAGGAAGAAGCAGGAGACTGGTCTGTTTAATTAATATTTGACACCACAGATCAACTTCCTTTCCAGTTCTCTTAAATGTATTGTGGAAAGTTTCTTTCTTACTGAGTATTAAAAGCATCTTACACAAATAGACAGGAAAAACCCTTCCCTTTCCATTACTCTAGCAGAGACGGGTTATTTTTCCATGGGAAGTTTCTCTACATGATTTCAACAGAGCATTTAGGTTTCTGGAGAGAAAGAAGTGGGTGAGATAGGAGCTTCAGAATTAGTCTGGATCTGAAAGATCCTGTTGAGCTTCAGTTAAAACCCCTGATTTTGCTTGTTCTAAACCACAGAAGTTACTTCACAATAAAATTGCCATTTTCCTCTCACTAGTCTGAATGCACATTTGTCTGCCCTTATAAAGAAAGTGTTTTAAGGAAAATGCTTAAAAACCCAGCAGTGTTATTGGTGCTCCATTCACTGCATTACAATAATCAGTGGATTTCAGTCTGTATTTGCAATGGTAGGAGATTTCAAAGAAAGTTTCCATTATGTAGGAAGGAAAGGCAGGCTGTATGCTTGGAATAATCACTGGAAGTGTTTCCCAACAGGTTACACTCTAATTTGTTCTGAACGAGTTATATACAGTTGGTTCTTCCTTGGGCAAAGTGATAAACTAAATGACATCCTGAGGTCTTTTGCAGCTCTGTTTTTGTGATTTATGATTAGTCTTTGCTGGTGAGCATTCCGGGAGCTGTACAAGAACATGTGTTTCTCTTGGTGTTCACACACAGTTCCAAGGCATGCTAAAAGGAGCTGGCATTACTCCTGGGCCATGGCTGAGCTGCTGTCAGGCCTTCCAACTAAAGCTGGTTAAAGCTGAATTGGTGCTGGAATAGAAGACCTTTGGAGAATACCAAGTTGCTAAGAAACAGCTGGAAAATGACAAAAATTCTGTCCAGCATGAGACAGAACACCATGGTTCCAGTCACTTCTGATTAACATTTAGGATCATAGAATGGTTTGGGTTGGAAGTAACCTCAAAATTCATCTAGTTCAAACCTCCCTGCCATGGGCACAGACACTCTCTGCTAGACCAGGTTACCCAAAGCTACATCAATCCTGGCCTTGAATGTTTCCAGTGAGGGGGCATCCACAGCTTCTTTAGGAAACCTGTTCCAGTGTCTCACCACCCTCACAGGGAAAAATTTCTTCCTTGTATCTAATCTAAATCCATCCACTTTTAGTTTAATGGTATTAACTCTTGTCCTGTCACTAGACTCCTTGATAAACAGCCCCCCCTCCTTCAGGTACTGGAAGGCTGCCCTGAGGTCCTCACAGAGTCTTCTCAAGGATGAACAAGCCCAAGTCTCTCAGCCTGTCTTTACAGGAGAGGTGCTCCAGCCCTCTGGTTATGTTCGTGGCCCTCCTCTGGATTCACTCCAGCAGTTCCACGTCTTTATTATACTAGGGCTGGATTATCATCATCCTGGCCATACTCACATTTGGCCAAATGTTTCTTGCTCCCTAAACTCCCTTTGTGATTTAATGGGTTAAAAAGACTTTTTCTGTTCAGTCCATGGCAGCTGAAAACTGACTGCTGGGAAGGAAAGTCCACAAACAGCTCTGAAGCAATCAGGAATGTTCCTAGGTTTTAAGGCTTTCTGGCAGAGGATTTTTTTCTGTTAACAGATTGGACCTATAACACACATCACCATGTAGACATGCCTCAGCTATTTCCAAATGAACCGATAACGTGCTCAGGTGAAGTACCAGGTTAATGAACTACATTCCTTGTAGCACAGAGACAAGCATCTACTTCAAGTATCTCTGTACTACTGCACTGATATATATATATATATATAAACCTTTGCAATGAACAGTCAAAGTTTAGATCTACTCATCTTGTGTTGGGATCCACTGGTATACTGAGGCTGTGCCTCACTGCATGACAGGTTACTTCTGGGATAAAACACCAAAACTGTGCGTTAAAAAAGCTTATTTGGGGGTGACTGGGGTGGACCCTAACATGGTTTTCCCAGACAATTGTTGTAGACTGACCACTGGTATTTATATAAAGACCTGTGCCTGTTGGTGCTCTGTGACAATCTCAAGAGAAATTGCCAGTATCAGCAAAGAAACAGAGATGAGCCTCAGTGTATAAAACGGAGGGTACTTGAACAGGAGTCTTCTCATCTGCAAAATGAGAATACTTGAACATTCCAGACAAAAACATGAAACCATCACTGAGAAAAATCCCTTTTGGATAAACTGCCTATGAAAACACAGCACAAAGTATATATGAATCATCCCTTCATCAAATGAAAACTGAATTGGTAAAAATCTTCAGAAACAGCATTTAAGTTTCATACTCTTTGTGGGGATATTGCCAAAACTAAGAGCTCAAAACCACTCTTGCTCATCTGATTAAATTCTTGTGAAGAGAAGTAAAATTCACAGTAATGGCTTCTAGCATTCTGGTGCTTGTGGTAGAAACAATATTGTAAATTCTTTCACACTTCCAAAGAGAAAGCTTTGGGAACTCTATTGTTACTCTGTGTGTATCACAAGTAAGAATTGTTAAGTGCTCATTTTTAAGAATCAGACTCCATTATACTGCTTACAGGAAACCTCATTTATGTGTCTGCTTCTTCTTTCCTAGGGAAATGCAAAATTAAGTTATCATGACAACACTTTATTGTGTACAAAATTAGCTCGATTACTAAATCAGAAAAGAATTCCAATAGAAGCAGATATAACAATAGTATGGCAAATAAAATCCTTATGGCTCCTTCTTCCTGTACTTGGAAAATGAAGAATGATTAGCCACATATTATAGCAGGACCTGTGTTGTTGGCTGCATGGTGCAAAAATGTTGATTTAAAGTGGTATTATGTATGCTCTGTTCTGCCTATTAAACTTGTTCTCTTTAAACCTGATAATGTTCTGTGCATATGAAAATGATCTGGAAATGGAGGCTCACAAGTATTTGTCCTTTATTTTGGTTCAGTGTAGATTTTGGTTTTATATTCCTGTTGCAACAGCTGTGACATGGTTTCTGTGGATTAGAAGTCTGAAGGAGCTGATGACTTTTCACGACACATGCACATAATAAACCTCTAAAAGGATATAAGGTACAAGGATAGTAAGTTCTGTTCCTACCTAACTTGAGGCCTTGACAAGATAGACACTTAGCTGACGTGCTTAAATAAGAAACAAGGTCACGTTAGGCTTCCTACATAGTTAATTCATGCTCCCTGAGGGAGATGCAGCCCACCTATGATATGAATCACCCACTGGAGGTGCCTAGCACTCTTCATTGACTGCAAAGAGACTCTACAGTGACCTTGATCTAAACATAGATTCTTTGGTTAGGTACTTGAAGTTAGTTTAAAGGAATCCATGACTCTCTAGGTAGTTAGGTAAGTTTATATTAGAAAGGGAAAAAGGCAAAATGGACGTGGAAGACACGCTGTGTTTAAAGAACCCTAGAGCATTTAGTATTTGAAGTTCTGATAAGAAGAAAAAAAGCAACACCTTACAGAAGAACTTCTGTTCGTTGTTCTTTATGTCCCACTTTGGCCTCCGACCTTCCATTCCAGAAAAGAACCCAAGCCAAAAATAAAGACCCCACCCTCCTGCCCTGGTTAAGATGGTTACTTGCTCAGGAACGTAAGACAACCTGTCCTGGATCAGACCAAGGGTCAATCTCTGCCAGTACCCAGTCTCCAACAACAGCCATGAACACCTGCCTATGGGGGAGCACAACTACTGCAGCAAACATGATGAGACATTTTTCTGCAATATTCCTCCAATTTCTAGCAGTTGGTGGCTCAGGGGCATCCTTTGTAGTTAACAACCTTCAATTGTATTTCTCATAGATTAACCTGTCAAATGTCCTCTTTAAGCTGTGTAAACTGTTGTCGCCCACAATTTCCTGGGGCAAGGAATTCCACCACTGAGCTGCACGTTGTTTTAAGACTTCCCTTTGTTTCTTCTTGGTTTTCTGTACCCATACCCTTTTGCACTCAGCAACGAGGAATCCTTGATGGTCCTTCCCCCCTTTGAAGCCTCTGAAGGGTGTGTAGGTAACTCTTTGGTGCAAGCTCACAAAAGACTGACTGACTGATTTGGGAACGCTGGCTCCTTTTTCTCTCACACAAGGCTCAAGAGGACACAACTGCCCAGCTAGAAGAAGCAGCTAAAACAGGAAAGGCCTCCAAAACACCGCTACTGTGGAAGAACGACATCAAAGGGAGAGGACTGAGGATGGATCACATGCAAGGGCTTCGTAGCTAGCTGAAGAGAAACACTCAGAGATATGTTAAATCCAACATATCTGAGAACTTCAAAAGAGGTCATTCTGCAACCGTAGGAGTTCTTGAGAGGACAGAGAGAAGCAGCCTCCAAAACTGTGCCCCTCCCCACTACCTGAAAGATTTTTACCCTGTGGGATAAAAATAAAATTAATTTTGATAGGTTACTGTGTCCTAAACCAACACTGAATGCTAAACCTCAGAAATTGATCAGAACTTTTTTCAAATCCCCCTTAAAAAAAAACAGAAAAAAGAATGCAATTAGCCTGTTATAAAAAAAGAAACTATGTTAGGGAACACTGTGTTTTAAGACAGTATTAAGACAATTATTTTTAAAGAATTAGGCAAAAGACCAGCAAGAAAAAAGAGATCAGACCTTTTAACGAAATATGCTAAGCAAGGGAGGCTATGTTTCTCCAAGAACTTTTCAGCCCAGCTTTAATTCAAAGTTGGTTACAAAGTGCATCCTTTGCAGAAACCAGAAAAAAAGTTCTAATATCTGTGCTATTTTTACTTTCCCCCCCCTAATTATTTCACACAAAGTTCCTTCTAGTTGTTACAGTCGTCTACCCTACTTACACATAAACACTTAACCAGTGGCTGTGACTAACACATCTAGCAACCATTCCCACTCCAACCACATGCTTTATTATCTCCTGGAATAGTCACAGCAAGTTTACTATGTGTATGAATGTGAAATGGTCCAGGAAGAGAGTAAAAGGAGCATTGATTTCCATTGGGTTCTTCGGGAAATGAAATATTGGTATGAAGGATACATTTACATTGTGTGATCAGTTACACAAGGCGTCTTTGGATCCTCCAGCTGCAGCAGGGAGTTAATGACATGTTGGCAGGCACACCTAACTGGACAAATCAATACAGATAATTTGTTTGCACACAGTACAATGTTATCTCAACACTGAAGTAGACCAGGGAGGTGGCTTCCCTGCAGGAAAGCACTGACTTTGCTTTTGAAAAGGAATGCCTGCAGAAACCCCCTCTGTGTCATCCTGCCTGGTTTCTGGGAGTCCACAGAGGCTTGTGACTCCAGGTGTTGGAAACAGGGAAGAAAGCTGCTCTTGCAAAAGGGCAACGTGTGATGTGTGAAAAACCCAAGTGATACGCTGATGGGGAGCACTGAAAGGGAACCAAGATAATACAGGTTGCTGAGCTATGCAGTACTGTGGGAGAGTTCTACCCTTTTAGAGCTCATATTTGTCTTTGTTTCATTCCCTTGGATTTTTTTTTAGCCTCAAATTTGCTCCCACCCACCCCCTCTCTTCCACCAGACCAATCCCCCTCTTTTTCCCCATACACCCTTACTCAGGATCTGACATTCCCTGTCCCTATTTTCTAGCCATAGCTCCTCAAAAATGATCAGACTTTGAGTATTACAACATGGCATATGAAATGAACTAACAGGAACCTTAATACAAAAGTTTATGATTTCTGGCAATAGGTTTATTTTTCTTCATTTATTTCTATCTGCCTTTTATGAGGGAAAGGAAATCTTCACATGTAAAGTCTCTTCATGAGGATATACGGCTCCCACAGTGTCAAATGTCTTAGTTCAAGCCCAAGTCTCTATTACAAGTACTTATGTGCTGTGGTTGGCAAACACATTAAGAGGAAGCAATAATAGGTGGGAGTGTTCTGTCATCAGTTAAAAACTGCTGAACTTTCTAAGTTTCCAGTTTCCATGTCCTTACAAAGTACTTCATATACTTCCATGAGAGCAATGCCAAATGATGGGAGGTGACAAGTGCTGGAAAAATTCCTGGCCAGGATGTCACCTCTTCTCATCACAAGCCATGCCTGCCTCCATCTCAAATACATGTTATTAGCTTGTTTGAGGTGTGAAGTGCTGATTTTTCTTTGCAATTTCATCTGTAGCAGATGAATGAAGATATATTCCCAAATGTCAAGGAGCAGCAAGGTCAGGCTGCAGGGTGCTAATGGCAACCACAAGACAGTGGGGCAGTGCCCTTACCAACAAGAGCTCAGAGCCATGGTACCAGTGCAAGGGGAGCTGAGAGGGTCTGCTGATGTTAAGTGGGGTCAGTCAAGGGTCCCACAATTTCTAGACATGTCCACAACAATGAGGCAGCTCTGTGGCACCAAGCCAGGCAGTCATGTCATGAAGACAAAGTCAAGCTCAGCAAGGTACATGGTCGGAGACAGCATTCCTGCAGTACAGCTCAAACAAGGACCAAGGTTGAGGCTTGAGCTAAATTTGTCTGCCACACTAGAGGGGGACGTACCACAGCAAGGCTTCTCACAGCTCTTTCTCCCAATCTAGCTGCTTTCCCAGCAGCCCGACCCTATGTCACATCAGCCAAAATCCTTCGGTGGGAGAAGAGGCTGCAGAGCTTGATGGTGCCCTCAGAACCCTGACATAGAATCATAGAATCATAGAATTGTAGGGGTTGGAAGGGACCTCAGGAGATCATCGGGTCCAACCCCCCTGCCAAAGCAGCTCCCTAGCTCATACTGCACAGACAGGCGTCCAGATGGGTCTTGAATCTCTCCAGAGAAGGAGACTCCACCACCCCCCTGGGCAGCCTGTCCCAGGGCTCTGTCACTCTCACTGGGAAAAAGTTTTTCCGCATGTTGGTGCGGAACTTCCTGTGCTCCAACTTGCAGCCATTGCCCCTTGTCCTATCCCCACAGACCACTGAAAAGGGGCTGGCTGATTCCCTCTGCATCCCCTGCTTCAGATAATTATAGACTTTAATTAGGTCACCCCTTAGTCTTCTCTTCTCAAGGCTGAAGAGTCCCAACTTACTCAGCCTATCCTCATAGGGGAGATGCGACAGGCCACTAATCATCTTCATAGCCCTAGCTACGATGTTGTAGCTAATCATCAAGCTTGATGCTAATCATCAAGGCATCAAGGTGAAAATGGATCTAATGGATCACTGATGATATATATGCATATTAGAATCATAGAACCATAGGATATCCTGAGTTGGGAAGACCCATAAGGATCATCGAGTCCAACTCCTGGCTCCACACAGGACCAGCCAAGTCAGAGCATGGGACTGAGTGCATCATCCTGACGCTTCTTGAACTCAGCCAAGCTCGGTGCTGTGACCACTTCCCTGGGGAGCTCATTCCAGTGCCCACCTGACCTCTCACTAAAGAACCTCTTCCTATAACCCAACCTAAGCCTTTCCAGCTTATATAATCTCTCTTAAATACTATATTCTTAAATATTTATTATATTCTTAAATATTATATTCTTAAACAATATATAATCTCTCTTAAATATATATATGGTTGTTGTGCTGCCATCCAGTGAGACCTGGACAGGCTGGAGAGCTGGGCAGGGAGAAACCAGATGAGATTCAACAAAAGCAAGTGTACAGTCTTGCACCTGGGGAGGAACAACCACATGTATCAGAACAGGCTGGGGGATGACCTGCTGGAGAAGAGCTCTGTGGAGAAGGACCTGGGGGTCCTGGTTGACGATAGGTTGGCTATGAGCCAGCAGTGTGCCCTGGTGGCCAAGAGAGCCAATGGGATCCTGGGGTGCATCAGGAGGAGTGTGGCCAGCTGGTCTAAGGAGGTGATCCTCACCCTCTACTATGCCCTGGTCAGGGCCCACCTAGAGTATTGTGTCCAGTTCTGGGCTCCCTGGTGTAAAAAGGACAGGGACCTCCTGGGGAGAGTCCAGAGAAGGGCTATGAAGATGATTAAGGAACTGGAACATCTATCCTATGAGGAAAGGCTGAGAGAGCTGGGGCTGTTCAGCCTGGAGAAAAGAAGACTGAGGGGGGGCCTAATCAATGTTTATAAATATCTTAAGTGTGGGGTGCAGGGGGAAATGGCCTGCCCCTTTTCTGTGGTCAGTGGGGACAGGACAAGGGGCAATGGCTGCAAGTTGGAGCACAGGAAGTTCCGCACCAACATGCGGAAAAACTTTTTCCCAGTGAGGGTGACAGAGCCCTGGGACAGGCTGCCCAGGGAGGTGGTGGAGTCTCCTTCTCTGGAGAGATTCAAGACCCATCTGGACGCCTATCTGTGCAGTATGAGCTGGGGAGCTGCTTTGGCAGGGGGGTTGGACCCGATGATCTCTCGAGGTCCCTTCCAACCCCTACAACTCTGTGACTCTGTAACTCTGTTTTTGCTTTGGTACTCTGTTTCCCTTTATGGGCACATCTGGCCCCAAACTTGTAAACCAGCCAAAACTACAATGGTACTGGAATTACATTTCAAAGATATACAGGTGAATAATACATGGAATATCCAATAGCTGGATATTATAAATACTTTTGCTATTATTTGGGTTCTGTACCTGTGCAGATTTCTTTCAGCTTTGAAAGGGCTTGTTAATTTTCTAGCTGCCTCTTGTATTGTTACAACTGTTTTCTCTGATCGAGCATCTGTAATGCTCTGGATGGAAACACATCCCAGGGATAGACACTCTGGAGATTATACACTTCTCATAGATACATATTTCAAAAAAATTTACAGAGGGAAATAAACTTGCTAGTAAAAACTACAGAAGCAACCCCCCTTCAACTGATAACACATAGACTACCAGATATGTCCTCCTGAAAAGCTAAATTAGCATTATAGAGAAATTTTAAGAGAACTTGAGGGAAAAGAAATAAAATTAATGTGTTCTATTGACATTTCAGGCTCTGTTTCCAGATACCTAGCAATCTTTGGCTAACAGCAATATGATTTCCAAAAAGCATATTCATGTCAGGCAGAATTCCTCCTTTATGGACAGGCATTATTTCTGGGAATTAGCTGAAAAAGCAGGCATTTCTCAGCTGATTAGGCTGAAAGGCCTGATTAAACAGCCCTTTTGGTCAGAACAACAGCCCTCTGTAATAAGTAATGGAAGACTATTAACATCATCTGATGAAATGAAAGAATCTTTTCAATTCTCAAAACACAAGGACCTCACTGGGCATGAGCACACCAGTGTGGTGGGGCTCATTCTTCAAAGATTGACAGCAGCTATGGTAGTGCATCACAGAGGCCTTCACCACTGTATGAGAGGGAAGAATGGGAATAAATGTAGGACATTGTCATGGGGATCCACGCACCATTCCGTCAACTTTTTTCTTAGGAGGAACTTGGGCAGTGTGACAGTTATTTTTGGAAGCTGACACTGAGGAAAGCCCTAATACTGTTCTCTGTGACAAAAGCAGGGATGCCATGCTTCGTTGTAACTTCAAACTGGTGCCTCTCTTCAACAGTGCTGGCAGATGGCTGGTTAGAAACTGATACAGAGAGGAGGAGTCCTAGCAGTCAGCCTGAAAATGCTTTTGGGCTGCATTTTGCATCCAAATCAAGTTGACTTTGACAATTAAACCTACCTTTGGCTGCCACTGACAACTTATTTGCACCATTGCACACAATCCAGTGATCAGAATGTGGTATTTTAGGCATACAAGGAGAAAAAAGTTTATCTTCCACCACCTACAAACTTTTGGGTTTCAGCCTGTGTTTAATACCAGCATTCACATCTCATATTCTCATCAGCTTCTCACATCATGACCTAAAGAATCTTTGACACTTTCATTATCTTCAGAGGCATTAAGCCATCATCACATTATTCCTTTCGATTTGTTTCTGAAGAAAAAATCCTTTGATAGTTGATAGAGGCAGCAGACATTTCATTCATACAATGGGCCCTAAATTAATTGTATATACTGAATAATATCCTGTGCTATATATATACAACTCTCAAAACCAGAAATTCGGTCTTATTATCACTTCTTTCCCAAAATGAGTCAATATTTGAGTCTGAAATTAATTGGGAAAAATGTGAATTGTTGGATATCTCCCAGCAGCCATGTAATGGAGAATCTCTCTCAAAGGAACCTCCACAGGGAAATGAAAGCAATTAAGGACCAAGGTAATAAACTGCCAAGAAATTTCAACTAGCTAGAGAAGCCTTATTTAAACCCTGAGTTCCCCCAGTGAGGTGAACCAGGAGTGTCATCTGTCCCTGAGCTGTTGCAGAAAGATGTTTTAAGTGCAAAAATGAACATTCTACATAAATATCTCTGTATTTTCTTTTGCCTCTCTGCATATACCCTCCTAACTTATTAGAAATAAATTAATAGCATTTGTAGAAGTCTCCTGTGTGAGTCTGGTTAGCACCCTGTCTATTGTTTGAAGAAAACCAAGTTATTACAGGCAAAGTGGCAAATGTGTTCTCCCTTCCCCAATGCTCAACAGTGCTCTGAATTGCTGCCTTTACTACTGTAGTGATAATTAAAATTAAGAAACTAGATCAGATACTCCTGGACTGTCGTGGGTCCCAGAATGCCTTACAACACTTTAGCTAATGAACAACTGCACTGGCCTGGAGTTCTTCAGGAAAGCAGGTCACCCCTTGGCAGGGTCCCAGTGGCAGAGCACATGTTGTAATAAGAGGTGGTTTAATGGCTTGCAGACAGCTTCATACAATAATATAAATATCAGCTTTATCAGGCACACTGCGCAGTCTGAGCTGGCAGAAGCTGGCCTCTTCCTCTGGTGCAGGAGAGTGCTGTGCCACAGCAAACAGGGCACAGCGCAGCGCTGCTGGGACTGTCCAGCAGCCAGGCAGCTGAAGGAGCAGAGAGACACCCAAGGATTAAAGCCACCTTCAGCAGAGAAACTTCTGCTGAAAACCCTCATTCGCTGCATTTATTTGGGGAAACTAGGCCGCGGCGACCTTGGGCTTTGACGGCTGCAGGGATCGTGCCTGCAACAAGTGTGTGAACTTTAGAGGAAACAGAGAAATAAACCTGAGCCCAGAATAGCAAAAAGGGTGTTTGGCTGATCTGAGGGAACAGTGTAGAGAGAGCAGCTTTCCACCCTGGAGACCAATGAGACAAATTCAAAACCACTTGGAGCACACAGCTAGATACAATTGTTTAAGAGCCACTGAGACTGCTGAAGGAATTTCAGCCCTCCCGTTCCCCCCCTTGCCCTCGATTTACTCCTTTCCCTATTATGCACATCTCCTCTGACTTTACAACTGTTAACACTCCCTCTAATGTGTCATGTCTATGCTGTATTGTCTGCGGCTCTGATGAGTTTTAAAATTACCTAATTGCATCGCTCTATCTGAGAGCCCAGGAAGCATGCAGCATTTGGGAACATTGGGGGGGGGGGGGGGGGGGGGAGGAGGGGGAAAACAAAACCAAAACGGTACTTTTCTTTTGGTTTTCTGATTTGGGAGAAAAAAAATCACTTACAAGGCTTCCCAAACAGAAGTCTGGAATACAAGTCCTCCAAATAGAATGCGATAGACCTGGTTGTCATTTTAAACAATTAGTGTGTGCTTTTACACTGCTGTCACCAGGAGACACTTTGCTTCTGCTGAACTTGATGGTGAACGGTGAGCAGAAGAACAAGCAGCATGGCAAAGGCTGGTGTGGGAACGGAGGAGCAAGCACGGCTCTGATTCATCAGGAGAACCTGTAGAAGAAGGGAGGTCTATTTGATGGTACCAAGAGAAAGAATACTTTAAAAAGCCAAAGAAAACGGCAAGGAGAAGATGTATGTGCCCTGAGGCAGTGGGCTAAGTGCTAGGTAGGGACTTCAGACAATAGTGCTGGAGTAAGGGAAGCTGTTAGCTTGCAAACAGGGTCACGGGAGACAGAAGGTTTTGGGAAGACAGTGCTCTGGAAACTGCGTGACTGAATGAAGGGAAGATTGAGAGTGCAATGGCCAGCACAGCACAGAATGTAACACAGAGTCCTCATGTAAAAATAGATGGGTTAGGGGAACAGAAATAGAATCAATAGTTTGGATGAAAGACGAAGTCAGGGCAAAGAGCACGGTTAAGGAATTCATAGAAGACTTTGCCAAGCCAACAGATTATAAATCTGAGGTTAAAAAAAATCTTTCTACACAGTTAAAAGTGGCATATGTGGCAAGAAAAAGTTTATTGTTAAATTAACCATGGAAATGTATTCTGGAGCAGGCGTTCCTAAGTCTTCTGCTCAGTAATGCCTCTTAACCACCTGAATTCCTTGTGGGTCAAAATCTGAATTGAAAACATACTTTGTCTGAAAATGAAAGTATTTCCTAGCCTACTTAGCTCTGTGTTGTGAACCAGTTTGAGAATTAAACCTTTTTTAGAGACTCTAGAGGGCATGAGACTGAAAGAAGAGGTGGCAGCAGGAGCTGGTCAGTAAATTTGGGACAAGGAGGGGCAAATGTATCCTGACAAGGGGAAATAATAAGATCTGGGACTAGACACATGGGGAAGAGGAGAAGAAGGTGGGATAGTGGGCTATTTTGATTTGAGAGACTGAAGTGGTAGGGCTAAAATGCATACAAGGGACATGGAAAAGGGGATGGGGAAAGTTGAGTCCAGATCAGAGGCAGGTAGGAATAGCTTGAAACAAGGTGGGTTTGTCTCTAGAGACTACAGTGGTCTGAATCTCAATATTGATGCCAACAAACAAGAATTCGGTTGAAAACTTCCATATTTGGTAATGAAATATGCTGAGTTGGTAACTCTGTATCTTTGATTATTCTCTTGGTCACATACCTTCAGTATTTTCATTTGGATATTTTACTGAAGTGAACTGTACCAAAGCAGGTTTTAAGAAAGTAGTTGTGGCAAATCCAAGACAGTTTTCCAATTTTTCCTCCTTAAAAAATCTCAAAGCATTTGGATGCTTGTGCTAGTGTTATACTGAGAATGGTATGTTCACACTATGCTGGGAATGACAGCCCTGAGAGGGCACTGGCTGGCAGACAGATTTGCACTTGCTATATCTCTACTGCGAGCTGAGGAGCCAGCTTGTGCTCTGCATCTGTTTGTGCTCCTCTCCAGATCTGTGTTTTTATTGAAGTTCCCTTCAGAGCGCTTACAGAAAAGAAAGCTACAAGTCAGGACAGCAGAGAAGAGACCACCTCAGACAAACAAAATATACTATAGAAAAGATTCATTAGGACCTGGCACTGTGCAATAAGAAACCTAGTATTGCCCTGCAGACCAGTTATGAAGTAATGAGTATGTACAAAATTAACTGCTATTAGATGTATAAATTGCTCTGGACCAAGTTGTTGGGGAAGACAGCAGGCCTGCTGGCGGCCTAGCTCTCTTCTCCCAAGACATAGGCCCTGACAATATTCTTCTGTTCCCATGAGACAGGAAAAGTTACTCACGCTGAGAGGATCCTAATAATCACATTCTCAAGACACAGTGGCCTTGCTGAGAAGGGGTACAGGCCACCCTAAACCAAGAAGCAGTTATGGGAAGGTATTTGGGAGTAACAGAACATGTTAGGAACCAACCAAAACAAGAGGGTCAAAACAGCAGGTGTGTGGATGCTTTTAGGTATTAAAGGTAAACTAAGGATGTTTAGCTCGTTATAATTACTAACCAATCAATATGGTGTGAACAGTGTGTGTAACCAATTAGCAGTTTTTTAGCTTGCCACGTTTTCAGATAGAAAGGTATAGAATCTGTGGGATTTCACCTAATAAATGGCTTCACCTACAATTCATATCGAATTGTGTGTTGCTCTCTGCCGGTCGCCACACCAAGTGGGTGTGAAAGGCTACACCCCTACTGATTTCTCCTTAGCTTAGCGTCCCCATGCTCCTACTAAATTTCTGGCTGGCGTGCAGGATGCGTGACAATGATGAGCACAACACTAGCAGCAGCGTTGCTGTAGCTGTAATTGTCTACAGCTACCAGCAAGGTAAGATCTGCAGGGAGCAGTAATAGCTTTTATTAGAATAACTGGCGTATTTGGGGGAAAAAAATAAGTCTAGACAAAATGACAGGCACCCATGAGGTTTTTTCATACATGTCTCTCATGGATGTAAATCTGTGATTTTCAGATAAGACAGTAGGATTTGGGGATACACAATCTGAACTTTGCCTTTCTTGCTGCAGCTTGAAGGTATTCACCAAAATGAATCACATATTTAACAAACACTTAGGAATTCTGGGTAGGAAAACAAAACTCACTTCACTAAAGGATAAACATATGCACAAGGATGAATTAATCTCTACACAAGTTCCAGAAGTACAAATGATTGTAGCTACAAGCTGAGAACTAATGTTGTTATTTAATCAGGACCAGTCTGAAGACTGCTGTCATCTGAAGCCATAAATTCACACAGGAAGCATCAATTTCCTAGGTATGATGGAAACCCCACCAGAAAATCCTGGCTTTTTGTTCTGATTGAATTTAGAATTTTCCCTGTTTATGTGTTCACAAATCAAACTGAAAAGCTAGACTATTTATGTTAAGAACATAACTGCTGATATGTGGAGCCTACGCTACTTCTGTCAGGACAAAAACATAGGGTGAAATCCTGTTTGGATTAAATGAATCAGATTATTCTAAGAAAAACACCCAAAAAAACCCTGCCCATTTGAGAAGACAAATGCATGGGTTAAATCTCACTGAAGGAGAAACATGGCTTCGTGCAAGAGAATTTATTAGCCAAATCTATAGCAAGCACAAGGATTCAGGTTGATGTTCAACAGTGCAGCTGCAGAGCTACGCTGGCTAATCAATATGTATGCCAGAAGAGTTCTAGTTCCAAATAAATCAACATAATATAGGTTTTGCAAAAGAAAGTGGCAGTGGTTTCACTAGGACTGTTCCTTTAAATCAATTTCACTAAACATGAAGCAAATCCACATGTGGACACAGTTAAATTGATTTACAACTGGCTTATGTTGATTTAGTTTAATTCAAAGGATGGAATTTTATATGGCAGCTATACATTGATTTAAGTGCATCTACACAAGACTGCAGTGGTTCAATTTCACTAGACTTAAATCAAGACTTCAGTTAAGCTGCTTTAGCAACACTTTAAATAGCAGGTTAGGTCTTACTAAGTAAACACACATAGAGGCAGATGACAGCCACTTTTCAAAGAACAGGAGATTCAAATCAATCTAAATTAAATTTTTATGGAACAGACCTGAGGTCATCTATTTGTGTAAAACTACCAAGGATTAACTGCAACGTTGACTGGAAAATCTTTTTCTGATCTGTGACCACTGTATTATAGAACTGACCCTACATTTAAAGAGATTTAATGTCTTCCATCAATCCTTTTTTTTGTCTTTATTTACTTATTTTATACATATCTACTCAACAGCCTCCCATTGCCACAATGACTTTTTTTTCATACTTAAGGAAAACATATTCAGTATTCCAAAAGCATTGATCATCAGCCTGTGAAGGACACTTAAAACCCACCAGTTCTGATCATCAGAAAGCTTTCCTACAGTGCACCGAAATAAAAGATGATAGAGTCTGATACACTACTGAATACCTTTTCTCATCAGTATGTTCAAGTCATGCTCCAGGGTCAATTTTTTTGTTGGATTCCCAGTAGAGGATCTAGGCCATGCAGCAGGGAACAGATTGCTGACTCTCATCTGCTTGTAATTCTGCAGTCAAGTTCTGAATCCTCATTTTATTTCGTACCTGAACATAAGGGGAAGAAAACAGAAGAAAGTGAGTTCTACAGTATCCTTTTTGGCTTTTGTTACTTTTTTTACTCAAAGGGTTTTTTTTTTTGTGATGTCTTTGACAGATGCAAAAAGAAAAAAAAGTTAACAATGCTTATCTGGGATAAATATTCACTGGTCTGTGTACGTTAGGGTGAGCCCCAGTGCCTGTTCATTGGGATCATCTCATCAGCACCAGCCAGGAAGTACTCAGTGCTTTTGAAAATTAGGCCATTTATTTCAGGGCCTAAACGGGCACTTGGGAACCCAGCTTCAAGCTGTGTTTCTCAGTGCCATGCCTGCTAGCCTCTAAAATGCATAATCCCAGTGCAGAGACCCAAACTAAATCCCAGTGTTTTAGCCTTCTGAAGTCAGTGGAAATTGTAACACTTCCAGTGGTTCCAGTGGGACCAGGATTTCACCCTGCATCTTCTCTTTGTTTAATGTAACATTCAGCAGTAGAAAGCAGTACAAATGGGAATAATTTATTTACTGAAAGCAGGACTGTGGTGATACAGATTACCCAGTTTGCTAGCTTTACAAATAGACAATTTTTGTCATCTCCTTACCACAACCAGTGGAGAAAACACCACTAATCTGCAATCATGTTATGGGTGAAAATATTCTTTGTTTTGATGGTGTTCTTCACAGACAGTTCTGTGACATCAAACATGTGGGACTTCACCTGGGGAAACAGGAATGTTAATGTTCTTAGGAAATACTCAGCTGGGTTCTTTTCACCTGGAACTTGTATGTGTCATACCACCTCCCTTTTCTTTTTTTCTTCTTTTTTTTTTTTAAATACAATATAATGTATGTCAGAAGGCAAAAGATTTTTATTAGCCTCGGAGATAAGTCATCTTTCATAGTCATGATTAAATGATACGTGGAAATGGATTGATCTCTGAGGCAAACAAATTTCCACTTATAAAAGTGGAATTTTAACAAGATGTTCTCATGAGCCCCTTCCAGCGTGATTCTGGAAAAGCCTCCTGATGTCATTACCAGTCCCCCAAGCTAACCATTTCTGCACTAAAGAGGCTGATGCAGAAGAAGTTTTAGCTGCCAGCCAAGGCTCACTGCTAGTGCTGCTCCTTCATGGATCAAATGACCCCAGGGCTACTCCAGACTCTACATCCTAACACAAAAAGAACAATATATTTACTGTCTGCTCAGAAGAAAACAAGTCTGTAATTACTATGTGAACAGTAACAGGATGCATGGAGTCTGCCTATAAAGATAAGAAATTAAATACAAGCTAGCTGAGAAGCCTTGCACTGAACTTTAAAAAACAAAGAATCAAAGAATTATAGAATATTTTGGTTGGAAAAGACTTTTAAGATCAAGTTCAACTGTTAACCTAACACTGCCAAGTCCACCACCAAACCTTGTCCCCAAGCACCCCATCTACATTTCCTTGAAGTATCTCCAGGGATGGTGACTCATCCACTTCCCTGGGCAGCCTGTTCCAGTGCTTGAAAACCCTTTCAGTGAAGAAATTTTTCATAATATCCAATCTAAACCTCCTCTGGTGCAGCTTGAGGTCCATTTCCTCTTGTTTCTTGGGAAAGAGACCAACACCAACCTGGTTATAACCTCCTTTCAGGTAGCTGTAGAGAGCAGTAAGGTTTCCCCTCAGCCTCCTTTTCTCCAGGTTAAATAACCCCAGTTCCTTCAGCCACTCCTCAAAATTCTTGTGCTCTAGACCCTTCAGCAGATTTGTTGCTCTTCTTTGGACTCACTACAGCCACCTCAGTGTCCTTCTTGTAGTGAGGGGCCCAAAACTGAATGCAATACCCAAGGTGCAGCCTCACCAGTGCCAAGTACTGGAGGACAATTGCTTCCCTAGTCCTGCTGGTCACAGCATTTCTGACACAAGCCAGGATGCTGTAAGCCACCATGGCCACCTGGGCACACTGCTGGGTTGTATTCAGCCAGCTGTTGACCAATGCCCCCAGGTCCTTTTCCACCAAGAACCTTTCCAGCCACTCTTCCCAGAGCCTGTAGCACCACTTGGGGTTGTTGTGACCCAAATGCAGGATGCAGCACTGAGCCTTGTTGACCCTCATACAATTGGCCTTGGCCCATCAACGCAGCCTGCCCAAATCCCTTTGTAAAGCTTTCCTACCCTCCAGCAGGTCAACACTTCTGCCTGACTTGGTGTCATCTGCAAACCGACTGAGGATGCCCTCCATCCTCTTGTCCAGATCATTGGTAAGGATATTATAGAGCACTAGCCCTAGTAATGAGCCCTGGGGAACATCACTTGTGACCTCCGTTCACCACAACTCTTTGGGCCCATCCAGCCAGGTAGGTTTTTACCCATTGAAGCATACACCCATCAAAGCCATGAGCAGCCAGTTTCTCCAGGAGAATGCTGTGGGAAATTGTGTCAAAGGCTTTACTACAGTCCAGGTACACATCCACAGCCTTTCTGTCATCCACTTAAGTGGGTCACCTTGTCATAGAAGATCAGGTTAGTCAAGCAGGACCTGCCTTTCCTAAACCCACGCTGACTGGGCATGATCGCCTGGTTGCCTTGTATGTGCCATGTGATGGCAGTCAAGATGACCTGCTCCCTAGCCTTCCCCTGTACTGAGGTCAGACTGACAGGTCTGTGGTTCCCCCCAGATCCTCCTTCCAGCCCTTCCCATAGATGGGTGTCACATTTGCTAACCTCCAATCGACTCGGACCTCCCTGGTCAGCCAGGACAGAAAGTGTCTTGGTGAGGACTTCTGCCAGCTCCCTCCATTCCCTGAGGTAGATCCCATCCCACCCATGGACTTGTGTGTATCTAAGTGGTGTAGCAGGTCGCTGACCATTTCCCCTTGGATTATGGGGACTTCATTCTGCTCCGTGTTCCTGTCAAAAAGAGAGGTAGAACAGCAGTGCTAACAAGAGTAGGGTATATTGGATTTCTGTCAATCTTTTATGCTGTCTAGTGGTGTAAATATATATAAAAAAATATATAATCAAACACAAATCCTGACTCCACTGGAGTCAATGGTAAAAATCCCATTGAACTGAACAAGACCAGAATTACTTTCACAGCAGTCTTGTGTACTTGTGACTTGTCAAGATGTTAGTATTATACTCTGTTATAATCATCATTAAAATGAGACTGATCCTGGAAACATTTTGCTGTTGCCCTTCTTTTACTCTGGTTCCACTTCCCACAGAAGCTCACATGCTTAACCTGAATCAGAAGGGAGTACAGTTTTGTTTGAAAACTAAAAATGCCAAAAAAAAAAATCTATATTATAGAATGTTTTTCAAACTTTAGCTGAGAATAGCTTCAAGATGTGGCTGGATATAAACACAATATAATCAAATAAAAAAAAATAGGGTGAGTTTAGAGTAGCCACTTCTACCAGTGCTCTGCATGCTGCTATAGCACCATAAATTATTCCTAAAAACTCGGAAAAGTCAGTGAGGAAAAGCATTTATATTGCCAGCAAACATAAATTCACTCTGCAGATGCCTGCACCACCCATGGAAGTTTCTAAGAATCCAAAAATTCAAAGAAATGGAAAAATCAACTCTGTTAAAATAGTGATATTGCTAAACCTGTTAACAAGGCATCATAAGTGGACTTAGAAAACGAGGATTATCAATATTTGTGTAAAATGCTTATCAAAAAAATAAGTTGCAAACCACTTTAACAAGGGGTTAGAATTTGGATGTAAAACTGTTTGTTCCAGGTACCTTCCTCAGGCTGAAATCCATGTACATTTGATAGACAGGGAATCTACATGAGAATGGGTTCTTTGTGACTGCCAAGATTTTAAGCTAGTTCCCTAAGGAAAAGAAACTTCTTTACTCACAGTTTTTGTGTGCTTGTTTATCTTACCTTTTTATCAGTAGTTTCTAAGCACTCCAAGTTCAGCCAAACTCGACCAATAATTAAGTTAATAAGAATTTTTGTAAGCACAGTCAGGTAAAAAGAGCAAGACAGTATGAGCACCTTGGCAAGAGGGAGAAGCTGCAGTTTTATTTCACTTGACACCAAAGGATCCACACAGAAAGCAAACCTGCTAAGTGTCACTGTCTTTGGTCAGGCCTCAAAATCACTGCAGGACACTAACCCACAAAAATGCAGTTTTTATAACCTCTGGCAGTCCTAGAATGGTTCTGAGGGTGGATATAACAATAGATGTATTACTGATTAGGAGTTTGCTGCTGTCTCAAGGGTATTCAGGACTTTAACCTTCCATACAGAGGGCAAAATTCACAGTGCACATGTGTCGGGGAAGACAGCAGGCCTGCTGGCGGCCTAGCTCTCTTCACCCAAGACATAGGCCTTGACAATATTCTTCTGTTCCCATGAGAAAGGAAAAGTTCCTCATGCTGAGAGGATCCTAATAATCACATTCTCAAGACACAGCGGCCTTGCTGATAGGGGTACAGGCTGCCCTAAACCAAGAAGCAGTTATGGGAAGGTATTTGGGAGTAACAGTACATGTTAGGAACCATCCATAACAAGAGGGTCAAAACAGCAGGTGTGCGGATGCTTTTAGGTATTAAAGGTAAACTAAGGATGTTTAGCTATAAGATAGGTTTATCAGAACTCATTATAGTTACTAACCAATCAATATGGTGTGAACAGTGTGTGTAACCAATTAGCAGTTTTTTAGCTTGCCACGTTGGTAGTGAAAAAGGTATATAATAAATGGCTTCACCTACAATTCATATCGAATTGCATGTTGCTCTCTGCTGATCGCCACACACACGGACTACTGGTATGCCTCCATTAAGAGCAGATGATGTAGCCTGGAATTCTTGATGTGTAATTAGGCTGGGGTGGAGTACCCAGTCCTGCATTTGTAATGATTTCAGTACTCGTCAATTTACCAAAGGTGGCAAGTTCCTCGATAGCCATGGGTTTGATTAGGATGCCACGCTGAAAAAATATGTGCTAATTTATTGGGAAAATCTCAGGCTCAGTTCTGTAAAGCTTACTGCAGTGATCGGAGAAATGTTTATCCTGTTGCAGACTTAAGGGATGTCAATACTTACGTTTACTTATTATAGTAATACTTTAAAATCATAAAATCAAATCAGCTGATCTCTGGTAGGAATAAGAGATTTCAAGATCTAAAATGAATGGATATTAACTTAACTGGTTATAGTGTACAGACAAATATACACTCGGTGTAATTTTTAAGCAACCGGAGCTAAACTACGTAATAGTTATTTTCATTAGGTGAGCTTAATTAGACTACAAGCTCTGAGGAAGTGAGTGAAGTTTTCAGAGCCCTACCCTGCAGCAGGGCGCGGGGAGGGTGCTGGACCACAGGCATCATTGTGGGAGCAGAAGTGGCTGGTGCCTGGGGGGATGCCAGGGTCTGGCAATGTTGCTTAGCAACTTCCCAGAGCTGATTCTGCCAACAACCTCTTCTGTGTGTTGGGTGCACACCACCACTTCGTTCATAACAGGGAAAGACAGAGCAAATAGCCCTTCAGAAGAGGAGACCAGTAAAGCTGTATGTGCCCACCTGCTGGGAGGCTTCAGCCAAAAAGCCGCTGTGAAAGAAGCCCCTGTGTGGTAGCTGTTTCTTAACTGGCTCCTTTTCTGGGTGCCCTTGTTCTTTCCATGTGTATATAATGCACTCCAGAAAAGAATAAATCAATATCCAAAAGTACACAGTTGTTACAGGACAAGAGCATCTGCATGGGCCATTGCTTCAAAAATGGCCTTTTCATTTTCCATTCACATTGAACCTGAAATGACTTTCAAGCCCAAAAAGCCCTCATTTAACCTGAACTATAGGCCCATCCACAAAACCATTTTGTTTTGCAGACTGCACACTATGTTTGCTCTTTGTTTGAAAGCACATGTACATCATGCCTTAGTCTGAGCCAAGGTGTCACAAGACATGGAGAATGAATGAAGAAAATGATTAGTCAGCCTTCTCATCTTCAAGATGGTAGTGGGTTGTTCCAGAGCTGGGCTGTAATTGCAATCCTCTCTCTGGCCCCTCCTCTCAGGCAAAACTACCCATGCCCCAACCTGTGCCCAGCTTACTCTTTATGGTCTCCTCAGCACTTGGGGAGCTCAGGCCCTGCTCTTCTGTGAATGGGAAGGCAGCTGTCCCCCAGAGATGGAATAAAGTGGTGCCGAAAGGCTGGCCACAGGCCAGCCCTGCTGTGGAAACGTGGAACGGCGACACTCCACATCTGGCAGTCAACACATCTGCACCGTTCTTACCAAGCACACACGGCCCTTGGCCCATAACATGTCTTTTGCCCTGGAACATGGAGGTAAAAGCAATGCTGGGAGCGTTTGGGTACAGCTGATTCTTTTCTCTAATGCTTTCATGTAAACACACAGAGGCGAATTACTTAGCAAAATGACTTGTAAAAAAGGGCCCCAAAGAGTGGCAGATCTTCTATAAGGAAGAAAATAGCATTTCCTGTGCACTTGCAACATAGTTCCTTAAGAATGCCAAAAGCCAAAATTTTAGATGATACTGCAGTGAAAGAAAACTTGGCAGTAAATTTACATTTTTTTGCAGTTTAAAAAAAAGTCTCCAAAGGACTGCTTTTCTTCCTTCAGTAATTAAGAGAAGCTACAGTTCTCTCTCAATCAGAATGCAATGGTTTTAATATACTTTACATATGAACTGTGGAAAGAATTTGATAATACACCTCAAAAAGCCAAACAGCTTGTTTTCTACTGGTCAAAAATAGCTACAATCTTTTCTGCAATTCAAAATTCAATCATTTAAAACATCACAGAGTTCTTGTCTTCAGACTTTCCAATCAGCTCCAGCAACACAAGCAATGTCTTATTACTGCAACTGCTACTTCTGCCTATTGAGTCAAGTAGTTCAAAAAATGATTTCATGGTGGAAATACTGCCCTAATGACAATGAAGATAATTTGGACAATTATTTCATTGCATGAAGGATTTTACATAATTTACATTAAATGATTTTTAACATGCCAGTGATTTATGATCTACCAACCAAAGAAAATATCCAGCAAATGAAAATGCCCTATGAAGAACCCTCTTACTTAGCATGTTTACACTTAATCAGTGGTTGAGTATGCAGAACCACAGCCCTTCTCACACGCTAAGCCCACGTATGTCAACCATCAGTCAAAGGTAACACTACAGACATGCCATTTACATGCCAGCTCTCTGGGGGTGAGATGGCTCTCAGTCTACCACTACTGCACTCCAACAGCAGCATGCAACGTTACCTGACAGTTCAGAGCATGGACCCTACACTTTAAACCAACCAGGGGACCAGAAGTCCTTTTACTTTGGGGTTTGGCAAGTACAGCAGCACCACTGCTATCCTGATCATCATGAATATGAATAGGCAGACTGAGAGGAGAAAATTTACAGCCCTAAACTACAGTTGATCTGATTGTTAAACACCAGGAAAAAGCACTGTGAGAAGCTGAGAGAGCTGAGGTATAAGCTGGAAACACCCTGCCTGGAGCTTACCATTTCCAGTACCAGGATGAGAAGATCCCCACAGCCTTCACTTCCTTCCTTAAGTACTTTTTATTTGCTTGGTAAACATCTTTGGTTTTCTTTCCACCAATTTTGACAGTGAGTTTTTGTCATCTATGAGAAATAAATTGACCAAAATGTTGTAATCTCTCTTGTGGAAGTCTCAGCTACTGAGGAAGAGTGAGCGGTACGGTGGAGTGACAGGATTCTGGTCCCTCTGCAGATGCACTCCTAATATTCACTTTTGGTTTCCAGGCAGTGGCATCAAAGACAGAAAGTCCCATAAGCTTTGGGCTGCAGATATTTGGCATGAGCTATGTTGAACAAAATTGATTCTGAAGTTAGTTTTTCAGCTTTTATTAATGTTCTTGTTTTCTAAAATATTAATTCAAACATGAAAACCTATGTCATTGCCACATATCCATCTTCCCACCCACACACTGTCTATCTTGGTATTATGTTATCTGTCTGAAAAATGAGTTAGTTCCCAGGATGAATAAAGTTCATAAAAGTTTCAGCAAAATTGGGCTGAATTTTATGAGCATGAAGCCACATTACAGTTTATGAAAGAGATCAGGGTAAGCTCCCTGGAATTGCATGGTTTAATTGGAAATCACAAAAATTTTGTAGGTTCAGTTGTGTCTCACTTTGAATTTATGAATTGTATTAATTTCTAAGTTAAATCTAGGGTGGGTACTTGCCTGAATTTGGTAGGAGAGCAATGTATCCATGAACTGCTTCTCAGTCCCTCATAGCCCAATGAACACCGCTCCACACTTGAGATCCAAGCCCATTTACAAGTAACAGAGAACATAGTATTAGCAACCATTGTAGATGTCAACAATCTTGTCCCATTTACAGAAAACATCTAGTAGCAAGGAATCTGCTGTCTTCCATCCCTCAACACACAGGGAATATCCAGGGAGCAAGAAGCCAGTCAGCCTCACCTCAATCCCTGGGAAGGCGATGGAGAAAATCCTCCTGAAAGTCATTTCAAGACAAGGACAGGGCAGGAAGATTGTTAGAAGCAGTCAGCATAGGTTTCTAAAGAGGAATCAAGAGACAATGGGCATAAATTGAAACAGAAAAAATCCTGTTTAAACCTAAAAAAAAGATTTTATACTGTACAGGATGATTAAGCACTACCACAGGTTTCCCAGAAGGCTGTAGAGTCTCCATCCTTGGAGGTATAAAAACCCAACAGGACAGTCCCAAGAAACCTGCCTTAGCTGTCCCTACTTGAGCAGGGTGCTATAAGGTGGTTTGGTTTGGGATCAAATGACTGAAGCCCATTGCTGCCCTCACTGAGCTAGACTAGATGTGACTTCAACACATTTGTCACAAAAGCAGTCAACTGCAGGACATCAACACTGACTACCTCTTTCTTTAAAGGAAAGGTCAGTGCTTGGTGAGAAGCGACTTTTCTTGAAGCATTTTTGGAGGAGGAGAAGATGCATTCCTGTTGCTGAGTTTACCTCCAGGTAACTGACTGGTAGGTGGAACATGGCACCCATTTGTATGTCAGCACCTATAGCGTTAGAAGGGTGCCACAGCAGTGAACTGCACATTGTACAGCTTTTTATTGCAACACAGCTGGCAGTCTCAGACTGTTGATTTCAATAAAATGACTCCAAACATCTTCACCTCTGCTAATCAGATTAGGAGGCGTGTAATTAAGTATGAGCTCTTACAAAGACAGAAGACTGAAGACCCCTTCTCAAGATTGATAGGACAGGGAGCTGGAAAACTTTTTTCAAATGTATTTGGTGGAAGGGAGTAAAAGAATGAGGTTGAGGGATTGTGCAGTGTCACATGGAATTATATGAAAGACACTCAGGCACATGCTGAGAGGCTGAGGGAGCTGGGCTTGTTCAGCCTGGAGAAGAGAAGGCTGCGGGGGGACCTCATTGCAGCCTGCCAGTACCTGAAGGGACCATACAAACAGGAGGGGAATCAACTTTTTAAAAGGGCAGATAATGGCAGGACAAGGGGGAATGGATTAAAGCTAAAGGAGGGAAGGTTTAGATTAGATATTAGGGGGAAGTTTTTTACAGAAAGAATGGTGAGGTGCTGGAACAGGCTGCCCAGAGAAGTAGTGGATGCCCCGTCCCTGGAGGTGTTCAAGGCCAGGTTGGATGGGGCCCTGGGCAACCTTGTGTAGATCCAGGCCTGAGGTTGGTGGCCCTGCCTGTGGCAGGGGGGTTGGAACTCTGTGATCCCTGGGGTCACCTCCAACCCATGCCATTCTATGATTCTATGATTCTATTAAAAACAAAGCAAGCATCATGCTAAGGGAAATAGCAAACTCTTTTTCTAGGCCTCCCAAATAGAAAAAAAAACAACCCTCAGGACTGTATTTAGGATGCATGTTAATTACTTACTCCCCCAGCAAATTATGCCCTTTGGGTGAGAACAGCAGCATATTGGCAAGATAAGGAAAAGCTCATACTGTCTGTATCAGTGTATGATGTTACTCTCCGATGAATGAGAAGGTTTGGACTGCGCAGCTAGCAATCTGGCAGACTCCTCATACAGCCAGCCCTGCTGCACTGTCTGCAGAGAGGAGCTTTTCTAGTGCTTTCAACAGCTGCCAGGCCCAATTCTTGCAAAATAATCCCAGGAATCAATGCAGCTCCTGAAGTAGCTTTCACCTTTGACTGCATCCTGCCCTGTGTCAGGGGCTCTCAGACGATGGCACACAAACCATTGCACAGTGCGGTGCTGGCCCTGCGCTGCAGCTGTGGCAGCTGGAATTGAATCCCCACTCGTTTAACAGCACAAAGTGAAAAGTGTGAAGTGCTCAGGCAGCTTGGTGAGGCCGAGCATCCTTGAGAGAGATGTCCTAGAAAGAGCAACATGTACCACAACACAGAGCTAGGGTAGGTCCCAGCCCTACGCTGTGCCCAAGCACAGGGCTTAGGATGAAGAAGTGCAGAGCTTCCATTTCCTCTGCGCATCTGTACAGCTGCTGCCATGGCTGACAGTGCTACCTGGAGCTGGTGGGAATCACAAAATCTGGTCCAAGAAAGTTTGGTCAGGATTACTTATGAATGTACAAAATGGAGGCAGCAGGGAAAAGAAGACAATGAATGGCAAGTCTTAATGAATTTCCTCTGAGCAGCTTTCATCTCATACATCACACATTAATGCAGCGTTTAAAATTTTATTTCTTTAAGTCATTAATAGAAAAATTAAATTATGCATTATTAATAAAGTAACTCACAGAGACATGAAAGCTTTTCAAGGTGAGGAGAGTTTTCAGAGGCTCTGTTGAGGAAGTTGAAGATGTGGGGGGGAAATATTTGGAACCCTTTCTAAAAACCTCTCAAAAGTGTTTCTGGACACCCTCACCTGCAAAGGATTTACTACTGGGATGACAATTGTCAAAGCTGGTGTGATAACAGAACTAAGGGTAAAGCTGGCTTTGTTGTTCAGGACTGGTTAGTGGTCACTCCTCAGTTGCAGCGCGTGTCACGCAGAGATGTGGCTCATATGGTACCGCGTAGGCGAGAGGGAGTTCTCTGGGATTCATCAGTCTACAGACAATTAGACCTCATAAAAGCTAATGCCCTGCTTTGTTCCACAGTAAAGACCTAGGAAACAGAAATCCAAGCCTCAGCTGTCAGAAAGACTCTCTGTAGATAGAAAAAGCTCCACAAGTTGCTACGTCAGTGTTACAGACCGGCAGGATCTTCTCTCTCTCCCAGAGCTGCTCTAACAGTCAAGCTCCTGCTTTAAAAAGCATTTTACTTCTGCTCCCACTTAAAAAGGGCCTGTTCATGTGTCCACACACACTGCACCCACTTTCCTTACAAAGGAGTACCTGAAACAGAATCCTTCTCATAGCACAGCCACCTGGACATGTAGACAGACTATTTTTTTTTAATTATTGCTATTACCTACAGGGTAAAGGAAGAAGTACTGACACATACTGAAAGGATCAGTACCAAGGCTTGGATCAGTATAACCAAGCACCCATAAAAAGTTGTAATGGTTACACCAGCACAAAAAAATGCATTCAGACAAGTGTGAGCCTGTGGTCTAAAGCAAATGAAGTATTGGAATTTATGCTACTGCAAATCAGCTGCGTACTGTGATAATTCAGAGCCTTTTACATATGCTGAGTGCTTAGTTTCTTTAAGCTAATTTTGCTTCTCGGTTCAGCTGGATTAAAATGATCAGGAACACAGTTGCAAGCAGAAATTTGCAAAAACGCTGTGGTAATTTCCTAATTGCCAGTCATAAAGCAATATCCCACTTTTCTTATCCTGTCAGAGCCAGGGTGAGGTGACATAAGTGCAAAAGAAAGAAGAAGAAGATGGTTTTTGCAGACTTCCCAGGGTAGGGGCAGGGCCTATCAGCGGAGTATACCAAGTCGAACAAAGTCAAGTCTCCTCCCTTACTGCAGTAATAAATAATTACTGAACCAAAACAGATAAGGGCAATTACCAATGATCTTGAGAAAGATTATTTTAATATGGAACAGAGCACTGTTAAAGCAATTAAATTGCTTGTAACACCCTCCGCCCCCCCATCCCCAACTCAGCAGGATTATTACATCTGCAGGTAGGCAAATCTATCAACTCTACTGCCGTGTTATCAGTCAGGCACAGCTTATGTTGTGGTGCTCATCTGCTCCACGTTGTTGCTTTTTCTTTGCTACTCCTTCTTCCCATTGGCACTATATGTGCTTTAAGCAGTTGGAGGAAGCAATCCCTGCCTACCATAGTGATAGTTTATGCACCTCTTTTGTTTGCTGTTACAGAAGTCCCTTCACACCCTGACACACGCATACGTGGGGGAAGTCTGCCTCAAATTCTGGAATGTTTCCTTTCAGACAGGAATGGAGGTGAAGAATGGAAGTGTGTGACACAGGTCTGGGAGGGAGGGAGGGAGGGAGGGAGGGAGGGAGGGAGGGAGGGAGGGAGGGAGGGAGGGAGGGAGGAAAGCTTCTCTGCAAATCACGACATGAGAAATACAAAAATAATTTTGAAGTGGCAAAGCCAGAATCCAATTCACAACACTAACCCTGGTATCAACATTCTAAAAAAAGGCATTACACAATCTGAATGCAAATCAATAAAAATACGGCTTGCTTTTGTGCTAGCAAGGTCTTAACTCGCTCACTGGGATGAGAAGCATCTGGTATTGAACTGAATTTTCTTTACTGTGTGAGATACATTTCATCACGTATGAGCTACATCATGGCAAACATTTGTGAACATTTTCCAGTATATACCATGTGAAGCTTCTATTCTTTTTCTTTCAAAATATTGCATATTTGGGTGGGATAGCAACAGAACTACATGTAAAATCTCAATTCTGACCTGCATGTAAAATATTAATTCTAGTTTAGTCTTTACAACATTTGGGGTTTCCTGAACAAAAGGGACAAGCAAGGATGCTCTGTTTCTTCTTTTCTCTTTGCACCTATTTCTGGAATAGGGATCACACTGAGGGTTTATTAATGCTCAGACATGGGTAAATTGGTATGCAAAGGAGCATCTGAAGTGTCCAGCCACTTCCAAAGAGGTGGCAACAGAAGTGATTTCCTCTCAGGTGAATTTGCTAGCCATGCTCAGCTTATACAGAGAGACATAGGTCCTATAGGTGGTTTTACATTATCAGCATGTTTCTAATTAAATTTTAATAGCTTTAAAAGGCTATTAGTCCTCATAAGAGTCACTTCCAAGCTCTGGATCTTTGCTCTTCTTAACTGTCTTCTCTCATACTTCTTTAGAGAATTACATTACTAATGATCTGATTAATATTAAGCCATTTCATTGTAAATGGGTTAGATGTACTGTTAATATCTTGAATTCATCTACATTTGGCAAGCACATCTCCGACCTTGTCCTTCTTTCTAAAATTTAGAGTGACGAATTCGTTAGATGTCATAAATAAAATGTCTGTAAGGTTAACCTGTGAGATGGGACTGGATACATTTTATGGAGAGAAACTAGGTACACCTTTCTAACAAGCACATGAACTAGACAAAGTTACTGGGGCTTTTTTCTTGGTTTTTTCCCCACTTTCTAGTAGCTGTAACAGTTGTTTAATCCCAAGGGCTCGGCTCTTATTTTTGTCAGGTGCTGCACAGCCAGCGAAAGTGCAAATGCTCACACACCTCCCTTCCAGCTTGTGAAAAGCCCTTAGACCCCTGGCTCATCTGATCTTGGCCACTGCTCAGGCTGGGGCTCCGCTGAGCGGGGCCACGCCGCTGAGCATGACAGCAGTCAGTCACCCCTGTCCCCCAGAGAGCCAGCCACCTCCCAGGCCCCTGCCTGCACACGCAGCAGCGCCCACCCCGAAGCAAAGAACATTTTGCTTTCTGTAAAGGGGTTAGGGAATTGGGCAGCACTAAAAGGAGGGGAAAAAAATAGAAAGCAAGAAAGAAAAAGACTTCCTGAATCATCTTCCCCCTTGCAAGCCAGCCGGATAAATGCAGGCTCCAGCCTTCCGCTTGGCATGGAGGCATCGGCAGTTGGATCCCGCTTTGCGCGAGAGAGCAGATGGAGACGTCTGAAGGGATAAGAAGTGCTCCTTCCAAGGAAGAAACTCACCCTCCGAGGGGAGGTCAGGGACAGGATGATTTCCATGACTCACCTTTTGATAATGGTACAAAAGTGGTGTTTGGGGAGTCATTATTATCGACCATGTTATTGGCCACATTAATCAACAAGACTTCCTAGAGCAGTTAAGGGCCAGACATATTGCAGCTGGTATTGCACTGGCTGAACAGGGGCACAGGAAATAAGGGGCATTACTTCAGGCTTCTGCTTAGCTTTGAACTGAACTACTGCAGACAAGGGGGAAAAAAAAAAGAGAAGACAAGGGAAAAAAAAAAGAAAAGATTGATTTTCCTTTTGGCAAATATTTGGCTACAAGGATCTGCTCATCTGTCATTTGTCTTGCCTTGAGTATTGGCCTTTGCAGAACGAAACAAACAAACACTGCTACACTGTATGGCATTTTGTATTGACTTAAAAGCCTCGCTGAGGATAACAGACATTTATAGAGCAATTCATATGACTTTAAAATTATCCACCTTCGCCTTTGCTTAGCATCGTTTAATCTAATAGTTTGCCTTTGTTATTTGAAATGGGTGTGGAGTAGATTGTGTTGCTGATGGCCACGTGAAAAGCCTCCTGTCTGTTAAGAAGACTTAGCATTTGTGTGTGTACTGACGCCCTCTCCTGAGGATGGGATTTCAGCTGGACTATTACAGGCAGACTGTGCTCCCCACCTGTTCCTTGGAGGGGGCAGAGAATGGCTGTGCCAGCAATGGATTCCCCAGAAGACCCATGTAGGTCCTCAGAAGGCCGATATACACGATAGTATAATCTCTCACTGTATGGGGTGGGTTGGAAATAGAAAATACAAACCACTAAACTTGCTCTTATTATTCTCAGCTTGCCTCTTTTCCCTTGAGGGTCACTGCCAGCTGCCCAAGCTGTGGCTTCTGTAAAGCTTCCGTGTGGACAGGCACGGTTCAGGGACACGAAGGCAGCTCACCCATACCGAACGCCCTGACAGCTCATCCTTCACATTTCCTACCACCCACTCACACACAACTCTCCCTGCTTTGTGAGCACAGGCATGGTGAAATAGGGAATTGGGTTTAAGTGCCAGTAGTCTTAGCCTGTGGGTGCTTTCTGGGAGATAGCAACTTCACAGGCAACTCCTGTGATGTACAGCTGGGACTTGGTCACCACAAAGACAGAAATAATTTCCTGTATCCATTGGATTTTTGGTGCATCTTCAGCTAAGACCATTATCCTTCAGGAAAAGTGAATTTGGACCATAAATGTCCACGTTCTGATACATGAGTAATACATAGTTTGTCTAGCTGACAACGCACAGAAGAAAACCCCAGGGACAGACAGTTATTTACACCTGAATGTAGGGCTTTCAGTCACATTTACATAATCTGATACTCATTCCAAATATCAGGGTTATTATCACACCCAGATTTTTTAAAGGCAACTGATCCAAATACCTTCTACAGAGCTACCACTCAACCCCAGCTCTTTTCTCCTCTGCTGGGCTCCAAGAAACCTTACTGCTTTCTACAACTACCTGAAAGGAAGTTGGTGGGTATTGGTTTCTAGGCAAGTTTTTGAGCACAAAAGATCTTCTTAAATTCAGAGGTGGAAGTAATGGCCTTTATAGCTAAATGCAGCTGAGTACAAAGGCAAGTTAGCAGACTTCTGTGTGCTAGGCTGGGTACGTTAATTGTTTGGAAAATCTGAAAGAAAAGGTAGTTGGTACCTGTGAAATGACATTAAGGACTGAAGTGTTCAGCTGGGTAAGGCTGCCAGGACAGGGAAGCACCGCAGCTCCAGCAGCACTGAGGCTGTGATGGTAATTCATCGCTCACCTGAGCCAGGCTTCAAGCAGCGGTGCTTCCTTTTCTGTGTTGTGATGCTGTGGATGCCAGAGATTCAAGGATTAGGATATGTGACATTTTCACAGCATGAGCCTCAAGCCAGCAGGCTCTTAAATCACCAAGTGTCCAAACAGTTTTCACTGTGCTTTCATCCATTCCCTGCTAAGTAAGATCAGCAGGGGAAAAAGCTGCCTCCATATATGAAACGAGAATAGCACAGCACCTGCTGGGTCGGAAACTGTATTCATGAGGCACGTAAATGAGTTGACAACAGGAGGACGTTGTAACTGGTCCTGCAGCACAAACTCTTGCTGCAGCTAACGCAGCTTTCCTAAGATATATAGGGTTCATGAACTAAAACCTGGCTATTACAGAAGCAAGCAGTGCCTGATGCTCAGGAAGCCTACAAGATGCAGGAAGATTAGCCTTATCTCAGGGGCAACAAATAAAAAAAGATGAAAGCAACAACTCCAGAGTACCAAGAAGGCCAAGGATGCCTGTAGATGTCCATCTACAGAAGCTATAAAAAGCATCCAAACCTAGGAAGATGAGACAGTACCAGCCTTTCCCAGCCAAACGCACGTTGTGACGTATGTCCAGAACTACATTTTTACCCACAGTGCTAAGTACGGTATTTGTTACTGGAGAAGATACTCCAGAGTCAGAAGTGCTGAGCAGTGTCTCCACTAGCACCTCCTGGCAGTTTCCTTCTCAAAAACAAGAGAGACCACATGTGTGCCAGGCTGAGGCGCCTAAGCTAGCTCTCAGTCAGAAGCAACAGAACCACATTAACATAACACTTCATTTCTGCCAGGCTAATGAACCCGTGCAAGGTACCACCAGCTTCCAGTTCACAGGTTATACTTGTCTCTGCCTGACACTTTATACTGTGAAGACATGCCCTGGGACCTCAGAGCTGATTCTGAGCAGGAGACTGGCAAGAGATCTCCTGAAGTCATTTCCAACTTGAATTATCCCATGGCATCGTAAAACAACCCGTTCTGAAATCTGGCAATGAAACACAAAATTACCTTCTACCAGTAAAAAACATGTGCCTGATTTCTTCCCTCTGAAGAGAACGCTTCCTCTCACAGGTACAGGGCAAAGTAAAAGTAAAGCCTTTTTATTTACAAGTCAGATTTTGTATTATACTGTAAACAAGTTGCCTCCATGGGGAATGAATGTCATTGCGGTGGGATTACTGAAGTAAATAAAAGTTTATCCAATAGAAGTGAGCATGTCTGTGACCACTGGTTTCGAAATGTCTAACAGAAAAGGATCTAGCCATGGATCATATCAGCCAGTGATGAGATACAAGCCACATATCAACAAAATACTAAAGGATTTTAACTGCCAGAAGTAATTTCTGGTTCCAATTATTTTCCCTCCTTTCTCCTTTTTAAAATTTTGTCTGTATGTGAACGGGTATATTGGTAATGAAACTTGTCATTAGTCCCTTTCTAGGACATTCTTCAATTAAACTAAATATAGCCATAAAATCCTCTGTTAGATAAGATAATAGAGTACTGCAGCAATAGTCTGCCAGCTGTTAACAAGAGCTGTTAACTCCCTCAGAGAGTCAGAGGGGCTGGGGCTGCTGCTATTGATGAACTGTTAAACCCTTTAATGACAGTAGTATATGTGTAGACCCAATTAAGAGTGGGGCTGGACCAGTACGAAAGGATACGGTGTAACACCCGCACAGACCTTGAGGCCAGCATAGCTCAGACATGGTTTTAGAAGGCATGCAGGGTTCAACTGGAATAAAACCACATCACAGCTCGTGGCCATAACGCAGATGAACAAAGTAGTTTCATTACTGTTCATACAGTGCTGAAATGATTTTTGCCTATGCTGGTAAATTCCTGAATTAAGTTAAATGTCTGACTAAGATAATAGGAGATGCTAATTGTCTGCCTTTGGGAAAGGGGGAACATGACTGGGGAGGCACAACTCTTTCTCTCCAGCAAAGACCCAGACACGGTGGTGGAGGAGAGAGAGTGGGTTAACTCACAGCATTCAGGCTGCTATTTTGCCCTTGTCTACATGGCCAGCGTTTTCATCTGTGGCATTATAATTATACTGCTGTCGTTATAGGCAATGATGTAGTACATACACATAATAGACTGAACGCCATGTACTACTGGACAGCCACAAGCATGAACAGAGTATGAAGGTGACAAAATGAGAAAGAAGAAGGAAGAGGAGGTTAAGAGTAAGCGAATCTTCCAACAGAATGAAAATTACTATGTCAGGCATTACAAAGGTGTATGTCTTCTGAGTATGTGTTTCTGAACAGGCAAGGGTCTAGGCTGCTCTGGTTCAGGAGAGGCAGGGGTCAGTTCTGTCAGCAGGCTGGACAGGGACACGTGCTCCCTCCCCCTGTTTATTCCAGCCATAGTAAGCCACCGTAATTCCATCAGCATAAGGACAGCATTTAACTTTCCCATTCTAATTTGTCAGGGTATATAGCTTTATACAAACCAGTATTGAACTGATATATTTGGTTATGCTGGATGTATTTGGGTACAAACATCTAACCACCTAGGCAGTTTTAGCTTGGACTCGACAAGTAGAAAAAACATCCAACACTAAGAAAATAAAATTCTCTGGGGTACTTCTTCTGAAAAGATGTTAACTGACTATACAGTGCATCCTTCTCCAACACTGAGGAATTTGACTTGGTGGCTACCATTGCCTGACTTTGCATGCACCTTTGAGGCAGAATGGCCTGAATCACTGTAGCTCTGCGGTGTCACAGGAGAAGCTGAGGATGCTGCAGAGCTGAGAGGTCCATGAAGAAGATTACACAACCTGAGCACACAGGACATTTGCTGGGCAGACAAAATGGATCTGTGTAGGTAGGTGTAAGAACGGAGCTGGGACTGTGTGGTATTTTGCTTGAAAAGAGGTGATAAACTTATATTTGTGTCAACTTCTTAAACTCAGATTGTTTCACTTATCTTGGTTACCAAACAGATAGATCTACATATAAACAGGAAGAAAAGCAGTAGGAATTATCTACTAGTAGGAAGAGGGAAAGAAAAGGCGATGAGCCTTGTACCTGTCTGTGAACTGGATGAGTCGCCAGTACAACCGTTTGTAACCATGCTTTGTTACACTGATAGGTAAGTGGAAGGGTTAACCTACTCACAAGTTAATGCAGTTACTGATAAAGAAGTTGCCACTCACTGCAAGGCAGCCTTTCTTTTTGTGAAGGATGGAAATTCAACTGTGACCCTTCCTTTTATTTGGAAAGGAGGAAGAAGTGAAGAGGGAGAGCTGGTCATGCAATTAGTGATTTATTTCCTAGTGCTTCACCATTTGCTGCCATAAACTTCCTCTAAGATGCGACTGCAAGCTTAGCAGGCTGGAATACCTATCTAAAGTGCACGGATGTATCACGCTTGGTTTATGATCCCATTGGGCCAGTACTTGCACGGAGACCTTATCCCAATATGACTATCTGAACAGTGTAGTTCAAGCACCTGGGCACAAATCACCTCAGTCCTATAGATGTGTCACTGCGTTAGTCTGAGACTGTGTCCAGATATGAGGGAAAAGCACTCTGAAAAGATCACTTTTCTAAACTGCTCTAAACCTGCAGAGAGCTCAGGCAGCCTGTGGTGACCTTGTTTCTAATAAGGACAATTGTAAAGATTAAATATAGGGATGTCAGAGAGATGCAAGCAGGTGTTTTGAGGAAGAAAACCTAGGGTGGAACAGGGATGAGGGGAAGGAAGAGCAGGATGGTTGTGGACTGCAATCACTTGCCCATTCAAAACTGGAAAGCCTGATGCATTTCCTTCAGGTAGTTTCCTTCAGGTAACTTTAACTTCCCTCTCTCTGCACGGTCAGGGAGAGGTCCCCACATTGCTTCCTTGGAGGAGCCTTCCAAGGAGGACTGTAATGGCATTCACGGACACCTTTGTCAACCACTGTGAATGGAAAAGGAAACTCTCCAGGTCTCAGATGTAGCATCACCTGTATTTGGTTTAGAGGTACATTGCCTGCAGGAGTGTGACTTCAGGAGCTGCTGCCAAAATGCCTTGTGTGATGACTCATACCCTCTAGGTGCACCCTGCTGCGTTAATGGTGCAGCAAAAGGCAGTAAAAGTGCTTTGCGCTGTGTTGCATCCAAGGTTTGGCAGCCATGGGAACAGATGGGAGGGAGGTATGAGCATGGCTGGGAGCATTTGCAGTTTGCAAGGCTGCTGTGTCAAGAATATCTCTGAACAGAGAGCCAGGTGCCCTGGATGTTGCTGCCTAGAGCATCTGCGCTCAGGAGAGAGCTGAGCACCTTGCCCTGCGCTCCAGGTGACCCCACCATTAGCACGGGGAGCCTACTGCCCTCTCGCTGGGGCAGAGCTCTGATGGATGGAAAAGGCAGCTTGGGCTGGGTGAGACGCTGGTTCCTGCTCTCCCATGCCCCATTTCCTACTGCACCAAAGACCGTGTGACAAAGTAGTTAGGAAGTTGATTTGGGAAGAAGGTTTAATACTTGAGCTGAGTGATGCTTTCCTACTCAAGAGATTTCTTTATATTTCTTGAAGCAAAAGGAATGGGGTAAACAAAGTACAAGACCTCAAAGCAGCTAGAACCCTGTTAGGGATAATTTTCATACACTAATTGCTCTTTGCAGGCTTTGGACAGGATGTGACTCCTGCAGACATCTTACAGATGAGCTGAAGAATATTTCACACAATTTACATGCCAGATTTAAATTGCTTTCTCAAAAGGATAAAACCATTTTTGTACAGTAGGGTTCAATAATCTTGGCTGAATGTTTCTTCATTTATTTAAATTTTGAGAAATCATGCTTAGGAACTTTCCATTACTGACTTCAGAGAGTCTTTGGCACATTTTGGATAGAAATCAGAGTGAAACAATACTCAATTTTTATGTCATTGTTGTTAAAAATAACAATGCCAACTTCAGAATGCACTGAGGGGCTATGATGAGAGGTGTCTACTATTTACAGAACATCTTCAGAGTTATTTGATAGTTTGAGATTCTGAAATCACTTGAGATTCTCTGGGAAGTAAAGTTTAATTTTGCCTCTTGGCACATGCCTGCCATGGTGGTTGCCTTAGCTACTCCTCAGATGAATCTGTTACATCCAAACTGAGCTGGAGTTGACATGTCTGTGTTGGGTTGCTGGTTAAAAATGAGATTGAGAAGCCTGCATACATAGGGTTTAACCAATATAAAAAAACCCCTCTGACAATTCTACTTACTTTGTTCATGATAGTGGGAGGTTTAGAATCATGCTTGATATGTTCAACAGTATGAAGACTTTACTTCCTAGATTTATATGCATTCAAGGATATCAGGAGGTTTTTTTAATGACCTAGTAGAAGTTGATATTTAAATTCATGACACAGTTAGGTACATCTGCTTGGACAGATTCAGCAACACCAATTCACTCTGTCCAAAATGGTTTGAGGCTTAGCATGGAGAGTCTGTTTTGAAGATGACATTAAGAAAATGGGACATTGGTCCTTCTCACTCCGTGTAACATTGAAATCATCCAGATATGGAAGGTTTAGTCCAGTTGCACACACATAAACCTTCAGTGCACTTGAAATGCCCTCAGGCATCCTGCCTGGCCACCTGCTGCCACACCAGAAGAGCACAGGTCTCCTGCGGGCCCTGTGTCACATCTGCCACACGGATGTCCCAGACAGCTTCACAAATGCACTAGGGGCTTGGGCTGACACATCTGATGTTTTATTTCGGTGCCACAAGGGGCAGCTAGTATATTACAAGGTAAATAAGTCAAATAGCTCACACGCATTAACAAAGCCCAGTAGAAGGCATTGCTGACCTGCAAAAGCTGAGCATCTGGAGCAACTCTTATGTGAGCAAGTAAAAGTGAGTAGTGAAAACATTCCAGGGTGGTCCTTGCTCACTGAGAGAGTTATACAGTCTACAAAATGCTTTGTCTTGTTGTTGGGTTTGGGGCCTTTTTAGGCAAGCATGTTGATCACCAGAGTTTGAGCGCTTTAGGAGGATCAAATATGTCGGAATGACGACAGTTAATTATTTTAAATACCTTCCAAAGTGAGTGTGCTCAGAGGGACTGCCCATCTGCCTCTCCCCTACCCAGACACACACACATATATACTCCTCCACTCACCTGTACTACGAATATACTTCACAGAAAATCAGATTTCATTTCTAGCAGATAATTGGGAATATAACCAGCCATAGAAGTATGGACAACACTACCCAGCTGAGTGGAAGTACCAAGTACTCGGGTTCACGCATATAACTTAGCTCCTCTGCTTCATGACAAGTGTGAGCTGGGTATTTCTCTGCTAATTCACACCATATGATATCTGCAGGTTCCTGACCACACTGCTTGCACTGCCTTCACTCTCATCACAATTGTCTTCAACTATGTCCAAATCTGAGAGAAGAACATGAGTGAGAAACATTATTTCTGCTGATACTATAATGCAAGTTATGCCTCTGCCTCACAGCCACATAATTTACATTAGATTTGATTGGGTCTTTTTTGTCACTTCATTATACTAATTTGTAAGATACATATATAATTTTTATGCATAGATTTATGTATGCAAAAGTAGATTAAGAGGAAAATATTAGGGCTTCAACTGACACTGCTTAGATATACTCACCATTTCTTATCAGTGTAAACACATTCATGTTAAAACACTGACTACATTTCTTGAATTATATGTTAGGGGAAAAAAAAGATACATTTGAGGTGACGCAAAAACTATACATAGCTTTAGTCTAAATCTGGACAGGACTCTGAATAAGTCTGAATAGCAGAACTCTTCAGTCAGATCATGACTTTACCCAAAGTCACTTCTCAGAGTATAATTGTACTTTAAGTACTATTCAATCCACTTGTGTTTCACACTTATAAATGGTCTCTTTTTTTTTTTTCCTTATTGCATAACATTTTGTGGCTTCCAGCTTACATTTCTCCTTGACAGGCTGAACTTAAATCAAAAGGACCAGATACTTTCCCTCTCCCCAGCCCATGGGAAGCTTCACAGCCAAGTGTGTTTGCTTCTTAAGCTCTGTCACTGACAATTACTGGAAAACAAAACCAGGAAAATGTTGACTGGTCCGAAGTTCCTTTTCAAAGCTACTGTCTGCAGTCAAGAGGTAATTTAACTTCCCATACTGATTCAGAGTTCCTGGGGAAGGGTAGGGGGATTCAAAGAAAGTTATCAGCAAGGGGCTGTTAATGCAAATTTCTTATTTACCAACACTACTTGCTAGGAAGTACCACATACTATTAGTGAAATGAAAAATGTGCTGCCTATAACTTTGAAATGTTTTCATTTAAAGTTGGTTTTAATGGCTCCTTATGTCTCAGCATCATTATTAATATGCAAATTAGAAAGCAGTCTTGTATGAACAGTGACCATGATTTATGCTACCTGAGCACATTTTCTGGTAGGAGCAATGGAATTTATTATCATGAAAAAACAATGTATGTGGAGGAAAGGAAGAGAAATAAGCAGAAAGGGGATAAATTGTGTTCTGGGTGTGTAGGTTTCTGTAATGACAGTGAACAGTAAAGAAGTTTTTCAAGAAGATCTTGCAGACTCACTCACTGCATCCTGGAGATGTAACTTTGTGAGACTGTCCAACTTGGGGCTTTGCAGGAGGCATGTTTTAGGGCAGGTGATCTTGCTTACCTGCTGCTGTGTACCAGACTCCCACTGTATGGCTGGGGTCTCCAGTTCCCGGCACATGCCAGAGAACCACCCTGGAAGTTTCTGTGGCAGCTTTGGTTTCTTTTAATGACTCTTTCAGCTGCCTGAGTGGATAAAGGCCAGTTCAAAAGCAGACATCCAGATTGACATTTTCCTAGTGATGGAGTGGTTCATGCCACTTTTACTAAGTCTCTAGAACACCATTTCAGTGGTTGCCTGACCAAATATTTAGGAAAGGCAAGGCCAGAAAGACCCTTATCTCAGAAAAATGTATAGGGCATAATTAAATTTATTCACTGGAAACTTTCACTCATTTTGGAGAGACTATTATTTCATATTAGACTTGAAGGACTTTATACAGCAAAGTTAACAGAGACTGAACGAAGCATTTCATCTACTTCCCTAAACTCTTTTTGATACACACAACTGCTTGATAAAAATAAAAGGCCTTGAGAACTACACATATATAGCAGGCATGAGCACTAGACTGAAACAAAACTTAGCACTTTGAGGGACAAAACACCTCCCATATCTGGGATGATTGTAAAAGAGTTAATGTGAGAAAGCTGGTACTGAAACCATCATTCCTTTTTGGTATTAAGACCCTTATTGCTGTCCTGGGATCTTGCAGGTGGCTCATTGCATATTTGAGTGTCTCCATTTAATTAAGCACTTCACAATGTTGGTACAACTGAGATAGAATCTCAGGGCCCAAGATCCTGACTCAGAGCACATTAACGTCAATGCAAAGACTCCCATCAACTCTGATCGTTTTAGGTCAGGCTATAAATGAGTTGAAAATCCTGAAAAAACCTTCCTGAACTTGTCAGGGAATTTCAAAGGCACGAGACAGATGTCTTTTTGCTCTTTACAACACAGAAGTGGCTTTTCATTGAAGCTGAAGCTATTATTCTGCTTATCACGTGTCTCAATATTTTCCACTTTGTTTTGAATAACTACTGAAACAACTGCAATGTGGAAAGGAAGTATATGTGCAAGGAAAACAAAGCAGTTATAAACTGTCATGTGTCATAACAGAACACAACACATCAACACTTAGAGAACCCTTTTCACCAAAATACCACGTTAAAAAAAAGTGGCAAAGGAAATAAATTACAAGAAAAGATGACCTTAGGCTCTCATGTTTGCCTTTCTGCCTCCCTTCTATCATCTTATATCCCTTTCCCACATGTGAGACATCCTAGGCTTTATCTTCTGTCTTGGTTTCTCAAAACATTGGTCTTTACTGACAGGGTGGTCGGGCACTGGAAGAGGCTTCCTGGGGAAGTGGTCACAGCACCGAGCTTGGCTGAGTTCAAGAAGTGTCAGGACGATGCCCTCAGTCCCATGCTCTGACTTGGCTGGTCCTGTGTGGAGCTAGTTGGACTTGATGATCCTTATGGGTCCCTTCCAACTCAGGATGTTCTATGACTCCTTTCCATGGTATTTGAGAAACTACTTGATCCATGTGGCCTGAATTCCTAGAGGGGGAAGGGAGACCACCTCTCCTCTGAGAGCAATCAGTCCTGCACAGCCGTGCCCTCAGGAGGAGCACTCCTTGGAAGAGGAGTGAGAAAACCAGGTCACAGAGGGAGGGTCAGGTGGCAGATGTTTTCCACAGGCATCCTTGGGGGTGGCAATATCAAGTTTGCTGCAATCCACAGAAAGCTGGTGGAGAGCATGTCTGGAGGAAAGGACCTGGCTTGCAGGATGCAGTAGGCAAAGGGGGATATTTAGTTGCAAAGTCCTTTTTTTCATCCATTTCAGTTTGAGTTTTCTCTCTCTCTTTTGTGCTCAGAGCGTTAGCTAGTTTGGGGTTTCATAATTTCTTCTATGAATTTGTTTCTAAGTCATATGCAAAAAATGAATAATTGATTACATGCTTTTGCCAAGAATAACCAACAAAAGTAAGATCTTACATGTGCTCCTTTCTTCCTCCTTTCTGTTGACCTTCCATCTTTTGTAAGTGTAGGAAGAGGAGGAGGAGGAGAAAAAAGAAAAAGAAACCCTGTCAGGGAAAATTTTTTGTAACTTCTGTAGGAAAATGAAAGATGGGTAAAAAATTTTCATTAAATGACATTGAACACTTCAGTTAAAGTGCAGTTATCATTTGTCATGAGCTTTAGTTTGGGAGCATCTTTTTGATTTATGAACTGCAAAGTTATTCATTGAAATAATATGCAAATTTCCATGCTTTGAAAACAGAAAAGCAAGTAAAAATTTCAAATTCAGCTCATCGCTTCGTTGAGTGTTATTTACTCAGTTACAAGGCTGGTAGCTCACTTTTGATTCTGGGCAGTGACCCCTAGTGTCTTGCTTTTACAGATTCTCTGGTGATAAGAGACTTGAGCTGCTGAGCTGGAAGAAGAAAACATGATCCACAGAGTCTGGTGACACTGCAGTTATTGCTTCCAGTTATCACGCTGGACTGGTCCAACACAGCACCTGGAAAATTGCTCACTATACTGAACTGGCCAGAGAGGGGACTGGTGCGAACTGCTGCTCCTCTGTAAAGATAATGGTGATTTATTGGGTTAAGTAAGGAGGCTGATTCTGCTGACACCAAGAATCTCAGGGGCTGCACACAGAGAGAGAAAGCATTAATCATCAGGACAACAAGGTGAAGTCATTTGTAGCTCTTGCGTACACTGAGTCAGAGGTGGTTTTTTCCAGGTGGGGAACGGAGCAATCCCTTGTAGAGTTCTTGGCTTCTCACCTTTTGTTTGAACTGATAAAAGAAAGAAATGGCAAGTTTGGCCACCATTTCAGGAAGCTACATGCCATACAGTCTTTTCAGCTCACTGATACAAGGAGGGATACAAATCCATCAAGAAAAAGTTCCTTAGCAGCCCTGCCTTGCTGATGGCGATTTCACAGCTTTTGAGCTCTCTGACTTTGTTTAGTTCTGCAGAGCATAAACATAAGTCTTGTTGGTCTTTCCCAAGGGACTCCATGATTAAGATGGACAGACAATGCGATATAGATGTGGAAGAGGCTTTCTGAGGGGTATTAATTACTCAAAGATAATGCAAAGTTTTCAATGTATATGTGAACAGTTATTATTGGGGAATCACCCCTGCCCCGCACCCCTTCTACACAATCAGTGTGATTGCAACTACCAAGTTCTGAGAGAGAAAAGACAAAAAGGTGGGGAAATTTAGGAGCAATGAATACGAATAATGTAAGCATAGTTATTATTTAACAAGCTGATGATATACCACATTAAGTAGGTAACAAGGCCTGGAGCATGCAAGCAAAGCACGCTGCCCCTATAGCATTATCTCTGAGCGCTCTGCAGAGGAGCACATAAATGTCTCAGTTTTACAGGGGAATGGGCACCCAGTGAAATGAAGATGTTTATCAAGCTGTTCAGCAGCCAACCCCAGCACTAGGCATTAGAGCTCACGCTTCTTAAGGCAAATCTGATTTTCTATCCAGTAGGTATTTTATTCACCATTTAAGTATATTCCTCCATAAAACATCCACTGTACAGAAAAATCTGCATTAGGTCAGAAGAATGAATTTAGGGAAAACGCTATTAAGAGGCATATTGCTTATTCAGTCACTTAATATACAGGAACTGCAGAAAGCTTGTGAGACATAGCCTCCTCTTGGTACATATAAACGCTAATGGCATTCATTAAACTCACGCGCTGAGGAGGAGAGTCGCAGCCCATTGAAATGAGCAGAACAGGAAAGCCTTGATTTTCATAAGCTTTGTGTTCAGTTCTGAGAGAGACAGGTTGGGCAAAATCTCTTTCACTTCTGACTGATGCTCAGAGCTGGCCGAGGGGAATCGCTAACGTAGTAAAATCACATCAAGCAAAACATCATAAGGAACCAGGCAGAGTAGCAATGCCTAAAAGGTTTCTTTTACAAATACAAACCTCGTTTCACTCATAAAACTCACCATTTGCCTAACAACACAAGAATCTTTTAAAAAGGAGGAAGCAGCAGAAAGCAGGTATGGCTTATGATAAATCAGACCTGAAGTTCACGCATCTGATCTGATGAACTTTGCTTTAGGGATTTCAAAATGCCCAGATCTCATTGTTTTGGTTAAAAGCTACTGTCTAAGCTGTGTCCTGTTGTGTCAGGTTATTTTGCTGCAAGGTAAATGATTCAATATGAGGACATTCTGCAAAACGCTCCTTACCTCAGCACGGAGCAAACTATGTCTTCAGCAGTTTACTATTCATAGCTCACGACCGCGGCAGGAAGAGTCAAGGGCAGAGGAAAAGCTGAGATGCTCGACCAGGTTCACCTGGCACAAGCAGATTCACCAATGAACATTCATCACTCAGGTTTGATGAACCAGCTGCTGTTTCATAAGAAACTAGGGGTTTTTTTCCCCCCTTTTGAGGGGTAACAGGTGTTTTTATATCAAAAGTACTCTAAGTCTGGTTACTGCTGCATGTCTTCAACAGCAGGCAAGCAGCCATCCCAGATGCAGCAGTATCTTGACACTGTAAAAGGCTGTAGGTATTTATGAACAAAAGAAGAAAGGGAGGTGCTTGCAGTGCTTCAGACAAGTGACAATTAAATCATTTTAAATACTAGCTCGGTATGCTATGGGTAGGTTAGATGGCATTTAACATGCTATTCTTGACATGATAAATACTGATTAAATACTTTGCATTTCCTATAGCTCTCTCACCCTGCAGTACTTCACCAACTCTTCTCAACCTTTCAAAAACAATTTAACACCCTCATGCCAGGCTGTGGAAAATGATCTTGCAGCTGCAGCATCTGCTCCCAGGCTAACTCTGTAGCTAGCTGTGGTTATGGTATTTAAGTTGTCCTTTGTACACCGCCACGTCAGGCAGCTAAAGGGCTGTGGGATCTTTTATTTCCTCACCAGTCTTCAAATGAGAGGTCTTTGGTTAAGAAAAATGTGTGTTTGTATTATTTTAATGAAAAAAAAAACTAGAAAACCAACCCACAATAATGTTTCTAATTTATCCTCCTATAGGAAATGCTATACTTTCCTGCCTGGAGGAGAATGGAAGCATGCACTCATTCTACGAGAGAGAAACTTTGGGGAAAAAAGGGCAAGCTTACCTTCTTGATGGTGCTTACAATGCAGTAGGTGTTAGATTCTATTCTTCACTCACAGTGATGTAAGCATTTTGCTATGGGTACTTTTCAATTAGCAAGGGCCCAGAAAACAAGGCTGCTTGCTACTCTTTATATTATTTTTTAACCTGGAAAATATTTTTTCCAAAGCAACTAAAAATGTTCGGTGCCCATCTACTAATAATTTGAAAAAAAAAGGTATTTTTTCCAAGACTTAAAAGTTAGACTTGCTTTAAGGGAAAGTCCTCAGTTGGCAGAATTCCTAATCACCAATTTTTTTCAGAACAAGAAAACAACTAGAGTGGCCTGCACATGTGGCTCCCAACAAGTGAAGCACACACACACACACACACACACACACACGGGCTGTGCATAGCATCTGCTTATCCTCAGATAAGACGTCACACACTGACAAAATGCTGAGATGTGGCTTCCAGGTGATGAGATTACAGGCCTTTCGTGTCCCCGCTGTGCACTCAACACTGCCTTCATTTTCAGATACTGTCTTTAATAATTCATTATTCCTGTTGCTTTTAATCACAGAGATCTCTTCCTTAAACAAAACCTACGTTGGTGTATTTTAATAATAATTTCTTAAAGTCAACTGCATTTATAACAACTGTAGTGGGTTTGTTGGTGTTTTTTTCAACATCCCAAAGATTTTATTTTTCTGGCCTTTCTTGAATAAGGGTGACCAAAAAAAGGTAGATTAAGAACTACTCTTTACAGCTTACTTTCTCTTAAAATCACATACAACCCTTCACAGGAGCCCTGATCCTTCAAAAGAATTCCACGGGTAGATAACCTTGTAATAAATTGTGTCCCATTATGATGCTATTTTCTCTATCTATCCATCTATAATCATTAGTAAAATACAGCTGTAAATAGGTACAGCTAGTCAGCGCTTGTCAGGCACCATCCATCTTTTCCTCTTCCCCTACAAACACTCTCTGTACAAGCCTGGATGCTTCAGTGTGAGAATTTGAGTTTTGCAATAAAAGGAAGAATAAAAACAAATGCCTTGATGAATGGTGAGCAGCCAGTGGCCAGAATTCAACATTTCTGTGAATACTGGAAATGTGTTAAGGAAAAAGACCCATTTTGGCTTTTCCTTCATCAATCCAGGAAGTTGAATACCCGTTAGCTTTTCAAAGGCTTGAATTTTTTGCAAATATAGTGTTGTGCCACTCACTATAAGAAAGACATTGAGGTCCTAAAGTGTGTCCAGAGAAGGGCAACCAGGCTGGTGAAGGGGCTGGAGACCAAACCTTACAAGGAGGGAACCGGGCTCATTTAGCCTGGAGAAGAGGAGGCTGAGGGGGGGGGGACATTATCACCACCTATAATTACCCAAAAGGTGGTTGCAGAGGATGTGGGTGTTGCTCTCTTCAGCCAAATGACAGGTGATAGGGCAAGGTGGGATGACCTCAAGCTGCGCCAAGACAGGTTCAGATTAGACATTAGGAAAAAATTCTTCACCAAAAGGGTTGTCAGGCATTGGAACAGGCTGCCCAGGGAGGTGTCTGAGTCACTAGAAGTATTTAAAAGATGAGTAGATGAGGTGCTTAGGGATATGGCTTAGTAGAGAACAGATACAATTGGACTCAATGATCTCAAAGGTCTTTTCCAGCCTAGTGATTCTATGATATGATTCCAGAATTTCTGATCACCTGTATTGCAACAGAAGTCTTATCATAGGTTAATTTTCTTTATTCAGGACTATTATTATAGTACTTTTCATGTTATTAAAAAAAAATTAACATACTGAAACAGGCTCCCAAAGAAAGCTGATTTTAGTCAGCTTCATCCTTCCTGAGATATAGGGATGTTTAAAATATTCTTTACTTATATTATCCACTCACAAGCTCATTGTAACTCTTCAAATATACTAATTTCATTTACATGATAGTATTGTTCCTATTTTATGATCACATACTGAAAACCTATTATTATATTTCATTATCTCATTTTAAGACTATTACATTTATCTTTGCTGTTCTACATTACTACCATGAATACACTGCACCTACAGCCTATGATTAGTTCTTTTATATTTCTTGTCATATTAAGGAGGCAATATAGAAATTAATATCACAAAAATAAGTTGCTGCATCTCAATGTTTTCAACATATATATTTTGAGTAATTGCTAAACCAGGAAGTCAGGTAGAGATAGATATTGTGATCTTATGTTTTAATTATCTTTCTCCAAAATTGCTGCAATCCCAACGACATTCCTAGAAGAATGGGAAAAGGATTCTGCTTGCATGAGACTGGAACTCATGTTCACATGAGTGAAAGGCAAATATAATGGAACTGGCTACAGAAATGACTGTGATTTTGACATAGATTAGACATAGACTTCCCCACAGATCTCAGCTCTCCTTATTTTCAGTCTGATGATGCATCTGTAGCAGAGTTTTGGGGTGTTCAGCATGTGCAGGCTCAGGCATTAGCATATGAGAATTAGTAAATTGTTTGCATCAGATTTTCAAAAATGCCTTCTGATGACAAAATTCATTTGATCTCAGGAAGCCCACAAAACTAAAGAAGGTGTTCTGAATCTATGAGGCTGGTTTCAAAACATACCTCCGTGCTAACGTTTCAGCACTAACACCCAATTACATCTAGAGCAGACAGGGTGGATGAGGACCCTTAACAATCAGAAGACATTGCAGGTGTAGGAGAGCTGCATTCCTCTCTGTGGTCTCATCAGACAACTTTCCAACAGGAGTTGTTTGGAACACCAGGGGCACCTACGGGTGCCGCCAGCCCCATGCAAGCGCTGTCTGTGCTCAGGCATGGAGGAAGGTTGCTGTCAGTGAACTGGTCATGGAGAGTGGTGGAACTACTGGACAGGTTAGGTAGGTAATGTCACAGTAAAGAGAGATTGGAGTCCGATGACATAGATGGAAATATATTCCTTGTAATCCTTTCCTCATTGCTTATTCAACAACCTGTGTCTCCCCCCGGCCCTGATGCCTTTTTATTGGAGTCTTCTTCCCCTCACAATTGCCCTAAGTGGAAAGTTTTTAAAGGACTGAGCCTAGCATCAGCATTATTACATTTTCAAAACCACTTCTTCTGTGTGGTTTAGGATTTTCCAGACAATGTGCTCGAGGGAGGTTGGCTGAGCTGGGCACTTCCATTTTTCTCTCAAGTAATATTACCATAAGAATGATTTTGCTTCATCTTATCTTGCTTCTCAAATTCATGATTTTTAAGACAGCCACTCAACTGGTGTAAGTTGGAACTCTGTTACTAGTGGCCAGCTCAACTTGTGCCTGGGGAAAATGTGGCTCTTTATTCATGGATCAGCAAACTTTCCAGCCGGTCTGTGGAGGAACTTTTTCCACTGAAAAGCAATTGTGCTTTGTCTGGGCTGTAGCTGCAGATGTATGTTTTAACAGTAGTTACTTAAAAGATGAAAGCACCGGTAGCCCTGTTTATTTGATACTGAAGTGTAAAGGTAACAGGAATTGATCCAGCACATGTAGCAAATTTAATTAAGGAATTTAAAGCAATAGTCAAGAGCAATTAACCCTTGAAATCACAGAATCACAGAGTTGTAGGGGTTGGAAGGAACCTCAAGAGACCATCGGGTCCAACCCCCCTGCCAAAGCAGCTCCCCAGCTCATACTGCACAGACAGGCGTCCAGATGGGTCTTGAATATCTCCAGAGAAGGAGACTCCACCACCCCCCTGGGCAGCCTGTCCCAGGGCTCTGTCACCCTCACTGGGAAAAAGTTCCTCCGCATGTTGGTGCGGAACTGCCTGTGCTCCAACTTGCAGCCATTGCCCCTTGTCCTGTCTCCACTGACCACAGAAAAGGGGCAGGCCAATTCCCCCTGCACCCCATACTTAAGATATTTATAAACATTGATTAGGTCCCCCCTCAGTCTTCTCTTCTCCAGACTGAACAGCCCCAGCTCTCTCAGCCTTTCCTCATAGGATAAATGTTCCAGGCCCTTAATCATCTTTGTAGCCCTTCTGCACTTGATAAATATTAAAGGCACCACCAACAGTGCAACATTAACAAGAGTTGGATTTGACTTTCACCGTGTCATTAAGTTGACTGGTAGGAGCATTTCCTCAGTGAGGCAATTCTGACGCCATATGTAGGTGATGGAGATGGAGGCTCTGTCCTAGTACCATCTTCAGTTCCATGAGAAGTGAGGCAGTCTGAAAAGAGGATATCAAATTTCTACACAGCTAGGAGCTGATTTCCGGGCAGCCAAATGCCTAAATAGCTGTTATCTTCAAAGGCTTGGGCCAAAGAGGTAACTGCAGGTCATGCAGAAATGTGCAGCAGAGGCCAGGACTGAGTAAAACTTGCTGGGTCCCAGTCTAGTGCAGTATATGTAACGTTGCAGTCATTTAGCCATTCTTATGCACTTTATCTTTGCTCCCTAGAGTGAAATCATTATCCCTCTACATTTTTCCCAGATATTTGTATCATATTATATTCCTTTCACATTGTCTTCCCATTTACAGTAAATAAATGTAAATCTGACAGATTCATCTCATAGATCACATTTGAAGATCTCATAAATTTGATTTGGACCTTTCCACTATAAAGCATTAATGTAAGTTCCCTCTCTGAGACACAGTTCTCCAGAATATATGCATAAAGACAAATAGTGGATGTTACTCCTTTTGGTTCACTGTCATTATTCTGACAATTTAGTTCAGCTTCTAATAATTTCTCTCTTTCCTTAATGCTGGTTTCTAAATACACAATTCATTTTTCTCCAGTAGACATCCCTTTGGGGAACATAATTTCCTTCATCCTGCACCCGGGGGCACCTTTCTACACCACACCATTGTGCAGCCTTAGGCTCTGATCCCGTCAGCTATCAGTCAGCCCCAGCTGGGAAAGCTCAGCACTTGGCCACATCACTTGCCCATTAAATCCATAAACCTTTTTTAATGGGTCTTTCAATTGCCCTGTTCAGGGTGAATGAATGGACAAGCAACCAGGCAAATTTGTCTGACATCCTTAAATCCCTGAAGAAAGGATATTGGGCTCCAAGAGACTGAGGTTGTTTTCAGCTTCTGTTACTGGAAACTGAAATGAAAATGCCCTGTGGTGGGTTGCAGGTTGGCGATTCTTCCTCCCACAGAGAGAGCTGTGGCTGCTGGGATCCTGTGTGCTGGTTCGTGCCGCTTCCTGCAGTTGCCCAGTGTCCCTGGAAGGCAGGCAGAAACCCAGCAAGGTCACAAGCTAGAGCTCGTTTCACCTTGTGGGGGCCCATGTACCACCTCTACTTTTTAAAGATGCTGTATCAAACATAGGAGACAAGAAGACGACCAATGTCAAAGCTTCCCTCACCTCAAGTCATCCCATAATAATCACTGAAGACCTCAGCTGCATTCAGTTATGTAACAGTAAGCATGGTCGGTGTATTGTCATCCCTCTTTAACCAACTAGATAAACGTGAGCTTTATCAGTTTAAAGGTACACAGATGTACAAATATTAGGTGATCTACTGGTACTTGAGTGATTTGATTGCTACAAATTGAGCTTTTAAAATATCAAGGTGTTGGGGGGGGAGCGCACCACAAAACCTAATTTCTAACAGGCCAGACCGTGAGGAATTACAGAATAAGAGACCTCAAAGCCCATCGAGCCCTGCCATGGGCAGGGACACCCTCCCCAGACCAGGCTGCCCAAAGCCCTATCCAACTTGGCCTTGAACACTGCCAGGGATCCAGGGGCAGCCACAGCTTCTCTAGGCAGCCTGTGCCAGGGCCTCACCACCCTTGCAGGGAAGATTTTTTTCCCTTATATCTAATCTAAATCTACCTAAATGTATCCCTACAAAACTTTTGCTAACAGACAACATAGATGCTCTTTGCCCTGCTACTCTGAAGCAGACTGTCTGTGATATATGTCCCTCTGATTCATGTTAATATGGAATAATGCTGGGGGTGTATAATGACAGACCCTTGTATGGTCACGGGCCTGGGAGGGACAGTTTGAGATTTTGCATGTACTGAATGATATAAAGGATGTGCAAATCTTCCCCTAAAGGACCACAGTGTAGCACATTGTGTGCACTGTGATACCTCTGGAGAAACAACTTGTCTCTGATAAAAGGTAATCAAGAAGGAAGAAGAGGAGGAAGGCACCTGAGCCTACAGAACCAGCTGCCTGGCCATTGGCAAGACAAAAGCTGCAGGATGTCTTGTGGGGGTTACCTGGCCGGCACTCCAGCCTGGCAGTTGAAGATGTATATGGTTATGTCTTGTGGGGGTGGCCTGGCAGCACTCCAGCCTGTCAGTGTAAGCCAGTGGGCTGTGTTATCCCTGGAAGGTCTATAAGCCAGGGACTGGAGCTGCTCAGGGTGCGTTTTGGTGGAGCAGAGACTCCCGGCGCACCCGGTGCTGACCGTGCACCCCAGCACCGTTTGCTGGCTTTATTGGGTTAATGAATTGTTCCCTTTGGCTAAAATCCTGTTTGGGACCAAGTCATTTATAACACCTTCCCAATGCTGAACACTCAGTTCCTGACCCCCACTCCGACCTCCATTATCAGCTTTTCTTCATTTATAAGAGGTCTAAGCAAGTCCACAATCTTTTTTCAATTTATTAGATTCTTTAACTGGTTTTGCACATTGTGATGGAATTCCACAACTCTGTGACACAGGGCCAGTTTCCAAAAGGCAGGGTCCCAGGGGAGGGTTGTTAGTGCTGTGCATCGCTCGCTATTTGGGTCAAAGCTGCTCGACCGTTATAATCCAGTTGCTACAAAGTACAGCGTTCCCAGCTCTTGCCTAAAGGAGCATTCCTTTGCTGGCCCAGTGTGCTTTAATACCTTCCCTCCTTGCACAGCAGCTTTAGGGACGCACCAGAAATGAAAAGCAGATACAACATTTGGAAATACAAAAAGTTCTTTTTAAAAAAGGATTAGAGGACCCAACAAAAAAGGACCAAAGCGCTGAATCCAATATATACGCTGCAATATTAGGTCTGTGCTTAAAGGTCCTTCCAGAATGAGGGTCTTTTTTTTTTTGCAAGCACCTGACAGGATGCTTTACAGCTATTTAAAAACTCAGTTACAAACAATTTAGTAGTTCCTGTCAGTTACATGATTAGCACTTCTTTTAGGATGGAAAAAAGGGAACTCCTGGCACTCAGGCCAGGCACAGCCTGGATGCATTTCATACCACTTGCAGCTGCTGAATCGTGAAGGGAAGGTGCAGAACAAAAATTATTATCCGTAATTATTTGATACACTGCTGGATGGCAGCCCTAAGCAACAGACCTAAGACATTTCAAAGTCCCAAATGACCCTTAGCCTGAAAGTATTACCTCAAGTAAGATGAGTAGCTGGGCACATATGTGAAATAACAACCTGAAAGACTGCGTAGAGATGACACTGGATGAGTTTTGTAAAAGGTTCCCTTCAGTACTGAGACAAAACTTCCATGCGAAGTATGGCTTCTCTAAGTGTCTTAAGAACTGCTAAATAATAACTTTTGCTTCTGCTCTATATCCATTTACAAGACTTTTAAAGAAAGCTTGCAGTTTGTTATTCCCAGGCATGCTATTTATGTAAACAGTGGGCAGATACAGCCAGTCCTGGATGCATCTTGTTAAAAGCTTTTAATAATACATGACGAACCAGACGAAAAAAGGTCAAGTAAATAGTTATAACAAGACTATATAAAATATATTGCATTAAACATTAAAGCCAGTTGTTTTCCTTGAGCTTAATACTAGGGGGTGGGGTGTGTTTATATCGTGTTGAGCCTTTGCAATATTTTAGAAACAAATTTGCTTTGTGTTCTAGATAACACACTGCAGATGTACTAAGAGTAGCCATGCAGAGAGGAAACTGGAAATCCTAGCGATCTGTCAGCTCACATTACAGCTACCTAGTAGTTGTCGTCTTCTAGTAAGACATAAATAACATTACAGCATATGTACAGAAGCTGATATTTTACCTGTTCAACATTATGTTAAACCAACAAAAGGAACACAAGTGCTTTGCAACCAGAAAGGGGATTTTCAGAGGCCAAGGGTGAGAGAGAATTCAACTTCTTCATTTCTGGCTTTATTGCTGAAGCTGGTGGGGAGTCCCAGCCATTTACTTTACTGTTCCCTTAAAACATTTAATGATAAATAAGAAAATATTGAATATAGAGGCCTCTGAATTCAATTCACTAGCAAAACCAAATAATAATATTCAATTGAGTCCTGACTCAAACCTCCAAAAATGACTGAAATGACTGAGTTTTGGACCAAGCTCTTGAACCAGCTATACTTTTGGCACACTTAAAAAATGTATTCAAATTACATTATGTATATTTGCAGGAGGATTACAAGTATTTAATCAGATACTGAAGAATTACAGTGCTGAAGAATGAAGTGCTTCAGGTTAAACACTTCCATTAGTAGTTAGGGAAGCAGGGCCCCAAATTCTGTTTCATAAGTCACTTGAACAATCAGATGACTGAGTCTCACTGAAAATCAGCTGGACCCAGACTCCTTACTGCATGTCAAAATATATAGTAGTTGCTTCTGGGAAGGATGAAGGAGGAAAATTATCATTTATATTTTTTAAGAAGTTAGAAACCCAAAGAACAGTTGACTACAAACTCTCTTCCTTCACAGAAACTACAGTAACACCAACAAAAGCAAGTAACTTGAAATGGCTCCAGGTTATATCTCATGATCTGATAGCAGATAACGTGGTGTATTCATCCTTACTGTGTCTGATGGGCTGCTTAAGTGCTACAACCAGCTTCCAGCTGTGCTAACATCACCTACTCACTGAAAAGCAATTTCATAAGGGGGACAAATTTTGCTCTCTGTAAAGGAAAATTGTCCTTAATTATTTTTTCCCTCAGATTGAATAGTTAACAGGTTACATGAACTTTCACAGCTCTAATAGGTCTCCTGAATTTTCCGGAAGTCTGTAAACAGAACATAAATTGTTGCTACGTCATTAACCAATTGGGTTTTTTTTCATTTCCCTCTTTTTTTTGTTCTATTTCTTCACGGCAGCAAAGGCTATGGGTGTGCATGAGAAAGATGGAAAGAAGCCACTGACACAACTTGGACAGATGACCTCTGACAAATCTTGCTGTTGGTTGTTAAAGGTAACACTCTCCCTAGTTGCCTGCCTAGGTGTCTTGGTGGAGGTTGCTGCAAGGTAATGTCAGCAGACATGAACCAGTTGATCCTATTAGTTGATCCTAATGGGATCCTGGGATGCATCAGGAGGAGTGTGGCCAGCAGGTCCAAGGAGGTGATCCTCCCCCTTTACTCTGCCCTGGTCAGGCCCCACCTGGAGTGTTGTGTCCAGTTCTGGGCTCCCTGGTATAAAAAGGACAGGGATCTCCTGGAGAGAGTCCAGAGGAGGCTATGAAGATGATTAAGGGCCTGGAGCATCTCCGGTATGAGGAGAGGCTGAATAAGCTGAGACTGTTCAATCCAGAGAAAAGAAGGTTAAGGGGAGACCTAATTGGTGTTTACAATTATCTTAAGCATGGGATGTAGGGCAAGTTAGCCAGCCCCTTTTCAGTGGTCAGCGGAGACAGGACAAGGGGCAATGGCTGCAAGTTGGAGCACAGGAAGTTCCACACCAACATGCGGAGGAACTTTTTCCCAGTGAGGGTGACAGAGCCCTGGGACAGGCTGCCCAGGGGGTGTGGAGTCTCCTTCTCTGGAGATATTCAAGACCCACCTGGACACCTGTCTGTGCAGTATGAGCTGGGGAGCTGCTTTGGCAGGGGGGTTGGACCCGATGATCTCTGGAGGTCCCTTCCAACCCCTATGATTCTGTGATTCTGTGATTCTATTAAGAGCCTGATATCTTACTATAGACTTACTGGCTTATGACAAAACACTGAAATCTGCCCAGAAACTGCAGAAGGGATGAAGGTGCAGCTTCCCTTGGAGTCCACATTAGAAGGCTGGTAATCTCTGGCAGTGAGACTGGAGAAAAAGCTGGAAAACATCTTAAACCTCAACAGTGAGATTTGCCAGGGCTCATCAATCAAATCCCACATTTTCATCGTTATTTCTGCACTGAATTGAAGGCCAGAAAAAAGGGGATTGCTAGTTTTACGCCAACAAATCCCATTCTTGTCTAACGCAGCTGGATTAAATGCTCTTTGTGGCTTTATGATCCAGAAATACCGTCCCCTAGCTATGGAAGATATTTCCTGATAATAATTCCACAAATTTTATCAGCTTATATCTAGCTGGGCCTCCAACCAGAATGAGAATTATAACCTTATCTGAAAAATGGATTGTGACTACATCCTCCCCACCCCCTGCCATTACAGAGAAGTTGTTCCCTTAGGACTCACAAGACAGGGCTCATAGATGCTCAGTTTCATGAAAGAAGTAAGTCACAGTGACACAGGTGCCAAACAGAAGAATTACACCAGTTTTTCAGCTGCATGTAGAACATACTTGAAAACAGCTTCTTCCTAATTACAAAAAAAAAAAGAAATTAAATTCCACAGAACAATGCTAGACTACAAAGTCTTCCTTCATGTTCACATGGCTCACACTGTCCTACTTACCACTGCAGACAATGACCAGCTCATGTACCAACTCGTAGAAACTCATTAACTTGTTCCTAGGCGATGCACAACAACTTTTTTTTTAAAAAAAAATAAAAGTAGAAATAAAGCCCTTTCTGTGACTATGTTACCTTAAGATGGTTACCCATAAATCTCTGGAAAGCCATGAAAATGCTCCTCAGGGACAAAATAATTGCTGATGATTCAGTCAGAAAAGCGCTAGTAAAGGTTAACTGTCTAGAAAAGAATATTTCTCTAATCGAGATGCTGTATGAGGAAACTAAATTCAGAATTCTGTCATTTCTAGAGCACGTCAGTATTGAATCAGACAACTTTCTAAAGAGATCAGTATAAACCAAAACTATATCTATTAAATATGTTGGAAATAGAACAACACAAACACAAACATACCTTTTCTTTAACTAAGCCAAAAGACACTGAGGAATGGGGGTGGAGAAGGGCTTCAGTTAAGCACCTTAGGACCTTAATGAATAAATTCATAACTACTTAAAAGCAGCTCTGCAAAAATTCTAGGCACAGGTTAAGACCCTTTAAGAATTAAATAACAAGGGGGGAAAAAAAGCAAATCACAGTTCTTCTGTTCAGAATAAGAACTAATATAACCAATACAAGTCCATAGTAATTTATAAGATCTGCATATAGATTATACTCTTCTGATAAATTTTGGTAATGGTCAAGATTTGACAAGCCACCAGCTTCTGAAATTCTCAGAGTGAGATGCGCTGCCAAAGGAGAGATGGGAAAGGATCAATGGAGAAAAGGTGCACTGGAAACACTGGAGAGACAAGGGGATGGACAGAACTGGTTCAGAGCTGAGAGAACAAACTGCTCTACAATGAAGAGACCCCAGAAGGTAATCTGAGTTTACATGGACTAAGTAGTTCAGAGGCCAGACTGGCTACACAGAAAACCTGCAGATTGCTCTTGACTACTTGAGAAAGTTTCAGAAGACAGAGGAAATTAAAACAGCAACATACAAAGAAAACTGCATACAGATCAAGGCATTTTATGCTTTTGAGAAAGCAGTAGTAGTAGCCCAGGAGAAATGCCTGCATTCTCAGGACCATCTGCTTCTCTTTAGAGTCTGGCTTTGTGCAACTTTGGTGTTTGTTTTGAGCTAGTGTACAGAAGCTGTACCATAGTAAAGATCATGGCTTCTCATTTCCTACATCTTTTCTAGGAATACCCTTACATCCCAGTTAAAACAGAGATATGGGAAATCAGCACTACACTGAGCATTAGAGACGTGAGCACATCATGAATGCATACAGAACAGTTTAATTTTGCTTTCTGTTGGTTTCCTAATAATGTAAAATACTCAATTTACTTCTTGATTGTCTCTGAGCAGTCATATTCCTAAGAGTTCTGTAACATCTCTATAACTCTCCTGTATGGAAGCATTTACTTTCAAGTCCACAATAAAATTAATATTTCAGCCCTTTGCTGGCAGCAAAACAGGTCTTAGGACCTCTTAAAGAGAACTGATAATTCTCCAAAGAGAGATACCAACCAGAACTGGAATTGTGTGCATCCCACATTTAGATCATAAATTAAACCATAAAGTGTGTTTTAAAAAGAAACAGCATACTGATATTGACATCTTATAACCAACTCATAATTCAAAATCAACAAATACAAGACTGAGAAAAAACTGTATATTATTTACAGAACTGACTGTTTCCTTAATGCCATCCCTTCATCCTAGTGTTGGATGGGGGAAAAAGCAAAGAAAATGGATCTGTTAGCTCAGGATTACCACAGAGGAATCCAAGAACTAATCATATAGAATATAAATCATCACCACAGGTCAGGACCACACTAAAGCTTGTGAGATAAAAGGCTTCTTTCAGAACTATGCTGGATAGAGGCTGATGAGAAGATCCAACGGCTGATTAGCCAGCAATGATATGGCGCCAGTAACTAGTATCTACTGAGTAGTCCTAAAGCTAGAGTAGCAGGTTTAAGTGGCTGTGGAATATGTGTGGGGAAATTGCATTCCCACCAAAAGAGTTAAAACCCCATTTTAAAAGCCCTTCTTCAATTGCTTGTGAGTTCTATCCCCTTGGTCAAAATCCTGCCCACCCGAACTTTCTTCAAGCACCAGCAAACACACCAAAAGCAAGGTTTGGACTTCTCTATGCATTTAAAACATACATTTTCTGGAAAGACTTCTGAAGCCTTACCTAAATGGATTCAAGACATCACTGTATTAGGAAATACAGCTATGTTCACCAGCTTTGAGGATGGATGTGTCTTGTGAACATCTTGGGTCATTAGAAATGAAACATGGCCAATCTGAGTGCATGACAATTCCAAATACTGATGGCATTGCAGGAAGACACTGAATCACAGAATCACAGAATTGTAGGAGTTGGAAGGGACCACGAGAGATCATTGGGTCCAACCCCCCTGCCAAAGCAGCTCCCCAGCTCATACTGCACAGACAGGCGTCCAGACGGGTCTAGAATAATTCAGAGAAGGAGTCTCCACCACCCCCCTGGGCAGCCTGTCCCAGGGCTCTGTCACCCTCACTGGGGAAAAGTTCCTCCGCATGTTGGTGTGGAACTTCCTGTGCTCCAACTTGCAGCCATTGCCCCATGTCCTGTCTCCACTGACCAAAGAAAAGGGGCAGGCCAATTCCCCCTACATCCCACACTTAAGATATTTATAAACATTGATTAGGTCCTGTGGCGTCCAGCAGGGAGCAATACGCAATTCAATATATGAATTCTAGGTGAAACCATGAAGCCAGGAAGCCATGAAGCCAGGAAGCCATTTTATTAGGTGAAATCAAACAGATTCTATACCTTTCTTGCTGCAAACGTGGCAAGCTAAAAAACTGCTAATTGGTTACACACACTGTTCACACTGTATTGATTGGTAGTAATTATATCGAGTTCTGATAAACCTATCTTATAGCTAAACATCCTTAGTTTACCTTTAATACCTAAAAGTATCCACACACCTGCTGTTTTGACCCTCTTGTTATGGTTGGCTCCTAACATGTTCTGTTACTCCCAAATACCTTCCCATAACTGCTTCTTGGTTTAGGGCAGCCTGTACCCCGATCAACAAGGCCGCTGTGTTTTGGGAATGTGATTATTAGGATACTCTCAGTGTGAGTAACTTTTCCTGTCTCATGGGAACAGAAGAATATTGTCAGGGCCTATGTCTTGGGAGAAGAGAGCTAGGCCGCCGGCAGGCCTGCTGTCTTCCCCAACAAGGTCCCCCCTCAGTCTTCTTTTCTCCACGCTGAACAGGCCCAGCTCTCTCAGCCTTTCCTCATACCGGAGATGCTCCGGGCCCTAAATCATCTTCGTAGCCCGTCTCTGGACTCTCTCAAGGAGATCCCTGTCCTTTTTATACACAGATACAAAAAGGGGGAATAGTCAGGGCAGGCAGCAGCAGGTCAGCCAGCAACCCGGCCTTGATGGCCAAAGAAATGGACCTTGACAACATTCCTGCATCCCCCTGAGATAGGGAAATCATTCACTTTTTAACAAGTTCACAGAACAGGTGATAATGAAGAAGGTGTGCAGACTGCCTGGAGTCAAGCAGAAGGCAGAACAAGATGAGCAATGGACAATGTGTAAAACGGCCCTTGAGCCTATAGCATCCTGAGGTATTGTTTCGTTAATACTATAAAGAGTCTGTGTAGTTGCAATAAAGAGGCTGGAGCATTCTAAAACACATTGATCACTGAATGGTGTGTGGTGTCTGTCTCTACAACAACAGGCTGTGACCAGGCCCAAGTGGGCAGCCCCTGGCTGGGCTTCCCGACTGGAGCATCAGGGAACTCAAGAGTCAGTGCTTGAGCTGCTTCTCAGAACAGCAGCCTCAGGGTGTGTGTCAGTGACTGTGGTGTGTGCGCGTTCAGCAGCACGTGGTCTGATCAGCTCGGACCTGCTGGCCCGAAAGGTGTAAGAACCACGTCTGGAAACACATCCGGGGGGCCCCAGTTTGGACGGGACCCCTCATGTGCACGAATGACACAACTCCTCTTTTGAGGCTGCACTTTGCATCGTGGCTTCTGTCTGCGCTGGGCACAGCCAGTTGCAACCGCTTGGTGACAGCTCCCCATCACGGCCGCACAGCACCGACCCCCGTTTCACCAAGGGTTGGAGAAACATTGGCATCCCTAGGGGATGGGAGACCCATGGGAGGAGAAGCCGTCATGGAGCTAAGAACTCTTTGTTGGGAGGGAAAGCGTCGTGGGCATGGGAAACTATGGTGGGGATGGGAAAGCATCATTCAGGACAGGAAGTCATCCGCAGGGTGGGAAATCCTTGACATGGGAAGTGTTTGTGACGGGACATGAAACGCATCTCGTGATTGGCTGAAGCAGGTGCTGATGGAATTGTCGCCATAGCGACAAAGCCCCTAACAAACCCCAGACTCTCCAACTGCCATGGCAGGTAGAGCAGCAGGTTCCTGCTACTCCCGATGCTTCCGCCCCTCAGGTAACCCCCAGACCACCTCTGACTGCCCATCGGTGTCCCCATCACCCCTCTTTGCTTCCCCCAGCCGAGAGGGTCCCTCTGTGTCTGTCAGTGGATTTGGAGGCGCCCAGCATGAGCTTCACCGCCCTGCCCGTGCCGCCAGCGGTCCTTGCCAGCGTGCTGCCTTCCGGCTTTGGGGATGGCGAGGCCACCTACAACACTAGCACCGACTCCACCAGGTCCTTCAACCACCCCTCGGGCACCTATGAGTACCTGCCAGAGGGCAGCTGCCCCAAAGAAGCCGTAGTTGCAGTGGGGCTGAAGGACAGCGAGGACACTGACTGTCCTGTCCCTTCTTTCCCAACAGCCTCACCAGCACCGCATTCCTTATGGAGCTCCCTGACTCCCTGGGGAATGCGCTGCGCTGCGATGGCCCACAGGACCAAGCCCTGGGACTGCAGATAGAGAACAAGGAGGCCATTAACGGCATCGGCACTGTTCCCAGTCTGACCACCGACGTCCTCACCGCGCTCCCAGACATCTCCCAGTGAGTGGTAGAGGGCAGCTGCTTGAAAGAGTAACACCTCCATGCGGATCACTGGGGGATGGCAAGAACACCTCCACTAATCTGCTAAAAACCCCCCACCTTGACCACGTCCCTGAAAAACCTTTCCCATCTCTTGGAATATAGGGCAGAGAGTGACTACGCCTTGGAGCAAATGGCAGCGGTGATGCTGGTCGATGGGGAAAACATCCTAAATGACATCCCCGAATGCCTGGACAGCCTTTCCTCTCTCACCCAATTCCCTGAATTCCTGGAGTACGAGGAGGAGTGGGACTGCCTCCAGGACAAGCTGGCAGCAGCTATGATTTCAGACAATGACCCCTTCTGGGGGGTGCCTGCCTCCCCCTTACAGGACCCGGAGAGGAAGTGGGGTGAGGCGGTGGCCGACCTCCCAACCGCGCTGCCACTATGTCTCACCCTGGAGACTTGGGAGGAGGACTCTCCAGAGACTTCCCAGGAGTCATCAGAGGACAGTCTGCTGGAGAGTCCCCCGCAGAGCCCCCCACTGAACTGTCTGGCCAGATGCCAGGCTGCTCCCCAGCACCAGCCACCCTGCACCACCCAGCTGGTAGAGGAGGCTCTGTGGAGGAAACCACGGGTGGTGCTGACTCGTTTAAGCCCACCGCACATTCCCCTTGTTAGTCCCCTGGCCACGTCCCCAGCTGCTCCCCTGACTGCCCCACCCTGCACGGCCCTGCTGGTAGAGGAGGTTCTGCGGAGGAAACCACGGGTGGTCTTGACTCGTTTGAGCCAACCGCACATCCCACTTGTTAGTCCCCTGGCCACGTCCCCAGCTGCTCCCCACACTGCCCCACCCTGCACGGCCCAGCTGCTGGAGGAGGCTCTGCGGAGGCAGCCCCGGGTGCTTCTGTCCCGCTTGCCTCTTCCCACGGCTGCTGGCCCAAGACACCAGGGGCGCAGACTGAGCAAGCGGGCCAAGCGCTCTGCACCAGCTGGCACCTCTGCCATCCCAGAGGCATCAGCGTGGGTCAACCATCCACCCAGGAAGCGGCAGAAGACGCTGGCCAAACGCTCCAAGACCCTGGCGAGGACAACCTGAGCAGGGACAACACGGACACAACTCCCTCAAAGTAAGAACCAAAAAGCCACACAGCCCTAGGAAAACCCTTGTCTTTTCCAGTGCCTGGGGTCTTCCCATCACTCTTCCTTAAGCAGGAGAAATGACCCTGTATTTGGAAGCACCCCTACATTCACAAGTACCCTCAGTCCTTTGGCAGATGCTCCCTATGGGCCAGAAGCCCTCTCACCCCTCCCAGACCCAGCTCTCGCTCACCTGCCACTCATTCTCCACGGACCACAAGTCCACCAGGCCTACCTACCTACCTACCTACCTACCGACTGCCCAGAAAGGAGTCGCACTGCGCCAGAAGGGACACTGCCCAGCCTGCCTTAGACTCTGGGGGGGAGGCCTTTGTTCATGCAGCTCCTCAACTGTCACAGTAACTTTTTGTCAATATTTTCTGCTTCCAGGCTGTCAACAACTTCAGCACCAGAACCAGCTACACCAGTGGGCTACAGAAAAATTCAGCAGCATCTGCAGCTGCAGCTTGTTTCAGTCACCCTAATAAATTCTAGTTTTCTGTTTGTAGTTTAGAATATGATTTTGATGTTAAAGGAGTTACAGCAGCTCTGAGAATATAAAGCACGTTCAGGCCATTAGCAATAGGTGTGTGCCTTGATCCCTGTGGGAATTGGTATGGGCTCTGAATTAGAACAACGGGTACTGGGTATGGACCTGGAGCCAAAACAACAGGTACCGGAGGGGACTGGTTGTGGTGCGGGAGATCAGCCAAAGATGAAATGAGCATGCACAAGGATGGGGTTCAATCAGCCCACACAGCGAGGAAAACTATGGATGACGACCAGAGGAACCCCACTCAAGAGAACTGCACGTGCATGAGGGACATTTGCACAGGATCATGAGTTTCAGGAAAGAACAGAAATACGCTAAGCATTACCCTCCCTTCTTTATATTCCAAGCCATCAATGAAGTTAACCACTGATTTCTGTAGAATAAGGATATAGGTGAGGTGAGGCAACTGAAAACCAATCTGCATTAAAAGAAACAAAACCTGAGCTACACCACTGTCAATTATGTCCCATTATCTGACCCTCGCAAATGACCTTCATTGCCTGAGGAGGAAGTTGTGGTCCCATAAGTACAGCCAGCTCACTAGTAGCCACACACTGACCAAGGAAGGCACAAGGATCAGATGGTGCTGGGAAGTGAAGAGCACGTTCTCCAAGTCTCCATCTCTTCAATATCCTTCCCTACACATACATTTCAATTGTGAATACAAATTTTTCCTGCCCAGTATGCAGAATGGGGAAGAATGATGGCAGATGTGGAAAAACGTTGTGAGACAAGCCTAGAAGGCAGCAGACAGAAGGCAGTAGGGAGGTCTGGAGACTGGGAAACTGAAAAGGACATTAGACTATGAAACCGTAAGATGGATGAGGTGAAAGACCTGACAAAACTTAATACTGATATTCACTTCTAGATTTTCAAAACTGTGATAAAATCAAACTTTTAGAAGCAAAGACATGGGCTTCTTGTGTGAGCCCTATCAACAAACCCACTGTTTTTAATAGAGTCCCTTATGTTTACATGCTTAAACACTGTTTTGTTGACATTTAAACCATTTATTACAGTTATTGACTTTAAATGCTTATACACATTGCCAACTACGTTAGCTAAAATAATATCTGGGTCTCTAGTTGCTCAGCATAACCTCTAATAAATAAAGTCAAAACTTCCAACACTGAAGGAATATTTGCTGCTGAATAAAAATGACATCAGAAAGCACTAATTTATCCTTTTTGTAAGAAGGGAATCCCATAGAAAGAGACACTTTGATATGGCTCAAATGAGAAGAAAGTGAACGACTTCAAGTTTATTAGCTGTTTCATTAAGACACTAGAAAATACATGGAGATTAAGAATTTAGTTCATGTATACACCCTCCATTTCTTCTTCCCCCTCCTGTCGCCCCCATCCCCAGCACACTCCCACATACACACCAGTAGCATGTGTAGATTAAAAAAAAGTCATGCTTCATCCTTGGACAAAAAGGAAAAGTAACTTTCCCACTATTCTTTGCTATCATCATGTCGCTGTTAGCGCTTTGCAGTAACGTGCTGTGATGCTGTCAGCTCAGCCACTGGAGCTTTCCAATTTTCCTAGTAAAAGTGAAAAGTGTGAGGAGCAAGTAGAGGCAGGTCCAATTTGTTCAAGAGATTGGCATCCCACTCTATTTCTGGGCTTCCCATGTTGGGACCAAAGATTCTAATTCTGATCCATCTCTAGATTTCAAGGTGCTTTCCAACTGTGACCACATGCTCCACCTCCAACCCCACCCCCCCCAGGCTCCTCTCTCCCTGCAGGACAGCTGGTATAGGACACCACAGCTACTCTCCACAAGTTCAGCATGCAGAAGATCACCATTCTCCTTTGGGTTAAGTTCTGACAAGAATTGATAGGCTGCAGGACACCACCAACGTGGCTTCACACCTCCACCATCCCCAGCCTTGCTGCAGCTTCAAGAAGTTATCAGATGCTTGGAGACACATGCTGAAATGCCTTGCTTCTTTGAATTAACAGTGTGTTGGAGACTGTCTTACAGTTCAGGAGCAGACCCTCTGTATGCAGGAAGAACCCAGCAGATGAAGTACTGATGGAAAAGAGGGGACATGCATTCAGGAACACCCCACCCCCACATAAGCTTTTCTGGAAAAAGCGTGGGGGTCAAATTTTGTAACGATTCACAAAGAGCATCACAAGTTTTCCAAGGCTGTGAAGGGACCTTTTCTCTGTGCTAGCCAAAATGACTGATGCTAAGCTCAGGGAGAGGCCTTACTTCTGATCTGTTTTAGAGCAGACTGTGTTTTAAGCCCACACCGCTCAGCCACTCTGCCACAAACGCTGTCCTTCACCAACAGCATTGCCTTATGTTCTGTCCAGTACATACCTTCTGTGCTGCACTGGAATGACCAAATGGCTCAAAATTATACATCTAATTTAATAATAAAAGCGTCAATAAAGGTCTTCCCTGCTTTTGGAGCATGTGTCTGGGTGCTGAAGCCACCTGTGCCTCCTGTGCCATTCCCTACTGCAGACTCCCTTGAGGGAAGAAGGGCCATAAGTGAAGTAACACAGGCCCCAGACCTCAGCCCTCACCAAATCCAGTGGCTAGCTCTTAGGGAAAGCAAATTTGCTCTTGTTAAAGAACAGCTCCTAAAGAAGTGCCCAGAGTAAAAGTGCCCAGTGCTGCCTTCATCAGCCTGCGGGCCCGTTTCCAAAGAAACAAGGAAGCTTTTGTAGCTGCTGTCGTGCCTCTCGGGCACCTTGCACACCACACGCTCCTCGATACAGTTAAATCCTATCACGTACCCCTGCCATTAACAGGCACCCAGCAGAACACGTACTCTGAGACAGCAAAGATAATCCCAAAGTTAAGTGAATCCAGACTCCAGGAGATTACAAACTGGCCTTGCTATCATGTGCCTTTGAGCCTTTTGATTTCACCATGCTCTGCCAAATGGAAAACTAGTGCAAATAAAGCACGCTGCATCACCCATGAGGATCACTTTTTGTGCTACAGGGATTGCATCAGGTAGTTATTTCCTGAGGCTGAGGCTGTGCTATTTGGTTAAAGTTGATATTTGCAAGAGTTTCTACAAGAAGCCCTGCCTGGTCAGTGCTTGCATGGGAGCCACACCCTTCCCTAGGAGCAGAGGGGGGCTAATGGTACCTTTAAAAAAACTCCTCACCCTAATAATACATTTCCTTTCTCTTCTGACAGCTTCTCTGTGGAATCAGTGTATTTAAAAGTTGGTGGAGCACACTTTGTTTTAGGCATTTTTACACACATCTTACTGAGAAAGCTTCACCAGTCCATGAAAAGGTAAGCTCTGGGCAGGCTTCAGACATTCAATGTTAAAGTACTGGCACATAGTAGCATGAGAGAGGGTAAAGAAGTATTCATATTTCTTTTCCTATTGCAATAAGCACGCTGAGTCAGTCCCTGATCAAATCCTACATGCTATTTCTCTTAAAGATGCTGCATATACTAGGATATGAGCACTGCTTATTTAGGCTCCAGTCTTTGATAATATCTCACTGCAGATTTTAGGTCCTGCTCTAATACATACATTTCAGATTAATCAAGCAGAAAAAAGCCTTAGAAAATCTTACAATAAAAAGAATTATAGCTACTTCTGCCATTTGTTCACCCTGCTCTTAGCATCCAGATGGTTGGTTTCGATCTTTTGGCCTGTTTTGCTGTACTTTTACCTGTCAAAGGAGTACAAGTGAATCTTCAAAAAAAAAATCCTTGTGTTCAAGGCAATGTTCTGGGGACCACTGAAATCAGTAGAAGCTTTTTTGTTTGTCCAGAGCTGGATCCAAATTTCACTGCAAGTTTACTTGCTCTGTAAACTTGGGGTGAAACTGAACACAGCTTAACTTCATTCAGATGTTTCACTTGTATTCATTCCTGGGTCAATTCATATGCTCATGTCAGCCCTCAGAACAGGAGAGAATCCTTCAGATAAACAGGAATTACAATGTGGGTTTTTCCTTAGTCAGCTAAACTGCTTTTTTTTAATTTCATCTATAATGAGTATGTGAAAAAACTGCCATTTTTTTCCAAGCAGGTAACTATCTCAGGCTAATCCTAGACATTTATAGTTTTTGAATCAAATGTTCAATATTGATGAGGCAATTGTTTTGCATTGCATATTATCCCGTTTCATAGAAAAATAAACTAACATCCTTAATACAAGCAAATCTGGTAAGAAATCTTCTATAACAAATGTTTTTCAGCAGAAAGCATCAAACCAAAGCTAGGGCTTTTTAGAAAGAACATCTGAACAAAACCATGCAGAAAAGTGCATAATTTTACCCAAACTGTTGAAATGCCTTATTTTTACGTTTTTTAAAATTAAGCATTTTCATTTTGTTTCAAAGTTGTAGCATGTTCTGTTACTCCCAAATACCTTCCCATAACTGCTTCTTGGTTTAGGGTAGCCTGTACCCCTATCAACAAGGGCGCTGAGTTTTGAGAATGTGATTATTAGGAGCCTCTCAGCATGAGTAACTTTTCCTGTCTCATGGGAACAGAAGAACATTGTCAGGGCCTATGTCTTGGAAGAAGAGAGCTAGGCCGCCGGCAGGCCTGCTGTCTTCCCCAACAAGGTCCCCCCTCAGTCTTCTTTTCTCCACGCTGAACAGCCCCAGCTCTCTCAGCCTTTCCTCATAGGATAGATATTCCAGGCCCTTAATCATCTTCGTAGCCCTTCTCTGGACTCTCTCAAGGAGATCCCTGTCATTTTTATACCAGGGAGCCCAGAACTGGACACAATACTCCAGGTGCGGCCTTACCAGGGCAGAGCAGAAAGGGAGGATCTCCTCCTGTGACCTGCTGGCCACACTCCTCCTGATGCACGCCAGGGTCCAATTGTCTGTCTCAGCCCCTGGGGCACACTGCTGGCTCATGGCCACCCTGTCACCCACCAGGACCCCCAGGTCCTTCTCCACAGAGCTCCTCTCCAGCAGCGTACATGAACTACTGGTCGCTTGTCACTGCTTACACCAAGTTATCAGCACGATCACTGATCACACCCATTGGCACGGACGAAAGCGGTCTCACCTAGATAAGCAATGTGATGTCCATATTGATTTGTGGAATACAGGAGAGATAATTGCTGCCAGCTTGCTTTTTCCAGGAGCTGCTGCTGGAAAGGCTTTGACTCCATTAAATCATAGAATCATAGAATATAATATCCAATCTAAATGTTACCTCATTTAGCTTTAATCCATTCCCCCTTGTCCTGCCATTATCCAGCAGCAAAAGTACTAACTGCCCTGGCTACAGATGTGGATTCTGTGAGCCACACTACCTTACAGAATTGGGCAGCAATTGCCTTTTTGTTACTGGTTCACACGCATGGATGTCAGGATTTTGATGGCATGTGCTGTATGAATCTGTCTGACCACTCTCAGTCGGGTCACATGAACATTCAAAAATTAATAGATCAAACACAAAAGATACCAAAAGAAAAGGGAATATTTGGGCTGGACAGCTGGTTTAATGAGTAGGGAATTTCAGGATGGATGTTGTCAATGGTCAAAATGGGATTACTGGGTTTGGTGATGGTAGAAGTCATCTTAGTCCTACAGGCGCGTTAGTTGAGCTTTCTGCAAAGGGCCCTGCAGAAACCCCTACAGGCAGTTTTTGTAACACAGATACAAAAAGGGGGAATAGTCAGGGCAGGCAGCAGCAGGTCAGCCAGCAACCCGGCCTTGATGGCCAAAGAAATGGACCTTGACAACATTCCTGCATCCCCCTGAGATAGGGAAATCATTCACTTTGTAACAAGTTCACAGAAAAGGGTGATAATGAAGAAGGTGTGCAGACTGCCTGGAGCCAAGCAGAAGGCAGAACAAGATGAGCAATGGACAATGTGTAAAACGGCCCTTGAGCCTACAGCATCCTGAGGTATTGTTTCGTTAATACTATAAAGAGTCTGTGTAGTTGCAATAAAGAGGCTGGAGCATTCTAAAACACATTGATCACTGAATGGCGTGTGGTGTCTGTCTCTACAACAACAGGCTGTGACCAGGCCCAAGTGGGCAGCCCCTGGCTGGGCTTCCCGACTGGAGCATCAGGGAACTCAAGAGTCAGTGCTTGAGCTGCTTCTCAGAACAGCAGCCTCTGGGTGTGTGTCAGTGACTGTGGTGTGTGCGCGTTCAGTAGCACGTGCTCTGATCAGCTCGGACCTGCTGGCCCGAAAGGTGTAAGAACCACGTCTGGAAACACATCCGGGGGGGCCCAGTTTGGACGGGACCCCTCATGTGCACGAATGACACAACTCCTCTTGTGAGGCTGCGCTTTGCATCGTGGCTTCTGTCTGTGCTGGGCACAGCCAGTTGCAACCGCTTGGTGACAGCACCCCATCACGGCCGCACAGCACCGACCCCCGTTTCACCAAGGGTTGGAGAAACATTGGCACCCCCAGGGGATGGGAGACCCATGGGAGGAGAAGCCATCATGGAGCTGAGAACTCTTTGTTGGGAGGGAAAGCGTCGTGGGCATGGGAAACTATGGTGGGGATGGGAAAGCATCATTCAGGACAGGAAGTCATCCGCAGGGTGGGAAATCCTTGACATGGGAAGTGTTTGTGACGGGACATGAAACGCATCTCGTGATTGGCTGAAGCAGGTGCTGATGGAATTGTCGCCATAGCGACAAAGCCCCTAACAAACCCCAGACTCTCCAACTGCCATGGCAGGTAGAGCAGCAGGTTCCTGCTACTCCCGATGCTTCCGCCCCTCAGGTAACCCCCAGACCACCTCTGACTGCCCATCGGTGTCCCCATCACCCCTCTTTGCTTCCCCCAGCCGAGAGGGTCCCTCTGTGTCTGTCAGTGGATTTGGAGGCGCCCAGCATGAGCTTCACCGCCCTGCCCGTGCCGCCAGCGGTCCTTGCCAGCGTGCTGCCTTCCGGCTTTGGGGATGGCGAGGCCACCTACGACACTAGCACCGACTCCACCAGGTCCTTCAACCACCCCTCGGGCACCTATGAGTACCTGCCAGAGGGCAGCTGCCCCAAAGAAGCCGTAGTTGCAGTGGGGCTGAAGGACAGCGAGGACACTGACCGTCCTGTCCCTTCTTTCCCAACAGCCTCACCAGCACCGCATTCCTTATGGAGCTCCCTGACTCCCTGGGGAATGCGCTGCGCTGCGATGGCCCGCAGGACCAAGCCCTGGGACTGCAGATAGAGAACAAGGAGGCCATTAACGGCATCGGCACTGTTCCCAGTCTGACCACCGACGTCCTCACCGCGCTCCCAGACATCTCCCAGTGAGTGGTAGAGGGCAGCTGCTTGAAAGAGTAACACCTCCATGCGGATCACTGGGGGATGGCAAGAACACCTCCACTAATCTGCTAAAAACCCCCCACCTTGACCACGTCCCTGAAAAACCTTTCCCATCTCTTGGAATATAGGGCAGAGAGTGACTACGCCTTGGAGCAAATGGCAGCGGTGATGCTGGTCGATGGGGAAAACATCCTAAATGACATCCCCGAATGCCTGGACAGCCTTTCCTCCCTCACCCAATTCCCTGAATTCCTGGAGTACGAGGAGGAGTGGGACTGCCTCCAGGACAAGCTGGCAGCAGCTATGATTTCAGACAATGACCCCTTCTGGGGGGTGCCTGCCTCCCCCTTACAGGACCCAGAGGGGAAGTGGGGTGAGGTGGTGGCAGACCTCCCAACCGCGCTGCCACTAAGTCCCAGCCTGGAGACTTGGGAGGAGGACTCTCCAGAGACTTCCCAGGAGTCATCAGAGGACAGTCTGCTGGAGAGTCCCCCGCAGAGCCCCCCACTGAACTGTCTGGCCAGATGCCAGGCTGCTCCCCAGCACCAGCCACCCTGCACCACCCAGCTGGTAGAGGAGGCTCTGTGGAGGAAACCACGGGTGGTGCTGACTCGTTTAAGCCCACCACACATTCCCCTTGTTAGTCCTCAGGCCAGGTCCCCAGCTGCTCCCCTGACTGCCCCACCCTGCACGGCCCTGCTGGTAGAGGAGGCTCTGCGGAGGAAACCACGTGTGGTCTTGACTCGTTTGAGCCAACCGCACATCCCACTTGTTAGTCCCCTGGCCACGTCCCCAGCTGCTCCCCAGACTGCCCCACCTTGCACGGCCCAGCTGCTGGAGGAGGCTCTGTGGAGGCAGCCCCGGGTGCTTCTGTCCCGCTTGCCTCTTCCCACGGCTGCTGGCCCAAGACACCAGGGGCGCAGACCGAGCAAGCGGGCCAAGCGCTCTGCACCAGCTGGCACCTCTGCCATCCCAGAGGCATCAGCGTGGGTCAACCATCCACCCAGGAAGCGGCAGAAGACGCTGGCCAAACGCTCCAGGACCCTGGCGAGGACAACCTGAGCAGGGACAACACGGACACAACTCCCTCAAAGTAAGAACCAAAAAGCCACACAGCCCTAGGGAAACCCTTGTCTTTTCCAGTGCCTGGGGTCTTCCCATCACTCTTCCTTAAGCAGCAGAAATGACCCTGCATTTGGAAGCAGCCCTACATTCACAAGTACCCTCAGTCCTTTGGCAGATGCTCCCTATGGGCCAGAAGCCCTCTCACCCCTCCCAGACACAGCTCTCGCTCACCTGCCACTCATTCTCCACGGACCACAAGTCCACCAGGCCTACCTACCTACCTACCTACCTACCGACTGCCCAGAAAGGAGTCGCACTGCGCCAGAAGGGACACTGCCCAGCCTGCCTTAGACTCTGGGGGGGAGGCCTTTGTTCATGCAGCTCCTCAACTGTCACAGTAACTTTTTGTCAATATTTTCTGCTTCCAGGCTGTCAACAACTTCTGCACCAGAAACAGCTACACCAGTGGGCTACAGAAATATTCAGCAGCATCTGCAGCTGTTGCTTGTTTCAGTCACCCTAATAAATTCTAGTTTTTTGTTTGTAGTTTAGAATATGATTTTGATGTTAAAGGAGTTACAGCAGCTCTGAGAATATAAAGCACGTTCAGGCCATTAGCAACAGGTGTGTGCCTTGATCCCTGTGGGAATTGGTATGGGCTCTGAATTAGAACAACGGGTACTGGGTATGGACCTGGAGTCAAAACAACAGGTACCAGAGGGGACTGGTTGTGGTGTGGGAGATCAGCCAAAGATGAAATGAGCATGCACAAGGATGGGGTTCAATCAACCCACACAGCGAGGAAAACTATGGACGACGACCAGAGGAACCCCACTCAAGAGAACTGCACGTGCATGAGGGACATTTGCACAGGATCATGACTTTCAGGAAAGAACAGAAATACGCTAAGCATTACCCTCCCTTCTTTATATTCCAAGCCATCAATGAAGTTAACCACTGATTTCTGTAGAATAAGGATATAGGTGAGGGGAGGCAACTGAAAACCAATCTGCATTAAAAGAAACAAAACCTGAGCTACACCACTGTCAATTATGTCCCATTATCTGCCCCTCGCAAATGACCTTCATCGCCTGAGGAGGAAGTTGTGGTCCCATAAGTACAGCCAGCTCACTAGTAGCCACACACTGACCAAGGAAGGCACGGGGATCAGATGGTGCTGGGAAGTGAAGAGCACGTTCTCCAAGTCTCCAATCACAGCATCTCTTCAATATCCTTCCCTACACATACATTTCAATTGTGAATACAAATTTTTCCTGCCCAGTATGCAGAATGGGGAAGAATGATGGCAGATGTGGAAAAACGTTGTGAGACAAGCCTAGAAGGCAGCAGACAGAAGGCAGTAGGAAGGACTGGAGACTGGGAAACTGAAAAGGACATTAGACTATGAAACCGTAAGATGGATGTGGTGAAAGACCTGACAAAACTTAATACTGATATTCACTTCTAGATTTTCAAAACCGTGATAAAATCAAACTTCTAGAAGCAAAGACATGGGCTTCTTGTGTGAGCCCTATCAACAAACCCACTGTTTTTAATAGAGTCCCTTATGTTTACATGCTTAAACACTGTTTTGTTGACATTTAAAACATTTATTACAGTTATTGACTTTAAATGCTTATACACATTGCCAACTACCTTAGCTAAAATAATATCTGGGTCTCTAGTTGCTCAGCATAACCTCTAATAAATAAAGTCAAAACTTCCAACACTAAAGGAATATTTGCTGCTGAATAAAAATGACATCAGAAAGCACTAATTTATCGTTTTTGTAAGAAGGGAATCCCATAGAAAGAGACTCTTTGATATGGCTCAAATGAGAAGAAAGTGAATGACTTCAAGTTTATTAGCTATTTCATTAAGACACTAGAAAATACATGGAGATTAAGAATTTAGTTCATGTATACACCCTCCATTTCTTCTTCCCCCTCCTGTTGCCCTCATCCCCAGCACACTCCCACATACACACCAGTAGCATGTGTAGATTAAAAAAAAGTCATGCTTCATCCTTGGACAAAAAGGAAAAGTAACTTTCCCACTATTCTTTGCTATCATCGTGTCGCTGTTAGCGCTTTGCAGTAACGTGCTCTGATGCTGTCAGCTCAGCCACTGGAGCTTTCCAATTTTCCTAGTATAAGTGAAAAGTGTGAGGAGCAAGTAGAGGCAGGTCCAATTTGTTCAAGAGATTGGCATCCCACTCTATTTCTGGGCTTCCCATGTTGGGACCAAAGATTCTAATTCTGATCCATCTCTAGATTTCAAGGTGCTTTCCAACTGTGACCACATGCTCCACCTCCAACCCCACCCCCCCCAGGCTCCTCTCTCCCGGCAGGACAGCTGGTATAGGACACCACAGCTACTCTCCACAAGTTCAGCATGCAGAAGATCACCATTCTCCTTTGGGTTAAGTTCTGACAGGAATTGATAGGCTGCAGGACACCACCAACGTGGCTACACACCTCCTCCATCCCCAGCCTTGCTGCAGCTTCAAGAAGGTTATCAGATGCTTGGAGACACATGCTGAAATGCCTTGCTTCTTTGAATTAACAGTGTGTTGGAGACTGTCTTACAGTTCAGGAGCAGACCCTCTGTATGCAGGAAGAACCCAGCAGATGAAGTACTGATGGAAAAGAGGGGACATGCATTCAGGAACACCCCACCCCCACATAAGCCTTTCTGGAAAAAGCGTGGGGGTCAAATTTTGTAACGATGCACAAAGAGCATCCCAAGTTTTCCAAGGCTGTGAAGGGACCTTTTCTCTGTGCTAGCCAAAATGACTGATGCTAAGCTCAGGGAGAGGCCTTACTTCTGATCTATTTTAGGGCAGACTGTGTTTTAAGCCCACACCGCTCAGCCACTCTGCCACAAACGCTGTCCTTCACCAACAGCATTGCCTTATGTTCTCTCCAGTACATACCTTCTGTGCTGCACTGGAATGACCAAATGGCTCAAAATTATACATCTAATTTAATAATAAAAGCGTCAATAAAGGTCTTCCCTGCTTTTGGAGCATGTGTCTGGGTGCTGAAGCCACCTGTGCCTCCTGCGACATTCCCTACTGCAGACTCCCTTGAGGGAAGAAGGGCCATAAGTGAAGTAACACAGGCCCCAGACCTCAGCCCTCACCAAATCCAGTGGCTAGCTCTTAGGGAAAGCAAATTTGCTCTTGTTAAAGAACAGCTCCTAAACAAGTGCCCAGAGTAAAAGTGCCCAGTGCTGCCTTCATCAGCCCGCGGGCCCGTTTCCAAAGAAACAAGGAAGCTTTTGTAGCTGCTGTCGTGCCTCTCGGGCACCTTGCACACCACACGCTCCTCGATACAGTTAAATCCTATCACGTACCCCTGCCATTAACAGGCACCCAGCAGAACACGTACTCTGAGACAGCAAAGATAATCCCAAAGTTAAGTGAATCCAGACTCCAGGAGATTACAAACTGGCCTTGCTATCATGTGCCTTTGAGCCTTTTGATTTCACCATGCTCTGCCAAATGGAAAACTAGTGCAAATAAAGCACGCTGCATCACCCATGAGGATCACTTTTTGTGCTACAGGGATTGCATCAGGTAGTTATTTCCTGAGGCTGAGGCTGTGCTATTTGGTTAAAGTTGATATTTGCAAGAGTTTCTACAAGAAGCCCTGCCTGGTCAGTGCTTGCATGGGAGCCACACCCTTCCCTAGGAGCAGAGGGGGGCTAATGGTACCTTTAAAAAAACTCCTCACCCTAATAATACATTTCCTTTCTCTTCTGACAGCTTCTCTGTGGAATCAGTGTATTTAAAAGCTGGTGGAGCACCCTTTGTTTTAGGCATTTTTACACACATCTTACTGAGAAAGCTTCACCAGTCCATGAAAAGGTAAACTCTGGGCAGGCTTCAGACATTCAATGTTAAAGTACTGGCACATAGTAGCATGAGAGAGGGTAAAGAAGTATTCATATTTCTTTTCCTATTGCAATAAGCACGCTGAGTCAGTCCCTGATCAAATCCTACATGCTATTTCTCTTAAAGATGCTGCATATACTAGGATATGAGCACTGCTTATTTAGGCTCCAGTCTTTGATAATATCTCACTGCAGATTTTAGGTCCTGCTCTAATACATACATTTCAGATTAATCAAGCAGAAAAAAGCCTTAGAAAATCTTACAATAAAAAGAATTATAGCTACTTCTGCCATTTGTTCACCCTGCTCTTAGCATCCAGATGGTTGGTTTCGATCTTTTGGCCTGTTTTGCTGTACTTTTACCTGTCAAAGGAGTACAAGTGAATCTTCAAAAAAAAATCCTTGTGTTCAAGGCAATGTTCTGGGGACCACTGAAATCAGTAGAAGCTTTTTTGTTTGTCCAGAACTGGATCCAAATTTCACTGCAAGTTTACTTGCTCTGTAAACTTGGGGTGAAACTGAACACAGCTTAACTTCATTCAGATGTTTCACTTGTATTCATTCCTGGGTCAATTCATATGCTCATGTCAGCCCTCAGAACAGGAGAGAATCCTTCAGATAAACAGGAATTACAATGTGGGTTTTTTCCTAGTCAGCTAAACTGCTTTTTTTTAATTTCATCTATAATGAGTATGTGAAAAAACTGCCATTTTTTTCCAAGCAGGTAACTATCTCAGGCTAATCCTAGACATTTATAGTTTTTGAATCAAATGTTCAATATTGATGAGGCAAGTGTTTTGCATTGCATATTATCCCTTTTCATAGAAAAATAAACTAACATCCTTAATACAAGCAAATCTGGTAAGAAATCTTCTATAACAAATGTTTTTCAGCAGAAAGCATCAAACCAAAGCTAGGGCTTTTTAGAAAGAACATCTGAACAAAACCATGCAGAAAAGTGCATAATTTTACCCAAACTGTTGAAATGCCTTATTTTTACGTTTTTTAAAATTAAGCATTTTCATTTTGTTTCAAAGTTGTAGCATGTTCTGTTACTCCCAAATACCTTCCCATAACTGCTTCTTGGTTTAGGGTAGCCTGTACCCCTATCAACAAGGGCGCTGAGTTTTGAGAATGTGATTATTAGGAGCCTCTCAGCATGAGTAACTTTTCCTGTCTCATGGGAACAGAAGAACATTGTCAGGGCCTATGTCTTGGGAGAAGAGAGCTAGGCCGCCGGCAGGCCTGCTGTCTTCCCCAACAAGGTCCCCCCTCAGTCTTCTTTTCTCCACGCTGAACAGCCCCAGCTCTCTCAGCCTTTCCTCATAGGATAGATATTCCAGGCCCTTAATCATCTTCGTAGCCCTTCTCTGGACTCTCTCAAGGAGATCCCTGTCCTTTTTATACCAGGGAGCCCAGAACTGGACACAATACTCCAGGTGCGGCCTTACCAGGGCAGAGCAGAAAGGGAGGATCTCCTCCTGTGACCTGCTGGCCACACTCCTCCTGATGCACGCCAGGGTCCAATTGTCTGTCTCAGCCCCTGGGGCACACTGCTGGCTCATGGCCACCCTGTCACCCACCAGGACCCCCAGGTCCTTCTCCACAGAGCTCCTCTCCAGCAGCGTACATGAACTACTGGTCGCTTGTCACTGCTTACACCAAGTTATCAGCACGATCACTGATCACACCCATTGGCACGGACGAAAGCGTCTCACCTAGATAAGCAATGTGATGTCCATATTGATTTGTGGAATACAGGAGAGATAATTGCTGCCAGCTTGCTTTTTCCAGGAGCTGCTGCTGGAAAGGCTTTGACTCCATTAAATCATAGAATCATAGAATATAATATCCAATCTAAACGTTACCTCATTTAGCTTTAATCCATTCCCCCTTGTCCTGCCATTATCCAACAGCAAAAGTACTAACTGCCCTGGCTACAGATGTGGATTCTGTGAGCCACACTACCTTACAGAATTGGGCAGCAATTGCCTTTTTGTTACTGGTTCACACGTATGGATGTCAGGATTTTGATGGCATGTGCTGTATGAATCTGTCTGACCACTCTCAGTCGGGTCACATGAACATTCAAAAATTAATAGATCAAACACAAAAGATACCAAAAGAAAAGGGATTATTTGGGCTGGACAGCTGGTTGAATGAGTGGGGAATTTCAGGATGGATGTTGTCAATGGTCAAAATGGGATTACTGGGTTTGGTGATGGTAGTAGTCATCTTAGTCCTACAGCCGCGTTATTTGAGCTTTCTGCAAAGGGCCCTGCAGAAACCTCTACAGGCAGTTTTTGTAACACAGATACAAAAAGGGGGAATAGTCAGGGCAGGCAGCAGCAGGTCAGCCAGCAACCCGGCCTTGATGGCCAAAGAAATGGACCTTGACAACATTCCTGCATCCCCCTGAGATAGAGAAATCATTCACTTTGTAACAAGTTCACAGAACAGGGTGATAATGAAGAAGGTGTGCAGACTGCCTGGAGCCAAGCAGAAGGCAGAACAAGATGAGCAATGGACAATGTGTAAAACGGCCCTTGAGCCTACAGCATCCTGAGGTATTGTTTCGTTAATACTATAAAGAGTCTGTGTAGTTGCAATAAAGAGGCTGGAGCATTCTAAAACACATTGATCACTGAATGGCGTGTGGTGTCTGTCTCTACAACAACAGTCTGTGACCAGGCCCAAGTGGGCAGCCCCTGTCTTCCTGACTGGAGCATCAGGGAACTCAAGAGTCAGTGCTTGAGCTGCTTCTCAGAACAGCAGCCTCTGGGTGTGTGTCAGTGACTGTGGTGTGTGCGCGTTCAGCAGCACGTGGACTGATCAGCTTGGACCTGCTGGCCCGAAAGGTGTAAGAGCCACAGCACCGACCCCCGTTTCACCAAGGGTTGGAGAAACATTGGCACCCCCAGGGGATGGGAGACCCATGGGAGGAGAAGCCATCATGGAGCTGAGAACTCTTTGTTGGGAGGGAAAGCGTCATGGGCATGGGAAACTATGGTGGGGATGGGAAAGCATCATTCAGGACAGGAAGTCATCCGCAGGGTGGGAAATCCTTGACATGGGAAGTGTTTGTGACGGGACATGAAACGCATCTCGTGATTGGCTGAAGCAGGTGCTGATGGAATTGTCGCCATAGCGACAAAGCCCCTAACAAACCCCAGACTCTCCAACTGCCATGGCAGGTAGAGCAGCAGGTTCCTGCTACTCCCGATGCTTCCGCCCCTCAGGTAACCCCCAGACCACCTCTGACTGCCCATCGGTGTCCCCATCACCCCTCCTTGCTTCCCCCAGCCGAGAGGGTCCCTCTGTGTCTGTCAGTGGATTTGGAGGCGCCCAGCATGAGCTTCACCGCCCTGCCCGTGCCGCCAGCGGTCCTTGCCAGCGTGCTGCCTTCCGGCTTTGGGGATGGCGAGGCCACCTACGACACTAGCACCGACTCCACCAGGTCCTTCAACCACCCCTCGGGCACCTATGAGTACCTGCCAGAGGGCAGCTGCCCCAAAGAAGCCATAGTTGCAGTGGGGCTGAAGGACAGCGAGGACACTGACCGTCCTGTCCCTTCTTTCCCAACAGCCTCACCAGCACCGCATTCCTTATGGAGCTCCCTGACTCCCTGGGGAATGCGCTGCGCTGCGATGGCCCGCAGGACCAAGCCCTGGGACTGCAGATAGAGAACAAGGAGGCCATTAACGCCATCGGCACTGTTCCCAGTCTGACCACCGATGTCCTCACCGCGCTCCCAGACATCTCCCAGTGAGTGGTAGAGGGCAGCTGCTTGAAAGAGTAACACCTCCATGCGGATCACTGGGGGATGGCAAGAACACCTTCACTAATCTGCCAAAACCCCCACCTTGACCACGTCCCTGAAAAACCTTTCCCATCTCTTGGAATATAGGGCAGAGAGTGACTACGCCTTGGAGCAAATGGCAGCGGTGATGCTGGTCGATGGGGAAAACATCCTAAATGACATCCCCGAATGCCTGGACAGCCTTTCCTCCCTCACCCAATTCCCTGAATTCCTGGAGTACGAGGAGGAGTGGGACTGCCTCCAGGACAAGCTGGCAGCAGCTATGATTTCAGACAATGACCCCTTCTGGGGGGTGTCTGCCTCCCCCTTACAGGACCCAGAGGGGAAGTGGGGTGAGGTGGTGGCAGACCTCCCAACCGCGCTGCCACTAAGTCCCAGCCTGGAGACTTGGGAGGAGGACTCTCCAGAGACTTCCCAGGAGTCATCAGAGGACAGTCTGCTGGAGAGTCCCCCGCAGAGCCCCCCACTGAACGGTCTGGCCAGATGCCAGGCTGCTCCCCAGCACCAGCCACCCTGCACCACCCAGCTGGTAGAGGAGGCTCTGTGGAGGAAACCACGGGTGGTGCTGACTCGTTTAAGCCCACCGCACATTCCCCTTGTTAGTCCCCTGGCCACGTCCCCAGCTGCTCCCCAGCCTGCCCCACCCTGCACGGCCCTGCTGGTAGAGGAGGCTCTGCGGAGGAAACCACGGGTGGTCTTGACTCGTTTGAGCCAACCGCACATCCCACTTGTTAGTCCCCTGGCCACGTCCCCAGCTGCTCCCCTGACTGCCCCACCCTGCACGGCCCTGCTGGTAGAGGAGGCTCTGCGGAGGAAACCACGGGTGGTCTTGACTCGTTTGAGCCAACCGCACATCCCACTTGTTAGTCCCCTGGCCACGTCCCCAGCTGCTCCCCAGACTGCCCCACCTTGCACGGCCCTGCTGCTGGAGGAGGCTCTGCGGAGGCAGCCCCGGGTGCTTCTGTCCCGCTTGCCTCTTCCCACGGCTGCTGGCCCAAGACACCAGGGGCGCAGACCGAGCAAGCGGGCCAAGCGCTCTGCACCAGCTGGCACCTCTGCCATCCCAGAGGCATCAGCGTGGGTCAACCATCCACCCAGGAAGCGGCAGAAGACGCTGGCCAAACGCTCCAAGACCCTGGCGAGGACAACCTGAGCAGGGACAACACGGACACAACTCCCTCAAAGTAAGGACCAAAAAGCCACACAGCCCTAGGAAAACCCTTGTCTTTTCCAGTGCCTGGGGTCTTCCCATCACTCTTCCTTAAGCAGGAGAAATGACCCTGTATTTGGAAGCACCCCTACATTCACAAGTACCCTCAGTCCTTTGGCAGATGCTCCCTATGGGCCAGAAGCCCTCTCACCCCTCCCAGACCCAGCTCTCGCTCACCTGCCACTCATTCTCCACGGACCACAAGTCCACCAGGCCTACCTACCTACCTACCTACCGACTGCCCAGAAAGGAGTCGCACTGCGCCAGAAGGGACACTGCCCAGCCTGCCTTAGACTCTGGGGGGGAGGCCTTTGTTCATGCAGCTCCTCAACTGTCACAGTAACTTTTTGTCAATATTTTCTGCTTCCAGGCTGTCAACAACTTCAGCACCATAACCAGCTACACCAGTGGGCTACAGAAAAATTCAGCAGCATCTGCAGCTGCAGCTTGTTTCAGTCACCCTAATAAATTCTAGTTTTTGTTTGTAGTTTAGAATATGATTTTGATGTTAAAGGAGTTACAGCAGCTCTGAGAATATAAAGCACGTTCAGGCCATTAGCAATAGGTGTGTGCCTTGATCCCTGTGGGAATTGGTATGGGCTCTGAATTAGAACAATGGGTACTCGGTATGGACCTGGAGCCAAAACAACAGGTACCAGAGGGGACTGGTTGTGGTGTGGGAGATCAGCCAAAGATGAAATGAGCATGCACAAGGATGGGGTTCAATCAGCCCACACAGCGTGGAAAACTATGGACGACGACCAGAGGAACCCCACTCAAGAGAACTGCACGTGCATGAGGGACATTTGCACAGGATCATGACTTTCAGGAAAGAACAGAAATACGCTAAGCATTACCCTCCCTTCTTTATATTCCAAGCCATCAATGAAGTTAACCACTGATTTCTGTAGAATAAGGATATAGGTGAGGTGAGGCAACTGAAAACCAATCTGCATTAAAAGAAACAAAACCTGAGCTACACCACTGTCAATTATGTCCCATTATCTGCCCCTCGCAAATGACCTTCATCGCCTGAGGAGGAAGTTGTGGTCCCATAAGTACAGCCAGCTCACTAGTAGCCACACACTGGCCAAGGAATGCACGGGGATCAGATGGTGCTGGGAAGTGAAGAGCACGTTCTCCAAGTCTCCAGTCACAGCATCTCTTCAATATCCTTCCCTACACATACATTTCAATTGTGAATACAAATTTTTCCTGCCCAGTATGCAGAATGGGGAAGAATGATGGTAGATGTGGAAAAACGTTGCAAGACAAGCCTAGAAGGCAGCAGACAGAAGGCAGTAGGGAGGTCTGGAGACTGGGAAACTGAAAAGGACATTAGACTATGAAACCGTAAGATGGATGAGGTGAAAGACCTGACAAAACTTAATACTGATATTCACTTCTAGATTTTCAAAACCGTGATAAAATCAAACTTCTAGAAGCAAAGACATGGGCTTCTTGTGTGAGCCCTATCAACAAACCCACTGTTTTTAATAGAGTCCCTTATGTTTACATGCTTAAACACTGTTTTGTTGACATTTAAAACATTTATTACAGTTATTGACTTTAAATGCCTACATACACTGCCAACTACCTTAGCTAAAATAATATCTGTGTCTCTAGTTGCTCAGCATAACCTCTAATAAATAAAGTCAAAACTTCCAACACTGAAGGAATATTTGCTGCTGAATAAAAATGACATCAGAAAGCACTAATTTATCCTTTTTGTAAGAAGGGAATCCCATAGAGAGAGACTCTTTGATATGGCTCAAATGAGAAGAAAGTGAACGACTTCAAGTTTATTAGCTGTTTCATTAAGACACTAGAAAATACATGGAGATTAAGAATTTAGTTCATGTATACACCCTCCATTTCTTCTTCCCCCTCCTGTTGCCCTCATCCCCAGCACACTCCCACATACACACCAGTAGCATGTGTAGATTAAAAAAAAGTCATGCTTCATCCTTGGACAAAAAGGAAAAGTAACTTTCCCACTATTCTTTGCTATCATCGTGTCGCTGTTAGCGCTTTGCAGTAACGTGCTGTGATGCTGTCAGCTCAGCCACTGGAGCTTTCCAATTTTCCTAGTAAAAGTGAAAAGTGTGAGGAGCAAGTAGAGCCAGGTCCAATTTGTTCAAGAGATTGGCATCCCACTCTATTTCTGGGCTTCCCATGTTGGGACCAAAGATTCTAATTCTGATCCATCTCTAGATTTCAAGGTGCTTTCCAACTGTGACCACACGCTACACCCCCACCCCACCCCCCCCAGGCTCCTCTCTCCCTGCAGGACAGCTGGTATAGGACACCACAGCTACTCTCCACAAGTTCAGCATGCAGAAGATCACCATTCTCCTTTGGGTTAAGTTCTGACAAGAATTGATAGGCTGCAGGACACCACCAACGTGGCTACACACCTCCTCCATCCCCAGCCTTGCTGCAGCTTCAAGAAGGTTATCAGATGCTTGGAGACACATACTGAAATGCCTTGCTTCTTTGAATTAACAGTGTGTTGGAGACTGTCTTACAGTTCAGGAGCAGACCCTCTGTATACAGGAAGAACCCAGCAGATGAAGTACTGATGGAAAAGAGGGGACATGCATTCAGGAACACCCCACCCCCACATAAGCTTTTCTGGAAAAAGCGTGGGGGTCAAATTTTGTAACGATTCACAAAGAGCATCACAAGTTTTCCAAGGCTGTGAAGGGACCTTTTCTCTGTGCTAGCCAAAATGACTGATGCTAAGCTCAGGGAGAGGCCTTACTTCTGATCTATTTTAGAGCAGACTGTGTTTTAAGCCCACACCGCTCAGCCACTCTGCCACAAACGCTGTCCTTCACCAACAGCATTGCCTTATGTTCTCTCCAGTACATACCTTCTGTGCTGCACTGGAATGACCAAATGGCTCAAAATTATACATCTAATTTAATAATAAAAGCGTCAATAAATGTCTTCCCTGCTTTTGGAGCATGTGTCTGGGTGCTGAAGCCACCTGTGCCTCCTGCAACATTCCCTACTGCAGACTCCCTTGAGGGAAGAAGGGCCATAAGTGAAGTAACACAGGCCCCAGACCTCAGCCCTCACCAAATCCAGTGGCTAGCTCTTAGGGAAAGCAAATTTGCTCTTGTTAAAGAACAGCTCCTAAAGAAGAGCCCAGAGTAAAAGTGCCCAGTGCTGCCTTCATCAGCCCGCGGGCCCGTTTCCAAAGAAACAAGGAAGCATTTGTAGCTGCTGTCGTGCCTCTTGGGCACCTTGCACACCACACGCTCCTCGATACAGTTAAATCCTATCACGTACCCCTGCCATTAACAGGCACCCAGCAGAACACGTACTCTGAGACAGCAAAGATAATCCCAAAGTTAAGTGAATCCAGACTCCAGGAGATTACAAACTGGCCTTGCTATCATGTGCCTTTGAGCCTTTTGATTTCACCATGCTCTGCCAAATGGAAAACTAGTGCAAATAAAGCACGCTGCATCACCCATGAGGATCACTTTTTGTGCTACTGGGATTGCATCAGGTAGTTATTTCCTGAGGCTGAGGCTGTGCTATTTGGTTAAAGTTGATATTTGCAAGAGTTTCTACAAGAAGCCCTGCCTGGTCAGTGTTTGCATGGGAGCCACACCCTTCCCTAGGAGCAGAGGGGGGCTAATGGTACCTTTAAAAAAACTCCTCACCCTAATAATACATTTCCTTTCTCTTCTGACAGCTTCTCTGTGGAATCAGTGTATTTAAAAGCTGGTGGAGCACACTTTGTTTTAGGCATTTTTACACACATCTTACTGAGAAAGCTTCACCAGTCCATGAAAAGGTAAACTCTGGGCAGGCTTCAGACATTCAATGTTAAAGTACTGGCACATAGTAGCATGAGAGAGGGTAAAGAAGTATTCATATTTCTTTTCCTATTGCAATAAGCACGCTGAGTCAGTCCCTGATCAAATCCTACATGCTATTTCTCTTAAAGATGCTGCATATACTAGGATATGAGCACTGCTTATTTAGGCTCCAGTCTTTGATAATATCTCACTGCAGATTTTAGGTCCTGCTCTAATACATACATTTCAGATTAATCAAGCAGAAAAAAGCCTTAGAAAATCTTACAATAAAAAGAATTATAGCTACTTCTGCCATTTGTTCACCCTGCTCTTAGCATCCAGATGGTTGGTTTCGATCTTTTGGCCTGTTTTGCTGTACTTTTACCTGTCAAAGGAGTACAAGTGAATCTTCAAAAAAAAATCCTTGTGTTCAAGGCAATGTTCTGGGGACCACTGAAATCAGTAGAAGCTTTTTTGTTTGTCCAGAGCTGGATCCAAATTTCACTGCAAGTTTACTTGCTCTGTAAACTTGGGGTGAAACTGAACACAGCTTAACTTCATTCAGATGTTTCACTTGTATTCATTCCTGGGTCAATTCATATGCTCATGTCAGCCCTCAGAACAGGAGAGAATCCTTCAGATAAACAGGAATTACAATGTGGGTTTTTCCTTAGTCAGCTAAACTGCTTTTTTTTAATTTCATCTATAATGAGTATGTGAAAAAACTGCCATTTTTTTCCAAGCAGGTAACTATCTCAGGCTAATCCTAGACATTTATAGTTTTTGAATCAAATGTTCAATATTGATGAGGCAATTGTTTTGCATTGCATATTATCCCGTTTCATAGAAAAATAAACTAACATCCTTAATACAAGCAAATCTGGTAAGAAATCTTCTATAACAAACATTTTTCAGCAGAAAGCATCAAACCAAAGCTAGGGCTTTTTAGAAAGGAGAAGATCTGAACAAAACCATGCAGAAAAGTGCATAATTTTACCCAAACTGTTGAAATGCCTTATTTTTACGTTTTTTGAAATTAAGCATTTTCATTTTGTTTCAAAGTTGTAGCATGTTTTGTTACTCCCAAATACCTTCCCATAACTGCTTCTTGGTTTAGGGCAGCCTGTACCCCTATCAACAAGGCCGCTGTGTTTTGAGAATGTGATTATTAGGAGCCTCTCAGCATGAGTAACTTTTCCTGTCTCATGGGAACAGAAGAATATTGTCAGGGCCTATGTCTTGGGAGAAGAGAGCTGGGCCGCCGGCAGGCCTGCTGTCTTCCCCAACAAGTTCCCCCCTCAGTCTTCTTTTCTCCAGGCTGAACAGCCCCAGCTCTCTCAGCCTTTCCTAATAGGATAGATGTTCCAGGCCCTTAATCATCTTCGTAGCCCTTCTCTGGACTCTCTCAAGGAGATCCCTGTCCTTTTTATACCAGGGAGCCCAGAACTGGACACAATACTCCAGAGGTGGGGCCTGACCAGGGCAGAGCAGAAAGGGAGGATCTCCTCCTGTGACCTGCTGGCCACACTCCTCCTGATGCACCCCAGGATCCAATTGTCTGTCTCAGACCCTGGGGCACACTGCTGGCTCATGGCCACCCTGTCACCCACCAGGACCCCCAGGTCCTTCTCCACAGAGCTCCTCTCCAGCAGCGTACATGAACTACTGGTCGCTTGTCACTGCTTACACCAAGTATCAGCACGATCACTGATCACACCCATTGGCACGGACGAAAGCGGTCTCACCTAGATAAGCAATGTGATGTCCATATTGATTTGTGGAATACAGGAGAGATAATTGCTGCCAGCTTGCTTTTTCCAGGAGCTGCTGCTGGAAAGGCTTTGACTCCATTAAATCATAGAATCATAGAATATAATATCCAATCTAAATGTTACCTCATTTAGCTTTAATCCATTCCCCCTTGTCCTGCCATTATCCAACAGCAAAAGTACTAACTGCCCTGGCTACAGATGTGGATTCTGTGAGCCACACTACCTTACAGAATTGGGCAGCAATTGCCTTTTTGTTACTGGTTCACACGCATGGATGTCAGGATTTTGATGGCATGTGCTGTATGAATCTGTCTGACCACTCTCAGTCGGGTCACATGAACATTCAAAAATTAATAGATCAAACACAAAAGATACCAAAAGAAAAGGGATTATTTGGGCTGGACAGCTGGTTTAATGAGTAGGGAATTTCAGGATGGATGTTGTCAATGGTCAAAATGGGATTACTGGGTTTGGTGATGGTAGTAGTCATTAGTCCAACAGCCGCGTTAGTTGAGCTTTCTGCAAAGGGCCCTGCAGAAACCCCTACAGGCAGTTTTTGTAACACAGATACAAAAAGGGGGAATAGTCAGGGCAGGCAGCAGCAGGTCAGCCAGCAACCCGGCCTTGATGGCCAAAGAAATGGACCTTGACAACATTCCTGCATCCCCCTGAGATAGGGAAATCATTCACTTTGTAACAAGTTCACAGAACACGGTGATAATGAAGAAGGTGTGCAGACTGCCTGGAGCCAAGCAGAAGGCAGAACAAGATGAGTAATGGACAATGTGTAAAACGGCCCTTGAGCCTACAGCATCCTGAGGTATTGTTTCGTTAATACTATAAAGAGTCTGTGTAGTTGCAATAAAGAGGCTGGAGCATTCTAAAACACATTGATCACTGAATGGTGTGTGGTGTCCGTCTCTACAACAACAGGCTGTGACCAGGCCCAAGTGGGCAGCCCCGGGCTGGCCTTCCCGACTGGAGCATCAGGGAACTCAAGAGTCAGTGCTTGAGCTGCTTCTCAGAACAGCAGCCTCTGGGTGTGTGTCAGTGACTGTGGTGTGTGCGCGTTCAGCAGCACGTGGACTGATCAGCTTGGACCTGCTGGCCCGAAAGGTGTAAGAGCCACAGCACCGACCCCCGTTTCACCAAGGGTTGGAGAAACATTGGCACCCCCAGGGGATGGGAGACCCATGGGAGGAGAAGCCATCATGGAGCTGAGAACTCTTTGTTGGGAGGGAAAGCGTCATGGGCATGGGAAACTATGGTGGGGATGGGAAAGCATCATTCAGGACCGGAAGTCATCCGCAGGGTGGGAAATCCTTGACATGGGAAGTGTTTGTGACGGGACATGAAACGCATCCCGTGATTGGCTGAAGCAGGTGCTGATGGAATTGTCGCCATAGCGACAAAGCCCCTAACAAACCCCAGACTCTCCAACTGCCATGGCAGGTAGAGCAGCAGGTTCCTGCTACTCCCGATGCTTCCGCCCCTCAGGTAACCCCCAGACCACCTCTGACTGCCCATCGGTGTCCCCATCACCCCTCTTTGCTTCCCCCAGCCGAGAGGGTCCCTCTGTGTCTGTCAGTGGATTTGGAGGCGCCCAGCATGAGCTTCACCGCCCTGCCCGTGCCGCCAGCGGTCCTTGCCAGCCTGCTGCCTTCCAGCTTTGGGGATGGCGAGGCCACCTACGACACTAGCACCGACTCCACCAGGTCCTTCAACCACCCCTCGGGCACCTATGAGTACCTGCCAGAGGGCAGCTGCCCCAAAGAAGCCGTAGTTGCAGTGGGGCTGAAGGACAGCGAGGACACTGACTGTCCTGTCCCTTCTTTCCCAACAGCCTCACCAGCACCGCATTCCTTATGGAGCTCCCTGACTCCCTGGGGAATGCGGTGCGCTGCGATGGCCCGCAGGACCAAGCCCTGGGACTGCAGATAGAGAACAAGGAGGCCATTAACGGCATCGGCACTGTTCCCAGTCTGACCACCGACGTCCTCACCGCGCTCCCAGACATCTCCCAGTGAGTGGTAGAGGGCAGCTGCTTGAAAGAGTAACACCTCCATGCGGATCACTGGGGGATGGCAAGAACACCTCCACTAATCTGCTAAAAACCCCCCACCTTGACCACGTCCCTGAAAAACCTTTCCCATCTCTTGGAATATAGGGCAGAGAGTGACTACGCCTTGGAGCAAATGGCAGCGGTGATGCTGGTGGATGGGGAAAACATCCTAAATGACATCCCCGAATGCCTGGACAGCCTTTCCTCTCTCACCCAATTCCCTGAATTCCTGGAGTACGAGGAGGAGTGGGACTGCCTCCAGGACAAGCTGGCAGCAGCTATGATTTCAGACAATGACCCCTTCTGGGGGGTGCCTGCCTCCCCCTTACAGGACCCGGAGGGGAAGTGGGGTGAGGCGGTGGCCGACCTCCCAACCGTGCTGCCACTAAGTCCCAGCCTGGAGACTTGGGAGGAGGACTCTCCAGAGACTTCCCAGGAGTCATCAGAGGACAGTCTGCTGGAGAGTCCCCCGCAGAGCCCCCCACTGAACTGTCTGGCCAGATGCCAGGCTGCTCCCCAGCACCAGCCACCCTGCACCACCCAGCTGGTAGAGGAGGCTCTGTGGAGGAAACCACGGGTGGTGCTGACTCGTTTAAGCCCACCACACATTCCCCTTGTTAGTCCCCTAGCCACGTCCCCAGCTGCTCCCCTGACTGACCCACCCTGCACGGCCCTGCTGGTAGAGGAGGCTCTGCGGAGGAAACCACGGGTGGTCTTGACTCGTTTGAGCCAACCGCACATCCCACTTGTTAGTCCCCTGGCCACGTCCCCAGCTGCTCCCCTGACTGCCCCACCCTGCACGGCCCTGCTGATGGAGGAGGCTCTGCGGAGGCAGCCCCGGGTGCTTCTGTCCCGCTTGCCTCTTCCCACGGCTGCTGGCCCAAGACACCAGCGGCGCAGACCGAGCAAGCGGGCCAAGCGCTCTGCACCAGCTGGCACCTCTGCCATCCCAGAGGCATCAGCGTGGGTCAACCATCCACCCAGGAAGCGGCAGAAGACGCTGGCCAAACACTCCAGGACCCTGGCGAGGACAACCTGAGCAGGGACAACACGGACACAACTCCCTCAAAGTAAGAACCAAAAAGCCACACAGCCCTAGGGAAACCCTTGTCTTTTCCAGTGCCTGGGGTCTTCCCATCACTCTTCCTTAAGCAGGAGAAATGACCCTGCATTTGGAAGCACCCCTACATTCACAAGTACCCTCAGTCCTTTGGCAGATGCTCCCTATGGGCCAGAAGCCCTCTCACCCCTCCCAGACCCAGCTCTCGCTCACCTGCCACTCATTCTCCACGGACCACAAGTCCACCAGGCCTACCTACCTACCTACCTACCGACTGCCCAGAAAGGAGTCGCACTGCGCCAGAAGGGACACTGCCCAGCCTGCCTTAGACTCTGGGGGGGAGGCCTTTGTTCATGCAGCTCCTCAACTGTCACAGTAACTTTTTGTCAATATTTTCTGCTTCCAGGCTGTCAACAACTTCAGCACCAGAACCAGCTACACCAGTGGGCTACAGAAAAATTCAGAGGCATCTGCAGCTGCAGCTTGTTTCAGTCACCCGAATAAATTCTAGTGTTTTGTTTGTAGTTTAGAATATGATTTTGATGTTAAAGGAGTTACAGCAGCTCTGAGAATATAAAGCACGTTCAGGCCATTAGCAATAGGTGTGTGCCTTGATCCCTGTGGGAATTGGTATGGGCTCTGAATTAGAACAACGGGTACTGGGTATGGACCTAGAGCCAAAACAACAGGTACCAGAGGGGACTGGTTGTGGTGTGGGAGATCAGCCAAAGATGAAATGAGCATGCACAAGGATGGGGTTCAATCAGCCCACACAGTAATAGACATTAAACACAGGTTTCTTTTTGTAAAAAACGCCGATACAAAGGATAACAAGCTTTTGCTCAAAAGACCAAAGTCAAAACAAAACATCTAATGGATCTAATCAGATAGGATTTTTAAAGGGTTTTTTTTTAGTTTTCTTTCCTTTTGAAGACAGAAATGTCTCTTGTTTCTGACTAGTGCTACGAAAATGATTAAGGCCCTGGAGCATCTCCCCTGTGAGGAGAGGCTGAATAAGCTGGGACTGTTCAGTCTAGAGAAAAGAAGATTAAGGGGAGACCTAATTGGTGTTTACAATTATCTTAAGCATGGGATGCAGGGGGAGTTTGCCTGCCCCTTTTCAGTGGTCAGTGGAGACAGGACAAGGGGCAAAGGCTGCAAGTTGGAGCACAGGAAGTTCCGCACCAACATGTGGAAGAACTTTTTCCCAGTGAGGGTGACAGAGCCCTGGGACAGGCTGCCCAGGGAGGTGGTGTAGTTTTCCTTCTCTGGAGATATTCAAGACCCATCTGGACGCTGATCTGTGCAGTAAGAGCTAGGGAGCTGCTTTGGCAGGGGGGGTGGACCCGATGATCTCTCGAGGTCCCTTCCCACCCCTATGATTCCGTGATCTTGTTATGTGTTCGTTTGTCACCATTTGCCTGTGAGGAATCTCATGAAGTTCATATCTGAATAAAGACTGCCTGCTCTTTTCCTTCCTGATGGCTTGAGAAAGAAATAAAAAAGATATAAAAGGGGTGGGGAAGGAACCCTATCCTTTTTCTTCATATCCTGCCAGCATCCTCATCTGGAAATTCCTAGATCAGAAGCTTGGCCTCACCAGGAGCAAGATAAAAATGGCAATGACGGCGTCTTTCGTACACACTGGAACTTTTGTGCTGCCAACGTAAAAACTCCATAGCACAGCATGTAATATTTCCTATTTTTGCACTGTATTTTCATGCTGAAGAATACCGTGCCTTTGGAAACTAGGTTGGAGGGCGGCAACCGCTGAGCGCATAACATGCTGAATAATAGGAGGAGGAGGTGAACGCCAACCCTTCCTCTCCTCTCCTGACACAGAGCAGAAGGAAACCCAACTCAGAATGCTAAATGACTGTGGAGTATAATTAGGACTTCAGATTTTAATTCTAGTTCGCCCAATTAACTCCTTAGCAGTCATAGGGAGTGATTCAGGTATATATAAATAGAGATGTCCCGTGCCATTTTAGATGCCCCAGGGTATCTCAGAAGTCTGTAAAGGGTTGGCAGATACCAGGCAGGAGCTATAGGAGATGCGAGTCTTTCCGGAGCCACAGCTGGAGGCCGGGCAGCTAGCCTAGTGCACCTAAAATAGCATTATGTATCTATGGCTGGGCATCTAAATCCCTCTTCTGATCTCTATTTAGGAAAGTGGACTAATTAATCCATTCAAATAAATTGATCTTTCTAGGATCCCAGCAGTTTTATGCCACCTGATGCTGGCTATGCATTACCAGCTAAGTTTTCAACCAGACTTCCTATGGCACTTTTAGGGATTGCTGTAAAGATGGGGTACTGAGGCAATAGAAGAACCTGCAGCTTTTTGGACATCAGAAAACTGTGAGTAAAACAATAATTTAATAAGTGCAGCTACTAATTATAACATCATTTTAATATTAGTGATAATATAGTTAAACTGTTACAGTACAACTGAATGAAATGTCAATATTTTCCATAACCATCAGGCATCCCCCAAAAACACCACACGTCTGCACCTCCAGTCCCTGGAATATATGTGCCAGCACAGTCACAGCACTCATGCTGGTGTCCTCCTCTCTGCAATACCTGCCATTCCTTACTTCACACATTCCCCAGAATAATGAGGCCCATCATCTTTTGATGAGACTGTGGGAGTTGATATTCCCAAAATACAACATTACACTATCAGATAATCGCTACTACTTAATACTGCTCTAGGAAGACTATTTCTGTGAAAGCTACTGGGAATACAATAGCAACATGGGAAAGTCAATACAAGACAGCATCTCCCTGTTTCTGCAGGGAATAGAAAATGTAATTAGGGACAAACTCAGGCAGCTAGAAACATTAAATACCTTTAAGTCTGCTTTTATAAGACTTAATAAATCTACAGAGCTGGACTAGGGACAGAAACCAAGACAAAGAGTGTATTACCCTGATACATGTGCCACAAAACCACTTACTGAGGAAGGCCCAAGTTTTTTTGGCAAGGATCAGTATCTTTGGACAAACTGGATGTTCCAGCAATATTAGAAAATATGTCTGATCATCTTACTACAGCACAGAAATGGGAGCAAGATTGTTTCTGGCAATGCTTTGAGAAAGGATGTGGCTTTTCATATATGGTAAAGATAAACAAATCAAAGAAGTATTCCTCCTTTCCTGAATCACCATAATTATTTTTCCAACAACAGAAAAATGTAATTGATAAGCAGCTTCAGAGATCATTGGAACAAGTTTAAAAAAAAAGGTTCAAATTCTCCTGGCAAGATTATAATTTTTATTCAGCTTGTCACATACCACAAGTGACCTAGGCTGATCTGCAGACAAACTGTGACATAAAAATATGCAAATGCAGAATCCTCAAAGCTTCCACTGGGAGGAGGAAGACTTGGAGTTCACTGCGTTAACGCGTTGTGGAAGACAACTAAGCATGTTTAATTACATCTTTATGAACTGCCAAGATGTTATGTTCTGGCTCAATCTTCTGGTAAGACATTGAGCAGTGTTTATTCTTACTGGGTTTTAGTTCAAGAGCAATTCAGCAGCCAAACTGCCATAAGGTGCCAGTGCTCGTGGCCCATTCTGCCCTGGTGAAAGGTTGGCATTTCTTTGGTCGGTTCTGTGGCTTTGCTGAGGCTACATCTGTATGAGACAGGAGTGGAAAGGGTTGCATGGAAGCAGAGTTGTAAGCTTAATTTTAGGCTGAGCAACCCTGAAAAAGGAACCTCTGGAGCCCAGAGGGGAGAAAAAAGGAACACGGAGTTTTGGGTTTATTTTTATTATCTCATCATTTTCCTTGGTTGCTACAACTGGGCTCAAGGAAAGCCGAATTTTACCAGGCAGGTAGGTTGCACTTACAGTGGAAAGCTGTACCAGCAAGGCTCAGAGAGTAACAAAAGCAGCAGTGGTTCTTGCTGCAGCTTCCAGCATTGCCATTCAGCACCAACCTCAGCTACAGAGCTAGCACTCCATTCCTTTCACTGCTTTTTGGGAGTCACAAACCTGGCTGGCAGCTATCACCAGTGCTAGCCTGCCCACAGTGCGATCTTCCAGCTCAGCACAACTTCTGCATGACTTCAGTTGGATAAATGGAGAAGGAAGATTCAGGTTAATTACCACTTCTTGGTCAAGCCTAGCCTTCTCAAGTTCAATTTGGATTGAAAATAATAGGTGAGGTCCCTCTATCTCACTGCCTGCATACCACTGCCCAGCAATTGCATGACTAGGTGTCCTGCCAGCCCCAACTAGGGTCAGGAGCTGCAGTAAAATCAGCTTTTGGGTCCAGGCACCTGGCTTGAAGCACGCCTACTGAAGAACGTTCACCTGGGAGACTCATCTGCAGCACAAAGTTGTAGCTGGTGTCTGACTGCTTCTCTCCAACTACTAGTTCTCTCTTTAACTACTAGCATTTCCACTATCTAGAGGATCCCCCTTCTTAAAATGGGAGCCACAACACCTATCTGAAGGATGGGACTGCTCTTTTACTTGTAATTTGCCACTAAGGAGGTTGGGCATGCATAACACCACCACCATTACTCTACGTGGGTCCTGCACTTCTCAACTCATTTGTAAACTTTCAACATCAAAGAATAGAGCTGCACAGATTGCCCTCACCCTCCCACCCTCCAGGGGTGTGTGGCCTAACTTTGGGTAGTTAATGGTGAAGCTTAAAACCAAGAAACCTTCCTTCATATCTCACTCTCTTCCTTCATATCTAAGATTGAGATAGCTTGCAACAATGAATGCTAGAAGTCAAGAAAATAAATGGACCTCACTTCAGGACTCAGTCTGTGAAGTCAAGCAGCTCCCTCTGGTTTCTTTTGCAGGGGAAAAAGGATCAGAGACAGAAATCATTAGCAGCCTTTGAGCCTATTAACATTACAGTACCAGGACTATTGGGGGGAGGGGGGGGGGAATGGTGTGCACTCGCCTGAGCACACGCCTAAAATGGAGCCAATTGATTCCTTGAGGTTTTGTACAAATTCCACTGGAATGTAAGAGAAGGGGGGGTGTTTTGTTATTACCCTGCAGAAAGCAAACAACCTCCTGCGAGTTCCTGTGCATTTCAGAAACCAGAATATTAACTCTAATTGTGCATTGGACAGACTAAGCATAATACACAAAAACTGAACTATACCAGCACACCTCAATCCTACCAGAATTTAAGAACAGCCCTGAAAAGCTCAGTCTTATCTCTTTGCAAATCCAGAAAGCATCTGTTCGAATTTTTAAGCCATTGATGAAACTATAAATTTAGTATTGATATTTTTTTAAGTAAAAGAGATACATGTGTGCTACAGGAATTTAATGAAAGGCACAGAATTTCTAACATCTTGGATTTTCTAAAGGCTCTGAATCAAACATATCTTACAAAGAAACCACTTTATTCTCACAGTAAAACCTTGGATTACTTCAACTAATCTCCACAATTAAGAGTTCCTTGATAGATCAGACAATTTGGGTATTTAAAACTTATTGTCATAAACCCCTAGAAGCCTGGAATATTCTTTAATATTTTGGCTGATATTTGCTCGTTTATAAAGAAACCTACTATATGCTTTCCATTTTAAAGCTTGGATCATAATACCCTTTTCTCAAATGAAAAAATAATAATCAATCCTTAGCTTTCTTCAGTCTTTGTCTAGAAGACTTAAAATGATTTGTTGTTTCTACTTATATATAAGTTAACGTTTGACTTTAAGGACATCAGTCAGAAATGTTTGAAGTCTGAAACTTTAAAATGCTCAACTCTAATGGCTAACTTTTTGTCTTTATCTGAGACAAAAAGTCTCATGGTTTGCCTCTGAAGTAGGGGAAATACTGCTTTTCCATGTACTTTTATTTCTAGTACTGTCTATAAAAGGGACATGGTAAATATTGTGTTTGGGGGATAAAAAAGGTCTGTTAAAGTCTTCTGTAAATGACATTGGCTTAAGTGCTGCAGGTAAAAAGAAAATGGGCCTTGAGACAATCTTGCTCATACACAGTATAATTTTAAAAATTATCTGCACAGCAACTCTGTTGAGATGTGGACAGAGAAGCTGCAGACCTTGCCTATTGCGTCACGTTGAACAGTTTAGGAGACAAATCTCCTAAACAAAGTCAACACATCAAGGCTGCTTTTTTCCCTAAGACAGGTTGGGCACATTCTCATCCATGCTACAGACTCTTTCTTGCAGGGAAGCAAGGAACAAGTCCCAGTAATACCTCAAAGAATCAGGGGCTGCAGAACGCTCTCCAAACTCATCAATATGGTGGGAGCTGAGGATCAAGCTCATCTTTCAAGCAAATTAATGTTTGTGGAACTGTTTCAGAGACGTAGCTCCTCTTTATCCACACAAAAGCTATCCTATCTTAGCCAAGCTAGCCAGATGCATCCCAATGAGAACCCACAACAACCACTGGAAGCTGTATCAAGAAGGAATGGAAGGAGAGTTCAACACTTAGAATGTCTGACTGATCTGCTGAAAACTACTATTAAGTGCAGTGCTGTTTGTATGGCACTCGATCAGCCTGCTAAGAAACAGGCTGAACCAGGAGTGCTGAAAAAAAACAATGACTTATGGTTAGTGATTTAAACAAACAAACAAAAAAAGCTAAAAAGATAAGGAACTGTGAACCAGCTAGCTGAGGAAATGAGAGAAGCAGGAACTGCTCTTTCCAAATTTAAGTGCTGTAATTGCTGTCTTCCCCTATCCCCCCAGAAATCCTCTCAGGTCAGTTTTATTAAAATCCAAGTGCAATTTTAGGCCTTCAGAACAAAACTTTTCTTCAGGAAAAGACAGAATTCTCTAGGTCAGGCTCATGGGTGAAGGGAGATGAACTAATTATAAGTTATCTTAACCAATATTTGTCAGTGCACTGACGAGAACTATCAACAGTTGAGAACATAAAATGGTGAGATGCATTCAGTGATGTGCTCCAGCTGCTTTGCCTTTCTCTGGCAATGCTCAGAGGCTGTAAAACTGCCTTAGCCTGGCTGGCGTAAGTTTACAGCTCTCCTGCATCACCATGGCTGCACAAAACATCAAGGGTATGCTGGGAAATTCAGCCCAGTGTCTTAGCTTTAAAGCTCAATAAACAGAACGTAGAAATGAAAAAGCTGCAAGGCTGCTGCAAAGATTTACAGAGGAGACAAGGACAATGCCATGTGTTCTTCAAGGTCAACTGGTTAAGTAATAGAGGTATCAGAGACAGGTTTTATAGACACTATCATAACAGTGATTTAAAAGCAATGGGAAAGTATGGGAACCATATGCATGGTTGCAGCCAAAGCAAGGTGCAGAAGATGCTTTTTCCTTCTACCTCTGGCCATCTTTGACAGAAAAATCTAATTTGAGGACCAATCTGCCTTGTGCCTTATTGGCTCTTACTTCAAAATCAGCCTCCAGATATCAGAAACAGGGCAACCTCACTGGTCTGTATCCACCTACCAAGAATCCTTTTAGAAACATTAGATTTAATACCTCTGTAATAGACTACTGGTAAACACGTGCTGTCTCTGAGACTACTCAGTCAGGGCCAGAATTCATTAAACCTTCATCTCAAAACCTGTGCTCTAAGCTGTGCATCACTCACTGAGAGTATCAGAGATTACTTCCCCCTCTCCTTTATTTTTATAGCTTGCTAATAAATTTCAAAAGTAAAAGAGCAGATGTTTGAGGATCCTGGCTCTAAAAAGCCACATTAAAAAGATCAAAACTGTATCTGAAGTGACAGAAAATTCTTCTAATCCAAAATTACTGAAAAAAAATCATCTTTTTTTACTACAGAAAACACACAAAGGAATAATTTAGACTGAGATATACTGCTCAAAGAGAGGGTAAGAGAAAGACACTGGCTGGTGCCCAGCACCAGGTTGAGAGAGCCAGGCTCCACCACCTGCTTCAGGAGCAGGAACGCACTGCTGGCTTGGGGTCATCAGAAGAAAAATGTAGCTTTGAGTTGATTCCGAGTAGTGAAACTGGCAGAGGTTGATTTTGTGTGTCCTGTGACACGTGGACACCTGCTACTACAGTTTGTCACTGAGGTTGAAGTGTATTTACTCAGCAGTGAGTTTCTGTGGCAGCAAGGTCAATAGGCAAGGCCAGTGTATGTCACTTCTACTTTGCTTCAGCTTAGATCTTCAGGGCTGGGGGACCTTTAGAAAAGCACCTTTGAATATGCCTTTCCTCAGGGCAAGATCAACTCTCCATCACTTCTAACAGAAAATTGTTAAGCTGTTTTCAAAGGATCACAGGAGTGGAGACTCCACAACTTCCATATTTTAATATATCACTGTCTTGAAGCATCACCAACCAACATTTTTTTTCTCCCCTGAAACTATCACAGCAAATTTGATCTGGTTGAAGCTGTAGGATTGTATAAAACATTAGTGATAAGTATTGATGAACAGTGGCTCTTTAAAAATCTCTCTCCATTCAAAGTTATAGGCACAGGAATTAAAGTGTGCTTGATTGCTTACTCAGTTCACCATTTAATAAAAGGAGGAAGGAAAGATGGAGCAGTTGACAGTTGCTTGAGGGTTCTGACCTTGAGATTTGATGTTGAAAGATGCTCATATCCCTCCCAGTGCCTCAGCTTCAAAGGCCTAATAAAGAAGCCTTTGCTGATTCCACTGTTTACCCTAAAATATCCTGGCTTCCCACAGGTTTGGAAAGAGGGGGGTTATTTTACAAACATGAGATTTTTTTCAGACAATATTTGAGCTAGTGCAGGTTTGTAGAATTAGGCAGATGGAAAGGTTTACTTTTGCAGGCAACAAGGAATATAGCTTGTTCCTTTTAATTGGCAAAGCATACAATAAACAACAACATGGATTTGTGAACAACACTGCTCTTATACAGGAAAGACCTGAGGATGGGATTTAATGCACAACTTTAAATGTCAGCCTTTAGTTTTCCATCCACTACCCATATCAATAACCCACTACCTGCTTTCATAATGTGAAAATATGCACAAAGAAAGAAGTGTTTCTGACCATCACTGATTTAAACCTAAATTTAAAAAATAATAATAATCTTTCACTGAGGATTTTCTGTGGTCCAAGGTAGAACCTGTGCTGAAACCAAGAGTAGAAGAGGAAAGGACTAGCTCTCCTAGCTAAGGATCCTGTAACATCCAAAGACAGATGTGTTTCCATTCCAATGCTGAACAGACAAAACCTTCTTGGTTCTATGTAGGTTTTAGGGGTTGAGTCAGCTCTGAATAATCAGTTTACAAGTATATACATACTTCTATCACTTGGGGAGAGGAAAGTGAAAACCATTTGGCTATGGAGTTTTTGGTACCATATATCCAATGTGAGACACTTCTATGGCTCTCAACCATCTGGCCACCCCTGAAACCATGCTTGCTAAACTAGAAGAAACAAAAAGATGTTCTCCTGTCTGAAACTAGAACCCCAGCCTGAGTAAAGAGCTGAAATCAACTGAGCTGTCACAGTTCAGTATAATTCCCAAATTACTTTCATCAGCTACCTCTAGGTTACACCACTAGACATTTCAAGCAGTCTTAATAAAATTCACTTCCAAATCTTCAGCTTACATCTAGAGCTCTGCTCTCATATTGATTTTTATTTGCAGGGCCTTGAATTACTGTTGCTGTTACTGCAAAAGGGTGTCTGAAATAGTCACTCTGGCACTCCAGAATGTTTTTCTGTAATGTTTCATGCAGAAATGGAAACATTTAATGGTAACTTTACTCTTCCTTGAATCCAGCAGACACTGAAAAGCTCACTTGAAATTCCAAATCTTATCAATAATTTTCTTTTCTGACTCCTAATAAATAGCTAAGTCCCATTTCACTGATCCTTCAACCTTTCTCAAAGATTCAAGTCTTCATCTGTCTGGCAGAGCTCACAGAACTGTTGTAGATGAAAGGACACATGGTCCAGACTTACAGTGCACTTATATTAGTTTTACAGATTTGTAAAAGGCCCACAGGCTTATCCAAGGCCTCTTAATGAAGCCACAAGGAAACTTGCACTTGGTACTCCCCATCACTTGAAAAAGGCAAATGTACTGTGGCCTGTTACCTTCCAGGACAACCTTACCCAGCAGGTCATAAGAAGCCAGTCCTCTGCCCATTTTTTAACTGGCTTGTCCTCAATCACCATGGATCCATACAAAGCCAGATGTACTAAGCAACAAGACTGGAGCCAGGCATCATAAGTGGTTAACATAAGGAAGTCACTCTGGCCCTTTGTAGAAGTTTTGTCACAGGCTTAAAACCCACAAATCTGGTTGATTTCAGAGCAACCCAAGACAGGCTTTTTCAAAGCGGACACTGTCTTCCTTTTCACAGGACCACACAGTGGTAGAGCAATTCTCCAGCTGCCAAGGCAGTTCTCAGTTCCCAGCTGCCTTACCACTTTGAGCTCTGTTATCTATCCTGTCTCTCTGTGGGCAAATGCCTGACAAGTTTATCTTCAGTAGCTCTAATTCCTATGGTAACATTAGTTTCACCCTTCTCTCATCATTAACCCTCAGACAAACAAGGCTTTGCACGTTCATAATTTGTTTCACATTTGCATTAGGTGTGTGTCTATACTGAGGTCCAAGGCAAGGAGCTCTAGCTCCTTGTTCTCCCCAACCGCTGTATCTAGTGCCTTCTCATCTCCAGCGCATTGCAAGGGCAATTATTCTGGCACAGTCTCCAAGGCAGAGTTTCACTCTTACCTTCCTGCAATTCATGGCTGTGGCGTCCAGCAGGGAGCAATACGCAATTCAATATATGAATTGTAGGTGAAGCCATGAAGCCAGGAAGCCAGCTAGCCCTCTTATTAGGTGAAATCCCCCAGATTATGTATCTTTCTTACTGCAAACGTGGCAAGCTAAAAAACTGCTAATTGGTTACACACACTGTTCACACCATATTGATTGGTTAGTAATTATAATGAGTTCTGATAAACCTATCTTATAGCTAAACATCCTTAGTTTACCTTTAATACCTAAAAGCATCCGCACACCTGCTGTTTTGACCCTCTTGTTATGGTTGGTTCCTAACATGTTCTGTTACTCCCAAATACCTTCCCATAACTGCTTCTTGGTTTAGGGTGGCCTGTACCCCTATCAGCAAGGCCACTGTGTCTTGAGAATGTGATTATTAGGATCCTCTCAGCAGGAGGAACTTTTCCTTTCTCATAGGAACAGAAGAATACTGTCAGGGCCTATGTCTTGGGAGAAGAGAGCTAGGCCACCGGCAGGCCTGCTGTCTTCCCCGACACATGGCTGTGTGGAGCTGTGACAGCATGCACACTGCTCCATTGAAAAAGGATTAAATTGTGTAGGTATTTCTCTCATGAAAAACAGTTTATTCCATTTCTGCTAATAGTTTCAGTACTCATTTTAATCTGATTTTAGGGCCCTTCATCATTATTTCAATTGAGGCATGATTATCTGGCTTATATTTGTTAGACTATCATAGATTCATGTTTCAATACCAGCATCACTAAAGGTTTCATCCAAAGGCCATTGTTCTTTTGCACACTTCTAAGGTGCCAAATATGTTCCCATGCATAATTAAACTACTATGCAAACATGTTCTTGTCCTATATCACTGTGCTTCTTTAATATCAGTATCTGAAAAGCAACTGCTATTCAGCTATTTAATCCCTAACCTTAGGTTTCAATTCACAGAAATAATACATGACCATTTGCTAATTTGTTTTCAAGCATTCATTTGTTTATTCAGTAAGGTCAATATTTCTAAGACCTTAAACCTGCAATCAATTTCCTGTGAACTTCTATTTGCACTCAGGCAAAGCCTGACTGACTTTGTACTTATCCCTCTTGGAAGAAAGGTCTACATGGCATTTCCTCAGCAGAGGCAGGCAGTTTGGGTGGGTTGTGGGGTTTTCATAAGGGGATTTTGTTCAACTATTAGCCCCCTAAGTTTGCATCTAACTTGGACATGCAGAAATGAACCAATATTGGTTTTCACTCATGTGACAACATAAAGAACAAGCAAGGGGTTTAAGCTCTGTGGCAAAGGATGAAATACAAATGGATTCCTGCTTACTCTCCCCTAGCTGAGCTACTGCTAGCTAGCAGTAACAGAATCACTTGGTCTGTCAGGGAATCAAAAGTTTCTGTTGGAGTCCATATAGGAAAGAGGTGTTTTGGTTTGTATCTAATATCACGTACTATGAGGAACACAGCACATGATGGGTTATCTGTAACACTCAGCATCCTTGGAACTGTGCTAAGTTGCTGAAACTCATTTTACTGGTTTGTTTCCAGCCAGTTTATGTAGCTGGGCTGCTACAACATCATCAGCACGCACTGGTGAGTCTGGCCCTAAATCTCAATGTAGAAGTTATTCTTGATAAAGCCAAAGTTTTTGCAGACCGTAGACTTGCCTTGGATAGAAAGGAAAACATGCCAAAACTAAATTGTGGGTGACTAAGATTCATAAAAAAACCTATTCAAGATGCAATAATTAGAGCAATCAATGCATTTTGATTAACTGATTACCACCTTTCGACTGCCAGTGGCAGAAATAACATCCTTCTATAAAATCACAAACTCATTCAGATTAAATTGGGAGCAGATGGAAAGTTGTTTGTTATTGACATTTCAGTTCCTGAATACCCTTCAAAAGCATGCAGTACTGCTACATTGTGGTGTAATTAGAATAAAGCAACAAAATCAATCTCTCTTCACTCCACAAATACAAAGATTATCATCCAAAAGGTCAGCCTGGCATACCACAAATATTGACAACAAGGAGTGCATAGCTTTCAAATGTCCTTTTGCAATATTCTCAGCATATGCAACAGACTGGATACAATTTCATTCAGGAAATAAGTCTTAGCTTGAAGAGACTTATTAGGATTTCTATATGGGGACATGAGATGGAGTTAAGTTGGTTGGAGGATGGTGTTAAGCTCCAGCATTGCAAAGTAGCTTCAGCAGGCTTTTACCTATCCTTTACAACAGAATTCAGAGCACAAATTTTGAAAGAAGGTAAGATGGCTGTCATGGATTTGTGCTTTGCATAGGTTGATCTGAAAAGATTTTTTAGTCTTTAAGAAGTTGAATTCTGCACAGTTAATTTATATTGACCTATCCTGTTTTGACTGAAGTGACAACCGAAATCCTTTTGGTTTAGGAATTACGTTAATGAGAATGTAGCATTTATTAGGTTTTAATTATTGTTTTACACACATAGTGGGAAAAAAATTGACCCTTCTAGAACTATTTATGTTACTTGGAAGACAAATCTCTACATAGTTTCAGTGCCTGAAAAAAAACTGCAGCGCTTTAAGCTTTGAACCAAACTACCTGCCCACCAGTTTCAGAAACTTCTCAAACTAGAGCTGAGATCCAGGTGGAGTTAAGAACATACACGGATTTTGACCTGAATCTAACCAGTTTTAGCTGGTCACTAGTTAAAGTTACTTCAGGTTTTCCATTTAAATCTGAAATTCTGACTCTGGAAAGGATGTACCTTGCTTCAGACATACCTGCTATACAGATAGACCTCCTACAAAATTCACATAACATCCTGAAACCCATTTCCACGATCATGCAGATATAACAGCAGTATTAAAATTGTGATTATGTACATGATTTTGCATCCTAAGTAATTTAGAGAAGCATTCTGCATTAAGTGGGCAAACACTTAGAGGCTTAAAGTTCAAGGCTTTAAACTCACAGGATTTTTTGCTAAGGAGCCATGCTGTGTGAAAATGGTCTTTAGCAGCAATATAATCTCATTGAAGTCCATGCAGTGTCATTGGGACTCAGCATGGCCAGTGGTTGTAAGTGGGGAACATAAAGACATTGTTAAGACCTGAAAAAAAGGGTACTGAAGGCTTGAGATGAGATGTGATCTTAGAAATATTGCACCTCAGAATGGTTGAACTACGTTTTTGGAAACAGAAGTAAGCAATAGCTCAAATCCACATTCAAAATAACTTCTGAATTCATCCTGTTCCATATAACAAAACCATTTTTTAAGTGTACTCCATTATAAAAAAGCTTATGAACTCTAACAATTTTTTATTGACTGATTAATCCAAGGGGATTGTCACTAGATTTTGAGACTGCTGAGCCCCTTCATCATGTGCTACTTTAGGAGCCTTTCCATAACAGAGATCACACCATGTCTCAAAAGGTAAATATTTAACCAAGGGATTGCTTCTCTTATCAGTGCTCTGATATTATTGATTAAATATATTATTTTGTTTGAGCAGCAATGCAGAGAATTTTCTCTAAGTTGCCTTCCTTTAAAGAACTTCCCTTAAATAACTTCCTTCAAAGCAATACAAACTCCTGTAGCACTTACTGTAGAAGAAAGGGGTATAATAAACTGTGAGTCAAGCCATTCTCAACGTTATTGTTCAGCACAGTGCAATACCAAATTGGTATGAGAGATTGACATTGATCTTGCTCTAGTACTCTGGTATCAGTACAATCACACTGTACTATATTTACCCAAGCGCTGCCTTTTACAGGCTTTGCTGTCTGAGGGGGAAGATGCCCTGACTTGAGGTCACTTTGATCTTGTTTGGGAAAGAGAGAACATGCATGTCCCTGCACACAGACTTCAACTTTCTCTTTGTCTGGGTCTCAAGTATCCACTAGATGTTTACATGTTGAAGAACAGAGCCCCGTGCCCCTCTGGACAGAGTAAGGCTTGCTTAGAGGGACAGCAGAGAGCTGGAACACATCCAGGGTGGGCTGCAAGACTGGATGACCTCTAGGCACTGTGGCACTGATTTTGCCATTTTCTCCAGCCTTTTTAGTAAGGGCTGCAGAATGGTTACATTGGCTCTACAGCAGGAGATGCTCTCTTGCTGATCTAGTCACTGGGTGTTCAGAACAGCACGGGACCTGACTTGACATTTGTTTGACACACAGAAACTTTGTGCAGACTTTATTAGGCTGGAAGAGATAGTCAGGAGATCTAGAGAACCTCTCCAGTCCTCATGTTCTGTTCTATTAAAGGAATCTTTCCCAGCTAGGACAACAAATACCAAACAAACTACTGTGGAGGTCTTACACTTGCTCTAGCAGACAAGGATAAAAGATTGCTTAATTGCAGGGAATCCAAATATTTACTGTTGATAGCTGTTTCTAGGGAAAAATCTCTGTATCTCAATTAGGAGATGCAGCTTGGTGGGGAAGAGCTTGGCTCTATTCTTACAATACTTCCCTATGCTACAGGCTGCAGAAGTGAGCTGCTGCTGTGGACACTGACCTTGCCTGGACCTGCAGGCATCTCCTCAAGATCCTGTTGTCAGGCACCCCAGAGGACAATGCAGAGGCTGGAGGAAGGAGATTCCTCTGACCCTTCCAAACCCTCAGGCAGAGGAAATAAAGAATCACAACAGGCAAGGGTTTCACTTTCTCTGTTCTTTCACAACACACACATCCTCATCCTCTGCCCAACACCTGGGCACAGGAGTCTGAAAGAACTCACCATGAACCTTCATTTTCAGCTCAAGTGCCTCCCAGCCCTTTGGAGCAAAACACAGCTAAGATTGCATATCAAACTGCACATCCCCTCACAGCATGGGCAAGGGCTGACAAGACTACAGAAAGGTCAGTTACACAGCTTCCAGGTGAACCTGGACCAAATCCTGGTGCTTTGTCCTAGCAAGATTTGGGGAAATAAAATTTGGGGAAAAAAAAACAAGTTTGGGGAAACCCACCAGGGAAACATGTGCTGCCATTGGCTCTCTTGTATATGGGAAAGGCAGGGGATGCAATCACTCTGGAAACCTAGTGCAAACTTAATGCAGATTTACATATGACATTAATACAGTAAGTGTCCACTGCAGCTATCAAGCAGGTGACACTCCATAACCACAGACTCAGGGGCTGCAAACAGTGAGAGCTCTTTTGAAACAGGCTGTCATATGTCTTACTAATTTCTAGAAAGATTGTCTGAGGATAACAAGAAGCATTTTCAGGAATTTCACAGGCCTTCTAAGCTGAGGTGCTGCAGGCATGAAACACAGCCAGGAACGAAGGAACTGGGAAGGCATTGCATCTCTGCATAACCAGCTCTTGAGAACAGCATGCAGCTGAACTGTGCAATCCATACAATTTAGTAGCTTTACTATTTTGCAGCTCCCCCCAAGCCTGTAATGCATGCTTATGTCAGTGAAACCAACACTGCTTCTAGTACTATAGAATACATTTCTATAAATCCAGTTTAACTACAGTTTTGTCCTAAGACATATTCAGCAGTCCTTGGGCAGGAAACAAGTCCCTGCAGTCAATAAGAACAGCTCTGTCTCCATCAGGTACACAGTGAAGAGTGTGCCAACTGTGGGACTTACCAGTGTGGAAGGAAAAGGGTTATCTGGTTTTTTATATACAATACATAATGCAGCCATTATCCACTTTTCCACTATTTGTTTCTGGATATTTCTTGCACCTTGGCATAGAGAAGCCTGCAGAGGTACTGAAACAGGCCATGGTATGCAAGGTCTCATGTCCCCTAATATCATTTTCTCAGCCCTGGGATGATCTCTTAACTCTCTGGATATTCTGAATGGAGTCAGCCCACTCCAACCCTTTCTTCTGCCACCCACACTGGCCCAGCAAATAGCAGGGAATCTCCAGCTACCAGCCTAGCCAAGGAGCCCCTTTTCTTTGAGGGCTCTGCCATTCACTGAGACAGTTCATTTAATGAGGATAAAATGTTTAAGTGTACAGAAAAGGCCCTAAAGCACACAGGTGAATTTAGGCAGGAGCTGAACAGCTTCCCTGAACCAAGGCTTTCTCCAGGATATGCATTTAAGCTACCTGACAAGGTACACCAATGAAGAGGATGGAAGCACAGCATCAAAGCTGTAGGCTAACATCCAAAAACCTCAGTGAAATTTGTAAGGGCTTTTCCACTAGTTTGCAGACTAACTACTACTGTTGAATTGAATCTTAGCCCAAAATAGTTTAACAATCTAATTAAAGCTAAAGACTGTTCATTCTGCAAAAGCTTGTTAATAGGCAACACTGAGATGTCAGTAACAAATGCTAGGGAATTCTCTCCCACATTGATATGCACTAATAACACCCATTCATTTCAGTAAGTAATCATTTGAGACCAAAGAGTATTTATACTTCTTGTTTAGATTGGGCAATTTGAAATTTTCTTCACTAGGTGTCAGAATTATTTGTTTTCTACAAAAGCTTGAGAGACAGAAGCAGAGAGAGGCTTGTTAGCTACCTAAATGATTTTATTTCTTTGATTTCTAAACCAATCTGCTTCTTGCAATGCCATTTACAATTCACTCTTAATTTGCATACTCAAAAAAGCTATTAATGAAAGCAATGTAATTTCTTCTCCAGTGCCCTAGCTGAGTGCCTAATTCAATGTTTTGAATAAATTGAATGTTGGGGTGATTTATGAGAATAGAGAATACATTTTCTTATTTTACTCAACTACTATTAAACAGAGTTTCCTACCAATGAATTTAAATTAAAATGACAACAGTCATTTTTAAATTTTACCCACACAGAACTGTGTTGAATTAAATGAATATTGCATTTTATGGGGCATGTTAGTACAGATAAAATGTCTATGAACAGAGACAAATCGTGAGACTGATTATTTCTTTAGCTGAGTGGTCCTTTTTTAGAAATCCTAGAGTCATTTTACAGGAAAAATATCAACTATTTCCCACCTGAGGTAATTTCACTGGAAAAGTAAAATTTCTTTTTTCAGATACAAGACCTCAGAGATGTCTTATGGATAGCTATACCATCTTGGTTTTATACTATCTTGTTTTTCCCCGCTGCTTTAAATAAAGAGATGCTGGTTTTACATACAACATAAGGTAGAAAAAGAGAAGGAATGTGAAGACATAATATTAACACAAGTTCTTTCTGAAGAAAGGAAATTAAATTTCCCTATAAATGTCTGCATTGATGGAGCAAGAAGAGTTAAAACCCCAGCTTTACACTAACAGGTAGGAAAGCAAGCTCCATTACATATACTTGACTTACATCAGCATAACTGAGACCACAGCCTCACCCTCCATTTGAAAGCTTAGCTGAAAGGCTGATTCCCAGGCTGCGCTGCATTTTCTCATTTTCACAAGCACTACTTAAGTACTTAGAGGAAAAAATGCTTTCAGAAAGGCTGGACAAGTGACTTTGCATTATTTACAAGCTACAGTCATTTTGCTGAGAGTTTAGTAGGGAAGGGCAAGATTCTCCTGATACTGTTACTTACAAAAGCAGGCCCATCTCTTGGTTTTGTGTAAGATGCTGCTAGTAAGTATGTGCAAAACATGTTCAAATGCATCCTTTGAGTTCCTTTGAGACACACAGATAGACCTGTATACTCTGTTATTTCCCTTGCCTCATTCTTGCTGAAGAACAAAAAGAATTCTAACAGATGCCTGCAAGGTGGGATACCAAATGACCATTTTCCTTACACCTTATTTTTTTAAGCTAGAGCTTTAAATAATGCTGCAAGTACAGAAATGCACAGACCACTTTCCCTTAACAGCAGATTAAATTTCAGGGGTGTGTATTCTGACCTCAATGCCTCTATTACCTTTAAATGGAAAATAAGGTGAACTTGTTGACCTTCATACCTTGCCTGATACGAGTTCTTTACTGGAGTGTCTTGGCAGAATACCCATAAAATTATTTTTAAATTGGCTCGTAAACTTAAAGCTGAAATACTTTCTGTGCAGATGAATCCCAGAACAATTAATGTTTATTTCTGGCAGTTTTGTCAGTCTGTATCTGCTGTTTCCATAGATTGGTAAGAAGTTCACATTCCCTGGGAGACACTGTCTTAGGAGCCTCTGTTAACTGTCTGAACTGGTTACATTCAGCACAGGGAAGGGCAGGGAATGGGGAGTGGAGGTTTCAGTCCATTCTTCCCCAGTTGTCTTCCATCTCAGCTGGAGGTGAGGGGGGCATCCCACACACAGGCATACTTCCCCTGCGGTGCCGTGGGGTCCCACCCATGCGAGAGTCGTATCCACAACTTCTGCAGCGTGAGTCCTCTCTATCAGGGAGCCATCTCCTCACCACAGGCCTCTCAGCAGGGCTCCTCTCCATGGGGTGCTGACACTCGGGTCCAGACTCCCCCCCGGCCTGGTCCCCTGCAAAGTCACAAGTCCCCCAGCAAACCTGCTGAGGCGTGGATCAATCTTCACAGGGCACCGGTGTCTCTGCTCCCCGACCTCATCCATGGGCTTCGGGGGGACACCCGTGTCACCATGGTCTCACCACGAGCTGCAGAATAGCCTCTCTTTTCCCATTCTTCACCCCTGCTCCTGCCTGGCCTTGGTGTCTGTGCAGCTTGTTACATCTTCTCTCCCCCGCGCCGGGGGCAAAGTGCCCCTGCCAGCAGTTTTGTTTTCTCCTATATGTGATTCCCAGAGGCGCTGTGACCAGCTCTGATAGGCCCAGTCTCCAATTTGGCCTTGAACTGACCATGTTTTCAAAATATGGGGCCTGCAGAAAGCTGTAACTGCGGCTTACAAAACCCTCCGAAGCAGCACAGCCACACAGAACTGCAACAACTGGTTGCATTCAGTTCACATTTTTCAGCCTTCCTGAAAAAGCTTTAACAACCAGAGACCAAATACAGGAGGACAAAGATCACAGGAAACAAAGTAGCTTCAATTTGATGTATGAGCACACAGCATCTCTTTCTGAGACCTGCTGATAAATGAAGGTTACAACAACGACTTAGCATAAAAATTATTAGGTATTTCTCTTTAAAGTTATAAAGGTTCCTTAAAACTGGGACATCTTTCTCTATGGTATTTGTACAGCACTTTACAAAACACCATATAAAAATAGTACTGCTTTAAACCTAGTGAGAAAAATGCAGACAGCTCTTCCAAACAAAGAAAAACACACATGAAAGCACCACAGTGCACAATTAAACACTCATATATTAAAGGCTGGACCTTCAGATGGAAATGCACAAGCCACCTAGAGAAGAACAAGCCACATATTACTCACTTTGTTCAAGATCTATTACAATATCAGTTTTCTACTGTTGCAAGTAAAGTTATTTCTAATGATTAACATTTCTCAGGAAGTGCTACAGGACTCTTATTTTCTGTACTTTCTGCTGCTCTGAAGACAGTGAAGCACCCAGCTCAGGGATTAAAGGGACAACAAGGACTAACCCCAGGTCAACTGTACAAGGCTGTTGCTTTCAGACAGCTCTCAAATGGCTCATCTGCCTGAGAGTTACTTGGAACAAAACCTGGAGCTGGCATGCCAGGGAGATCCAAGGAGAGGCACAAGAAAAAAAGGCAGAGAGCAAAAAAAATACAAGCTGTAGTAGGTCCTACTTCCCCCACAGCTTGGGGCACAGTGAGATGCTGGACAGTGGACAGTTGTTCTTTGCATATCACAGAACATTAGAAGTTGGAAGGGACCTCAAAAGATCATCTAGTCCACCCTGCCAACAGAGCAGTATCACCTAGATTAGGTCACACAAGAACATGTCCAAAAAGGTCTGAAGGTCTCCAGAGAAGGAGATTCCATAGCCTCTCTGGGCAGCCTGTGCCATTGTCCTGTCACCCTCATAGTGAAAATGTTTTTTCTTATGTTCACATAAACCTCCTATGCTCCAGCTGGCACCTGCTGCCCCTTGTCATTGGGCATCACTGAGAAGATTCTTTCCTCTAAGATGGGATCACAAAATACTCTGTCCTCAGTGGCAAACTAGTCTCTGCAGGATGATGTTTCCCAGCCCCCTGCCAAAATGAACCCAAGGGGACAAAAAGCCAGCATGTTCTGACTGCTGGTCACAGTAACTCACATTGCTGGAAGCCTTATATTATTTTAGAACATCTTCCCCTGCCTTTAACTGCTGTCTTTCAGGGGTCATTTAGCTTATGAATAACCAAAACATTCATTCTGCTTCATCTGCCACCTGCTATTGCCCATACTATTTTATTGCAAGCTCCAGTCAAACTTGTTTTCTGGTAGGTGGCCATGAATTGTCTCATGGTGATTTGTAGTGGCTATCATACAAGGGTAAAACATAGAAGAGCAAAGGTGACACGTTAAGTCAACTGTAATATATTGGTGAGAGTATCCAAGTAGTCTGGTAGAGCCCAGTTAATTTCCTTATAACTTCTCTCTGCCTCTGTTCTCCACAGCATACATGTATGGAATCATACCTGGCCACAGATGATACATAAGCAGCCCTGAATAGGGTACACCACTTTTGCCACACAACCTTTGTAAAATACAGCAGATATTAAAATATATCTGTGCATAAAGTGCAGACCTTGCTCATTTGAGGACCTCCTGCATCACTGCTGAAAAGTGAGAGGAGCAATGTGCTCTTGGGCAGGGAAGGGCATCTATCAGAAGAGACTCACCCAAGCCAAACAGTGCCTTCTCTCAGTGCTACCTCTTCAGCCTCAGCACAAAGCGCTGCAAATGAGGATTCAAACCAATTGCAAGGGTGTCATTCGACAGTAGATCAAGCCTCCACACACATTGCAATCGTGCTCCCATCTTTCCTACACAACCAGCTAAACCTGGATCCAGGGGCTGGGTAACTGTGCTAGTCTTTCAGTCCAAGGCAGTCTCAGGCACAAAGACTGTGTGGCTCAAATCAGTCACTACAGACGAAGAAATGTTCCAAAGTTGCATGGGCACCTACATCATCTTAAGCATGGGATGCAGGGGAAAATGGCCAGCCCCTTGTCAGTGGTCAGTGTGGACAGGACAAGGGGCAATGGCTGCAAGTTGGAGCACAGGAAGTTCCACACCAACATGCGGAGGAACTTTTTCCCAGTGAGGGTGACAGAGCCCTGGGACAGGCTGCCCAGGGGGGTGGTGGAGTCTCCTTCTCTGGAGATATTCAAGACTTGTCTGGATGCCTATCTGTGCAGTATGAGCTGGGGAGCTGCTTTGGCAGGGGGGTTGGACCCGATGATCTCTCAAGGTCCCTTCCAACCCCTACGATTCTGTGTGTGTGATCATTTAGAAGAAAAGGACCTGTTGGTTTGCCTACAGCAACAAACCCTGATCAAGCTACCCTCAGTCAGAAACAAATCACAGTTTGGGATCTAAACTCACAATCTCTGAATAAGCAATTCATTCATCTGTACCAGATCAAAACAGTAATCCACTAGCAAGGAGGATTCAATTCATCCTTACTCTCTCCAACATCAGACAGTGGGAATATTAAACCAGATTCAACCACTTCTATATCTAGTTTGAGAAAAATATTTTGAAAGATGAAGAATAGTGGTTGGCATATACAAATAATCACAACAGCCTTCAGTTATGAATTGAGCATGATGATTTGTCACAAGGGTGTTTGACAGCAAGAAGTTTAATTTTATCATTAGAAATTTCAGACTGTATTGGCATTAAGTATTAAAGAGAAATCTTTAACCTTTTAAATGTCATAGGAGTGTGTGAAGGCCAAGAGGTCACAACATACAACCTTGCAAGAGGTTAAGTGATTCTAGAAATAAAAGTTTCCTGCTTCAAGTAGGTTTCCATGAAAAATAATCAAATCAAACAAGCCACTTCTGATAACAAAACTGAAGAATTGTGAGACAAAGTTCATATGCATAACCTTTTTCCTTAGTAAGCATGCTGCATTTACACTGTAAACCCTCAGTTAACCACACAGCACATTTGAAAGAACAAGGGTGATGTCCTCTGCAGGCAACAGAACATTAGCTGGTCCTGAGCGCAGAGGCTTTAGCAGCAGGTGAGTGGCAGCATCAAACCAGGTCCCAGTTGTTGGGCTATAGCAGACTGGTCCCCAGTGAGGATGACCTTTGTGAAGACTACTGGGGTGAGTCAACTGTTCAGGCACTATCCTGAATTAATTTATAGCATGAATCCACTGACATTGAGTCAATCTACTGCTACATCTGCATACCTCTATCACTATGTGCTCCTGTACCTGTTCTCAAGCAGGCAGGGATCTCCTGCAGGCAACTTACTTTTGCAAAATACCAGAGCCCTAGTTCCACTTTCTCTGCCCACCATTCTTTATTTGCAGCCTGCCAAACACAGTCCATGTTTGCCCAAGATTCATTTTTCAATGGTGCTGAAGGGTGATTTTATTTCTTGCCAGGCCACACTGAAGAAGCGTTTCCATGCAGTGCAGTGCTCCATCCAGACTGATACCTGTGAGCATTTCCAAGAGCAGAGGAAGTGGTAGCAGTTGTTTGAACACACCCTGAACATGCATGAGGATGCACCCCTCCACATGGCACTCCTTTGTTACTTATGACTGCCTCAGTTCAGGACCAGGATCTGTACTTGCATTGCTTCTGCAGAAGAGTGCTCTAACTCACACCCTCTTTTCAGAGCTATTTTACTTTATACAGCAAGTGCCTGCATGATCTTGACAGGCAGGAAACATGGGCCCGGGTGAACCTAATGAGGTTCAACACTGCCAAGTGTAAGGTGTTGCACTTGGGCCAGAAGAATCCCAGACATAGATACAGACTGGGAGAAGAGCTTCTTGAGAGTAGCCCTGCTGAGAAGGACCTGGGTGTCACAGTGGATGAGAAACTGAACATGAGCCAGCAGTGTGCTCTTGCAGCTCGCAAGGCCAATGGGATCCTGGGCTCCATCAGAAGAGGGGTGGCCAGCAGGGACAGGGAGGGGATTGTCCCTCTCTGCCCTCGTGAGGCCCCACCTGGAGTACTGTGTCCAGATCTGGGACCCCCAATACAAGAAGGATGTAGAACTGTTGGAGAGAGTTCAGAGGAGGCCACAAGGATGATTAGAGGGCTGGAGCACCTGCCCTACAAGGAGAGGCTGAGGGAGCTGGGCTTGTTCAGCCTGGAGAAGAGAAGGCTGCGGGGGGACCTCATTGCAGCCTGCCAGTACCTGAAGGGAGCACACAAACAGGAGGGGAATCAGCTTTTTCAAAGGGCAGATAATGGCAGGACAAGGGGGAATGGTTTAAAGCTGAAGGAGGGAAGGTTTAGATTGAATATTAGGGGGAAGTTTTTTCCAGAAAGAGTGGTGAGGGGCTGGAACAGGCTGCCCAGAGAAGTAGTGGATGCCCCGTCCCTGGAAGTGTTCAAGGCCAGGTTGGATGGGGCCCTGGGCAACCTTGTGTAGATCCAGGCCTGAGGTTGGTGGCCCTGCCTGTGGCAGGGGGGTTGGAGCTTTATGATCCTTGGGGTCCCTTCCAACCCTTGCCATTCTATGATTCTATGATTACCCAGAGAGCATAAGGATCACTTTCTAGCCAAAGAGTTAATGCATCTACCTGGGGGGCAATCATCCAAATTTCAGTCCCTGCCCAAATGAATATAATCATTCATACAATATTTTGACAGCATAGCCTCTGTTCTTGGAGACCTTTGAGATCTGGCTGGATAAAACCCTGAACAGTTTTTACTTCAGAGCTGACCTTGTTTTGAGCAAGAATTGGGACTTCAGAACTCATGAGGTTCCTTTCACCCCGGAATAACTCTGTGGCTATCAAGTTACAAGACCAGCAAGAGATTTAACTTTAAAGATAAGATTTATTAGTTATTAGGGCACTCTGTACTGGAAAATTGAGAATGCACGTTCTTTAAACAGAAGGAGTCTAATATAGCTTAGCAAAACACACAAGCTCTAGGCTATGAAGCAGAGATACAGATGAACACTTTTCTTTCTTCAGCATTTCTGTGACTATCACCCTGGGAATCTCACCCTGATATATTTGAAAATACAGCTAAAAGCTTGTAACATGTTTCAGGATGAATAAAAAAAAGATATATTTTTAAAACCTTCTATTTAGTTCAGTCTCACTGAAGTTTCAGCTGTCCCATCCCCTCTGCTGAGGTTGTTTCAGGACCAGTTCGGTCTCACTGAAGCTTCATCTGTTCCATCCCCTCTGCTGAGGTTGTTTCAGGACCACTTCTTTCCATCAGGAATCCCAGGATAAATAAATATTTCCATGTCCTACTCACAATTCAAAGCAGGGAGGAGGGATCACTAATTTCCTTGAAACTTTGGAGCTCTCTACACTTGAAGATCATATTATACCCCACATTCTATTAGTAGGGGAAGCCTCTAGTTGAACAAGAGCTTTACTTAGAATACTAGATGTTTGTTCCTGAACTCTGCAAGAAAAAAATTCCTGTATTTCCAAAACCAGGATATTTATACTCATGCTATTTTAGAAGAGCTAATTCAAGGAAAATGGGGAAAATGTGAAGACATTTGACATATTAGTGCTTTTTACAATTAAATATTGTGAATATCCTTCAGTTAAATGCCCTTTTTTCAGTTTCATAGCCATGTAGGACAGTGGAAATCACTAATGATTTTTAAGGTGCTAGTACTCCTCAAAATGCGTGGGAAAAGAAGAAAGTCACTATTTTACAGATGAAACATGACTCCTTACTGATTTTTTTCCCTGCTTGCACTTTATATTGGATGTGAGAAACAGAGGTCTTGGGAATGAACTAATCATCATTATTAATAACTTAAATGGGAGTTTAAAGCACTTCTTTGCAATGAATTACTCAAGACTTCCATGAATTCACTACTTAACATTTTTTTTACTAAAACATTGTTCCACATAGTACCTCTCAGATAAATCAAGTTAAGTGTTACTAGTAAAGAGTTAGCTATTATGGGAAATCTTTTTGAGATTAAGAAGGGCCAGCTTTCTGAAAAGTGTTTATCTGGTATTAAGGCAGATAAATAAGCAATAGAGGGGCAAAGCTAAGAATTGAAATGTGAGTAGTGTCACTCTATGCAAATACACTGAAGCATTAGGGAAAATGAGCTGTTGCAGTGGAAGTGAGAAAAATCTTAAATGCATTATGCTGAGAGGTTTCTTCCCAGCTTAAAAAAGCCCTTCCAACCTGCTCTTAAATGCATGCCTGAAACTGCTCTCAGACAGTCAAATGGGAAGAAACTTGCAGAGAGGCCTTTTTTTTCAGAAAACAATTAGACTGTAAATTATCATAGAGGCATTTGAATATGTTTATCAACTTTAACAAGGCATAAATTAAAACGCTGCAACAATTTACTCTAGTGAGGGTAATAATCTTATACTTTGATATTCACTGATGTTTTCCTACCTATTTTTTCTTTGAAAGTTCATTACTGGCAAACATCAGACAGATAACAGCTATCATCATTTTTACAGGCTGTGTTCCACTTGGGGATAGGCATTTCTAGCATGTTGCCAGCAGATTGAAGGTACCTGCATTACCTTCCCTTGCTAGCAATAGGCTTCCCGGTGTAATGGTGAAGTTGTGTTTCTCTTCTAATGCCTGGCCACTACCTCTAGGAGAAAGAAACTGGGTTTTCATTCTTCTTGGCCTGTTCAGTGTTTGAGCTGAAGGTTGGGGAGTTTTTCTTTCAATGTGTAAATCCCTACTGTAAGTTAAAATTAGAGTGTTCCTAGGTCTACTGTACTACAGCACCCAGGTACTTTAGGACCTCTGTGCAAGTTTGGAGAGAAAACCCAGGCCCAAGAAGGCAGCATTTATAATGCAATCCCAGCAGATACCCTGCTCATGCACAGTACTTTTTGCCTTATGTAGGCAAAAAGAGATGCAATGCTAATAAAAGAGTAAAAGGAAAAGTCAGTGAAAATATACCTCCTCTATTTAGTGATGTAGAAGGGCTTCAAAGGCTTTCATTCATTTTTCTCCCTCCAAGTTCGAGAAGGTATTTAAAATACTTATATATATAGCAATTACACACTGAAGCAACAATAGAAAATTAGTTCCTACTTTATCTTGTTAAGTATAACCCACAAATTGGCCAGGCATTTGTTAAAGATCCTTTAAATTACTTCTCAGGCAAGGTACCAATGATACAGGATGCACAGGGACAGAGATACTACTGTTTGCAGTGTAAGCCTCTCTCACAACACAACTGTTTGGACAAACCATGTGGACTATATTCAACTCCTGTTTACCACCAAAGCATTTTACTAGGAGTGATTTATAATCCTAACTCTTTCCATAATTAAATCTTCCATTCCTTAAACCTCAGTTACTAGTAATGCAAGTAGTACACACACACTTAAGCAATAAGTCATAGAAAGGAAGGGAGAGATGTTTCAAGTAGAGACAAATAGGCCAAGCATGGTGTCCAGAAGTATTCACATCTGGATATTTAATACAGAAAAGATGCTCCTGCAAATAGATGATGCAAGATGAATTCTGTGCCAAGCATTAAAATACACACTTGTTATCTTTGTGTGTCCAACATAATACAAAAAGGAACAGCTTCCTATGAGTGGGGCACTATGTACCTGACACTAGGATAGAGCCAATATAGGCTTTGGACCATTTCAAATGATAGGCTTATGGGTTTAATGTTTAATGAAATATTTTTCAACAAGTGAGTTTGCTAAGTTTCAGTGGAGCTACAGTAAGAGCTCATAAAATTAGGTGGAGTGTTATACAATATTTGGTGAAGGGATGAAAAACCCCCTGCATTACTGGGCAGGAAGGAGGGGGGGTTTTTTAATGGTATTGATTCACTTGAACTCTGGAATTAAATGGCTTGAAAAAAATAGTCCAACTACTTTGATTTTGATATGGAGTAAAATGGCTTTCATTAGAAAGGTGATTGCAGTATAACAGTCAAGTAGCAATGGAGAAAAGATGAAAGATGATTCATTTAAATAAAATTAAATTGAAAAAGGTTTTTTTTAGCAGACTAAGACCATTGTTCCAGACTGCCCATCAGTATTTGAACAGCTTTGATCCATGTTCTGCAATATGAGAAAATATAATTCAGAGAAAGACCCAGCGTGGCTATACTCAGGGTCTTTAATTTCTGAGGAATGGCCCTGCTTAAGAGAGCCAGTCTACAATTGAAGTAATTTATATGTAACATGCCACACCAGGGCCAAAGAGATCTGTTACCATATATGTACATAATGGAGAACACAGTATATCCAGGTAATAAAATCATATAACTATCTCTATATAGAAATCAAGTGACTACATGGCTTAACAGATGCACATCTCCTGCTAATATCCTTAAAAGCCTCATTTGTTTGATGAAAGAGTAATTCTAACAGACACAGCTAAAAAATAACAAACAGCTGAGTGCATGTTTGTAGCACATCTTCAGATGCAGCTTATTATAACTTGTTATGTAACATAAATGGATTTGCTTTCTATATTAATGGCTAAGATATTCTTCCCTAAATTGATAACATGACATTTGAGATATGATTTAATATTTTAGAGCTAGTGCATGCACTTGTTCACAGGAAGTTAAAGGAAAAAAATAATGAGTATATGAAAAATCAACTTTTTAAAAGGGAATCAACTTTTTAAAAGGGCAGATAATGGCAGGACAAGGGGGAATGGTTTAAAGCTAAAGGAGGGAAGGTTTAGATTGGATATTAGGGGGAAGTTTTTTACAGCAAGAGTGGTGAGGTGCTGGAACAGGCTGCCCAGAGAGGTGGTGGATGCCCCATCCCTGGAAGTGTTCAAGGCCAGGTTGGATGGGGCCCTGGGCAACCTTGTGTAGATCCAGGCCTGAGGTTGGTGGCCCTGCCTGTGGCAGGGGGGTTGGAGTTACGATCCTTGGGGTCCCTTCCAACCCTTGCCATTCTATGATTCTATGAAAAAGGTCACAGACAAGAGCAACATACACTAAACATCACATCAAGTCTCTCAATTGTTCTTCTTCCCTCCCCAACCCAGCTGGTAGAGATATAGTGACAGTGCAAGCTCCATTTATCTTGAGTAAACATAATAAAAAGCAAAATAGCCCAGTGCCAAGACTGAGTTTGAGCTAAATGAATCCGGTGATCCAAAGGTTATATATACTCTTTTGGAAGACATGCAAGATGGAAAACCTCTCTGTAGAAGAGGACATAGAAGGGAAGTCTGAGCTTCACCAAGGGTTTACCATGAAAGCAGGAGCAGCTTTACTTTAAAAATGTCCAATTGGAGCAGAGAGAATGGGATGCTGAACATGATCTCAGAGCTGAGCTTAACTGGCATAAACAGCATTGGCTTCAGCGACTCCGTTGTCACAGGAAAACAGATTCTCGTGAGTTGCAAAATTCCCCAAACTGAAGTTTCTGTAGAAAGCAAGAACACCTGAAGTTGCAAGGTTAAGGAGCAGTGGCATTTAAAGACACCTGCACTATAGTACCCTTTCACACAGCAACAGGTTTGTGGAACCTTGCGCAGGCTAAATGTGAACAGCTCAGTCCAAGAAATGAGACACAGTTTCAACAGCAGCAGAACTAACTGGATTATTCCAAGTGATACAGCTGCCTGCAGGATTTCTATGCTCATGCTGTTCAGAAATATCAAAAGCTTTTGGTACCTGGATCATACCTCTGCAGGCCAGGTTTGAACTACTGTCACTTGGAATTAGCAGAAGGAGCTTTATCTGCCTCAAAGCCTGAATGCCCAAGTAAACCAGTTCTTTTGCTTTAAAAGGAATTTATTTGCATGCTGGAATTAGAGTGGGTTTGTTATTTAATGTAGTTAACACAATGTCTTCAAAGACAAGTAGTATATCAAAGATGCTCTAAACTAGCAATGCTATACTAAAATGAGAAGAAGCAATTTGAAATACAAATCACTTTAGAATTATTGTTCAGACACCTTTTAAAAATTAGGTATCTAATAATATTTTAAGGAATCAGAAAATTCAGCACTTGGTCTAGAAAGATAGCTGTCTTTTCAACAATAAGGCATCTTTTAATCAGTATTAAAATAAAGATATTAACAGCAGCTGCCTAATAATCCACTCTGGTGTTTTAGTGTCTAAACTAAGTATTTTAGGAGTGTCACATCCTTACAGTTATGCTGTGTCTATATTTAGTTTGTATGCTTGGTTGGGGGGGGCGTGTTTAGGTTTGGGTTTTTTAAAGCTTCTCTGCCGCCATCAAAATAAGAAATTCCTTATTCATCCCTCATTTCACAAGGGGTCAGTAATATTAAATATAGTTATCATATAATGCATTCCTCTAAGAAGTGAGGAGATTTAAGACTATTCCATTTAGATCTAGTGACTAAAAGTACAGGGGACATCAGATAAGTTGGAAGAGCCAAACCTCCGAGGTACTCTAGCAACCATGTTTAGCTGGGGCTGCCACTCCAGCTTAATAAGGCCATTTTTCAGACAAGGGGAAGGAAAAAAGGAGTTTCACACACATTAACCTTCCCATTCACCACCTCATTTTAAATAGTCCTGAGTTTGATGCACATATTTCAACCCCATCTGGGAGCATGTGGAACCCATGCAGCTGCTTCCTTCACATCCAGGAACAACCAGGAGCAGAACCTGTCAGCGCTGGCATCCCAGGAAATTCCTCATGTGAGCGGCAAGAGGGATAAGGGCACAAAGTAATTTGAACTAATAGCTCCATGCCTGACTTTTTTCATTACTGTTACTTGGTCTCTGACAAAAGGCAGTAACACATTAGAAATTACATTGACACCATCTATTTTTCTAATAAGTAAGTGCAGTATGGGACAAAAATCAAGAAGAAAATGTAATTCCACTTCAATTGAAGGAGTAAGAATTGTGTATCATGCTATCTAGGAAAGGAGAAACTTGTAGGTGGTACAACTCAGGAGACTTCAAAGTAGAAAGGGAAACAGGACTAGGAAGAGAATGTCTACATTATAAAGGTCATAATCTTCAGACAGCTTCATTTGCCATTAGTGTACTTTCACACAGTCTCTAAAAGCAAAAGAGAAATACAATGCTTTAAGGGAAAAGTTTCTCCATGCAGTCCCATTCAGTTACAGTTGAATTTACTTTGAATGAAAATCAGGTGTGTGTATATATATATAAAGGCCAGCTACAGATATCTGTTAAACAGTTTTGAGAAAAATCTTAGTATTTCATATAATTTTTGACCTTGGGTCCAGCTTTGTTAAAGATAGTATTTTGCTTTATCAGAATAAGCTGTTAGTGTAGTTACCTTGTCCAGTTTAAAAGAAGTATGGATGAGGTTAATAAAAACCATGGTTATTAGAATTGCTCTGGATTTAGTGGGTTTATCATTGGCACCCCCATCTTCTGCCCCAGGAGCATCAAGATGCAATAAAGCTGCTATAAATCACTGTGAGATCTGATAGATCCACAGGCCAAGTGCTGTTGAGAACTTTTTCTGACAGAAATTCCAGATGTGCAGCTTACTTTCCAGTAACAGGTAATATCATTTGGACTTTGAAAAATTACTTGCCTGGACTGTGTTTTATGAAGGCCCATTTACAGAATCATAACATGACAGAAAGGATCTAAAATATGCTGTAAAAAACTTCCATTTCAAGTCACTCTTCAGTGCTTTGCTAGTATAAATCAGGCCCACTATGTAGGAATGAGGTCCCCTAAATATCAAGTACAGCAAAGACTGCTTATCTCCTTTTAAGTGGTGGGATCATAACTATTCCATGGTACTTTTCCACTGTACATATATAATCATTAATGGCACTAATTAATACCAACTTGAAAGTTTTTATTAATTAGTGCATCTCTTAAGAGGTATAATTACCACTTAACTTGTGAGCTGCAAGTAGAAGTGTACTTTACATATAACAGTTCATGGCATATCTTCAAGTGATTCTTACCAAGCTCTCCTTAGGTTTTGATTTCATCCTGAATGACTACATTTACAAGTGGTCAGATAGTATCAAATTCTGGATTACAAAGCAAGTTGGAATTTAGAGGAACTCAACTTGTCTGAAAATCCTTAGTTATTTAAAGCTAATAGGTGCCCTTCCTCACTGAACACAAAGAACACAGTTTTTGTTATAATGGTTATGAGATCATTAGGAGAACAGTTGCTATTTTGCTTACAGCTACCCAAAATGGTTTTGATGGCTGCTTCCAAGGAAGGTAAAGCTTAAGACAGCCATATAGGATTTACAGACTTACATGGAAAGAACACATTTGATCCAATTGTAATGAACACTTCAGTACAGAGTTACTGACCACTAAATCATACATGTATAAGCTTTTCAGATGGTGCATGAGCTCTGCAATAATATACCAGACAAAATGGCAATTTTTTATTCCCCCCACTCTAGCCTACCAGTTAAGAAAAGACCTATACCATGGCTGCATATAGTTAATGCATATTTCACTTCATTTTACTTCATGGTTTGCAACTCACAGCAAAGGTTGAAGTATAATATTATCAACTAAAGAAATAAGCTATCCTTGAAACATACAGAAAGCTACCCTGGAAACAAAGCAAACTGATTCCCAATCAGAAAATGTTGAGCCCCACTGTGGAGTAAGTGTGAGTGAAGTCAGTGGAACCATGCTGTCCTAACTAGATTAACCAGCCTCATCTTAGGTATCAGGAAGATCAAAGCAATTTATCATGGACCAGAATTAATGCAGTTTGGCATTTTTGTTGTTGTAAGAATGTATTAAGTTTACCTGCAGCTCCGCAATTAAAATATAAGCTTTAGAGGCTCTGTGAATGTTAGTGTATCTTCAAAGCACTTTAGAGATCAATCCTTTTCAGCATCAGATAGAGTGGAAAGAATTACCTTTCTTTAATGGAGAAACAAGCTGCATCACAAAGACACAGTGACTCATCTGCCAGTTAAGTGCCTAGATACCGTGGGGATGATACAAGAGCAGAGAACACAGTGTCCAGAGCAGATCACATCATCTGCAGCTAGTTTCCAGTGCATTAATCTCATCTCCTTTCTATATTTAATCTTCCATATATTTGTTCTGTTAACCATTTTCCATGTCTATGCTACACTGCTATTCAGTCACCACATATATGTGCATCTCCTGCTTGCTTCCCTCCTTTGTGTGACACTTTGTTCCCCATTATTTGTCTTATACTGGTGGTACCCAGAAGTTGCAAACGCTTTCAGCTGCCTGCATCTCTCAGCCTCCTCTCAGTGGATCCAGGCAACTAAATTCCTTTTCATTTCTAGCTGCTGTTAGGAAATCATGGTGGAAGAGGGCTAAACACTGAAAAAGGACTCTGCAGTTTCTTCACTCTCAATTGATTTCTGTTTTCCACTAAACCTGTAAGGGCAGAAATCTGAAGCACAGCTCTTTCTTCATCAGCTTGTATTGATTTGTCAAAGCTTTCAATCATATTAGCAATCTTCAAAATGCTTTTTTGTGTAGTCAAGACATCAACATTTTCTAAGTACTCCTACTAAACCTACTGTTCATTTCACATAACAGTTCCTTAGCCACTAAGAGTTTAGACCAATTTTATGCATGGCTCAAGTTCCATACTCAAATACCAAAAATATGGCCTCTGTTTAATGGTGCAGAGCATCACTGAATGCCATCAAAAATAAAAACCAGTGGGACCTTCAGATGTAAATACTCTTAAACTTTAACCAATAGTATTCATTTCTGTTTCCAAGTCTGTATTTCAGAGTCTAAATTTAGGCACTCAGGAAGATGGGACAAAGACAGGTGTCAGCTTAGAGAGCCTACAGCAAATCCCCTGTGTATCACAGCACCTCACCAAGACCAATCTCATTGAGCATTTCTAGTTGTCACCTGTCCTACCTGAATGTAGCTGCTATTGCTATGTTTAGGTTAAGGAAACCTTGGAGACAACTCAGGCACACTCCCCTGCCTTTTTTTAGTTCATGAATGGAAAGAACCCTTTTATTCTGACAGGCAATCAGATCTGAAGATCCACATAGCATATGCCTCCTATGTGAAGTGCACATTAAACTTTGAACCGCCCTCTACTACCCAATGCCATAGCTACTTAAATTTTATAAAAGCACCTTGACATCCAGAGAACATAGGGGTAAATATATACTCAAAATATGTTGGTTCCTCCTCCTCAGATGCTTTAGTTCCCTGTCTGCAAAGTACTGTGCTATCACAACAAACCTGTTTAGGCTTATGGCTTCTTGTATCTTTTCTGAAGGGCTCTTCCTTCTGGATATTAAGTTCCTTAAAACTCTGCATGACACCTTTCACTCTGAGGATAAGGTGATCCCAAGGTTTAAGTAGCTGAGCTGTTACTGTGACACATGATTTTGTGTAGCAAGTACTATCTAGACCAACTTGTTTTCCTTTGATAGGAGTCTGCAATGCTTTGATTTATTTTTAGTCCTGTTCAACTTTAGAAAAAACAGTAGGTGTGTGAAATGTTTATTGACATTCTACACGTCTTGTATACTCTCTTTTTCTAAGCATCTGGTTCAACATTGGATGGAACAAGTCTGTGAGGATCTTTGCAGTGTCCTGGCTCCCAGGACAGTTCCTAGTCTTTCAGTCAGAACATAATCCAGACAATACAACAGATCAAAAGCTAGACTGAAAAAGACTGAGGTATCCACACAGCACAAGGAACTAATGACACTCAGCAAAGCAACAAAAATTCAGAACAGCTCATAGTCTAGATGACCCAAGAAAGACCCATGCATCCAGAAGTGTATTATGGCAGCAGCACTATTAACCTGCCCTTAAACCTTTATTTAAGCTTAAAATGGTACCAACATCTACCACAATAGAAGAAAAATCACTATATGTGGACCAACTATAAATTTGTTCAAAAACCATCTACTGTATCACCATGAAAACATCACACATGTAATTAAAATATTACCACACAGCTTTAAGTTTCATTACATTGCAGTGAAGAAATCCCCTTCTGCAGTTACTGCAACAGTTATTAGTATGTTATTTGGACAGCTACTAACATAGTGGTGTCATGGTTCCTGAATCAGGCTTCTGGAACTATGAACAATGCATAGCAATAACTCTTACATCCTCTCTCAGCATGCAGTATTAGGTAGTCATAGGAAAAATGCATGGACATATGTGTAAGTGAAATCACTTGTGTATACTACAGCATATAGTCAACTGATTTTAAAAGATTTCTGTAACCACTTGTACATATTGTCATAGAGAACATGGACAGAACACTTGCTTCCAAAAAACATCTGAACCAGTGGCCATCAATCAGATTTCAGGAAACATAGGTGAATACTCTAACATTTTGTTATGGTTAGGTCCTGTCACCCTAAAGGGCCTGTCCCAGTCTGACTCCCACATAAAGGGAGGCCTTATACTGCGGGCTGGCTGACTGCTCATTTGCAAGTCCTGCAGTGACACATCTGGCCTCCATTCCTGTCGGGGAAGAGAGTAGGCCTGCCGGCGGCCTAGCTCTCTTCACCCAAGATTTAGGCCTTGACAATATTCTTCTGTTCCCATGAGACAGGAAAAGTTACTCATGCTGAGAGGATCCTAATAATCACATTCTCAAAACACAGTGGCCTTGTTGATAGGGGTACAGGCTACCCTAAACCAAGAAGAGGTTATGGGAAGGTATTTGGGAGTAACAGAACATGTTAGGAGCCAACCATAACAAGAGGTTCAAAACAGCAGGTGTGCAGATGCTTTTAGGCATTAAAGGTAAACTGAGGATGTTTAGCTATAAGATAGGTTTATCAGAACTCGATATAATTACTACCAATCAATACAGTGTGAACAGTGTGTGTAACCAATTAGCAGTTTTTTAGCTTGCCACATTTGCAGCAAGAAAGGTATAGAATCTGTGGGATTTCACCTAATAAAATGGCTTCTTCGCATCCCCTAAAATTCATATTGAATTGTGTGTTGCTCCTTGCTGGACACCACACAGTCCTAGAGCTAAATAGGAAAAGCTAGGTGAGCCTCACCTCTGTGCCTGGGAAGATCATGGAACAGATCCTCCTGGATGACATGCTGGAGCACATGATGGAAGAGCACGTGATCTGGGACAGCCAACACAGCTTCACCAAGGGAAGGTTGTGCCTTACCAATCTGGTGACTTTCTATGATGAAGTAACAGTATCAGTAGATAAAGGGAAGGCGACGGATGTCATCTACCTGGACTCGTGCAAGGCCTTTGACACAGTCCCCCACCACATCCTTATCTCTAAACTGGAGAGATGTGGATTTGATGGGTGGACCATCCAGTGGATAAGAAACTGGTTAACAGACCATAGCCAAAGGGTGGTGGTCAATGGGTCTATGTCCAGGTGGAGGCCGGTGACAAGCAGTGTCCCCCAGGGGTCTGTCTTGGGACCAGTTCTCTTTAACATCTTTATCAATGACATCGATGATGGGACTGAGTGCACCCTCAGCAAGTTTGCGGATGACACCAAGCTGAGTGGTGTGGTTGACACCCTAGAAGGAAAGGAAGCCATCCAGAGGGATCTTGACAGGCTGGAAAAATGGGCCCGGGTGAACCTAATGAGGTTCAACACTGCCAAGTGTAAGGTGTTGTACTTGGGCCAGAAGAATCCCAGACATAGATACAGACTGGGAGAAGAGCTTCTTGAGAGTAGCCCTGCTGAGAAGGACCTGGGTGTCACAGTGGATGAGAAACTGAACATGAGCCAGCAGTGTGCTCTTGCAGCTCACAAGGCCAATGGTATCCTGGGCTCCATCAGAAGAGGGGTGGCCAGCAGGGATAGGGAGGTGATTGTCCCTCTCTACTCTGCCCTCGTGAGGCCCCACCTGAAGTACTGTGTCCAGATCTGGGGCCCCCAAGAATGTAGAACTGTTGGAGAGGGTTGATTAGAGGGCTGGAGCACCTGCCCTACAAGGAGAGGCTGAGGGAGCTGGGCTTGTTCAGCCTGGAGAAGAGAAGGCTGCGGGGGGACCTCATTGCAGCCTGCCAGTACCTGAAGGGAGCATACAAACAGGAGGGGAATCAACTTTTTAAAAGGGCAGATAATGGCAGGACAAGGGGGAATGGATTAAAGCTAAAGGAGGGAAGGGTTAGATTGGATATTAGGGGGAAGTTTTTTCCAGAGAGAGTGGTGAGGTGCTGGAACAGGCTGCCCAGAGAGGTGGTGGATGCCCCATCCCTGGTAGTGTTCAAGGCCAGGTTGGATGGGGCCCTGGGCAACCTTGTGTAGATCCAGGCCTGAGGTTGGTGGCCCTGCCTGTGGCAGGGGGGTTGGAGCTTTATGATCCTTGGGGTCCCTTCCAACCCTTGCCATTCTATGATTCTATGATTCTTTTCAACTCCCCACCTCAGCTGTACATGTGCATTCTTTGATCAATGCCTTCTAACATGGTTGCATGCACTCCACGCTGTTTGGCCAGTTGTGGCTTCATTGTTTAAGAGTTTGATTGCACTACCTGCAGAAGGGTAGAATGGAGCTATCACTCATAAGAAAACAACAAACCATCACTAAGCACAAGAAAGGATTAGATACCAATAACATCCTGATTCAAGAATAATATTTCCTACATGGTTAGAGTCATGCAAAACCATTTTCTTTCTTTCAGAATAAATTACCAGATTATTTCATTTACATGCAAATAAGATAGGCTAACGCCCACACAGAAAGGGAAAGTATCTTCTAAATCATCATAGATAATTTTTCATTGGAGCTAACTCACATTTTATCAGCTCAACACTTACTGCAAGAAGAAATTACTTATCTACCTACTTCCTTGGACTTCCCAGTAAGACCTGGGTGAACTCATTCCTCGCCACTGGAGTCACACACACCTGTCCTGGCCAAGCCTGTTTTCTGATGGCAAGTAGAGGGAAGCAGCACCCTCAAAGCTGTCACAGTTGAGTTTGGTCAGTTGATATGGCAGCAAGCCATGGAGAAGGGAATTCGGTTTTGCTGTCTTTACTGAAGTATCCAACGTGCTTTACACTGTTTTAGCATGTTACCTACTGAGGGCAAGTACTAAGTATACAGACAGAAAGCACCTTTGCAAGAGGGAAGAGAGCCCCACAGCTGAGATAGTAAACCATAACTGCCACTTGATTTTGACTTTACTGACTTGGTTCAACACCATTTTTCTTGCAGACCTCTTAGATGTTTAAGACAAGCTAGAGCTTTTCAGTTCCTCAGCTCCACTACTGTACTCTTCCCCTATTCTCTGCCTTTTGAGAAAGTTAACTCCTACCATTAACATATTTCAACCTTGGCTCATGACCTACGACAATATTTTAATATAGGGGATACACAAATCCAGAGGTCAATACGGGATGCAGATCTCATGTTTAGCTGAGCCTTCACAGCCTCATATGATTAATGCATCCCACATTTTGAATTGGCTGGAGTCCATAGCCTAGAGACAGCTTCACAATGGCTGTGCTTTACTTTATACTCTGTAGAGTACAGAAAGCATAATGAATCCATACCGTGAGCTGGCTAGCTAATGCAGCTGTCAGAATAACAATTTTTTTCTCTTATTCATCTCTGGAGCTAGGTAGTTCAAACCTGATTAGAAGAACCTACTTGCAATTGATTATGGCCTTCATCAATTTAGAGAGAAGTTCAGCAGAGAAAAAGCATATCATATTTGCACTCTAGGCACAGAAATAATCCGGGATGCCCTAAGTACTTTAATGAAATGATCTGTTCTTTCACAAGGAAATTTAGATAAAAAGTAATGCTTTTGCTTTAAAAAAATTCTTTAGGCAAAGAATTCATTTAGACAATAATTAATATTCAAATATATACATATACCACAGGATGAGCAAGCTCCCAAAGAATTAAGTGAATCTCCTACCCACCAAGACAAAAACATGTATTATAATCATTGTGTCAGCTTACACAGATCATGCAGAATATGACTGTCATCTGCAAAGACATTTTCCTTCAAAAACTGGGAAAGCTTCGATCTGATTTCAGTAAAACACTACATGGTGACATAGCAGAAGGTACCCATTTCTCCTTGCCCACAAGCTTTCCCATCCTCCTTTTCAGTATGCTGACAGGGAGCAGGAGGTGACCTTCCTGTCTGACATCATGGGATAGGTCTATAAAGGCCAGAAGTAGAAGTTGCATTTGTCTATGCATTCATTTTGTTGTCCATCCAAACACTACTGGTTGTCTAGGAGTTAAAGCTCTTTAGGAGCTCACATTTGGTATGCTGAATATTCTTTTTTTAATAAATTCTAACCTTCCAGCAGCCTATTTTTTTCCAGCTTGCAAATTTCTCACCTCACTAATCATAATTTCAGTTGCTTTCTGAAGGGTACATCTTTAAACAAACAGTAGTTCCTTAAATATACATAGTATCATTATGTGGAGTAAAAGTGTCTTACAGTACGAATCCCAGGGGAATGGCACTTACAGTCTTTCCAGAAAAAAAAAATCTTTGTCATTTGAAACCATGCAGATGCCTTCATAACAGAGAAATCTAGATTAATTTGCTAGTCTGATTCAACAAAAATTAAATCTCTAAGTAAACACCAGGAACTTTACTGTACATGTCTTAGAAGTTTGATTTTTTTTTTTTGGCATGTATTAAAGATTTCAAGAAAAGACACCAGAACAACAGCTCACAACTTGTTTTAATGCAAATTCCAAAATCTTGTCAAAAGGCAACAAGCATTAGCTAGAACATTACACATTAAATAACTGCTGATGAACTGACAGGAAAAATATGTTGCCAAGTATTTAAGAATGAGAAATATTAGTGCCTTAACTAAGACCAAAATTAATGATAAGCTTTTTTTTTTCCCCAAGGAGAAGTATAAATAAGATTACCTGTTAGCAAGCCAGTTGTCACCACTGATGCACCTGAGACAATTAGCAAATGGGTTTCAAAGTGGCTGCCTACCGATCAACTCCAAGCTCCACGTACATTCAGATGAGCTGCAGATCTGATTGAGCATCACTTCATCTGAGAGCAGATTCCCTTGGATGCCAGTTCCATAAGAGTCCAAAATAAAGCCTTTCGCTGTCCTCACCCTGCCAGAAGTGAAGTGTCAGATATCCTCTAAAGCCACCTGTCTCCAAGTCACCTTAAAGCACTGCTTCAGCTCAAAAACCAGATAAAGTTTTAAATGCAGGTTGAACTGCTAGAAAGCACCTGGGAAAGTGCCATCACAAGATCAGTTCATAGGGTTTTTCTTTTCCTAACCATGAGCTCCCTGTTTCTCTTCTTAGGTTGTCTGAAAAGGTTTATATTTAGCACACGACCCCCTTCTACATGGGAATTACAGGAGAGGCTTATGAAGATTTTAAAATTCAGAATTGCAGCCTGTCAGTTTTTCTTTACACAGCTCTGAGCCCAGTTGTGAATTTGTGGAGGTGGAGGTGGATGTGTGGGGGAGTTGCAGGCTTCTCTTTCATTCTCACTGATGGGAAAAGATAGGCAGCAGAAAAGGATATCAGGTTTGCACCATTAAGACAGATAGGAAAAAAAGGAACTCTAACATGCCTATCACCACGGAGCAAGGCAAGCAGATGATGTCTCTTAAGGAGAGCTTGTACATCACAATGACATCACCCAACCCAAGGATTGTCTACAACCTAACCACTGGTGTTGATGAGTATGAGGTGTGCTTATTTTTTTCAACAAGAAATGGGTCAGAGCTCATCAGCTCATGGGTATTTTTATGATCCACCCAATTCAGATTTCTGAGGACAGAAGAGCTTCTCCTGAGTATACAAAACAAAGGAGCATTTTAAGCATAAACTCTAAGATGCTTCATGAGAGGCTACACATAATGAACATAAAAATGTATCAGGAGGCAGTTAAAAAGATCCTTGCCTTTTAAAAGCTAAACAAGTTGTTTTGGAGCATGACAGATCTATATCCTACCTTTGCATTGTATCTCCTAGTTGACTCTGGTATTTTCAGAATGACAGGAATCAATGTTTCATCACATAAATAAAGGTCTAATCTGAGCTTTTTAACTACAGAATCTCTCCTGTATTTCTTTCATTTAGCAGATAAAGCTTTCCTGAGATCCAGTAGAAGCTGAAGCTGGGAATATATTAAACATCATGCAGTTTTTCTTTTAACTTGAGCTACAGTATGATATAGGGAGACACCACATTTTTCACTGCCCAACACCTTGAAGGCCAGAAGGTCTTTTTACAGCACACTACAGCTCTGTGGGCAAGAGGGAAGGACACAGGGGACAGGTGCTGCACTCCTTGAGGATGCAGTGGGTTGACCTTGGCACCAAAACCACTCTATCACTCCCCTTCTCAGCTGGACAGGGGAGAAAATATATATATTAGAGGCTTATAGGCCAAGATAAAGACTGGGAGGGATCATTCTGCAATTAATGTTACAGGCAAACCAGACAGAACAAGGAATAAAATGAGGCTATAAGTTATTACCCAATTACAGAGTATGAGAAATAAAACCAAATCTTAAAACACCTCCCCCTACCCCTTCCTTTTCCCAGGTTCAACTTTATTTATGATTGCTCTACCTCCCTTCCCCAAAATGGCAGAGGGAGACAGGGAATAAGAGTTTCAGCCAGTTCATCTTGAGCCTTCCTTCTCAGGTGGAAGACCCCTCACACACTTCCCCTGCTCCACCATGGGGTCCTCCTCACAGAAGACAGTCCTCCTCAAACTTCTCCAACATGAATACTTTCCCAGGAGGCTTCAGTTCACCAACTGCCCCAGTGTGGCTCCCATGGGGTGCAGATCTTCAGGACCAGACTGCTCTAGCACAGTGCCCCATATGGTCACAAGTGTGTGTGTGTCATCCTCCACCCCAGCAAACCTGCCCTGGCATAGGCCTCTCTCCATGGGCTGCAGGAGCTTGCTCCAGTGAAGGCTTCCCCCCAGGTCACTGCACCCTTCATGTGTCCACTTCCTCCAGAATGGGCTCTTCCACAGGCTGCAAGTGGGATTGCTACTCCCCATCATCTTCCATGGGCTGCAGGGGGACAACCTGCTTCACCATGGTCTTCTCAGGCTGCTGTGGAAAATTTGCTCTGGTGCCTGAAGCACCTACTCCCCCCTTCTTTACTGACCTGGGAGTCTGCAAAGTTTCTCTCACACCTTCTCACTCCTCTCTGGCAGCAAAAAGCTGCTGCTTGCAGCTGAGGGGTTTCTCCTGCCTTCAGTATGTTATTACAGGGGCGCTGTGACCTTTGCTGGTTGGCTCAGCCTCGGTCAGCAGGAGGTCCATCCTCCAGCCTGGCTGGTGTTTACTCTGTTGGGCCTAGGGGAAGTATCTAGCACCTCACTGCAGAACCCATCCCTGTACCCACACCACTACACACCCTGCCACACAAACTCACAACACAGCACCAGCAGGAGTTCAAAAACAAGCCAGGAGACCAGTGTGGCTTAACAGGGAGCTCCTGAGTAACTCACAGTATGTGAAGTTACCTGGGAGGCATCATACATTGCCAGGCAGGTAACAATGTGGCTAGAGAAAGAGAAAACAAAGTTGGACTGAAGCCAAAACCAGAGAGGAATGTTAAGGAAAAAGACTAGTGGAAGAAGTTAATGGTGAAAAGTGCTACCCACAGTAGAGGAGGGCTGCATCAGGGACCACTTAATTACTAAATGTCTTGAGGTAAATAGGAGCAGAAGGGATGCATCTAAAGCTGGCTAACATCACTCTAAGTCCACTACCATCTTTGAAAAGCCATGGCATTTGGGGATGTTCCCAGTGACTGAAGACTGACAAATACCATGTCTTTCTTCTGGAGCTGACTTCTTGCTCTGTTTAGATACTACAAGCCAGTCAATCTCACTTCACTCCCTGGAAAGATTTTGAAACAAATCCTCCCAGAAACCACTTTCAGGCATCTGAAGAGTAAGACAGTTATTTGGGACAGTCAACATGGACTTAGTAATGGGAAATCATACATGACCAACTTGTGATACGGTATCTAGCTCTGAACTAGCTAAGTGCAGTAAGATACAAGTGGTATGGAGTTCAGCAAGTCTCCAATGTTGTCTCCCATAACAACCTTGCAACCAAACTGGGTGGGATGAGTGGACTATAAGATGCATAGAACCTGGCTAGACACACAGGTCCAGGGTGCAAGGATCAACAGTTCAAAATTGTACTCGAGACCAGTTACCATTGGTGTTCCTCAGCAGTCACTGCTGGGATTGATGCAGTTCATCACTTTCACTGATATCCTAAACAATGGGATGGAATGTATCCTCACCAAGTTCAGAGATGAGGTATAACTGTGTGCATGATTCATGCAGTGGGGGACAGGCTGCCATTCAAAGGGACCTCAAAAAGCTGTAAGAGTAGAAGAAACCCCATGGAGTTCCATGACTAAGCATTTCCCACTAAAGAATAAGCCCAATTAAAAAACACTAGAAGCCAAATAAAGGGAGGACTCACTAGCAAGATGTACCTAGCTGTAAGAAATAAACAGAAGTAAAGGGGGTTGCTCTACAGCTAAAGGAGGGGAGCTTTACAGGGGGTTTTGTGTGACAGGCTACATCAGGGAAACTGTCAATGAGTAGGCTTTTGGTAACTGCATTGCAATGGGTCCTGCAGAGTACCTATGGGAAAGCATTGCTTCCCAAGGCAGCCAGTGGCAAGATAACTGTGAATCCTACATAATAAACTAAGATAATCTGGACCAAAAGTAACTTCTTCCATTCTCACTTCCCCTGTGGATCTTTTCAGCATAAATGCCTGTTCAAGAGGAGCTGTTCAGGCTTCCTGTTCAAGGTAACAGGGCTCCCTGTTCAAGTGTAATTTCTCTTGCTTCTTCAATAGAAAGGGGTTTCCTGGTCAAGAGGACTTTCTCATGAAGACAAGGCTGCCTCTTCCAGACCACTTGCCCTAGATGCCTCTTCAAGAGGACAGTGCTTCCTCTTCAGGAGGACTTGCCCTGGTTTCCTCTTCAATAGGACCTTATCGGGCTGCTTCTTCAGGGTAAGACTGCCTCTTCAAGGCTGCCTGGTTTTGATTGCTCCTCAAGACAAGGCTTCCTCTTCAAGATTGTCTTACTTCCTCTTAAAGAGGATTTCTCTGGCATCCTACCCCAGAGGACAAGGCAGGCTTTTCAAGGGGAGCTGCTCTGGTTAACCATTCAAGATAACAGTGTTTCCTGGCCAAAAGGACCTGCTCAGGCTTCCTCTCTTCAAGAGTAAGGGCATCCTCCTCACAAGTACCTGCTCAGGCACCCTGGACAGGAGACAGCAGGTGTATTATGAAATGCATCTCCTAGAACTGTCATCTCCACATGAAGAAATCGTGTTGCCAGTAAGAGCTAGATGCAAATGTTGTTTCACAGTATTTCCAAGTTTAAAGTCACCTAACTGTAAACTGCTTCAATTCAAGGCAATTGCCCTCCCTATGGGAAGTACTCCATTTTTCCAATTCCTTCCCCAACTTTAGAGCCTACACAGGAATTCCTCTGATCATGGCACTTTTACACAGTCTATTTTCTACACACAGAAATCCTTTCCTCTGTCATTTTCAAGCCATTAAGCTGCCACTACAGTGATTCAAAGATCTCTTTAAAATCCTTTTAAAGGATTATGCAAAAGCCTTTTGGCATTGCTAAGAGGACAATACAGTAGGCTGGGACATGAATGTGCATATACACACAGCAAAGAGGGAAGCACAGCAGGGGAAAAAATTATATGAAATTGCCTGAATGCCAAACATGTCATTCTCAAAGCCTAAGCAAAGGGTCAGCATAAAAAAAAAATATCATACACATGAATGAAACTGCTCCCAACTCCAAATGGAAGATCCCTCAGCCTTACAGTGGGTGATGCCAATAGTTTCAGTGGTTCATAGAATCATAGAATGAAGCCACAACTGATCAAACAGCGTGGAGTGCATGCAACCATGTTAGAAGGCATTGATGAAAGAATGCACATGTACAGCTGAGGTGGGGAGTTGAAAAGAATCATAGAATGGCAAGGGTTGGAAGGGACCCCAAGGATCATAAAGCTCCAACCCCCCTGCCACAGGCAGGGCCACCAATCTCAGGCCTGGATCTACACAAGGTTGCCCAGGGCCCCATCCAACCTGGCCTTGAACACTTCCAGGGATGGGGCATCCACCACCTCTCTGGGCAGCCTGTTCCAGCACCTCACCACTCTTTCTGTAAAAAACTTCCCCCTAATATCCAATCTAACCCTTCCCTCCTTTAGCTTTAATCCATTCCCCCTTGTCCTGCCATTATCTGCCCTTTTAAAAAGCTGATTCCCCTCCTGTTTGTATGCTCCCTTCAGGTGCTGGAAGGCTGCAATGAGGTCCCTCTGCAGCCTTCTCTTCTTCAGGCTGAACAAGCCCAGCTCCCTCAGCCTCTTTGTAGGGCAGGTGCTCCAGCCCTCTAGTCATCTTTGTGGCTCCTCTGAACCCTCTCCAACAGTTCTACATCTTTCTTCTATTGGGTACCCCAGATCTGGACAGATGGGGCCTCACGAGGGCAGAGTAGAGAGGGACAATCCCCTCCCTGTCCCTGCTGGCCACCCCTCTTCTGATGGAGCCCAGGATCCCATTGGCCTTGCGAGCTGCAAGAGCACACTGCTGGCTCATGTTCAGTTTCTCATCCACTGTGACACCCAGGTCCTTCTCAGCAGGGCTACTCTCAAGAAGCTCTTCTCCCAGTCTGGTTCCTCCCACCCAGACTAGCAGCTCAGAACTGGTAGCCTCACTTTACTCCAGCACTGCTGTAACTGTTAAGGTGCACAACTGAAAATTATTATAAAGCTTATAAGAGATCTTGTGGTCTGCTTTCAGATTAACCACTCTGCAGCTTACACACGACCAAGGAATTTGATGTAAAGGACATGAACAACAGGAGGAAAGAAAAGGCTGCTGAGAAATACTTACATTGGCAACAGAGTTGAAAATTAAGCAATCACTTCTAAGGGCAGATCTGAGAAGTTATCTACATAGCCCACATCTAGTGTGTGAAGCTTTTCTTGGCAAGTGAACATTTTACCATAAAACATTAATTGCCTTCCTCATCAGGAATACATTTTTACATCTAGGCTAGCGGAAGTTACACTTCTATTTATGATTTTAAAAAGCCACAGCAAAGATCTACCTCATCACTGAATTCTTACTCATATTTGTAACCAAGGACTCAAATAAGAGCAGTGGTAAAAAAATACTTGTAAATTATACCTCCAAGCCAAGGTTTTCCCTGCACAAGGAAAAACATACAAGATTTATATGCATCTTCCTGCATGTATACAGCTTTAGGTAACCTATGTATAAAATGGAAGATTTTCTCTTGTGTTCTAGAAGGCTTATGAGCAAGCTATTGCTTTTAGTAAAGTTTCTCCATGTTAAGTATTCAGGCTGCTGGTTCAGAGAACAATAAATCTGTTTTCAGCACCTATTACCGAATCTTAAGCTCCAGGACCAGCTAAAGGAAGCCAACAAACTCAGTTTGACAAGGTCAAACTGATCATAAACTTCAGAATGGCTCTTTGTCCCCCAAAAGCTTTTGCTGTATTCAGTACTGCCAGCTCAACTGTAGCCAGCACACGGCTGGCATAAGCATTGCAGGAAGCGTGGATTCAGTTAACATTCAGGTTACTGTAACACCTAGACCAAAGGTATAAGTTCTATACAGTATAGAGATCCCAAATCTGATACCAATGAAAATATAACCCCAGGTATTTTCAAGGTAGGTGGAAACCTGTCAAGTCACCAGCTTAAAACAAACAGCAAGCCAGGTTGCATACTGTGGCAAAAATACATCCCCTATTCCTTTTCTGCTAATCCTGAGCCACTTACCCCCATGAGCTACATTTCATCCCTCCCAGCACAGCAATAAGACTGTACCTGTCCCATCCCAGCTTCTCTACTATACATGCATTTGCACACATGAACTGTCCTTGTGTCCTCCAGACCGAACTTTTGTTCTAGTAAGAACATGACTAGATTTAGCCACTAACTAGCCAGAAGAACAGCTAAACCAGCTTGCTCTACACTCAAAACTGAAAGCTGGATCTCGTTTGCTAAGCTGTGTTCTTTAGTACAGACACAATTTTACCAGGCTTGAATCAGGGATCCTTAGAAAAGATTCACTCATCTGTGCTACACAGGAATTCAAACTAGAGAAAGGTCCTCCAAACAGAATTCCAGATGAACAAATACTTAGCATTGCTAACAAAAGGCTAGGCTCAGCCATTTTACTCATATCATAGCAAAATCAGAGCTTGTGCTCCAGAGATTCAGCATTAGGTAGAACAAGACTTAAGTGCCATTTGCTTGCCTCTGTCTAAGATAGCACAGGACTCGTTAGTCCTTTGCCTTTTAAGAAGCCTCTTGGTGCTACACCTAAAAAGAACTAGGGTGTTAAATATACTGTTTGATGACAAGGTTGTAGTAGCAAATACAGTGGGACCTGTTCTGTTAGTCTTGTTAAACACAGCTTATCTTTAACCTACAGCAGGGTTAATTCCTTCTTTACCAATAACCAAGAATTTTGACTGTTCCTGAACAATATCTAAATAATTTTCATTTAGTATGCACAGATAAGATTGAAGCTCAAGGGCTTTTTTCATCTCAGATGGAAGGAAGAACAAAGGGTAAATCTAATTTATGGAGGACACTTGCAGACAGCCATCTTTTGTTAGATCTTTTCATTAAAAATTATGAGTTTCAGGACAACTTGTCTTTGCAGCTTTTAATAAGGAACAATTGGTCTCACTTGAAACACAGTTGTAAACTATTACTTCTATTTTTCCACTGAAAAGGAATCCACTACTTTAAGGTTCCCCCTTTATTTTGTCTACCAGGGAATTAACTTCCATTTGTGTCCAGAACTGAGTGAGCAATCCAGGAAATCACTTCCCTTCCTACACAAAGTTTCAAAAACATACTCAGCCTGAGCCCCTGTGAGGGTGCCATTAAATCCACTCTTCCATATCCAAAGGGTCTAGTCATTTTATATTGACTTAACAATATCTGTCAAGAATAATATAGGACTCTGTCTCCCCCGGAAACAAACTGTATAAACTTGCAAGAAATATACCTTAAATAAAAACCCATAATAATGTCCGATAAAGGTACTGTACTGGGACTTGGACAAGTTCCATTTTCTAACTATTTACAGGGTCCCAGCTAGACCTGGGCAAATTGTTTTCTTCCTCACAGTTCTTCTAGATTCTATAAAATCCACCCTTCACCTGCCCTCTTGTCCATGAGACAGAATCACAGAGTTGTAGGGGTTGGAAGGGACCTCGAGAGATCATCAGGTCCAACCCCCCTGCCAAAGCAGCTCCCCAGCTCATACTGCACAGATAGGTGTCCAGATGGGTCTTGAATATCTCCAGAGAAGGAGACTCCACACCTCCCTGGGCAGCCTGTGCCAGGGCTCTGTCACCCTCACTGGGAAAAAGTTCCTCCACGTGTTGGTGTGGAACTTCCTGTGCTCCAACTTGCAGCCATTGCCCCTTGTCCTGTCTCCACTGACCACAGAAAAGGGGCTGGCCAATTCCCCCTGCACCCCATACTTAAGATATTTATAAACACTGATTAGTTCCCCCCTCAGTCTTCTTTTCTCCAGGCTGAACAGCCCCAGCTCTCTCAGCCTTTCCTCATAGGATAGATGCTCCAGGCCCTTAATCATCTTCATAGCCCTTCTCTGGACTCTCTCCAGGAGATCCCTGTCCTTTTTATACCAGGGAGCCCAGAACTGGACACAACACTCCAGGTGGGGCCTGACCAGGGCAGAGTAGAGGGGGAGGATCGCCTCCTTCAACCTTCCAGGACTATAAAGTTTTGTGGTGCTGTTATAATAAAACCAAATAGCAAAGTGTGAGAGACCCGGCCTTTCTGGTTTTAAAGCAAGCATAGTACAAGATGAGCCTTCCATTCATTTGAAGGTGATGCTTCCAAGTCTGTTTCTGTGTATGCCCAGAGAGGTGGCAGGGTGTACATGCAGACTTCAAATGAGAACACTCCACATTCCTTTGGAAGCATTTCTGCACCTAGTAAAGTGTGTACAAAATCCAAATTCAGACCAAACCAATCTTTCAAATACAACTTCAAACTTTTCCTTTATACCATGCAACAGGAAGGGAAGAACACCACAAGTTTGTCTCCATGCAGTGTCATTTGTGATGCTTTCATTAGAAGTTAAAACTGAAAGTCTCTTTTTTTTTGTATGTAAACAGCCAGCATCTCTTCTAAGAGTCACTTTTGAATTAGACAGACTGTCCCAGCTGTCATTTCCAGCTATTTAATCAGAAAGAAGTTTCCTAGGAACATAAAGCAGGAGGTGATTAAGTTAAATTAGAGCCTATATTTACAATCATCCCCTTAAGCAAACAGATTTTCTGCAGCATATATATATTCCTAAGGCTTGTTCAATTGTGGTACCTGAATAAATGAAACTGCTAACAGATGAAGTGTGCAGTATCAACCCCACTTCTAGACACCCCACTCCCCCTTCAGCAACACAAACGTTACAGGTTGATCAGCAGTGTAACTCAAGTGCCCAGGGGCAGCTGAGTTAGTGCTTTCCACTTGCTTTTCTCTTGTCCCTTGCCATCAAATTCTAGCTACAAAAACACACAGAGCTTGAGGCACCAGAGGTGACAGCTCCTTCCTGCATCCATCAGCCTCATAGTTAGGGCACTCACTCCAAACCACCTCACTGCCCTCACAGGGGAAAGAAGAGGAAGCAAAGTGTGTTGTCACTGGAAGGAGCAGGGAAGGTTTCTTCCCCCCACCCAGTGAGGTAGTTCCACCACAGAAGCTGCAATAATTAACAGTTACAGGACCTACAGGTCCAACTACTGAGCCCTATCATTGCTCACTTGCCATCTCTCAACAAATCTTTTTTTTTTTTAAATGCAATTTCTTTCCACATTGAATTAATCCACAACACTGAAAAGATTTAAAGACAATTTTAAGACTCCAAAGCAATTTGCTGCAGCAAAGGAAAAAAAAATATCTTAGAACTACATCAGATATTGAAGTTATATTCCTATTTTTTCATGAAAGTCTTGCCAAAAAAGAAAACAAACCCCATGTTATTTTATTTTCAGTTCTACTTTTTCTTCAGCAAAATTAACCTCCACTTCATGAATCCTGCTCACAGTATTCTTTTTATACTGGATAAAACAATAGAGGAAGATGTTTTGTTTAAAGCTAGATACTTGCAGTAATTTCTTTTTCTGATTCTATTTATTCTACATGCATTATTGAATGTAGAACTAGACATCATATATGTCAATATCTGTCTTACAAAAAACATCTAACATTAAAGCTCTCCTAAATAAATATAAAAATGTAATAAATACAGAAAGGTAAGAACTTCATCCAATTTAGCATGTTAACTCAGGGACAGATGAGAGAATACCATCCACCATCTGCAGGCTAAGAGAGTCCCTCCACATTACTTCTGGAGATCTCAGGATAAAGAAGCAGTAAAGCAGGAAGAGCCCAAGTACAAATCTAGTTCTCAGAATCACAGAATGGTTTGGATTGGAAGGAAAAGAGATCCTCAACAGACAGTCCCCCCCACCATGGGCAGGGACACCCTCCACTAGCCCAGGTTGCCCAAAGCCCCATCCAGCCTGACCTTGAACTCTGCCAGGGAGGGGGCAGCCACAGCTTCTCTGGCAGCCTGTCTGGTACCTCATTGCCCTCAGTGAAGAATTTTTTTCCTAACACCTAATCTGAATTAATTTAAACCATTGTCCTATCACTACACTCCCTGATAAACAGCCTCTCCCCAGCTTTCCTGTAGTCCCCTTCAGGTGCTGGAAGGCTGCTCTAAGGTCTCCCCATAGCCTTCTCCAGGCTGAAGTACAACTCTCTAAGACAGGCTGAGAGGTGCTCCAGCCCTTCAATAATCTTTGTGACCCTCCTCTGAACTCACTCCAACAGCCCCATGTCTGTCTTGTACTAGGGACCCCAGAGCCAGATACAGTACTCCACATGGGGCCTCATGAGAAGAGATACCAATGGATGGCACTGATCAACCCCCTGCTCCCACTTAGAGACTACAGCTGAACTTAACCCTCCCACAGCATGAAACATCCTCCTGAGCACTGTTTCACTTCCTTTTGTTAAGGATACACAAATGTGAAACAAAGCACTTCCATTATGCCCTATTACCAAAGGTTGAACACTGGATTCATTTGTCATCTTCAAGTTTGTAATTAAGTCCCCGTTTTGATCACAATATACTTAATTACTTGCACATCTTTAATCAATCATTAAGTGCTGCTAAAACTTAGCCTTTGATTTACCTCATACTACTAATAAATTTAGAACTAAACTGTAACCATGTCAAACACCTTTTACGCACAACACCTATCCCAAGAGCTCAGAACATAAAACAAAAGCCTTCAAACACCTTTCCTGAACAGTAGAGCTGGAACTTCTCCTATGAAGGTTTTTTCTCCAGAAGAATTTATGTATCAGTATGAAAGTGTGGTTCAAAAGTCAAGAGTTATACAGAAAGGAAGAAGTGTGACTTGGCCAGGTCTACTGAAGAAGGAGCAGCTGTTCCCTAAATCATAGAATGGCATGGGTTGGAAGGGACCCCAAGGACCATAGAGCTCCAACCCCCCTGCCACAGGCAGGGCCACCGACCTCAGGCCTGGATCTACACAAGGTAGCCCAGGGCCCCATCCAACTTGGCCTTGAACACTTCCAGGGACAGGGCATCCACCACCTCTCTGGGCAGCCTGTTCCAGCACCTCACCACTCTTTCTGTAAAAAACTTCCCCCTAATATCCAATCTAAACCTTCCCTCCTTCAGCTTTAAACCATTCCCCCTTGTCCTGCCATTATCTGCCCTTTTAAAAAGTTGATTCCCCTCCTGTTTGTATGCTCCCTTCAGGTACTGGCAGGCTGCAATGAGGTCCCCCCGCAGCCTTCTCTTCTCCAGGCTGAACAAGCCCAGCTCCCTCAGCCTCTCAAAGATAAATACATGGTTATGCCTACTCCAGGGTTGAAGAACTATCAAATGCAAAGGTTTACTGTACTCACTCATCCATTACTTGCCTTTGAACAACATTTAGTATGTATCTAGTCTTGGGATAAACAACCAGCAAATCTATCACTTCTGTCTTCCCTGACTTTTCTTCCTTTTAGCTATTCTTTCAAAAATATTTTGCCACCATATTTTGAACAGCCACCTATTACTCATTCTCCTATCACTGATATATGTCTTCCCCCCCTATTTTGTCCTTTAGGTATTTTGGGATCATGTAGGAGTTTTTCTTGGGTGCTACACAGCTCAAAGCCTTCCAATTCATTCCTCAAGAGTTAGAGGAGAAACTGGTGGAGCTTCCTTCTCCTCATCAGACACCACTTTCTTCCACATTGCAAAAAACCAAGCTGCCAACATCTCAAGGGTGTAAGGATGGCAGCAGCTGTGCAAGATACACCTGGGTGTGGATCTGACTTGTCCTTCAACAAATATACCTATTGTGGAAGCTACTTCAAATTTCCACTGCCAATTATTATCAGAATGTGAATCCTCTAAGAGCATTTTTACCTTTAGTAGGAGTCCATTTTTAAAACACCCTGTGGTGGTTTAGCCCCAGCTGAGAGCTGAGCCCCACACAGTTGCTTGATCTTTTAACAAAAAGAAGGGGGGGGGGGCAAGTTGGGGGGGCAGGGAAGGGAAATGTAAAGAGGGAAAAAAACAACCCAAAACCTAGAAAATAAAAAAAAACAACCCCAAAACTGGATAAGGACAGTTTACTAAAATAGCAGAAAAAGAGGGAAAAAAATGATACAATGCTAACAGGACTTTAGAGCACAAAATACATGAAACTGGTGATACACAATGCAGTCTCTCAGCGAACCACACAACTCAGGCCCTACAGCCTAGAGTCGGCCCGGAACCTGACCATCCCCAAAAACTGCACATCCTGGAGTTGCCTCTTCCTCCTCCCAGCCCCCCTTTATACTGAGCATGACATAATTGTCATGGAATACCCCCTTTGGCCAGTTCGGGTCACCTGTCCTGGCTGTGTCCCCTCCTGGTAGTTAGAAATATGAAGACCTGAAAAAGTCCTTGATTGCTTGGCAACAACTAGAAACATCAGGGTGCTGTCAGCACTGCTCTCATCCTAACACCCAGACACAGCATTCCAGCCACTGCTAAAAAGTAAATTAACTCCATCTTAGCTGAAACCAGGACACACCCCTGAACTATACATGAGTGTGGGAACAATGTCCTTCATTTTTTTTCAAAATTGCAGCAGTAAATCTTTCATATCACACGATTTCCACAAAGATTCCATGCAAGTCATTCTTCCTTTTACATCAGTGAATTGGTTATTTCTCCCAATTTAAACAGAGCCAAGGCCCTGCTGTTGCTGCCTGCTAAGCCCATTTCACAATCCTTGTTTAAAGGGACGTGAATCACTCTAGATAATTAAGTCCTATATCCTCCTTCATAAAGGAAGCTCTTTTTACTGAACTATCATGGGCTTCACCTGCTGTACAGTAGATGGCACAGGTACCTTGGAACATACTCATAAAGATAACATCTCAAATTAAAAAGACTTAGGGTTGAAATTTGACTCAAAAGAGGTTCCAAAGATAACAATTAAGCTCACAGAAAAATAACACATCAGTCTAGAATTATAGATTCAGCTATAGCTTTAGTTGTGACAGTACCCTTCCATACAATCTCTTCAAACACATCACTCTACTCCACTTAAAAGAATATTATCTACACTTTACCTTAAAGGTCTATCAGGATGGCAGCATCTCTAATGGACATTACTTACCTAGCAGGTTTCAAGACTCATGGGACAAAGTTTCTCACCCCAGTGGTACAAAAGTTATTCTTCTCTTGATACATCAGGAGAAGCTTAGTTCAATCTCTAAAGGAGCTGAAATTCCTCCAAGCCACAGTTCTATAGCAATACAGACTATTAGCTTTGGCCAGCCTTGCCTTATCCTATATACAAAAAGTCAATGTGAAATCCCCCCAACTTTCAGCAGGGTACCAATGTGAAAAGCTTAACCCTACACTTAAGCTTCACTTCTGCATGTCCAAGTTTCTGGCCTGAAGACATGTTGATAGGGGAAGGTATTGTTTACCTAGAGACTCAAACTCACATAATAAATCAAAGACCAAACTTCAAAATGGAAGTTCCTCACCACTGGTCTGCAAAACAAAGAGCATACAAACAGCTTGTGCTCTCACCAGTCCCTCTACCTTTCTCTCTCAGAAATAATTTTCTCCTTGCCTATTCTATATGTCATTTAGCCAGTATTTCCTTTGTTAGATCCCTTTGGCAATAGATCTTATGCCTTTACCATCAAACCAAGTATAAAATATTAATATCTTATTAAAGATTTAGTTGATGCTTTTCACTTCCTTTCATTTAAGGGATTGGTGGGAAAGGGTATTTTGTTTTTTCAGTGCTCATATCCACAGGGCATAAAGCAGTACAGACATCTTCTGCTTTCCACTCCTGACAATAATTACAGTTAATCAATTTGCCTTTCACTTAATGCTCAGGGATCAAGTACTTCTCTGGAAATGGCCATAAATTGCAAAGATTCAAGACACTCATTTTCCCTACATGACAGTGAAGTAATGGGGTCTCACCAGCTTTCAAGCTTCTTCACTAGCCCAGGGGCTAATTGATAAAATAAGCATATAGCAGACCTTGAACTGGACCACTTATTGCTGTGGTAGGACTGGTGTTCTGTATCATCACAAGTTTTCTTGTGGTGAGAAAGGTGGCAATCAGAAGATAATTGCAGTATAATGGTACAGTATTCATACATAGCAGGGTGCAATTGGATTAGAGCTGCAACAAAAAATCCAGAAAAGCTAAGGATTTCCAGCTTCCCTGCCCCTTCCTAGATTATTTCCTCAGGCCATGGGGAGGGGAAGGCAAGTAGATGAGTACAACACAATTACTCTTTTTCCTTCTCCTAGGGCTGCTGAGCATTGAGGCTCCTAGCTGCTGCATGCAGAGATAAAATCTTACCCACCCTTTCCCATTTTTACCCTATTAGGCAAGCTTCAAAAGAAAAAACCTGATTGTCCAGGTTTCTCTTGTCCAAGGTAGGCATTGCTTTCAGGGTAATTTCGAGCCTGCAACAGCAAAGAAAGCAGCCCCTCAATAAACTAAATATAGGCTAATGAAAAGGCTACAGAGCAAGGATATCAAACACCAGAAAGGTTCTATCACAAGACCTGTTTGCCTAAAACCTTAATATCTGTTTACAAACTCCTTCCTCAACCCTAGAGAAGGGAGCAAAACAGGCTGGCCTGCAGCACAGTGCTGACAGGAAACAATGTTAGTGCCCTCAATGGCTTCGTATCTGGAACCTAGTTAAGAGTGCAAGGTGCTCCAGTCTGTTCTTTTTAGTTAAAAATGGCCAGGCACGCAAGGGAATTACTCACAGCCATTCCATCCGAGTCAGAGGGAGCTGCTAGGCAGTTACAGGTTTTCCTGTGGAAGGGGAAAGGGCAGCTATTTGAAGCAAAGCCTGAGGGGGTTCTGTGGTCTGTGTTCTGACTCAAAGGGCAGTCACTTCTTAATGAGCCTCTAGCATGATGTAACAAGCATTAATATGCTGGGTAGCTTGTGTTGATGCAGGCATGCAAGACAAAAATCACTTTGGTGAATAGCTCCTGCATGACAGACAACAGTGAGTGTGATATATCTCCCTCTGATACATGTTAATATGGAGTAATGTTGGGGGTGCATCATGACAGACCCTTGCATGGTCACGGGCCTAGGAGGGACAGCTGGACATTTAGCATGTACCGAATGAAGTTTGGTGAAGCAGAAAGGACGTGCAAATCGTCACCTAAAGGACCACAGTGTAGCACATTGTGTGCACTGTGATACCTCTGGAGAAACAACTTGTCTCTGAAAAGGTGGTGTTCAAGAAGGAAGAAGAGGAGGAAGGCACCTGAGCCTACAGAACCAGCTGCCCAGCCATTGGCAAGACAAAAGCTGCAGGATGTCTTGTGGGGGTTACCTGGCCGGCACTCCAGCCTGGCAGTTGAAGATGTAGATGGTTATGTCTTGTGGGGGTGGCCTGGCAGCACTCCAGCCTGTCAGTTTAAGCCGGTGGGCTGTGTTACCCCTGGAAGGTCTATAAGCCAGGGTCTGGAGCTGCTCAGGGTGCGTTTTGGTGGAGGGGAGACTCCCTGCGCACCCGGTGCTGACCGTGCACCCCAGCACCATTTGCTGCCTTTATTGGGTTAATGAATTGTTCCCTTTGGCTAAAATCCTGTTTGGGACCAAGCCATTTATAACAGGGAGTAATGTGCATAAGTGATTCCCACCCTTGTGATCTTACCATAGCCTATGCATACACACACACACACAAAGACATCTCCACAGTCCAGACCTACAGGAGCACACAGCAGACAGCCAATGCACCCTCATGCACAGAAATACACAGCTCAGGCCAGAGATCCTTCCTGCCACAGCTGCAGCTTTTGCAAGCACATCTGCAAGCGAGTCATCTCACTTGATTCCAAAGGTACTTCTGAAGGCAGGACACCTACCTAACAATGTTCAGGGTGAATGCTCAGGTGTGTGCATACAGTTGGTGTTTATTTCCCTATCTTAGTACAGCCAAGGACTTAATTCTTTCCCAAGAGGCAGTTGTCATTTTTGCTTCAGAGGATTCCCAGGAAATACATGAAAACTGAACTCAATATTCAGACATTGTGGCACAGACATATGGAGAGACGGGGTGTTACTTTAGAAGCTTTTAAAACCAAATAAGCAGTTTCTTAAAACCTGTGAACTCTTTTAAAGCACTGCAAATAGTCTTGAGATACAACTCTTAAAAGAAGTGTGAGCAGGTGGTCAAGGTTCAGGAAAAACTGTGTTTGATCCTTCAGCACGTGACACCTGCTATTTCCAGGGATACAAATATTAAAGCATGCACAATATTAGAAACTATCAAAAGTGCAACACATCTGGAGTCAAGACTTCACAGGACTTGTTTGAATTAGTCAAAAGAAAATTTTAACTGTTCATACAATTTACAAGACTATTGACTTGTAGACAGTTTTTAGAAATAGAAAACAGTTCTGCAGAAAAAAATCCAGCACCCATTATTGCCTGATGGGCTTCTGCAAGGTACTTTCACTGAGCATGATACAAAGATTAAATAAAATGGGGACTAAGTATAAGTAGATACAAAACCTACTGGTTTTACAGCGGGGTTTTTTCCTTAAGCTGTGGACACTAGTTTTGGCTACAAAATGCCCAGGGATTTAGTAACAGTCTATGTTATAAATGGCTTGGTCCCAAACAGGATTTTAGCCAAATGGAACAATTCATTAACCCAATAAAGGCAGCAAACGGTGCTGGGGTGCACAGTCTGCACCGGGTGCGCCAGGAGTCTCTGCTCCACCAAAACACACCCTGAGCAGCTCCAGTCCCTGGCTTATAGACCTTCCAGGGGTAACACAGCCCACCAGCTTAAACTGACAGGCTGGAGTGCTGCCAGGCCACCCCCACAAGACATAACCATATACATCTTCAACTGCCAGGCTGGAGTGCCGGCCAGGTAACCCCCACAAGACATCCTGCAGCTTTTGTCTTGCCAATGGCCAGGCAGCTGGTTCCATAGGCTCAGGTGCCTTCCTCCTCTTCTTCCTTCTTGATTACCTTCTTTTCAGAGACAAGTTGTTTCTCCAGAGGTATCACAGTGCACACAATGTGCTACACTGTGGTCCTTCAGGCAAAGGTTTGCACATCCTTTGTATAGTTTGCTGCTGCTTCACCAGACTTCATTCCGTACATGCAAAATCTCCAGCTGTCCCTTCCAGGCCTGTGACCACACAAGGGTCTGTCACTATGCACCCCCAACATTGTTCCATATTAACACAAATCAGAGGGACATATATCACAGTGTATACATGCAGTTTTTACATGCACTAGCAAGCAGGGATGAAAGCCCCATGCTGTCACTGCAGTATACAGAAACACTCCTTTGGTGCACAGGACTGTGAAAGCACCAAAGAGAGTCACAAGTGGCGGGAAACTAAACAGCTTCACAGGACACAGAAGGTAAGAGCAGAATCAAACAGAAGATTAGCATGAAAATTAAATTTTAGCCTACAATAATCCAAAAGGACTACTGACTGATAGCAATAGTGTGGTGCTCTGCTTAGAAACAGAATCCAGAGAATAAGAAGTTTCCCATTTCTTTGCAACAATGAAAAAGGACATCCCAGGACTCAAAAGAGAGCCACTTACTGCCTAGAAGACTGGGCAGACCATGACTATTTCTGCTAGCTAGGTAAGCAGAACTGAGATGTTTCAGTGATAATGAAATACAAAAGCATGGATGACTGTTATAAGGGCATTTTCAGGGCTGTATGTAGTAAGATAACACTTGCAGGAACATTTGGCACAAAATGGCTGGCTGAGAAGACTCATCCATCTGCCCCAGTAAGAGACAGCCAAAGGAGGAGTGCCCTTATGCTTCCATTTTGGCCTGAGTGTAGTTGTAGTACTTAAGCATTACAAACCATGCTATGAATAAGGTGGATGAAATGTGGTACTACCAGCTTTATTCCTATTTTGGGACAATTGCCTATCTACAGACAGCTACTGACAGTAAAACCTGCAACCACTGCTCCTCACATCACTCAAGCCTGCCTGCCATGTCCTTTGTATTAGCAGTGTGGCTGCGACAGATACAGATGTCTCCTCCCTGGGAAGCTTTCCCTTACTGATCAGGAACATCCACCCCTGTTCCCCTCAGAGCATGTTAATCTGACTGTAGCTGCACATACAGATTCAGACAGCTCATTAGAAGCCATCAGGGAACACAAAAGTGACAACCCACAACTTCTAAGATAGGGTCCCCTTTAGAGAAATGGAGTAACTGTGATCTTTGCAGAGGGCTCTCAGATGGGAATTACTTCACCACTGTCCTTCCCATTTGATTCTCAGTAGTTTGCCCCCACTGCTTCAGAGGGACCTCATCTTCTCCTCAAATAGCAGCTGTAGCATCAGAAGTCACCACGTTATGGGGGAAAATGAAGTCATGGCAAATTTACCTGCATACCAGCTGTAACCTACAGCAGTTCATCAGCTGTGCCTGCAGAGGGGGCAGGGTTGCTTGGGGTTTTTTTGAAGGATGAGAGAACAGCAATTTATCTTAAAAGACTACACCTGCTATTAAGCCAAGAGTCATGAGAAACAGGATTAGGCAGAAATTCCCTTCTGTCCCCTTTAAGTAAATTCCCTCAATATGATGCAATTATGAAGCATTATTATTCAAAGTACATGAGATCCATAATAAATTGGGTACTGTAGACATCCTGAAAATTGCACAGGAATTAGATGCTATTTATAAGTCACTTTGAGTCTTATGTCTTAAAATGGAGAAAATCTAATTGTTGGTGAGAGCTGGTAATTATTCCACATGAGATGAAGATCCAAGCCCCAGATGGTTCTCTAGCTTCATGTGAAACTGAAGGCTGCTTTGAATTCAAGAAGGAGCTTTCAGTGGCAATGATTACTGAAGTTATTCCCACTCCATGCATCTTACTTGCACCCCTTGGCACAACACAGCACCTGCCTTAGTTTGAGCAGCCATGTTGTGAACTGGGTCAAGGAACTGATCCAGAAAAACAATCAGACAAGTGTCAAAACATTATTGCTGATACCAACTTTGTCAAGTGCAATCACTAAACACCCTCCACCACTTTTGAGGAAATCAGGCTGTTAACTGTGATAGTCAAGCCTATCAACACAACCAGACAACTCAAAATCCCAATATTTTTACAAGAGGATATTCCTCAAATACTACTTCAAGTGAAAGAAGGTTAGAAGTCAAATTCTAACTTAATCCAGACCAACATAAAATAACCTTTGACTTCAGAGCCAAGAGTTCACCTTCACACCTACAGAAACTATTTTTAGTATATCAGAAGTAGACCCACATGGATTCCATCTTCAGCTTTGAGTGAGCCTCAGAAGCATTCAGAATCCCAAATGGGAAAAAAAGAAAATATGAAGTTCTGTGAGGGTTTTTTCAATATTTTGAAATAATTCAGTTAATGAATCACAAATTTCTTAAGTGCATCAACAGTTTTGTTTAACTTCATGCTTTCCCCCACAGGGTATTTGGTCACAATCACACAAACTTTCAAGTTAGAGCACAAATAGTTTGCAAGAAAAATTCTTGCAAGAGAACTGAAATCAGAAGACAATTTCAGAAAAATATTCAGATTACATCAGAATCTAACTTACTAAAAGCATCTTTGTCACTTTAAGTGTAAGGCTAAGCCATGACAATAAAGTTTCCTTGGACACCACACTTAAAGGAACCTTAACTGATTTTTCAACTACAGTAGCTTGGATGAGCAGTTTTCACATTCTATTTTTCTGTTAAAATGGAATGAATTTCTGGGGTTTCCCCAGCTTGAATACACATCATAAAGCCATTGGTTAAACAGTATTTTGAATATGACTTGCTGTGGACTACCAGCTGAAACAAATAGGCCTAGGCATTAAGACCACTTTCCATTTAGCCAAGATTGAAATTAGCGTTACCAAATCAGGACCATTAATTCATATTCCACAGCAACAGGTACTTTAATGTGAAGTCAAAAGTTGACTTCACTGAAATTTAAGCCCCTAAAATACAGGCTTACTAAACCAGCAAACACTCAAAGAAATCTGACAAACATAAAACTTGAAGCAAAAAACAAACAGGCTAGTTTACTACTTCTAGTTAAGCCACCAGTGTGGCTCTGCCCCCAACTCCAGGGAGGTGCTTCAGAGCACCCAGAGACCCCTCCTGTGCACCCTGAGCCACACGGTACATTATACATTAACACCTAATCCCAGTCTTAGACCAGAGCTTTCTAGAATGACAGTGACCAAAGGCACCCTCCAAAGCATAGATGCAGCCACCTGCATGCTGGTACCACTACCAAGAACTTGCACAGGCTTGAGGTGCTTCTCCAGCTTAACTCATAGGCCTCTCATCCCTTCCTTTATCCTAGAGAAGGTGTGTACACATTTTCTTGCCTCCACCCTGGTCTACAGAGTTAGGATGGCACTGTAGAGCCACTTGAGCAGAGAAAGCAGCTGTCCCAAGCCAGCAAACACACTGCTGCACTGCATCCCAGCTTCCATGTCCTTACCAAGCACCATATTCACTGAGCTACTGTTTTAGGAGTGCATCTCTGCCTTTCCTCCTCCAAATGTAAGGACTGACACCTGCTCAGCATTTAGAAGGCATTCAAATGAAAATGCAGTCTCCAAAGCATGGTGCCCTTCTATTTTCCTAAGCAACCATGTGCTATTCCCCAGAAAACAGTAAATTTTCACTTTTTTAAAAATCTACTACCTTAATTTAAGCAATACTCAGGTGCTTATTGCTTAATGCTTTTTAAGATTTTGGTGCTGAGTCTCTATTCACCAAGCCATCCCATTTAAGGAACTCCCACTGCCAAAAATCCAAATCCATGTAGCAGGTAGAACTTTAGAAGATACTGTACAGGCAGTTGCCAAATCATGGCATTGAAAAGCTTCACTGGAACACCACAAACTAGATGCTTAGTAAAACTGAGGCTAAATTACATATCCTAACATAATGGTAAATTACTATGTGGAGAATAAAGAACTGAAATTTAAAGGCAAGAGATCCAAATGACACTCTGCCAGGCATTCCCACTGTGTTTGCTTTTATGGAAGCTGAACTGCACGCAGTTGAAAATAACCAAAATGTTTGATCCACCATTCATGTGTACACAGCTGCTGCAAATAAAGGACACCAAATATAACAGAGGGGAGGAGAAAACAACAGGAGCCAGAAAAGCCAACACTGTTCTGAAGATTTCCAGCTGTTTATTTACATTGTTAGACAGTGGCCAGACTCCTGCAACTGACTTTTTGCTGCCTGTAAACACTCTGCTTGTGCAAGTGCAGTGTGCATTGTTTCAGCTGTGAGGTCCACTCAACAGCTCTGAGTACTTTTCCAGATGAAAACCATCTTACTAGGTTGCTTACAGTGTTTAAGGATATAGAAGGCTTACCAAATGTATCAACTGAAGGTGCTACCAAGAATTCACATCTTCCTGGCTTGCCCTATAGCCAAAAAACCTCTCTCAGATGTCCTTGGTAGTTCAAATAGAAAGAAATGAGATGATAGACTTTGAAGTTTCTCTCAACCCACTTCCTATAATTCTGAAAGGGACAGATCCCAATACTGGTAGCATTTACAACCTGCAGATAGAGGACATGACCAGAAATAACACTCAATATCTACCCCAGATCATCTCAACTGTGATATATGTCCCTCTGATTCGTGTTAATATGGAATAATGTTGGGGGTGCATAGTGACAGACCTTTGTATGGTCACGGGTCATTGTTCCATTTGGCTAAAATTCTGTTTGGGACCAAGTCATTTATAACATCAACTATGACTGTTTCATACCAAAAAACTCCATCCCTTGAGTCAACATTAACAATACATAGCTGGTCTTCAGCAAAGGCATTGCTCAAGGAGCTAGTCACACTAAAGACAACACAAAGACCTACTGCATGTCACTGAGGCACCAGCTCTTGTAGCATTTTTCCCAGTTAAAGCAGCTTCCCACTTCACTAAGGGGCAAGGAGCCCATGGAGAAGCCTGAGCACACACTTGGCACAGTTATTTCCACCAGGAAGCAGCATGGAAGTGCTGGGTGTGCTAACATATGGGTACTCTGAACAGCTGAATGTTCAAATCTTCATTTCCCACTAATCTGTAGCAGATTCAGTGAACCAGAAAATTAGGCCAGGTATTGATTGGATTAGTGAGCCATCTGAATACTTTGGGCTTGGATTTTCAGGGAACAGCAGGTGGGGGAATGCATATTAAAAAGACAGCTGAACATAGATTTATACTTGATTATAATTTTGAGACATTCAGACTCCAGAAGCTTAGTTCAGGCTCATAAGCTCTTGAATTGGATACTGTGAAGCAGCACTCAGGTGAAGTGAAGCTCCTGAACAGTGTTACATACATATATTTACTATAGTTCCTTTGTGCCCAGTTATTTGGGACACAGTTGATACCTCTGAAGTAGAATTTTCCCCTTCACAGGGACAGAAGTGTGCTTGGGTTAGTTCAGGGTTAAATGCACTAACTTGCTTTGCTAACAACTCTACTTTTGAAGAGGTGCCAAAGGACTGATAAAGAGCATACTTTGCTCAAAAGTATCCTTGAAGAGGAGCTAAAGGCTGACAAAGAGGAAACATCCTGCCCCGGCAGGTGCCCGGGCTGGGGCATGGCCAGAGCACTGAAGTCAACAAAAACTGGGGGAATGCAAAAGTGGCAGGGAACTATCACAACCACCCACCCAATCCAAGTGACCTCCCCCACATCTTCAAGGAGTATGTGTGCTAATTTAAATATCCTGGACCTGTAGTAGATGATGCAGTAATCACTAACCAAATCATGTAAGTTTAGGAGGTTTTTTCTAATCCTGCAACAAGATAAACAGGTTGCAAGTTCTGTGTGCAGCAAGCTGGTTTTGCTGAACTACCACCTAGCACCTGTCTCTGCACAGACATGGCATATATCAAATGCCTCTGCTCTGTGTGTACACTGGCATACTGTACATGAGATAACAGCCCCAACATCTGGGACAACACAGTAGGCACGCATTTCTTCTAGGACTGCCCATAACTGATGACTGGTGCTTAGTAGATGAGCATCCATACAGAATTTCCTCCCCCCCCATCATTGAATTAACAGACCAGGATTTATTTATTGCACAGGATTTGGATGATTGAATAGTTTCCTGATGAGCTCTCTTCCAAGGGCTCAGCAGATATTAATTTGTCTTCACAAAACCACTACAAAAGTAATTTTAGCCACAGACTTTATAGAGAGAGCTGAGGAACAAATAAATTTCTAAGTCCAACCTTAGCTGGATAGTACTTCTCCCAGTACCAGCCACCTGGGAAAAACAGAGCATACATGAACTTGCCAGTTAACCCCATGCACCTTTCCTATAAACATACCTGCTCTTCTGCTCCCATCACTTCTTGAGGCTTCTCTCTCACCTACAGTTTTGACCCTCAATGCTTCGTTGAGAAGTCCCTTATCCTCCCTTCTCAAACTGGTCTGGAGATCCACAGCAGGATCCATGTTCAGCAAGCCCCAGCAGCCTCCTCCCTGGCTTTCGCCTTCAGCCTGCCTCTCCCCATTCCAGCCTCAGTTCTTGCTGGCTCTCCAGTGAGTTCACTGCCTGAAACCACAGCTTCTGCCTCAGATGCCAGCTGTGCTCCTCAGCAGCCAGCTCATTACTTCCTCCTTGCACTGGCAGCCAAGGTTCAAAAGTGAAGAGAAGCATTGTTACACTGACATGCCACCCACCAGCCCAGAGTCAAGGCCTCACCTAGATTCTACAGCCTGTGCTGCTTCCTAGAGTCAACAGCATGAGAATATAGCCAGAAAGTTTGTCCCTTTCTAATCACATGGTTTGTCTAAACATATTCTACTCTACATATCTTCATTTTCATATTACAGTCACAAGCATAGTTGCACTGACAATGAAACTGAGACCAACTCCACAAAACACAGCTGTTTGTGCACCATATGAAGCCTCACAAATACTTATCAGCCACTTTAAGGTATCTAATCAATCCTGAAGGTCTCGAACCACAGAACATCTGCAGGACTTCACATGGCTAGCACACAGCTCAAACCTAGAAGTCACACATTCAGGCTTACCTTTGCAGACATCAGGACACCAATCTAGGGAGCTGTTCCCCAACAGAAGGTAAGGTAAGCCAGCAGCCAAGGGCAGTCCCAGTGCAGTCCAGGCCCTCGATGATAGGTATAGTCCTGCAGAGGCTGAAAATAACAGCAAGAGGTGGGTGCTGATAGCACAGCCTTGCTAAAAGCCCCAGGCACTACAAGAGGGTGAACCAGGTCCAGAAAGTCCAGCCAGGAGCAACGGAGAGAACAAGCCCACACAAAGGGACTACACATGAGGCACACTACCCACAATAAAGGCACAAGGGCCACCCAGGAAAACAGCTCTAGAGGCAAGCACACCTACAACAAAGCTCAGAAAAGAGCAGAGAACCCAGAGCAGAGCTTAAATAGGGCTTCTCGGCCAATGGGGGTAGGCGGAGGTCCCAGGTGAAACTAGTCAGGGCTATTAGGGCCATTAAGCCCTGTTAAAGCCCACAGGGTTTACATCCAGTAAAATGCACTAGAATGTTTTAGCTCTCCAGGTGACAGCTTGGGCAGTTCTGCAGACACCCTGGGTGCAGTATGCACTTTTTGTGTGTTGGGTCCTGTGCTGGGTGGAGGATTTGTCCTGTCCCAGTGTTGTCCCCACAGGGCAGTTCCTGCTGCAATGCTCATTGTAATGCACACAGATACTTACACACAGTCAGGAGAAACAATGCAGAAAAAGCTGCACAGGACAGGACTGGACACCCACATGAAGCAGTTAGGACATGTTTTGTGCATTTTTTTTAAGAAGACATGTAGCCATGGGCATGCATGTGCTGGGGTGGTCACAGAAGATTCTGCTGTTCTCACCAAGCCCGGCTGCAGATCTACTGCGGGAACCTCTACACCCATGAACCTTGTCACTGCCTGGACAGTGACTCACCATCCTGCTCCAGAGGTTTGGTTCCCCACGTGGGCACTGCTCTACTCAAAAGCCAACAGGCAGTTTGTTGCTTTTTTTTTTTAAGAAATAAAAAAAATCTCTGTCCATGAGTGTCAGTGCAACATCTCACTTCCAGTTGCAGGATGATCACCAAACGTCTCCACTCCGCTGTCTGCTAACAGATCAGGAGAAGTGCAGACACTACCCATGTTTATCTGGTACTTACAAACAACTAGGGCTTTCCCAAGCAATATTGCTCAGTAACTGTAATCACACCAACAACAGGCACTAGCAAAACATCCTTGTAAAAGTTTAACACAGATTTTCCTGCACAGTGATCGTACCTCAGGAGTGCTGAGCAGGTGCCAGGGTTCCTGCTTTTGTGCTTGGCTTCTCCTTGGTTTTGAGTTGCCTGTGCAGTTACCTCCTGCTGGTTCCTTGCAGTTGGTCTGTGAGGACAGTGCAAGTGGAGCAGAGCTCACCCAGGTCTTAAACACTCTTCCAGGAGCCAGAAACACTTGATTTTTAGAAGTGAAATTCCTAAAATTAACATAGCCCCTTACCAAACATGCACTAAGTATGGTTGCTTGAGGATTTATTATTTAGCCAACTAGGTCAGTGCTTGCACAAAGAGTATCATTACTTGCAATGATGTATCATTGTATCATTACTTGCAATGATGATTACATCATCTGTAATCAATCAGATTATTAAATCATCTGTATCATTACTTGCAATGATGTCACAGAAAAAATGTACATGCTTAGTCCAACACCTAGAGGGACTGGAAGGAATCTCTCAGTTCCTTCACTGAAACAACATTTTCCTCAAAAACAGATTAATAATTTTGGTTGACATGTTCCTAGTCCTCATCCTTTCCTTCCCCAGCAAAATTTAGTCCAGGCTGACAACTTTGGCACTGATAGTCAAAATGTTCCAAGATTTGAAGCAACCAGAAACACTATGTTACTGGAAAGAGTCATGTTAATATTAAACTATTACCCCCACCTGTATCAGAACCATTTTACAAGTGCTCTGACATCAGAATGAGCTCTTCCACACACAGTGGTTTCCTCCATTTCAACTTCTTTTTATAAATACACAAAATACACTCCTACCTATATTCCCTTTAAGCACACCAAAGATACATAATTTTGGAATTTAAAGAAGAGGAGAAAAGACTGAGCAAGCTACTACCTTGCTTTCTCTTGACTTCTCATTTTGTACACTTGTGTACACATGGGCAGATTTCTTCCCAGTGAAATGGGATGTGTGCTGGGTTAGTGAAAAGAGTGTGCTCTGGTTCTGCTGTAACCCGTTTCATCCGTACACTCTGACACAGAAGAACAGAATAGTTGTGGGACTTTGTGGGGGTTTTATATGGCTAATAATGAGAGAGACAATTTTTTTCCCCCTAGAATCCCATAGTTTTGTGTATATAACCTAGTTACCATTGATTGCCTCTCTTGACACTAACAGCACACTTATGACCACAATGTGTAAAAACATTAGGCATTTGAAGTGTAGGCAAAAATGTTTATCTTCTTTAATCTGTACCTTACATTGGTGCATAAAGTCAGTAGTGACTTGTTCCCTCACATGTTATCTCCTGCTGCTCAAATAGGTACATTATTTTTAATTTTTCTGGTGTGTTGTTTTACTTCATGTTCAGCTATATGGCTATTCTTTCTGGGGTTTAGAATCACTGAAATTTATACTGTTGCCTGGGACACACACTGGCAGACAGTTCTGGCCTTTGATTTTAAAAGGCTGAGTCAAGGCATTCAGTCATGAGATGAAGAATCTGGTTTTGTTCTTGAGAAGAGCAAAGAAAAGTATTGAAAGAGAAACCTTTAGAGGATGAGGTTCCTTTGCACCATGAAACCTGTGATTTTTTTTAAGGTGTGACCACCAGAATTTGGAGAATTGCACAGAACAGCATCCAGGTGGGTTTTCCAGAGATGGAGACTCCACAACCTCTCTGGGCAGCCTATTCCAGTGCTCTGCCACCGTCACAGTAAAGAAGTTCCTCCTCGTGTTTAGGTGGAACTTCCTATATTCAAGTTCATGCCCACTGCCTCTCAGATCGGTTCTATTATGACTTTTGCAATCTGGAAAGCGGTTCAACCAAAAATTAATTTTTCAGCTGACCCAAATAATTTTCCAAAGATGTGTGAGTGGCCTAATAAATGATATTCACATCAATAAGGAAATTAAGCTGGAAAGACATTACTCAAGTACAGACCTACCTGACTGATAGATCATTAGTCACTAAAAAAGGTAAAACAAATGACACTGCCATTTGTTTCTTTTTCCCTTAAGTGTAATTAAAAATAATCAGGAAAGAGATACTTCATACCTGTCATTCTACTCATCACTTTGTTCCCTCTGTGAATGGTGCACAGTCATCATTTGGAGGATGGTATTAATTTTTAAGAGCGCAGAGTGAATACATACTGTCAAAGCTTGTGCCACAGATTAATGGTTTCATGGCAGCCTCTGAGCTCGTGGCTGCATTGTGTCCAGTTCTGGGCTCCCTGGTATAAAAAGGACAGGGATCTCCTGGAGAGAGTGCAGAGAAGGGCTACGAAGATGATTAAGGGCCTGGAACATCTATCCTATGAGGAAAGGCTGAGAGAGCTGGGGCTGTTCAGCCTGGAGAAAAGAAGACTGAGGGGGAACCTAATCAATGTTTATAAATATCTTAAGTCTGGGATACAGGGGGAATTGGCCTGCCCCTTTTCTGTGGTCAGTAGAGACAGGACAAGGGGCAATGGCTGCAAGTTGGAGCACAGGAAGTTCCACACCAACATGGGGAGGAACTTTTTCCCAGTGAGGGTGACAGAGCCCTGGGACAGGCTGCCCAGGGGGGTGGTGGAGTCTCCTTCTCTGGAGATATTCAAGACACGTCTGGACGCCTGTCTGTGCAGTATGAGCTGGGGAGCTGCTTTGGCTGAGGGGTTGGACCTGATGATCTCTTGAGGTCCCTTCCAACCCCTACAACTCTGTGATTCTGTGTGATTCTGTGATTTGTAGGAGAAATTTCTCCCGCAGGTGGTAGGAACTACTGAGCACCAAGACCTGCTCTGTCACTTTCTTCCATTCAGTCTGTCCTCATTCCTTGCACCTAGAGAGGCTCAGAAAGCCAGAAGAAACAGAAAAAAGTACCTACCCTAATTCCCCCAACCTACTCAGCAGTAACACGTCAGCCCCGCCAAACCTTACAAGGGGAAGAAAGGTTAAAGCTCTGACAAACACACCGGCCATGGGGTAGGGCTAAGCTGCTGGCAGGGCAGAGTCTCAGACCCACAGCCCGTCCATCATCGCCTGCAGACCACCAGAAAACCTGCTGCCATAAATCGGGCGCTGCGCTAAAGCCGTCAACAGCAAAGTACCTGGAGGTTCTCTGTCTGCCTGGCCACTGTGGCAGCATTAAACACAGTTGACAGCTTCCTTCTTAGAGGCTGGGGGAAGATATTTTCAGCATGTGAGACAGTTTTATTACACCCTTCTCTTAAATAATTTTGAAATACTTTTGTCATTTTTGTAAGTTATTCATGCCTTGGGAGCATAATCCTGTTAAAAACAGAAGGGTGGCTCAGGCAGACTGGCTGTCGATATTTTAAAAGGCAGCTGAAGAACTGAGATTGCTCAGGAAATAAAAATGACAAACACAGCTTCCTGAGCTACAGGACAGCTCTTATTTCCTAACATTCCCTGAGAAAAAAAAAAAAATCACAATATTGTAAAATACACAGCCATTCCTCCTTAAAAGTCGTCTCTGGGAGTGTAAACCATCAGGAGAGATTTTAGGGACACCTACCAAATTTCCTAGAGTCCTGTGGAACCTGACTGACAGACTGTGGGAAATGCTGGGAAATGTTGCTTTTGCAAACCGAAATGGGTTGTCTTATTTTATATGCTGACTTGTGGAGGACTAAGAGGGAGTACTGTTAATATGGTTTTGCTGTTGTGTTATGGCAAAATCCCTCCCAAACAAGGGTTAATATGAGACTGAAGGAAACAAAGCCCAACCAACAGGCTTCTACAGTGCTGATTCATACTGGGGCACAAATTGCCACATTAAGGCAAACAGGCAAGACAATGTGGGGTTTTGATACTATCAGAGGCTACAAAATTAACATGCCCAACCTGAAACCTGTATGGAGCTTTGACTTCCTTCAGCCCTAGGCCCAAGTCAGTTGCCGGGAAAAGTTAAGGACAAGTACCTGCCAGTAAGCAGTTGTCCCAGACAAAGAGACTCATATACATTTTAATGCTCTTCACCTATGGGAAAGGGGAATCTGCCAGGCGTGCAATGTGTATTGTATTGTGTACTCTTGTGAATAAGGCGCCTTGGTTGAGCCTGTAAAATCCATAGTTAAACAGGGGAAGGAGGAAGACTTCAAGCCTTCATTACCAAGACCCCTGACGACCACCGCCATGGGACAACGCGCAGATGCGATTGGGAGGAGTTTATGGAAATCATTTCCTAGAACTCATCTTAATACGAAGTGAGACAAGTGATGAATAATGTACAAGAACATGGTATAAAAAGGTTGCAGGCTCTGACCAAAAGTGTGCCTACTTTTTGGGTCACCCGCTCTTGCAAGAACGTATAATAAATTACTGCTTCACTAACGGATCTATCTTGAGTCCTTTTTTTAGGACCTTTTGTCATTTCTAACACAGACCCTTATAAAAAATCATATGAGGGAAAAACCCAAGCATATTCTTCCCAGCAGAGTTGGGTGGGGGAACATGGCAAACCCCAAGCATGCAGTTGCGTACCTGGGCCTGACCCAGGCTCCCAAGAGTTACTGCACAAGTCTTTTTGAAAAGTGCACTGAGCAAGCAAAGGCCAAATCTCTATGAGTGAATATCTTTGGTTTCTTTCTTCTGTATGCATATTAGCATTAAAAAGAAAGACTTGTGGCCCCTCACCTCCCAAACTTGCAAAACAGTTCTTTTTGAGAGGGAAAAATGTTTTTGCTTTTATTCAGGAGAGTCAACAAATAGCCTGCAAAGTCTGAATTACAGTTAATGACCCATATGCTTCTCCAACATTAGGCTAAAATCCAATATTTATATTTTTACAAGCTTACAGAATTGATCTAGATGGAATCTGAGTAGCTGGAAATGATCTGGAATGTAAATAGCTGATATTCCTGGGAAATTGCATCAACATTTGAAGGCATTTCTTGAGAAATACTAATTAAATTGCCATACCTCTTGCTGGGGAGGGGATATAATTTCCCTAGTATTATCCGAAAATACTTCCAAAGTCTATACTGACTGTTTTTTCTCCTGTGGTAGGAAATCTGTTACCTGGCAATAAACAACTGAAATTTGGTGGTTTGGCTGGTACACATACTTAAGTATGTCTTAAATTCGTTACTGAGTTACACTGGACATAACAGAAGGAAATTGGATCAATTATTCCTAGCAAATACAGAGAAAGACAAACCTGCTGAATTCCTTTCCAACTTTCCTCTTCTCAGTTGTATCTGATCTAGTGAAGTGGAACTAGCTGGCAGTAGTAATACCTTGCTTTCATATAGTACTTTTGTCCTTCAAAGTCGAAGCATTATATATATATTTATATATATATAAAGCAAAATGAAACCATTTGACCAAGGTCACAGCGCGTATCACTGGCGGGCTAAGGAAAAGGGTTTCCGAGTCCCAAAGCACCAAGCACTTTGGAGCAGAGACGGAAATCATCAGTTCAAAAGGAAATATCAATCACTAAGTGCTGAATTAACTCAAAGGGGACCTCCCACCTCTTTCTCATGTAGATCTGTTAAATCTCCTAGCCTTTACAAGACTAGGTATTTTCATTTACTTCCAACTCTGCCCATTCTATTAATATATGTGTACTCTCAAAGACAATAATAATGATGAAAAGTATATGCCTGGAAAGTTCATAAAGGGTCACAAAACTCTTCAGAGTTCTAAACAGAAGCACAGTGCTAAAGTAATATTTTGCAAACCAAGCAAAAAGTAGAAATCCTTTTAGATTTGCTGTCAGACGTTACCCGGATTAACACCTCAACCTCTCTGCTACCCCATTGGGAAATTTTCTCACATATTTCAGACTTAATTGAAAGCCTTTGTCTGGAACCATTCAGGGGTATAATTGAAGTAAATGAGAGTCTCAGCTAAAAAAGAAAAAAATCTATCTTATATAGTTTGGGAGCTACTAAAAGTAGCTACTATAAAAGTAGGATTTTTGGTAGTTTGCAAACACGGTCTGGAAATAAAGATCAAAATTATGTTGTGGCTTTGTTGTTGAGTCCAATGGATTAATCACCTTTTTTCTTCCTCCCTCTCTTGTGTTTCTTTATCTCTTTAGCTAGACTGCTATTCAGGGCAGAGATAGTCTCTTCCTTCTTGTAGAGCACCTAACTCAATAGGGCCTAGGACTACATTTGAGATACAAGGCTTGACAACAGAAAACAATTCCTTTGGTCACGTGTTTGTTCACATCATGGCCTTTGTTTGCTGTGTAGAACTCTTCCTGAGCCTACCTTTAAAAATGCATTATGAAAAGCGATCAAAGTTAACCTCCTTTGTTCTGCTTGTTAATTCAAGCCATGGTCATTAACAGCCAGTTAAGAGCTTGTAAAGACCGCACTAGGCAAGGACACAGCCCTGGACTGCCAGGCGGGGGCCAGCTTTGCGGTTGGAAGTTGTAGCTGGTGCTAATTCCCAACCAGAAGGACTTCCATGCCTCATTGCTTTTCATCCACAGAAGTCGAATGAGTTGTTGTGTCAGAGTCCTGCAATGCTATTCACAACATCAAGCCCCTTGCAATTTCTTCTCACAAAAGGCTGCTTTTACTCCAGCTTGCTTATTCTTGCAAAATGTTGCCGGGTGCCAATAAATGCCAGGTTGCTGTGAGCAGATACAACTGCTCTTGTGAAGGGGCCTCCCGCAAGTACAGCAATGAATATTGAATTTCACACCTCTGACATGACTAATCCTTGGGAGTGCTTTACAACGCCTGACACATATTTACAGAAGAGGCACTCATAGACAATTAACTTAAGCTGTGCAGTGTTTCCAGATAACCCGACTACTTTAAAAGGTTCCAGATTAAGGCTGAGTACTGAAACCAGGGGCGGGCAGTACTTGCAGTAGTTCATTCTGTCAGCAATCACTTCTTCTGTTAGGTTTGTATCACAATGTCAGAATTCGAGGACAAACAAATATATCAAGGTAATACACTTAAAAGACAAGATGGCACTTGAATATGTGTGTATACTTCACAAGCATTCCTACATTTGTAAAGTTTGATTTTTCTCAGGCCCTCTCTCAGCAGCAGGCGAAACATCTGGTTTAGCAGAATACATCTGGCGCCGTTACTTCAGTGGGATGTTTCATACAAGATTCAGCTAACAATTTAGCAAAATGAGGTTGTGATATATGTCCCTCTGATTCATGTAAATATGGAGTAATGTTGGGGGTGCATCATGACAGACCCTTGCATGGTCACGGGCCTGGGAGGGACAGCTGGAGATTTTGCATGTACCGAATGAAGTCTGGTGAAGCAGAAAGGATGTGCAAATCATCACCTAAAGGACCACAGTGTAGCACATTGTGTGCACTGTGATACCTCTGGAGAAACAACTTGTCTCTGAAAAGATGGTGTTCAAGAAGGAAGAAGAAGAGGAAGGCACCTGAGCCTACAGAACCAGCTGCCTGGCCATGAGCAAGACAAAAGCTGCAGGATGTCTTGTGGGGGTTACCTGGCCGGCACTCCAGCCTGGCAGTTGAAGATGTATATGGTTATGTCTTGTGGGGGTGGCCTGGCAGCACTCCAGCCTGTCAGTTTAAGCCGGTGGGCTGTGTTATCCCTGGAAGGTCTATAAGCCAGGGACTGGAGCTGCTCGGGGTGCGTTTTGGTGGGGCGGAGACTCCCGGCACACCCAGTGCTGACCGTGCACCCCAGCACCGTTTGCTGCCTTTATTGGGTTAATGAATTGTTCCCTTTGGCTAAAATCCTGTTTGGGACCAAATTATTTATAACAAGGTCATATAATAGGAGAATGGCTGGGGCTTGTTCTCTTCTAGCATCAGTGCATACAATAGTGTACAGCAGCAAAACACTATTTGCATCAGGGGGCGTAATCCTTATATGCACCTGTGCAAATGAAAGAAAAATGAAGTTCCCTCCGTAGGAGTAGGAAGCTAGAATCCCAGTCCCTTGCTAATGTGGGAGGCAGCTTAGCCAGAGTGAGAGTTTTTACAGCATGAAGTTGTCAGGCTGCGAGAACAAACTCTGTAGACTGAGCAGCTAGGTCTGAGTTACCCTAAAGTAATCCTAATTTGCATTCAAAACCAGCACCACCAGGAATGAAAGTGGTTTAAAGCCAACTTCTTGGTCCCCTTATCTACTGTCAACATTCTCGCTCACGCCTTAAAAATGGTGATGGAGGTGACTGAAAAAATGAGGTGCACAAGATGAGAAGAATTTAAAATAAAGCAATCAATGAATAAAAATAAGAAGCTAAAAGTGTACATAGAGAAGACAGCTGTATAGCGTCAGTCTAAAGAGCTGCCAGGGACAATAGGAATAAGATTCTCAGTAGCTGAGGACACAGACACGAAGGAGTAACAAAATACTTATTTTTAGTCATGTCTGCTAGTTGCTTATGCAAGTGATCTTGTAACAAACAAGAAAGGCGCTTTGAAGTAGAACTCCACATAAAAGAGATTGTAAAGATTGGCAGAATAATGACATACCTAGTTATTGCTTCCCTTTTTTGTCTTTGCTAATTGGTGTACTGTACAAGGCTGAAGCTAATTTGGGTTATGGTACTATTAGCATCGATCTAATAGCATCAGGTTTTGAAATTTTTTAGAACTTTGTGGGGGGAAATAAAAATTCTGCAAGACCTATCTAATTTAGGAAAACAGTGCAAAAATCAAGAGAGAAACCAGGGGGCACCTGGGACCAAGCTGAAGATTCAAGACATTTAGGGTAATAGAGACAAAACACCCAGACATTATTTTTGGACTTTGTCATGGGGAGACTGGCTACTTGGGAACGGGTTGAACCCAGAGGTTGTGGTATGTGTGTGTCACATAAAGATGGATGTTTATTGGGAAAATCGTTAGAAGCAGCTGAGAGTATTGGAGATTGAAGTAGCCAGGGTAAAACTGTGCTCTAGCCATTTAGAAAATGATCTTTAACAGTTTTTATAGGCAGATCTTCTATGTTCTTTTAAAAGAGACGAACACGCGCACAGGCACACACATGTGCTCACGTGCACCCTCACTGCCCAGAGAGCTGTATGGAGCCTCTGCACAAGTTTTTTTGTGTGCAATTATGCCTGAACGTGTATTTTCTTAACATGTATTCAATAATGTTTAATATCTTATGCAATACACCAGAGAAATACAGGTAGATCAGTGGCAGCCATTAAACAGTTGTTTAACGCAGCATGTCCCTCAACTGGTAACACATACAAGGGGAATGATCCTTTTGTGCATATTGTACATATTAATAAATATTTATTAGGGGTTTGTTTGGATTTATTTTTTTTTACTTTGGGGAGAGAGGGAATAAAAACTCTGCAAGGTCTGTGTGTCTTTCTCTAATTTTGGAAAACACCACAAAAACCAATAGTAAAGCTGAAGATGCAAGACATTCAGGATACCACAGCAGACCAGAAATGAAGGACAAATTCCCTTGTCCATGTTCAGCTCACCTGCTGGCGAAGGTTCCCCAATGACTGACTGCAGAAAGCAGCACTCCTGGTCATATGGGCATAGCTTTGACTCCAGCTGCTGTCTTTGGCTTTCAGTAAATTATTTCTCTGGACCATAGTTCCCCTGACTTTGAACAAGAGTTAAAGCTCTTCTGTGAGTGAAATTGTGAGAATTAGTTAAAGTTTGAATCCTTTGAAGATGAGCTTGAGTATGAAATGGTAGGGATTATTTTAAAAGTCTTGAGTCTGGGTGTTAGTCACGTGCCCTAGTTGATTTAACAACATATATAATGGGATAGCAGCAATTATTTTGATATCTTTCTGTCTCAAAATAAGAGTTAGAGAAATTCCACAAAGTTTCTTAGCCTTATTTTTGTAATGCTAATCTCCCTCAGCAGCAATGGTTTCTAACAGTACAAAACCTAGAATAAAATACAGACGCAAAGTCAAACACCACCAAGGAAGAAACTGTGAGCAAGGGAAAGAGGGAGAGAATGATAAAGCAGTCTATATGGACATCATACAATAACCTACTTCAGATTTCCTTGCTCTTTATTGATCTCTTTGGGCAAGGAAAAAGCTTTGTATTTTTCCAGAGATAAGATTTTCCTGATTATTAAGTCTTCAGCCTTGTTCATAAGGCTCTTTTCTCCTTCAAGGTAGAATCATCATTATTGTTCTTTAAGTACTAACAATATATTTGGCAGGAGATGAGACATGCTGTCCTATGCAGCTAGGAATTTGAATAGGTAGACAACATAAATCATGTAAAAAGTGCAATGAAATACCTGCCCTGAGGGACGCCAGAATAAAGAGGTGGAGTGAACTTAGCCAGAATCAACACCAGAATTAAATTTACAGCACTGCAAGCATTTTATGTAAAAAAAAATTTAAATATTACTTACTTTTTTTTTTTAACCTTGAAATGAATAACCCTGTGTAAAAATACAAGATTAGAACTGGAGATTCAAGCATTTTTCAAGAAATGCAGTGCTTGATAACATCTAGACTTCTGCATAATTCATAATTTCTGATTTTCAGAAAATGACTCTTGTGCCAAACGTATTTTGCATGAAGTTTAGGAACACAGAAAGCCACACAGGGAAAAGGCAAAAGAAGGTATCTGAGACAAGGATATGGTTTTGTGCTATCCCAGCAGAGCAGTTTGGTAAATAAGCATAGAGGTAAGCTAGGAAACATCTCGAGTAGAAGATATGTAATGCTCTTCTGTGTGCAGTTTGCACCATAGTGAGGTTCCTTCCCTGCCAGCATTGCTCAAGAAATATGGGGAGGGTTTGTGCTGGAGTTACTAGGTACAAGCAAAAGTGAAGCACTGCACAGCCAGCATGGCATAGGAGAGGAGAAAAATCACCAAACCTTCTCAGAAATACTTCCTTTGAACATAGATCCCATTTGAAATGAAAAAAACCCCTACGTAAATTCAGAAATAAAGCTGTCAGGCTTTATTGGACTGATGAATGGAAACAGACTTCTAGCAACAAGTGGGCATTTGCATCTGCTCACACACCTGATGCAGGAGCTCCCTTTGGTGATAACTTCACGTTGAGCATCGTGCGCAGCTAGAGCACACTTGATGATGACTGTGATATATGTCGCTCTGATTTGTGTTAATATGGAATGTTTATATGGAATGTTGGGGGTGCATAATGACAGACCCTTGTATGGTCACGGGCCTGGAAGGGACAGCTGGACATTTAGCATGTACTGAATGAAGTATGTTGAAGCAGCACAAACTAAGGTGATCAACAAGCAGAAGAGGGACGCACCTCGAACCTGCAGAACCAGCTGCCCGACCATGAGCAAGACAAAAGCTGCAGGATGTCTTGTGGGGGTTACCTGGCCGGCACTCCAGCCTGGCAGTTGAAGATGTATATGGTTATGTCTTGTGGGGGTGGCCTGGCAGCACTCCAGCCTGTCAGTTTAAGCCGGTGGGCTGTGTTATCCCTGGAAGGTCTATAAGCCAGGGACTGGAGCTGCTCGGGGTGCGTTTTGGTGGAGGGGAGACTCCCGGCGCACCCGGTGCTGACCGTGCACCCCAGCACCGTTTACTGCCTTTATTGGGTTAATGAATTGTTCCATTTGACTAAAATCCTGTTTGGGACCAAGTCATTTATAACAATGACATTCTCCTCATATGAAACAGGCACACCCATGGGTCTGGGAGTCTCCACTCCCGTGCTCAGCCTGGTCTTTCCTCCCCACTTGCCTTCTGTAAACCTCTCTGTTAGGTCCTCACAGTTTTCATTTCAGCTTGAATACTCTTAGTAGGTTTTATGGTATGTCCCAAGTCTTATCACATGTCCTATCGCAGAGCAAGCACATTCATTCTGAATTAAGCTTCATTTAAATAACACCCACCCCCAGCGGCTTTGCTCCAAAGTAATCAGAAGGAGGAAAACCAGCCGACAAAGTGGAAACCGCAGTACGTGCCCTGAAATGAGTCGATGGGGAACAGATGTCACTGCTCAAAGTGAGAGGTTAACCTGACATAAATAACGAAAGGGCAGCGGTAGGGAGTCCAATCAAGGCTGAATCAATGCTCTGATCTTGCACAGCCTGACAAATCTTTCTGGCTATTTATGGCTTCATTCCTCCTTCACTCTCTGGGATTGCAGGTGGCAATTATGGGAGAGATTGTCAGGCTTTTTTTGGCTTTTATTCCCCCCCCCCTTTTTGTCACTGTCCAGCTTGTGAAACCTGTCAGAGATTGCTCTTGAATGAGGAAATGGAGTTTGTCAGCTAGGATTGGAACATCATGTCAACAACTGCACAGCTCGGGTTCTGCGTTGCCTTTGACATGTGCATTCTCCAATAGCTCATATAAAGGGCAAAAGATGTTTCTGCCCTTTTTAGAGAAAAAGACTAGTATCATCCAGAAACTTTATTTTTGCTACTTCTCAAAACACCCCTCTGTGCCAAAAGACCAAAGCTGTGATTTCGCTACCATGTAAAAATAATAAAACTGAACACAGGCAAATCTTTATTCTATCTATACTTAAGTACTTTTGCTGTAAAATCCTGAATATGATATTCACAACAGAAACCAAAGAGCTAAAAAAAAAATAATTTTATGAGATCATTTAGTTCATCTCTCTGCTAATGGGAGATCATACAGGGCCTTGCCTGATACCATAAACCATAAAAGCAAAAAAGGCTAAAAGGACTTTTGGCATAAATGATTTTTTAAAATTTTTTTTTCATATCAGCCATAGAACAAACTGTTTCCTCAACCCTGTTTGGACACACTAGATTCAAATGTCATCTTCAAAGTACTTTTTCTTCTCTTCCTAGAAGGTATCTGCATGTTGTTTCCCAGTTCAGCCTCACTGACCCATGAGGAAAATTGCTGTGACCTCATTCACGCTTTTGAAGCATGCCAATGCTTTTCCCAAACACCAAGACACAGCCTCTGCACAGACTATTCAGGAAGACAGGTGTGCCACAGCATCATCTCCTGCTGGAAAATACTTTTACAGAAGGGGAAACCTGTAACAAATCACTGACAACATTTTCTCCTGAATTTGTCTGCATCCTTAGCAGAAATACACCTTTTAAAGGGTAAGTGCTTGTGCACACTTCAATGAAAGGAGTAGCAAAAGGTAAAAGCTGTAAGGCAACATACCAAACACACTTGCAGGTGGCAGAAATGTTATACTTTCAGTTGAGTGTGGGTTTTGTCTCCAGTAGGTAAGTACAAGCCTTCAAAGGTCCGTGAGAGCCTGAAAGAGAGAGACAGAGTACATGTATGTTTATGTCCAATCCCATACCTGTATGGACCAGTACCTCAGCCATTAGGAGTAAGCATTCCTCTGCTCAACAGAGAGGTTAGAGAGGATACACACCATGAGGCACCCTGTGGTTTTACTTGTATGAACATGGAGAGGACATGAGGAACTGGGATGGAAAGGCTACCTCAACTTTACAAGCAAGAGTACATTAATTGCAAGGAAAAACAATCACAAAAGGGGATGCTTCCAGGAAAAATTTCACTCCAGTTTCCAGTGGGCAGTTCCCCAGACTGAGTGGAGCCTGACTGTACTTATGATCCTCTTGAAGGGACTTCTAAGTCATTTTTGCAGTAAGTGAGCAACAAATACAATGACTAGGATTAGAGGGATCAGTCTCCTGCCAGGTGGAGGGTGGAGTCAACCAAGTTGATTGGACTGTGTGGATCAGATCCACAGGAGTATAAAGCTCTAGTGGACATTAGTGCTCAGTGTATCCTAATGCTTTCGAGCCATGAAGAGGTAGAGCCCATCTGTATTTCTGGAGTGACAGGGGAATCCCAACAGCTAGCTGTACTGGAGGCTGAAGTGAGTCTAATTGGGAATGAGTGGTAAGAACATCCCATTGCTACTGTCCCGGAGGCTTGATGAATCCTTGGCATAGAAAGCCTCAGGAGAGGGTGTTTCAAGGACAAAAAAAAAAAAAGGACAAGATGTTACCAGTGGGCTTTTGGCACAGCTACCTCATAGATGGAGGAAATAAAACAGCTGTCTACTTGGCCCAGTCTCTCAGAGGATCCTTCTGTTGTGGGGTTGCTGAAGGTTGAACAATAGGTGCCAGTTGCTACTAAAACAGTGCATAGACGACAGTATCGCACCAACCGAGACTGCCTGATTCTCATCCATAAACTGATTCATTGACTGAAGAGCCAGGGAGTGACCAGCAGGACTTGCTCACCCTTCAACAGTCCTATATGGCTCCCTATACCCTTCCCCCTTAATTGTGTTTGTCTAAAAATACAAGCAGGATCATCTGGGATGTAGCTGCAAAGCATAAATTAATGTATTTCCATAGCATCAAAGAGCAAGACGCACACACAACAGAAGGACAATCTGTGAGTACTAGTTAAGAGGCAGCTGCTGCTGCAGCCTGTTCTGATGGCTGGGCTGGCACAGGCACCAGCAACTCTTGTGAAGGTGTCTATAAGGGATGTTTTTTACCAAGTAAAGGACGTATGGTTTAAAAGGCAGGTCAGAGCAAAACAGAAAAGAAGAGCTAACTTTTTCTGGGAGTCAAAAGCTGAAGAAAAAACCTTGCACTCCCTTCCTATAATAAATGCAACTGATCTGGTTACAGAGCTTTAGCTTGCAGTGCTGCTCTGCACAACGCTGCAATCGTATTCGGTGCTGTGGATGCTATTACAGATTCAGTATGGACTTTCCATATTGATTACATGTGATTTCGTGATGCTTTTCCCCCCTCACTCTTAGACAGTGTGAACAGGAATACAAGGCTGCCGCATGCTGAAAGTCAGGATTTCTCACAGCTTCTTCATCTCTAAGATATTTAAATTTTTGATGATAATTTCTGATCTTCATTCACCCCATTTATTGTAAGTGAACTCCATGTGATCCCTTACTGATATCTCCCTACCTCCAATGCAACAGATATCCTCCGAGGTTTTAAACTGATATTTCTGTAAAGTCCACAAATACTGACCCATTTCAGCAAAATGCTTCTTCCTCTTCCCATCAGGAGTCTCTGAATAGACTTTAGCTAGTAGGTCTCCCTGTGTGCATACTTCAGTCGTGAAACCCTTTTAGTATAGAACTGCAAGCATGTAACAATAAAATGTATGATGTATGCCTCCTCAGGTATATAGATCCCCGTGGTTTTTCTCTTTTTCACTGATTTCCTTTGAAGTAACCTCCCATTAAATACCTTTGTTCTACTCTTTTCAGGAATTCCCCATCCATTTACTTTCTGATTCTCCTTATGCTAGACTGCTTAGGAAATGCTCTCTTTTTTTCTGAAGGGTAAAAAAACCTAAAAGCCTTGGAAAAAGCCATGCCATTGATACACATCCTATAAATCCTTATTTAAAAACAAACCCAATCCAAATTAGGCTGAAAGAACAAACAAAGCAGCATCTTTAAAGTCCTCTGATTTGAATGATCAAACTAACTGTGGGATGTTGCTGGAATGAGGGAAAAAGAATTAATTGCAGTATGAGGTGAGTGAGACAGGTCAAAAAGGCAAACCAGGGGAAATTGAGGGGAAAAAAATTACAGGAGCAAAGAAAATAAAAATTAATGGCTTGGGCTGAAAGGGATGTGGGGATAGATGGAAAGCTAAGAAGACTGATATGGTATCAGGAAGGAAACCTCATAGTTCAGAGACATGTTTAAAGATTTTTGGTCATGCTGAAACCTAAACATCCAAACCCACTGAGTTAAGTATTCTAATAGAAGGCATATTCCCTGTGCAATTGCAAGCGACACATGGAGAAAACGTGACTTTCAAAGTAATAGCTCTTGTAAACCTTTTAATCTTTGCTTTATTAAATGCAAAAAGGGGAAAAAGTAAAATGACTGTCAGGGAAGGAGTACTGTTGTAGGTGGCATTTAAGCATCATGAGCCTCATGGATGAGTAATGCGTCTATTCAAGAATTGCTGCTGAATACAGTACAAAGGCTATTTCACACTTCCGTGACCTTTTTGCCGAGGCAGCTGCTATTTCACTTCTCAATAATGAGATTTCTTTAGTGCTTAGAAATTCAGATTGAATTGGGATAGCCACAGGAGCCCTGATGCAAGGTGTTTTTACTAAAAGAATTATCCTTGCATTTTATAAGTGAAAGATCAATATTAAATTAGCTATTGCATTGAAAGAATGGCGCTGTTTCCTTGCAGCAGGCTATCATTACATGTCACACAAATCAATATCTTACCATCAAGAAAGCCCCTGATAGCTATAAAAGCAGCTTGAAAAAAATTCCCAAATGATCCTTGGGTATTTTAGCTTTCCAGCAAATAAGTGAAAAAGATGTACTTTATCCAAGAAATAAACTACAGTCAGATGGGAACAATGACTTCATTTCTGGCTCTGCAACTCTGGCCTAAACACAAACCAACAATACCGCCTGGAAGTATGAAATTAAGTCAGTGGATCCCACTGAACATGCACTGACATCACAAAATGCCACTAGATACCCCCTGGTACTTCTGTTACCAGCCTCAGTGGGAACTCTCTCTTCTCCTGGCTCTCCTGAAGCACGCAGGCAAAGTTACATGCAGAATTTGTGTTGTGTCTGCACACGCATTATCTTATTTTCCTGGTATCTCTGATGTACACTGAGCTTGAAAATAAACTGCCATAAAAGGTATTAGTGAAAATAATAGGTATTTACTGAATGGTTTTGACAATAATTTGCTGTGGGGAATTTGGTATTAACCTATGATATTTCCTGTCTGTAGAATAGGAATTACTTTTTTTAAATTCCTATAGGCTTTGATAAGATTTAGTTTGGGAGGGATTGGGAAGGATTATGAGAAGACCTGCATAAATTCCAAATCAGGTTGCATTTGAGGCATTTCTGATTCTTGCTGTTCAGAAAAAGTATGTTTGTTCTGCCCATTTCTCTGAAAAATCTACTAAATATATATTGTTAAAACTACTTTCTATGAGTTTGTGTGGTGGTTTAGCCCCAGCTGAGAGCTGAGCCCCACACAGTCGCTTGTTCTTTTAACAAAAAGAAGAGGTGGGGGGAAGTTGGGGGCGGGGGGGGGGGGGGGGGGGCAGGGAAGGGAAATGTAAAGAGGGAAAAAACCAACCCAAAACCTAGAAAACCAAAACCCCGTGGGTTGGGATAAGGACAGTTTACTAAAATAGCAGAAAAAGATGAAAAAAAAAATGCAACAATGCTAACAGGACTTTGGAGCACAAAATACACAAAACTGGTGATAGACAATGCAGTCTCTCAGCGAACCACACAACTCAGGCCCTACAGCCCGGAGCCGGCCCGGACCCGACCATCCCCAAAAACTGCACATCCTGGAGTTGCCTCTTCCTCCTCCCAGCCCCCTTTATACTGAGCATGACATAATTGGCATGGAATATCCTCTTTGGCCAGTTCGGGTCACCTGTCCTGGCTGTGTCCCCTCCTTTCTCGTTAGTAGGGAAATATGAAGACCTGAAAAAGTCCTTGATTGCTTGGTAACAATTAGAAACATCAGGGTGCTGTCAGCACTGCTCTCATCCTAACACCCAAACACGGCATTCCAGCCACTGCTAAAAAGTAAATTAACTTCATCTTAGCTGAAACCTGGACAGTTTGCATGATAGACTTTAGGAATTCATGGAGGTGCCAACTGTTGCACTGTCCTGGGTGCCACTTACCCATCTTTTCTCACCTCTCAGCATGCACTCATGGGGGTGAGGGTATGCCCAAAGCATGGGTAAGCCAGGGAGCACAGAACAGCTGTGCCAGCAGAAGCAAGGAATGGACAGCAATACCAGCCTACTTCTTCCAATTCACAGGACATTGTTACTTACAAATTTTATCAGCTTATGTATTGCATAAGGGAGTCTGCTTCCAACCAAACCATGCTGGAAACACGTTCAGAACAAGGCGCAGAAGCCAATCTTCAGAGCAGCCCCAAGAGACAACGTCCCCTGACACACCATTACACCGTGACACACTCAGCCAGGTCCTAGGTGGTCACTGCTAAAATGTTTGCAAATAGGTTTTCATTTAAATCTCTGTTAGGCTCTCCTGAATATTTTATGAAGGGAGCTGAAATGTTTTAATCATCTCTCAAAAGCAATGTTCACTTTCTCACTTTCTCTCTAACAGCTGCTGACTGTTACGGTGGGCTCCTGAAACATGAGAGCTCCTGACAGCTGAATTGCCTGCTTGAGCAGTTAACAAGGGCTACAGAAAGTTCTTGGATATGCATCTAAAGGTTATGCTTAGTATGGGATTTGGCTAATCAGCAGTAGAGTTAAACCAGAGCTTAATTCTTATTAAATTCAACCATCTTGGGTGATGCCTTCTGTGGTGAACTAATAACTGCATGCAGGTTTGTAATCTGATCTCATGGCTAACCCTCCGAGCTGACCCAGGAACCAGGAATTAATGCCCAAAGTCAGAACATGATCCTGTAAAGTCTGGGCTCAGATCCATGTGAATGGTGGATTGGTTGAAAGGTGGAATGGTGTTGGCTGCCCTGACATAAGTAAGTAGCTTCCAAGGAACTGTCTTGGGATAACCTCTCTGTTGGAGAAAAGTGCAGATTTCATTCAGAGACACCTTACAGATATCCCTCAAGGGAGAAATTCCTGAATACAAGTAAACTGAGCTAATGTTGAGTAGGACGTGTAAGCATCCTACACAAGCCCTGCCTGCTGAAGGTACAGCTCTGGGGACCAAGAAAGGCAGTGGGACCCCTCATGTGGTGTACCAACACCTCCACATGATGCATTGCAGGGCATATGATGAAGTATCATGATGTGCCACACTGTTTCAGAGTGTTCTGACACAGTTATTTGAGGGGTATTTAATGATTAGTCGTCAGATATTTTTCTTATAGATTAGTGCTCTAGTCACATCTACCTCCCCAGAGATCTGGTGGGAGATTTTTGTGGCTACATTTAGGCTGTGCCATGACTCAGTTGAAAAGTCAAGAAGAAAGGTAGGATCTGTCTGTCTCCACCTGGGGAACTACTGCCACCATCGCTAGCTGAGGGATTTTTGCACTACCTACAGTATATGCATGCTCTCTGAGACAAGGCTAATTAGGCTGAGTGCCATGTTAATTCAGCTGTGCTGCTCAGGGACCTGAACTTGCACCTCCACCCAGCATGGGCACAGATCCTAATTCAGGATTTAGCAAGGAGCATAAAGGGACTGATTTACAGCTGGTTCACATCTATGCATTTGCCATAGGTAGATACATCAATTTGCACTGAGAAAAAATTGAAGTCTCACATTTTTACTGATGACTTTGTGCTTGCCTACGTTGGATTACATTGGAAACTAAAAAAACCTGAAAAGACCTTCCATTTCTGAAGAAATTATCTCAGAACAAAGTGGTGGACGTACAAATTCTACAAAATTATCATTCAGAAAATCCTGCCTAGCAAAAGGCATTAATTAGGATTTATTAATCCTAATTAATAAATTTAAGCTACATATCCCACATATGATTTCCTGTCATATGACCTTTACTAGTTTCAAAATACAGCTGTCAAGTAAAACTTTCAAAATTGACAGCTTCATGAATCTCAGAAGAGGGGATTTGAAAATGCTGTGAGTCTTGGGGCACTTGTTCCCTGCATATTGCTCCAGCACAGCTCTTGAGTAATCTCACCAATCTTCTCTGATGTCATCCTTCGACTGGTGGAAGCCCTTGTCTTTTAAGCTACTACTGATTAAAGCAATGTAAATGAGCATTCAGCCAGACCCAAGAGCCTTTTCAAGGATGACATGCTATTAAAATAATATTCATCCAGCGTTGAAGAATTCCTTCCAAGAGGGAGTTGGTAGGAAGCGGGCAGACAAAGAAGACTCAAGAGGTGATCCCTTAAACTTCCTCTTCATTAATGCCGTATATGAACAGGCATATATGAGTAAGCTGCTGCTCACAGTCTGCTTACCACACCTCCAGACACCTACTGAAGAAATTCCATAAGTCACATGTGCATGCAGGACACTCTTAAAAATAATCTGCTCATGAGAAGGAGGCTTGGGAACAAAGCTACATTCAGAGACCAGACAGATCGGTGCTGTGGAGTTGAGCTCTCTAATTGAAAAGACCACAAGGATGCCTTCAGAAGTCCACAAAGCCCTGCTCCTGCCTTGAAGAATCCAGCACTGCTTCCTTTCCTCCTTGTATCTAAACCCTGAAGCCTGTTTATATGCAAAGCTCCTATCAATGTGAAATGCCACCAACACCAAAAGTGCATGGGAATGAACTTTAATGCAATTTTGATTAGCAGAAAGCCCTGCCTGTCAACTTGAATAATTTTAACAATTATTTTCCACTTACAAATGTTATGAAAAACACAGAGGTGGACAAGCCACCGATAGCAGAAACCAGCATCAGCCTGGCTCACACACTAAAATGGCAAAGATGTTTAAGAAATGGGTGCAAGAAATGAAAGAAAGGGCAGTTTAATGAAGCCAAGACTCCCCCCCTCAGAGTCAGCCGTTCAGCTGGGATGCGTTGGCGTGACTCTAACGCCTGGACTGGGTGACACCACTTCATAACCAGACAAGAGATTTAGCTCTATGTTTACGTCCGTGTTTCTTTCAGCTTTGGATATTAAAACAGAAAAGCAAAGCTTGCAAGCAACAAGCACAGTTTCACACTGTAAAGGTCAACATTTCTGTTGGGTATGAATGTGTGGAAGTGTTCAGTCTAGTAAACAATGTCTCTTTCACCTATTTGACACTATGACAGCAGAGAAATTTCCTGTGTAAAATGAAAAAACACTGTGGACTGAGGTTGCTCTCATAAATTTAATGCAGAAAAATTGTTTACAAATATATGCATGAAGGAGTTTTAATGCCTTTATTAGAGTCCATTAATCTTTTATCCTAGCACATACGTATCAAATACCCACAGGCAGGAGGCATTTAACGCAGATGTCTATGGCAAATGTGGAGACACACTATGGCCCTTGTCCAATGAGTTAAGAGGCAGAGAAATACCTGCCTCTCTCAATTCAGATACATGGACTTCAGAGAAACCTCAAGCCAACTAGACTCCCCACATAAGCGCCCCAACTAGGTGAAGAAGATCAGACCTATATCCAGCCTCAGGTGAACCTCATCCAAGCAATGATGTGCACAGCACAAATAGAAATGATGCACAGTGGGAGTGGACCTTGCAAGCACCTTCTGGTTTATGGCTTCCTGGCATAATTGACTTCATATGCAACATGGAAAAGAAGAGTACATACATCCATGGAAAAGGATGCTGAGAACAGCAGTTGTCTAGCCAAAGCTACAGTTTTTATGGCTTCAGAGGCTGGAATAAAGCTGCAGAGAGCACACTATCTGAGATTCCCTCTTGGCCACAGAAACTTGCAGAGAGAGAACATGGGGAGAGCTAATGCCACAACAGAGATAATATTTGAAGGAGAGCTGGCTGGAATGGCTCTGGGAAGGGCTATTCCCATTTTACACAAGGACAAGCTGTATCCCAGCAGTGCTGATAGGCTACGGCACAGTTATCTCCACCCCAAGTATAAGATTATTCCAGCTTGGGTCAAATTCCAATAGTCAAATGGTGGATTCATTTAGGGCATAATCCATTATTCTCTGCTTTTGTGGATCTTGCAAAAATTCCCTGGGACTCCTGATCTGCAAATGTGTTTTAGCACAGTTCATTTGGACGCCTCCATGACTGACTGTCAGTCAGCCTGTGCCTGACTTCAGCAACAATAATAAATAGATTGGATTTTTTGTTTTTCTTCTATAAGGAAAAAAGAAATATTTGTATGTGTTAAGCACAATTTATCTGTAAATTCCTTCAGTTCCAAATGTTTAATGATCTTGGAATCTGACAAGACTGTAAAAGCATACCAGTATCTGGCAGCAATGGTGGGCTTGGAAAGTCTGTACAAAAAGCAAAACAACTAAAACGTAGAATATAAATCAAATAACAGGGTTCATTTCTGAGACCTTCTGGATACCGCAGAGAGAGTTAGTGGGTTTTAGCTCTGTCTTGTACTGTATTCCCTCTTCTAAATTTCTGCTTTCAGTTTCTTAACACCAGCTGGGGAGATAGATACAACCAGAGCAGAAATCTATAGGAGAAATACCTGATACCTAATAATTAAAAACCACTCAAATAACTGTTTCAGAGCGCACATAAAAAGGCAATTACATAGCGAGGAAAGAAAATGATGTTCTATTAGTCAGGTGTAGGTTAGATGGAACAGTCCATGCCATGAAATTTTATGTTTCTTTCCAAAACCCACAGTTATGAGGAGCTGTGAATTATCATTCCTTCCCATCTTCGCCCTTTTCAGCTTTTTAGAAATGCTGCTTCTACAGTGCTGTGCCCACAGCAAAGAAGGGCATGTCTGAAAGTGCTGTGTGCTGTGCTCTTTCCCAAGCGAAATGCTGAGTGTCAGCATCCCTTGTTCACGTGCCTCTTCTTAGTCCCATAAAACCTTTACCAAATAAAAATGTTGCTTTTGCTTGACCAGTCCACCTCCTCTCTACACTTCATTTCATTTCACTATACTGACAGTCGTTTTGAGAGATAGGGCAACACCCTTTACACACACCATGGGTACATCAAAGGAATGTGATTCAGGTTGTGAAACCATTCATTTCTTTGTTGTTCATGAACCACATCACTGCTTTTAATCCCATGACCTGATAAAATGTTCTAAAAGGTGTGATTGCTTTATTTGGTACAACACTGAGCAGTGCTCAATGAGCAGCAATTTTTAATTTTATTTTCATGATGTAAGCCCTTTTCACTGAAAGAGAATTCAGACTTTGCTCTTAAAACAGAACGACTCATTTCTTCCCAAGCATATTTATGCCCTTCAGCACCTGTATGTTGGAATTCGCAAATGTTAATTGATCTTTACAAAACACTTGTCACAAAAGAAATTATTTTTTATTTCTAAATTAAGAAAAAGCAGCAGAGATAATTGAGGTAAAATTATCCATGCATCTTGGGTGCCCAGAGTACACCTGTTGGCTGAAAATCTCCCTCACTGTGATCCACTCTCAGTGCTACAAAGTGGTGACCATGGTCGTTTGTGGGTGCAACAAAACTCTTCAAGTGAAAGTCTTGCTGTTGTTGACCTGACACATAGCACAGGGCAAGGATGCCCAATGCTGAGAAAGATCCTTTATCATGATTACAGTGGTGAAGAAAAGAAGTGTTCTTGTGAAAGTCCCTCATCAATAACCTAAGGGCATCTTTGTCACAGTACGACCCACCGGCCAACGCAGAAATAACAAGGTGAGGAAAGAGCCTTTTAAAAAAGCCACACAGAAACCCCATGCAAGGCAAAGGCAGAGGTAAAGTAGCATGCTGGCTCAGATGTAAAGTTGTGTTCAGTGGTATAAAAGTGGCCTTGTGCGATCATCCCAGCCTGACTCAGTCGCTCCCACAGGAGCACTGGCATCGCAGGAGCCTGGGGGATCTGCAGCGACCTCTAACAATGCTTCACTGGCCTTTAGTCATCCCTTACCTCACTTTTTTTTCCCCCCATTCTCAGAAATCTTAATTTTTAAATAGCAACTTCAAGTCTAGATATCCAGATATGATTCTCCTGTGACATGAAGGAATTCTGAACAAGGAATGAAATCACGGTGCTGCTGAAGTCAGTGGAAATACCTACATTTCATTTTAGCCAGGATTTTATGTCACTGTCTGGGGCTGGCCTTGGCAGACTCCACATATGAACAGCTAAGTAATCGAAGACACCTCCCTGAACAACACAGAAATTAAATGCAGATGGTAAAAGGAAGTTCTGCTGGGCCTGGGAGCAAAAAAAGATTTTCATTAAATAACCTCCTCATTGGAAAACAAAGGTAAATATAATGATGTCTATGGCCCTGTTATATTAATTTTCCAGTTATGTGGATGATGTTGCTGAAACTCCAACTATATTAAGTTCAAATGTTCAGTTATTTTCCAGCTTTTATTCCACTGGCGTGGTATTTTCAGTTCTAATAATTTAAATTCACCGTGTTTTGTCTGGACTTGCAAATAATCTAATTAGGGAAACACAAACAATCCCAGTGACTTATATAACTTAGCAACCATCATCACTTCTGAAGTTCGGCTATTCAGAATGAATTACTCACAAGACATTCACATGGAAAACTTGTTTTGAAGAAATGCACAAATCATTTCAGACACCCAATCTCACCGCTTCATAATCAGCTCATAAGGGAAGCAGACACAATTAGACTAATTGTTCGCTATAAATTATTCGCTCAGCTCTACACTTGCTAATCTAATGTCAATTGATGTTTACGTGTGAAAGGAGGAAGAAATTGCACTTTGTAGACTGACTAGTTTCAGACATGGTCTCCTGTTTGCTGTGATTCATGACAGCTTCACATCAGCAGTTGCCTGAACTATAAATTGAGCTGAATCCCCATTCCCAGTCCCCGACGCCTGGAGGTGATACAGCTCTGACACGCCGATAGAAACTCAGGATTGCAAACACATTATAGCAAAATGAAATGTGCTTAACTCTGTAACTTAAAGGATAAATTGGCTTCAAAGGATATTGTCTCCTCTTGCCAGTGATTAATAGCTACTTTCCTTTTTTCCAGCAAGTTGCTACTATTTTTTGAAACCTGATTTGAATTAAGAACAACCTCCCAGAGGGGATGAGGAGCAAAACTGTCTTCTCTAGGAAGACAGTTGTCAGAGTTCAAGTAACAAGTCCTGCAGGCATTCAAAACAGTAGAGAAAACAACAGATCAACTGGAAAGTACTGTGCTTAAATAGATTGGGTAGGCTATTTATTTTATTTATGCATATAAATAAATGCATATGCATATGGAAATGAAAACAGTAGCTGGATCCCTCTGCAACATGGCATTTAGCCTATCTTTCACAGATTTATTTTACAGAAAAAACTAGGAGGAGGCCCAGTCTCAGGGCTTCTTCACTCTTCTTCAAGATGTTCAAGATCATTATTGGAATCTGCCATGCCCAACTCCAAAGTTTTCTCAGAGCACGCAAAGAAACATTACGGAAGAACATCTTTATGAGTGGGCTTTATGAAACACCCAAGCCTACCTTGTACATCTCATATTACCTATGGCTTAAACAGGGAGTGGGGGGCAGCAGATAAGAGAACGCATCTTCAAGTTCAAAATAACCTCCCTCTCCTCTGACCCAGGCAGCCAACAAAAGAAAATCTGAAACATCCTAGTGAAGTTTGGTTTATCAGCTTAATGGCTATTTCACCACCGACAGAGTAATCCTGTCTCGCTCATTGCTCGGAAGGTTAACAACATATAGATGCCATGGTTTGTTAAATAGAAAATATTCTTTATAAAAATTTGGTCTATTCGTTATCTCCCCCGTACAGAGAGTGGAGGGAGCCTGGAGGGTGCTGATAAAAAGGATTGTGCCAGACAAATGAATGGAAAGGTGCTGTGCCCAACCTTTAAAACTTGTCACTCAGACTAAGCAATTCATCGTGCAGATAAGCTATTTCTATGGAGGCCATTTAAAGGGGGAACGCTTGAATACTCTTCTTTCTCAGGAAGGGTAGAGAAGAGAATTGAGGCACATTTGAGGAAGATGTGGTCTGAATGCAAACTGTGTGGCCAGAAGTCAAGATATTGTTTGTATCGTCACTTTTTAGCATAGACCTCACCTCTCAAATGAATTAATCATTTTTAGTCGCTTTATACCAAGCAGAAACGCTCATTTCCTGAAAATACTATACACTGTAAGTGGCATGACAAAGGGTTTTTTCTAAAGTTCAACTCTACCTTTCACAAGGAATATGCATTATGTATTCTGAAGAGCTCGTAAGAGCTTCACAGATGTGTTCTGACCACGGTATGTCATTTTCTTCATATAAATATATTAAAGGTGTATATTGCAGACCCGTGCGGTGCAGGATCAGGCTGTGCCCTTTGCTGGGCTCATCCACTGCATTCAAAGCACTAAGTAGATTTTACTTACTCTCCAGTCTACAATATACGAAATTGAATGCTTATCTCTAATAATTGTAATCAATGCCAAGTCTTTTCAGATTGTTTTCCACACAAGTATCTAGATCTTCAGCAGTTTAAGTGCCACAGAATTACTAAACACCAGTTGTCACTAAAGAAAAGGGCATGAGCTAAGATCTTAGCAAGAACACCTAGGAGTAAGTTACATTTACAGCACCTATAAGATCTATTTTAAATGCAGCCTTCCTGCAGATCTTTAAAGACATTTTCACAGTTCCTCCGAAGTGACCCTTTACAAAATAAGTGATTGTGCACATTCAGATGTATTTGATGTCTGCTTGCTACACATTTGATTTTCTTTATTGTTCTCAACACCACACTTGCATGTTCTGAATCTGTAAAGACTGTGAGCATCTTCATTCAGTCTCTGCTGTTCACAGAGATCCAAACCGCAGCCTTACTCCATCCCTTGAAGTCAATGGCAAAAGACTGAATTACAGAGTCTGGATTTAGCCAGCCTTCTACTGATGTGCTAACACCCACAGGAAAAGGATGCTCCTTAGGCAAAGAAAGCCTTCATTTGTGAAATCCTCATACCACGTGGGACTTCGCTTACTATAAATAATGAGGCATAGGAATGTGCAAAAGTAAAGCATGTTTCAGGACTAGAAGCAACAAGATGTATGCTCTTCACCAGTAAAGTATTTTCAAGAGAGAAAATGGAGTGGCACATGATTAACCTCTGAAGAGCTATCCTCTGCCTGCCTTTGTAGTTAAAGCCACATACTTTCCAGACTTTGGATGTACACATTCAGCAATGCCCCTGTCTGCGCTTTCTTGTCTTCAACAGTCGGGTGAACATAATCTGTTTCTTTCACAGTTCTGATCAGTTCCACTTTCTGGCTTATATGGATGAACTCCTTTATCTATTCTTATAGTTCTCATCTGCTTTGCACAGAAAAAAAACACGGCCCAGGAACGGGTAATGATTCAGTGATGCTATTTCTTCTGCTTTTTCCTTTTGCTTTTAAAACCTCCATCTCTTTGGAAGAAAAAAATACTTCATCCTTCAGTATTTTTTTCTGTAGAAAAAGACTGAATTTAGCAGAGGTTTCTAACATCATTATACATTTTATGTCCAATAACAAAGGATTCATTTTAGATGCTGAAAAGCAAATTTACATAGAGTGAGAGAAAGAAAGAGCTTATTAGGTGCATTTCAGTGGTCCTATCAGGACTGTACAAAGGAACTGTTCTCACCATCACCCTGTGAGGAACATGAGTATTGTTCCTACTTCACAGTTAGGCATCCAAGAACCAGAGGAGATATAAAGGTATTTGTATGATGTAGTCTGGTCTGCCTAATCTTCTTGAACACTCAGCACAGAGACACAGCCCCTACTCCATAAGGCAAAACAAATACCCAAGTTGGGATCCTGCTTTGCATTGTCACTGAAGAAACTTCTTTTCCCTCAATGATTATACAGGAAAATTTGTACTTCCTGAAGTCAGCATTTAAGGCAGGTGCCTAGAGTGAGGTGCTGAGAATATACTAAGTGCTGAAAATCACCACCCCAAAACTGAGAAGTCAGAGAAGAAACCAAGATTTCTCTGATGTCTGCTGTATGTCTGGCTTGGTTTGCTAGCTCTTTCCCTCTGGAATCACTGGATGATGTTGCCTCTCCCCAGTCCTTGTCCATGTCCTGTAATAATGCAAACAATAAATAGTGGGCCTACCACAGTAGAAAATTGTAATTTTCAGAGATGCAAGGGAGACAGATGTGTCTAAGGGACTTGAAGACAGAGATATTTCTAAGGAAAAAAATATATCTCCTTTCTAACTTTGCAGAACTTATTTCCTAGAATGGATCATAGAATGGTTTGGGTTGGAAGGGACTTTAAAAACCCATCTAGTTCTAACCCCCCCACAGGGACAACCTGCACTAGACCAGGCTGCCCAAAGCCCCATCCAGCCTGGCTTTGAACACTGTCAGGGAGGGGGCAGCCACAGCTTCTCTGGGCAAACCTGCTCCAGTGTCTCATCACCTTCACAGGGAAGAATTTATTCCTAATATCTAATTTAAATCTAACCTCTTTTATTTTAAAGCCATTATCCCTTGTCCCATCACTACCTGCCCTTAGAAACAGTTTTGTAACAAAAAGCTATCCAGCTTTCCTGTAGGCCCCTTCAGGTACTGGAAGGCTGCTCTAAGGTCTGTTCCTAGTACTTGTGATCCCGTTCCCACAGAACGATGCAAATGCAGTGCATCTTACCTAATGCCTCATAGTCCTTCGGGAATGGTCTAGATGGCTAGCAGATGGTGGACAATGACCCTAGAAGTGTTGAAACAAGTATTTTTATAGCTCTACACACAAAATGACAGGTACAGAAATCTTGCAGGTTTCTAACACTGTGATCATTTAAGAATAGCCATCTACTTTCAGGCAATTCTATCAATCATTCTGTTATTTATTGTACACTTTGCAGTGACTAAATTCACTTCCCTGTTGGTAGGAAACTGTCAGTGTAACAACAACCCTGTCTCTGCACGAATTTTGCATGGAAGTCTGTTCATAGACAAAACCTGCAGACAGCCTTCTAATTTCAGGAGCAACTTTGGTCTTTCAATTATTTCACTGCTAAGCAGGAAATTAATTTTCAGAGCTTCAGTAATTTTATCTGTTTCTTCCAAGAAGTGTTGTTGGGTTGGCTTTTCTGACTTAAAACAACAAATGAATTCCTTTGTGCATCATGTCATTGGTAGAACTTTGGGTTTAGAGGTATTTTTACTGAGATGAATCTATTAAGGTATGTTCACGTGAATGCGTCTTGAGTGCCTTACAATGGATCAATTAGATATTACTGCAGCATTCTGGTCTGGGTGCTAATTGAGTGCTTGAGGAAATGAATATTGGGGTCAAAAACTGAAGAAATGCTGAGACTTTCTAATGTAGGTCTGAATAAGCTATGATGACCCATCCATTTGGGAATAAATTAAGGTGCTCTTACATATGAAACATTGCAAAATTAGCTTGTGTTAAAAGTACTTTACAGGAAGAATCTCACTAGTTCTTCAGTGGGTCACCCACAGGAAGGTACAAAAGGCTTATGTGGCCATATGACCTACATTGTAACTTACAGGTTTTTTACAGCAGCAAAGCGTATCCTTCTAAGTATACAGCAAATCCTCTCAAGACTGTTCTAGAAATTTCTTCGGCAGACTCAAAATGCTGTTTCCACACTCCTTTCCCACACAGAGCAGCATTACTTTTCCCAGAAAAGGAGTTGTTCAAGCTACTGTCTTTCCAGATTGGTAGGAAGGGAATATTGAAATCATTTGGCCGGCTGGTGAAGCAAGGTGTCACTTTACATTGTGCTGCGTGTGAGCAGCAGAGCCGTACTGACATGCTGCTTGCCTCGATGCCAAAATGCAAAGCAGAACCGCACAAACCAAGATTGCTTCACATGTTTCCAGAGGAATCATGAACTGAGCCAGATCTCTAAACTAAGCCCAGTTACTGTGAGAGCCTGAGCACGTTAAAGGTGAGAGAGCCACAATGTGTCTTTTGCAAAATCCCAATTTCCCCTGAGCTTCAAAGGGCTCCTCTTCCCTCCTGCTGGCCCCAGCCAGGGCAGCCCATCTCCCCGGCTCTGAACCAGGCAGCTCAGTTACCCCAGTGCTTCGTTCCTTCTCCTTCCTATGAAGGCACTTGCAGGAAATAACAAACATGAAGACCTAGCTAAGTAGCCCTTCCACAGCTATCCCAGGTGAGAAACAGCATCCACAGTGCTTAATTCTTTTTCATTCCCACAGATGCCAGATGAAAGCCATGCATCGCTCAACCCCCTGATAATTTCTAAGTGTGTTCCATTGCCATTGGATTTTTTTAGCATTAAAGCATGTTGCTGATTTTACTCTATGTGTATTTGTTCCTGTTTCTGCTGGCCAAACTCTTAGTTGCTGCTTGCTAGGAAACACAAATGAAAGCTGGCAGGAAATGGCCTTTTGAATAAACCAAATTTGATCAGAAATCACCCATGTTCTGCCTGTTTTTTCTGGTTGCCTAAGAGAAGACTGACAGAAAACATCTGAGCCGAGTCTCCTCGTTTTCTTTGGTGCCAATTAAATTAAAAGAAACCTACAATTTTGATAGTTAGGCAGAGACTATATTAATGGATCTGGAAAAATAAAGTGCTGTGTGGGAAGTCCATGAGCTTTCAGGCCCTGGCTGTGCTTAAAATGGGCACACCATTACATGACCATTAGATACACAGTTGACTTTCAGATGAAAGTCAATCAAGAGAGTAGGGGTCCAAATGCCTTCATTATTTGCTCAGCACTCAGTGCTACTGCATTATTATTTTTGCATTCAGAGCACCACGTGGGATAGAAAAGGCATATTTCGTAATGCCCTTCAGTAGTTAATGCATGTGATTGAGAGACATTTCTTCAGTGGGGCTTTCTGCCTTATCATACTTGCTCTACTTTTTCAGCATGTTCCAGGGGAATGGTTTTTGGCATTTGTCAGCATAATTTCAAATATCTCTTTCCTCCAATTCAGTATCAGACATTATGACTCAATTTCTTCATTATAATAAATCTCCATCTTACTGAAAAGCCTGGCAGGAATATATTGGTACCTCCCTGCTCTAAAGAAAGCTCATGATTTTGAGCTCACCTGTCTTCATGATCTTTTTATTCATCTATATTATCCAGAGGAGAAAGCTTTGAATAAAACAATTTCAAGAGCTTAAGATACCTTGCACATAAAAACAACTTGAGCCAACAACTGCAAACAGTTGTTCAAGTTTCCAGGTATATTCAGATTTCTGACTGATAAACTAGTAAGTTGATTGCTTGATATTTTTACCTGATTGTGCCCTCCTAGTCTTTTAGTACAGAACATACACCAGGGGTTAACCAGTGTTGGTGTTTAAAACTGACATGCCTCCTCCTCACTGAATCCACTGATATTTTACTCCCAGATCCCATGAGTGCTCAGTATAACCCCATTAGTTACTGAATCTATCCCAGAAATTTAGTGTTTTTCCATCTTTTACGATCACTGTTTTTATCAGGGTTGTAAATGCTAGTTTCCACACACATAAACAGAGCTAGAGAGCATGGCTCCTCCTTGCTCATCACCTGCACCAGCAGGAGAAAATACACAAAATGGAAGAAATCAGCAGAGTTTAAGTCCAGCAGTAAAAAAACCCAAAGAAGGTGCTACAAAATTCATCAGTGACGGTGGGGTAACTTACTGCTGCTTAGTCTGTCTTTTTGTAATGTATCTATCTGAGGTAATCCCCCAGGTCCCACATCTGTCTAGTGCCTTAGTCATCCTGCCATGGGTCAGGGCCTGTTTGAGGTAGGTATGAGATCTCTGTACCAGAGAGGGTTAGGAGTCCACCCTGAGTACAGCTGTTGCAGAAAGCACTTCTTTCAAAAGGCAACCAGTATGACAGCTGGCAGGACATAAGCTCAAGCAGATGCAAAGGGAGGTGTTCACCTTAAAGCAAATACATGGAGGATGTAAGTTCCTTTTCAACATAAGAGTATGTGTAACTCTGAGGCTATAGAAGAGATGGGGGAAGTAAAACCTTTGTGCTAGAACTACTTCTTTCTTTCAGAACTATTTATATATACTGTGCTAAGAGAGCAAATATATTCCTGGAAAATAATCAGTGATGATTTTTCTTTTGAACAGGCAATTCCCTGTATTAAAATGAATGACACAGATTCACAGGTTTGTAGGGGTTGGAAAGGAACTCTGGAGATAATGTGGTCCAACACACCTGCCAGAGCAGGATTACCTCAAGCACATTATACAGAATTGCCTTAAACTACTAATTTACAGTGAAATAAGCATATTTTTTGCCTCAGTCAGAAGATTCTTAAGTCCATTCTTCTGAGACAAGGGTTCAAATTATTCATGTTGCTTTGCCATATGGTTTTTCTGTGGGTGAAGCTTCAGTTAACCCTAATTTTCTCATTAGCACATATGGCCCTTCCTCTTCCCTCTTCTTCTCCTGATTATATCCTTTTCAATCCAATAATGTTGGAATTTCACCTGGTGGTGAATGGAGGGTTTTTGGTATTCTTTTCTGGAAATTATTTCCAACACAAGCTGCCAAGGGTCACCTAACAACAATGTGAGTGATCATCTAGCTATGCAGTTTTGCTATAATATATACTAGAGGGTTAGCTGCCAAGGGCCACTGCTTTATATTTGAACTCTAGAAAAGGAGGAGTGGGGAAAAGTATGACTACAAAATAAAATGATACCAAGCCACCAAGCCCTATTTTATCTTTTCAGAGTGCCTGTCCCACATCCTTTCCTGAGAGGGGTTTTTTTCAGCTCTGGTTTTAGTTCCTAAGGCAGCAACAGCACATTTGTGAATTGTCACCCTGACACCAAAGCAAGGGAGCAACCTGATATTGATACTAGATTCAGGCATTCTGCTTGGAGGAATTAAGGCTTTATCAAATATTAGGATACAATGCTGTATTTCTGTCAGAATTGTAAACAGCTTGTCATGAATGCATTAAGTTTATTAAAAGCCATTTCCTGCTCTCTGTTAGCAACACACTAAGACAATCTGTTGATCATACCATACAGGTTACAGCAAAAGGTTTCATCATGCTAAGGGCAGGGATAAAAGCTTTTGGGAAAAGAGGAATGGACACTATTTCAATTTTTTAGTTATAGGTGGCTGAAAAATGAATTTAATATAAGCCCCTTCTTTCTGTGTTTGATGCTTGGCCATAGGAATGATTTGATTTCAGTTCTACAAAATATGCTGGCTGACATTGTTTAGAAAGGATTTTATGTGATCATATTCTTGCCCATAGCTTGCTCATTAACTGTCTCAGGCCAGCCTTGCTTTTGGCATTCTTTACTTATAATTTGCTGTTTATACAGTGCTGCTACCATCTTAAATCCCAGGGTATTCATTTGGTTGTCTCCACCATCCAATCACACTTGTAAGAAAAAGGGAAAGGACTCAACTAAGTTTTATAGAAGTGAAAATTCATGCAAACACAGTCATCTGAGAATTCACAACGCTTTCAGGGCAAACACATATTGGCATGATTAATTTTAATTTTTTTAATGAATGTTATTGCTAAAAAAAAATGCAGCTTGTATGAATATTCATGGGAGCAAATAAACTTTCAAATACCAGACTGAACTAATTTCATTAGAATGTATTTTCATAATGGCATTTTGAAGTAGTTTCACAGCTCTCATGTAAATTATTTAATTTTTTTTAAGCATTATTAGTTCCCTCTCCATCTGCTAGTACAATGATATATCACTGGTACTCTGAATAATACTGAATAAAGTCACCATAACAACTCTTAAAATACATTCAAATAAGGAACCTGCATATATTCTACAAGGCTAGGTAGAGATTTGTGTGGTATTTTGGGAAATGCAATTATGCAAAAGTTACTTCTGCACATTAGTAGCCAAATATATTCAAAGAGATGAGACGGTGGATCATCAAATCTCAAGATCAACTTGACTTATGAAGAACTGTTCAGTCAGGGAATATCTCCCTTTACACCCAAGTTTATTTGTGCAGTCTGACCTTGCTGACTGAGACAAGCCAGATGACTGTGCCTTAAGTACATTAGTGAGCAGTCAGAGTCTGCTTTGCCAGATGATTCATGGGATGGCAGCCTCAAAGACCGAAATGAAAACTACCATCTAGTAGCTCCTACTTCTACTGGTACAGCTAAATCCAGAGGGGGATATCTGTTAAGAGGCCAAGACGATGTGGGGGGGGGCTCCTTACACTGTTGTATAAGGCAGCAGACACAAGATGGCAAAGCTTTTCAGTGGGGATCTGCATTAAGACTGAAACCAATTTGACATTTCTGTTAGAGCATTCATAGCATTAAGTCAGAAATGATTCAAAGGAGGCACACAGGACTGTGTTTGCTGGCACTGGTCTGTTGTTCACAAGAATCCAAGTGTCTATGCATACTTCTGTTTCCTAAACATACAAACACAGGGTACAGGATTCCTCTAATGTGACTGTAATTTGTAAGGCTGGAATCTCACCTGCACAGCAAGCTCTGCTGCAGCAGCCAGCAGAGCACATAGTGCCAACAGCAGCCACTGCCCTGCATGCAACCTGGCAGCAAGGGCAGGGGGTGACGGGGGTGACTCTGACCCTTCCCATCGCCTTTGCAGCAGAGGTCTGCAGGAGGTAGAAGGGCTGGTTGGAGTGCCAGCCTTAGGAAGAAGGGGCTTATATTAATTCTCACACCCTCACAGCCTGCTGCTATCCACCTCTCTTTTCAGCTGCTTTCTCTAGTCTATCTGCTCCATGGTTTTTCCTCACCAAAATTCTCTATTCTGACTTTCAGCTTGCTCTCCCTCTTTTCACCTCTGGCTTCTGTATTTCGGGTGTTTTATCCCAATAAGGTGAGAGGGAGATAAAACAGTGTTTCAAATGAAGAAACTTCCAAAAGCAGGGACCTCTTATGAGATTACATGGATCAGAACCCCCTCTGAGCAGTACTAACAATGCACATTAACCAGGTAACACCTTGTGATTCTGAGGATTTCTTTGTTGTTCCAAGTACAGCCAGGTCTGTCATGATTCTGCTTGTCCTGGACAGATGAAAAACTTTTACATGGCAGTTATTCCTGGTTTTTGGTCTTTCTCTTGTGAGCCACATGTGTTCACCCTCTGAGCTCCGCTTGGGCCCATCTTTTCCCTGTTAATTCATAAGACAATCCTTTGCCAACTGTGATGGCTTCCTTAGTGAATGGGCCTGTTTCCTACTTACTACTATAGATTGCATTTTCATCAGCATTTCTCTTATTTGGGAATATCATAGAATCACAGAAGCACAGAAGAGTTTGGTTCGGAAGTGACACCTGGAAATCACCTAGCCCAACCCCCCAGCTAAAGCCAGATCACCTAGACCATGTTGCACAGGATCACATGCAGGTGTATTTTTTCCAGAGAAGGAGACTCTGTAGCCTCTCTGGGCAGCCTGTTCCACTGCTCTTTCAACCTCAGAGTAAAGATGTTTTTTCTCATTTTCAGATGGAATATCCTGTGCTCCTGTTTGTGCACTCGCCCTGTAGATATTTTTAAGTGTTGATGAGATCCCCCCTCTCAGTCTTCTCTTTCTTCTCCAGGCTAAACACACCCAGATCTCTCAGCCTTTCCTCATAAGAATGATGCTCTAGTCCCCTCATCACCTTTGTAGCCCTCTGCAAAATAGATTTACCTCCTCAGAAAGCTGCCTAGAATGGGTTCTGCAAAGAGCGTGTGCATTGCTTCAAAAAGAGCTCACAGGTTTCCTGCCCACTTCTCCTTTCCATACTACTGCATCAAGTTCTTCAGGGAAGCTGTTTTAGCTACAAACAGCAACAGAAGGTCAATAGCTTCACTGTTAAGACTGCTGCAGGCTTTTTGGGAAGGGCATGAAGTATGGAGCAAGCTGGTAACAGCTTTGTGGAAAATTTTGATGTTTCTGTGGACAAAAACAAGGCCAATATAGTGTCCTCGTAGACACTGGCTACTACTGTAGGATTTTAGAAGATTTAGGTCATAGATCAAGCCAACAAGATGAGAATCTACTGGGATACTACCTACCTTTCTATCCTCATCATTTCCCCACTCTCTGCTAATATGGTGGCTATTGACATCCCAGTCATTTGGGCATTTATTTTTAGGCTGCCATCAGAGCACTGTTCAGCATTTTCAGACCTTGCTCTAAGTGCTGATCAGAAAGAGGAACTTTAAGCATGTCGACTTGCTCAGATTCCAAGACTTGTAAGAAACAGTAAATTATACTTTCCAGATCTGTTTGATCTGGGTTGTCCTGGGTTGACCAAATGATGTCAAGGAAACTTTTCTGGTAATTGACCAGGTTTACTAAGATGCAAGTCAAGGCTGTAACAGCAGGAATTAAATTAGAGAAGATGATCAAAAGGCCAGTGGGAAAAAAATATTCAGTGAATCAGAGAGAACACTGATAAAGAAACTAAATACATACAGAAATTAGTGTCACCACAGATGAGAACTGAGGACTTCAGTAAGATGATGCATATAAACATGGCATAAATTAGAGCATCTAATAATAATTTGTTGGCTTTGATATGCTAAAAATATTGAAACTGCTCATCTAACAAGATTTATAAATCTTCATTATTGCAAAATTCTATCATCATCGGGATGATGTTGGCTCCTTAGGATATGGCATCTGGCAAATTAGGATGCCAGATGTTTTTTGGGTTTTTGTTTTGGTAATAGCAGCAAAGCGACTCTCTGAGCAAAACTTCAGTGCAGAAATGGGTATTGTTTGCATAGAAGCTTGTAGATCACAAAGCTGAGAGAGCTCAGAGATCTGGAAGTGTTCTCTGGTACTTATCAATATCTGCTACAAGGTTTTTTTGCAATAAATGTTATTGTTTAACATAATTGGGCATATGCTGGAAAGGAAATGGAAAGGATAGCTCACAATGACTGTTTTACTATACCTCTTTACTCAGGATGGTACGAAGGACTCTAGGACAGGAAAAGGTTAAAGAGGACAAGAAAATTACAGGAGTCTGATTTGCCTAAATAATCACCCTCTCTCAGAGGGAGAAGGGTGGTTGTTTAGGTCAGTCACTTTGAAACTATGGCACATCCACACAGAGGTTTGCCTGAAGAAAACCCATGTATGCCTGGGGTGTTCATTCATCAAGGAAGACAAGAAAAGAATTTACTTAGGACTTGTTATCTGAAAATACACCTTTCTAAGACAGTTGTTTCTATCTGTCAATAAGCAGTACTCTGGTTTAATGTGGACTTTTAGCCATGATACACCTCACTGGTCACAGGTTCACAAACAAAATCTTCCTATGACCGGCTGCTGACCAGACGAAGCTGGATAGAGGCATGAATCATTGCTGGTTTCAGTTCTGCCTCAGATGGAAACCAGGAGGACAGTTGAATCCCATGTCAGAAGAAGGTCTGACAATAAAGAAAAAAACTCAGGGAGCTCAGGAGAAGAGGTATGGCCAGATCTTCAATCATGAAGCACAGATCTGGTAAGGTAATACAGTCAGCTTATGTCTCCCTTGATGGTGCAGGTTAAACTTGTCAGAAATGGCTGACTTGAGGTGTTTCTATTTCTAGATACCCAAATGCACTTCAGTGAAGGGATACAACTTTTAGAATGCCCTCAGAACCTACCCACTGAATGGGAAGTCTTGGCACTGGACACAAATATTTTAATATATTGGTCATGTCTGGAAAGCTTTGCTAGTGTGGCTGGGTGTTAACATTAGAATAACGTGGTACTAGGTATTCCCACGAGTCTTCCCTGGGGCTTTCCAAGTCAGATGGGTCATTCTTTTGCTATCCAGTCCTGAGCAAACTTCAAAATAAAAACCTTGGCTGATTTATACAAAAGTTCCTTTCACTTAATTTCAAGATTTTTTGAGCTAGTATAAATGCATTTCCCCATCCATCTCTATGAGACAGCAAGTATCAGTCTTGCACTCTTTCTGTACTTATCTGCAAGTGACTCCCTCTTGATTCCTCTCTTTACATCCACTCGCTGGCTTGACAGCTCTCATCAGCAGTATCACTGCTGTTCTCTGTTATTGACTCCAGACTAAAATTTTGTCTGAAACTTGGTTACTCTTTCATGTTTCTTTATTCCCTGTCCTCTGAAAAATATATTTCTGATTCTATTGAGTCTTGTTTTCACCAAATCCTTATTGAAGTGGATAGAGTCAAAGTAAAATAACAATAGAAATATGTATGAAAGATACTACAGAAAATAAGGTGAAATGGTTTCCCTCTTCAACAGTCCATTCAACAATTTTACAATGGCTAAGAACAAGTATCTGACTGAAATTTGTCTTTGATGTTGTTTCAGTGTGAAAAGCCGTATTATTTAATCAGGCACAAATGCAGTTCTGGTCTGGCAGTAGACTTGATAAAAATGCCATCCCAGGTTTCCATTTTTGTTGTGGCTTCAGTTCCTGTGTGCTGTTTAGCAGAGAAATATCTTTTTACTGACTACCACCTGCCTTGCTAAATCCAGCTTGAATCTGTAAATCAAACTGTCCTCTTTCCTCATTTATCAGATAACAGTTTAAAGCTGTGCAAGTCACCTTTGCAATCTCTTATTGTCTTCACCTGGGTGATATCTCTATTACTATCACATGTATAGTTATTCCTAATTCAGCTTCCACTCCTATCTGACTGTTGCCAGTTTGCCCACCACCAACAACCTGGTGTTAGTCTTCACAGCTTTACACTGTGCTACAGAGACCCTGATAAGCTGTGGTTTTCACACTTGTGATTCATAAGAGAGGAAAGAAGCCAGCTCTGTCTCCCAGTGCTTGCTGACCCTCCTGTTCAGGCACAGGTAAAATGCTGGCTAGGTGAGGTTGCAGACACGGTTCTGATCTAGCGTGGGGAACAGCTGCTGGGTAGTCTGCAAATCTGGTAGAATGACTCAACAGAGTACAACCCTACTTGGTTAAAAAATGAATGAATTTGCACATAAACATGCTAGTCAAATGTGCCAGAAAGTATCAGAAGAGAGCTCTTCTGGAGGTGGAAGTAAAAATACTACAAATCGGAATGAGTCGAAAAAAACCCTATACAGCAGGTTCCTCTCTGCAGACACATAGGTCCAAATAACAAGCTGAGAGTATCTGCTTATTATTCAAGTGACAGGTTAAATACTTATGATGCAACAGTGACATTTCCCCCTCATGTCAGCTGGACAGTTTCATTCCAGTTTCTGCATATATAGATTAATACACATTGCAGTCATTCAATTTTTTTCCTCCTCTGTCATAAGTCTAATGCATTTTTATCTCTCTAAAAATGATATTCCAGTTAGCAGACAACTGCTTCTTCCTGAATTGCTCATCACTTCCTGACATAGCTTAGACAAAATTGCTGCAGGAGTTTCGACGATACATATTCTAACTTTGTTTAACTGCAAAATAAGTGTAGAAAACATTGCTGCCCAAGAAAAAAATCTAAGAAGATACTTGAAAAAATGTGAAAAATCACCTCTCTGTGCAAGCTAGCACATCAATAAAACCAAAACTTTGTCTGTTTCAGAGTTCAGTATTGTTAACTCTACGACTATGAATTTAATTTTTGAAATATTCCCATGTATCGTGTAGTAGTTGCTCTGGGGGCACACAGATAACAGTAGGGGGAATTCACTACCCAGTACATTCCATTGAAAATATACTCTAGCAAAAATAATGGGCTACATCATACAATCCCCTCCTAACAGGGAGTCTCATCCTAAATATGGCAAGCATCCTTTGCTTTCTGTGACTGCGATGACAACTGAGAATGTACCCTGTCGCCCACTAGCTATCTGGTGCTCTTCCTCAGCCTTAAGCAAAACATACACTGTCCTAGGCAGCCTGCTCCACCTGACCTCCTTGACCAGGGCAGATGGACTAGACGTTCTCAGGGGTCCCTTCCAACCCCAGCTTCTCTGTGAGTCTGTGAAACCAATTACCGGTTATTACCTGGAAAACGATCACAGAGCTTTTGGAGTTCCCTTAATGAAGACTCTAGTCTTGGTGGTTCAGGCTGCCAGGTGGAAAGCACCAGGGAGTATGTCGCCTTGATGAGCTCACTCTTGATTCAATTTGTGACTTGCCTTTCTGAGGCAGTTTTAACGCCCAGCACGCTGTTTCTTTTACAGCAGCCCTATAGCATATGCATGTGCAATGGCCTGTGTGTTGCTGATGGATTGTGGTCTCAGGGCTCCACTTCCCTCAGGCTGATACAGGCTGGAATAAGTGATGAGGGGGAAGTTAATGTGAGTTCAGACTCTGGGTAAGAAAATTCACCATGAGTATATACCCTTGCTGGCTAAATAAGGTGTTATACTTTGAAAGAGGTAAACTGAAGAAGAAGAAAAGGAAATAAAGGAGACATTTCCAGCTGTCCTATTATTCAGGTATTATACTAATTCAGAGGCTGAGAACACTTAACCTTCTTGCAATATGCAAGGATGCTCTATCAAGTCCAAGTTACCCATTTTGTAGCTGAAGTGAGCTATTTCCTGCCTATTTTGTTTCAACCACAGAAAACTATTACTCTCCTTTACAACAGACTCTTAGGTATCTGAGACTCTGCCATATCCTTCTCTGTTCTTCAGGCTACCCGATCTCACTGACACTTTCTTCGTTAGCCATCTTTTCCAACCTCTGATTGATCACACTGTTCTGTATTAGACTGTCAAACCACATCCTTCTTGAAGTGTCATGTCCAAAACAGGGCACTTTTCTACATGAAACTGTCCTAGTATTGAGCACAAGTGAATACACCTATTTTGCAGACCATGCTTCTCTTTCTGCAACACCAGATCATATTTGCCCTCTTCTGAATAACTTTATCTCATGGTTATAACTCATACTTGCAATTTACTGTAATTCACAGATCCTCTTTTATGCAACCATTTCATAACAGAAATTTCCCAACCTAAATTTCTGTGGGTCATTATTTCTGCCCAAGTATAATATTTGTCCCTGCTGAACAGCATTTTCTGTTGTTCTAATCACATTTGACCAGGTCTTGGTTTTACCATTGAGTGGTATACAGTCTCAGGGCCTGCAGAGGCTGTAGCCAGAAAACAAACAAGAATAACATAAGAAATCTGTTGCAATATAAGTTATGATACTACCCTGTAAGGAGCCAATCCTTTAAATGAAATTAGTTATTTAATTCAAGCTGGAAGGCACTGGAAGTTTTAAAAGGGAACATACCTTGTGGAAAAAACCCCACCTCCACTCCCTTCCAGTCATGGCTATACAGGGCCCACGGTGTCCTGGAGGTTTTTGATAACATGTCTAGTGGTGAGAAACAGTTCTGAATTGTAGCCAAGCCACTACAAATCCGAAGGTCTCTGGAGAGGGAGAAGGAAAACCATTCTCTATCAAGTGCTCCTCAAATCATTTTCTCTGGGGAACGTTTCTCCCATAATTGTCATTTCCAACTTCAAAAACCTTAAGTCTTTGTTGTTCTGTTTCTACTATTTCCTTTAGCAAACACACCTTGCTGGCTTGCCTCTTCTCCCTACTTTACCTTACAGATGGATCAAGGCACTGCAGCTACTTTTCCTTTTTTCTAACCCAGCAGAATAGGCTCAGCTGCTTGGCATTTAGGCAGTACAAGACAAACATGTTTAACAAAGGTAAAGGGCTGAGACCTTCCTCAGACTCATAAACAATTTAAATGAAAGGCTGTTTAAAAACATGGCTGCTCTAAATAACTTTGCATCTCTGGCACAGGCAAAATGAACAGATTTATCAGTAAAAGTATCACAAAGCAGCAGGAGAAATCAGAGACTGATGACCAAGCTATTTTTAAGAGGTAAATAAATTATGGCTCATAAAAATGCCAAGTGAATCAAACATGCCAAAAGCAAGGAGGAATCCAAAGAAATACATTTGGGCCACAGGAGAAGTCTATCAAGGGGGAAGGAAGCCTGAATCAGGATTGTTTCTTAGCATCATCTGAGCATTTATTTGACATGACAAGTTATCATTTCAAAATAAATCAATTCATTTCAACGTATGTCTATAAGTCATCATACAAGCAGAACTGTCACTTTCAGATATGCAAGAAACCAAGAGATAAACTCAATTGTTTCTTAAACAGAGATTGTCTCCCTTGCTGTCATTCAGTATTTTTGTTCCCAGGGCTCTAAGGAAGATCTGACTGATACTGCTATCTTGTCTGGCAGTAATATTGAGGTATAGCAAAGACATCTCTGGGGCACTTTAAACTTCCTCAAAAATCTTCAGTGCTTTTATAAGAACAGACTTGCTGATTCTGAGAATATCACCCTGTTGGCAGAAATGCAACCTAACAAATCAGAGGACAGAGCTTCAGGAATAATGACCCATTACGATCAAAGCCAACCCTCCCACCCCCATCGTTCCCCTCGTTCCTCCTCACACCACCCCAAAATAAATTAAAAGTTCATTTATTAGGTAGAAATGAGATTATAAAATATGTCTGCCTAGACTTGAAAGAACAGGAAGAGACATTCAGCCTTGTGTTTCAGGGATAGCATCTCTCCTTGAGCACACAAGGAGTTCTAATACATTTTAGCTAGCTGATTACAACTACGCATAAATAACTGCATATAATTAGCTCTAAACTTTCTTGTTTCCTTCAACAATAAATGGTGAAATCCTGACCTTAAAGTCAATGAAAAATGTATTCTTTCACAAAAGATCTATTTGCGTCATGCATTTCAACATGCAGCTTTGCCAGCTGCTGGAGGGACTCCCTAGCTACATTTCCTATACCCTCTCCCTGTCCCCATGCTCATTTATGTCTGCCTAAGCACTGAGAGGCCTTTCTATTAAATTACTGGTTCCCACAATAAATAACAGGAAAACTAGGACACGAGTGCAATTTCTTCTGACCATAATAAATTAAAATTGGAAGAGATGCTAATGATACAGTATATTTTAATAAGGATTAGTTTAATTTATGGGGTGTGGCAGGACAAAACAGTTTAGAATGTACTTAAGAGTTTGCTCTCTATTGGCCATTAGGTCCCCAGTACAGTAAGTCTAAATAAAAGACAAAATGTATTTAAAGTAACTCATTTGCATACAAACAAGATCATCTATCAAGCTTATCCTTGTGAACTACAGCGTGCCTCAAGAGAAATTTAAACTCTCTTATCATAACTGCAAAAGGATTTCCAATGAGACAAATTAGCTGTGTGTCTCAGACATGCACATGCATGGGTGCGTTTTATACTCAGTACCTTGCGTAAACATTGTCTGTACTAACACTTTTAAACAGCAAAGAAAAGAAAAGAAAACTTTTGGGATACCCCCTTCCAAATCCTTACTGCTCCATTTGTGTAGCAGTTCTTCCTTTCTGAAAGTTATTCATTGCTGTAAAGGAGATAGTATCTAAGGAAGACAGTGAGGAACATTGCTTGGACTGCTACTTCACAGCAATGGTGAAATTATGGCTGAGTGCAGCACACAGTCAGAGTCTTTTCTAACCAGGACAGTGTGGGAAAAGAGGATAGAAGGGACTACCTTCCTGCTTCAGCCAATGCATTTAAACTGTGGCAAATTAAAGCTTGTTATTCACTGATTCTGAAGGAAAGTTAGAAAATACAACGATATGCAGGTCCAGGGAACTTGTTCTCTGCAGAAATTAAACAGGAAAATGCTTGGTAGTACCTACATAAAAATGAGGCCTGTGCTGTAATACTTGAAGAAGACTTTCACAGAAAGATGCTCCACCACCACAAGCCCACCAGAGACTCTGCCCGGTGGAGGGCTCTGCTGCTTCGCGGTCATCTCTCCTCTGGGGACACTTGGCAGCCTCAGTGAAGCACACATAGAAAGTGTTTCTAAGAGCTATGATAAGTATGTTTTACACCAGCCCCAGTCATAAGTCTCTGTGAGGCTGATTTATGGTGATACAAGTCACATGTAGAAGAGATCAGAGCCAAGCTCTGAGCACTGCAGTGCCTCTGGATGTGGCCCTCATGTTAGACAAAAAGTAGCTTAATTAGTGCATGCTGACATGCGGCCAACAACTGTGTCAGTGGGTGCAGGCGAATGTCTACACCTGAACCCTTGCCCTCCCAGGCAGAAGCCTGCTACTCCCTAGCTACAACCAGCAGCAGCTGGTTGTAAATCTTGATAACACCTGAACAAAACGAAGGTGACATATCCCGAATCCTCCAATTAATATAACCAGTAGAAGTACCATAAGCAAGCAGGGTGACAAATAGCCACATATATCCTTTCCAAGACTGCCAAATGGTGACAATTTACCCACAGCCTTTCACAGAAGGCTTTCTGAAATCAGCAAGTCCACCGCTGATTAAAAAGGGAAGGGAAGATGCAGAGAGCTCAGCCTATCAGCTGAACAGTTAATCCAGAAGGTTAAGGAAACATGCTGATAAACTGACCTCAACTAACGAGTCACAAAGCAATGCCTTCTTAATATCATCTCATGATGCTTACAGGAACTAACTCCCTAGAAGTTAAACCTTTTCACTGGCTCTGGATTATTTTAACTTTTGTTATTTTTGGACACTTTGTTCAAGATTGATCTGATCTGTTCTTAGAGGTTAGGAATTATTGTGATGACTAGCTGTTCGTTTAAAAAGCAGATGCATATCTTTTTACTGTCACTGGACTTCAGGCTGCCACGTTTCACCAAAGGGAGTAGTAGTTCAGTTGTACTGCAGGAGAACACACCTGTCAATATGCAGCAAGATGTCTAATGGGTCTTTTAATCTAGACAGACAGCATAATCTGATAAGCAGTCCTGCAGTCAGGCATCACCCCTCTGCTAAAGTCCCTTCTTCCAATAGGTCTATTTCGTTTAGATTGATACACAGATAATTGATTTTAAGGAACACAGCTCAGGTCATCTCATCACGACAAAGACATCTTTAGAAAGAACAAGTCTTGCTAAAGATTTATTTTATAAATTTTTTAAGGAATCCCTGACATTTGTGTGAGTTAACAGATAAAATAGATTACTGTATAAGAGTGTTCAAAATACCTGGCCTGAGGATGCTTCAGGTCAGGGCAATGACAGTATAATATACTTACTGTCACTGAAAACACCTGACTAGGATGTTAATTACTTGAAACATTGTGTACTTAATTAGTCCCCTGGGTCTTCAGGCACTGGCTTTTGTCCCTAAGTCTGCAAACTAGTACATGAACAAAGTGAACTGAACAGTCCATTACAGCTCTAATTAACAGCTTCTATACATAAACCAAGATTATGGCCCTGACAGATGACAAATAAGCACAGACCCATCTTGTCATCTCCCAGGCTGCTTCTTTTCCTTGGAGTTTTCCAACCAGCAGATTCTCACTTCTGTGTATTTTCAGCCTCCACAACAGCTGTGCCAAGTTTCCTTGACATCTCAGCAATGTCAAGCAAAATAATTTCCACAAATATTTCTGACATATATCTATTTTTTTAGATATCTGATGTAGAGACAGCTGTGGTCTGCTATGTAAACAGAGGGCAAAAGAGCTGATGGGCAGGTAAGGAAATGTGTCAAGCTGCATTACTCAGCTGTCCTCTTGCTATGGACTTACTGTGTACCTAGAAATTTAGGGTTCATTCTGCCAGTGACCCATATATGCTTTATTCATTAAAATAGGTAAAAGGAGGTGCAAATATCTATCCAGCTTTATACACTGACAGGTCAATAAAAACGCTTAAGATCGTGATTATTACTATTATTAACCTTAACCTATTTTCAGAGTCCTAGCTGTGGCACCACATTTGACTTCTTCCTGCTCATGCTTTTACAAGCCATGGAGAATACAGCTCTTCTATTTGTTGATAGAATCAAAAGGTTTTCAGAGCTCCCTGGGCTCCCTATACAAACAGTGCTATTTCTGGTAACTTCCCCACAAATGGTACAAAAAGTATCTCTGTGAAAATGACATCAAAGTCCTGACTTCACAGGGCATCTTTGATTTTTGTTAAAATCACATTGTGTTAACCACTAAAGAAAAGAGTTTTCTAACAGCTGGTCTGATGGACACTCAACTTTTTCTGCATAGAGAGATTTACTCTTGGTTCACTAAGGGCAAATCATGGCTAATAAATTTGGTGACCTTCTGTGATGGAGTTACAAGGTTGGTGGATATGGGAAGAGTGACAGATGGCCCCCCCTACCTGGACTTGTGCAAAGACACTCTCCTGCACAACACCATTGTCTCTAAATCGTAGAGACATGGATTTGATGGGTGGACCACTCAGTGGATAAGGAATTGGCTGGATGGCTGCACTCAAAGTGTTGTGGTCAGTATCTAAATGGACACCAGAGGTGATTGGTATTCCTTGGGGGTTGGTATTGGGACTGGTGCTGTTTAACAGTTTTGTCAGCAACATGGAAATTCGGGTTGAGAGCACCCACAGCAAGTTTGCTTTGGGCAGCCTGGCCTAGTGGAGGGTGTCCTTGCCCATGACAGGGGGGTTGGCACTAGCTGATCTTTAAGACCCCTTCCCAAACAAACCCGTCTGTGAGTCTCTGACTCTATAGAGCCTTCTGTGTATCACGCATGTCTATGTATTATTCACTTCCCACATGACATACAGAAGAGCAACAAAAGTTCTGTGGGTCCATGCAAGGCTTTAGCTGGCCTGTTTGAGCTCAGAGAGCTTCCATGGGTGGAAATGACTATACAACATCAACCTTTTTTTGTGGACATGAACCAAATTACATTATACATAGAAATCAGGTCACATAATTATAAGAAATGCACTCAGTACTAGCTATATTAGCCCTGGGAGACCAACAGGATTAAACAAAGCCAAGACAAAAGTTAAATTATAAATCTGAAGGAAAAAAAAATGGGAATTTTCTATGGAGGTAGAAGATACCAGTTTTGTAACCTCTTATCTGAACAAGCACTGTACTTCCAGGCTGAACAATTTATTACTGTGGTCCCACTAGGAAGATCTTTTGAATTATAGGAAGATTGAAGTACCATTCAGAGACTGCTTAATAGAAAAAGCAATGGGGCAAGTCATATCACAAAAGAGGAGAATTTCAAAATTTATTTAGCAAAAGAAAAATCAATTAAGTCAATGGTCTTTCTAAGCATTTGTCTAGTCTTTTGAAAGATTAAACCTTTGTTTTGAATTCATACTTGTGTCTGGATGTGATTAATAGAGCTGAAAAAAGGGGAAGAAATCCTGTAGTCTTGCATCAAATACCAAAACCTATTGGTTTAAGTCAAAATGTTACAGAAGGTCAGCTCTTTTAGTTTGGGGATTTTTCAGGCTTTCTTACAACTATTTGCTTTTGATGTGCTAGTTGGTGACTGGTAATTAGGCCTGAAACCCTCCTTTCTCCAGCTAGCAAAAACTAAATGTTTCTACTAAAAATTCCTTTTCCTCTCAAAGACTCAAATGTTCATGAAGAAAATTCCCAACATGAAATTTAAAATAATTTCTCTTGATGTGTGCTATGTATGACTATTACTAGGTCATCTCATCTTCTCTGGGAATCCAGACAGCCATTCATTTTGCCAAGGGTTATGCATAAAGATATCTCAGGTCCTAAAAAGGTTGATTCCCAACCACTTGTGACCAAGCTTCTCACTGCTCTGAGTTTTAAACACACCAAATATACTGCCTCACTCTTCACAGCATCATCAGGCTTGTGTGCTGAGTTGTGTATTATTGGCTCATTTTTCATATTTTAGGGGTGGATCCAACTGTTTGGGGTGGTCCAGCTGTTTTGGAGGAAGGCTCAGGCTCTCAAGGGCCATAGCAAAGTCAGCCTGGGCCATTGTCGTACTGAAAAACTAGCACAGCCTCAGCTTTCCAGTGGGTTTCCCAAAGCTTTGAGCTACTTCAGATTCCAGCCTGGACCTTCTGCCATGTGGCAGCAGAGGGACTCCCTCCTGGCACCAGGCTCAGCAGAGCAGGGTTCCCTTGTCCTCTGGCACCTGTGCCAGGATAGAGCTTAACCACTTCTCAGTTAAAATATTTTTCAATGTTTTGCTGTTTTCAAAAGGGCTAAATTTGGGGTTAGATGGTTAGAAGGAAAAAAGAATGTTACTGCTATCACTAAAGAGTAATTACTCTTTTATAACCTTAAAAAGCATCAGGGAATATTTATCTATCCCTTTTGCTTTTTCCATGGTGGAAGGATGGTGACCAGATCACTGTTGCTGGTATTGCTATACTCCACCACCCACCCCAGAGGAGAACAAAGGCAATTCTGTTCATTGTTTTCCTTCCTAATTTTGCCTTTTCCCTTAAACCAAAGTGCAAATTATTCAAAGGTTGAATATAATGAGGTCTTATTCTCTGCTACCTGAAGGACATAATCACCACTTCTTGGAAAGTCTTTCACTGACCGAGGTTTTGTTGCTATGGTGACTTCTGCTCCCATTTGCTTTGGTGTTTACAGTATGATGGTGTGTCAAAAGCTTTTTTAAAAAAAACAAAACAAAACAGAAAAATCCACCTATTCTCTCACCTTCCTAAAGGACTTTTCTGCTCCCCTCTCCCCCCACTGCTCCTGTTTTGTTCGCAGTTCTTAAAGGCAGAAAATGGTGTTCTTGACAAAACCTGAGCATCTTCATCCTCACTCCAACCATTTACTTCAGCTATTTGGTATTGCAGACCCAGCCTTTCCCAGGGCACAGGTACATACGGCAGCAGCAGGGTGCTGCAAACTCTGAGGTGCTGGTGCAGCAAAGAAAGGGCAGGCATTTGTAGTCTTACAAAGGAAATGAAAGTAGAAAAAAAAAAATCTTAATTAGGGAGAGAGTGTTTGAGTAATCCAGACACAGGCTCCATGAATCCAGCTGTCTTGTGAATGTAGCTGTGTACTGATAGGGAGGTGTAGGTCTGATAACAGCTTTGACAGAAGTAGTGTGATGGATCAAGACCATACTTTGGTTTGTCCTGGAAAAAAGCAAGTCCTGCAAGGCATCTCTCAGTGTAAGGATTTTGATAGTAACAGTGAGGTTTTTCCCTCTGAAAAAAAAGTAATTCCACTGATGCAATGTACAGGGTAGAAGCAGTTATATCGATATACGATAAACATGTACTAGAAAATCCTTTCATTTCTACATAACTGACACTCTTTGGGAGAAGTAGGAAGAGAAGTAAATATGTTTTATGGCAGAAAATAACCAGAAGAACGGACATACCAGCAAGCAGTTGGATGTTTTCTCAGATGTGCCTCAGTGCTGCATAAAACCAGGCTAAAGGCTTCCCCTTTCAAGCCCACCTGGGCTGCCCCAGCTGCAATGTGGCATGGCCACAGCAGCCTCTTTGCTGCAGCATCTGCCAGTCCCATCTCCACCATCAGCCTTGAGCTGGGGACAGCTCTCAAATAGCTCTTGCCTCGACATGGGCTCTGTTGATCCTGACCCAACCCTTGGGCCCGTGGTCCAGCCCAGGTTTGGCCTGTCTGTAAGGCCTCTCCCTCTGCCTCAGTCACCGGCCTACTTGTTCCTCTGCAAACTCACTTCTCCTGAGGCAGTGTACAATTTAGTGATATGCAAAACTTATTCCTCCTCCAAACTGCTGTAGCTACTCCTGCCAATTGCTCTTAAAGCAGCTCTTCACCACAGCAAATCTTTCTGATTATTTTTTTTTTCTAGGTTACCTTTCAAGAGTCAGTATCCACCTTGGAGACTGGATTAGAAAAAACCCACAACAACCTACTACAAAATGCATAACATCATGGACAAGATTCAGAATGCCTGCAGACACTATGCTGAGCTGATCAGTCACTGCTGTATCGCCTCTGGCCTGGGCACTGCTCATGGAAGGTACTCATGGCTGCTTGTACAGGTAGGTGAACATGCCAGGGAACTTGCTATCACAAGCCTACCCCAGTTCTTGGGCATAACAGCCAGCACACCTCTTAGAGGCTGGTGACCTTTTCTCCTTCTTCAGAGACACAGAAGCTATTGCTCCACTTAAGGGAATTTTTAGGACCAAGCCAGTGAGTACATCTAAGACCAGGGGATCTTCCAAGCTAGTCCTGCTGCTGACAGAAAAATCATGCATGCAGTGCCTGTTTGCATAGATTTTACTAGAGAAAGTCCAAACTGATCCTTATACTGTTAACAAGAGAAACCCCTCCATTTCTATTCTAGAAAACCTGATGGAAGGTAATGGATGTTTTCATAGATTTAAAAATGACTGCTGAAGTAATAGGAAACAAAGGAATAGAGAATAGATTATTCTCAGAGCGGGGAGAGGTTAATGGAGAGTTCAGACACCAGGGCACCTAGCATTAGAATATTTATTAATAATTTGATGGACAAAATGGGGAGCAAGTTGTCAGGCTGCAGGGAGAAGTAAGGTTGTTTCACTTCAGAGGCCACAGAGGAGAGTAAAAATTAAAAAAAAAACTGCAATGATTATACAGAAGGATTTAATATTGTTGAAGAATAATGGAGATTGATTAATCCCACCCTTTGAACTACCAAATCACATGGAGTTTCGAGTTTTTTTCCTTTTGGAGATTACTTCTGTTTTTTACATGACTAAAGCACTCTACAGACATGGCCATTTAACATTATCCAGGTTTAATAATGTAACATTCACGATCTCCTGCTGCTTAGATTGGATATTAGGGGGAAGTTTTTTACAGGAAGAGTGGTGAGGTCCTGGAACAGGCTGCCCAGAGAGGTGGTGGATGCCCCATCCCTGGAAGTGTTCAAGGCCAGGTTGGATGGGGCCCTGGGCATCCTTGTGTAGATCCAGGCCTGAGGTTGGTGTCCCTGCCTGTGGCAGGGGGTTTGGAGCTTTATGATCCTTGGGGTCCCTTCCAACCCTTGCCATTCTATGATTCTATGATTCCCACTGCCCACTGACCTGACAGCCAGGATTGCCCAGCATGTCTGCATGGGCTACTTCTACACCTACGGTGAATTCGTCACAAAGAGATATCTGGATGTGTCCGGTAGCTACACTGTCTGTGCAGGGGCAACAACTCCTGCCACATGGGTGGTGACAAGAAGCTGAGGAGAAGTAATATTCTTTTTTGCCAGAAAAAAATACATGTGAAAAGGGATACCTGATCACACTTAAGCCAGAAATTGCTCCTCAGCATTCCATGACAGGGAGGAGACTGTGTGGGGATCTCTGTTTAGGATCCACATGTGAACTGACAGGAGACCCCATACTCTGGTCACACATTTGTTCTCACCTTCACCACTGCACTGCAACCACTCAGCTATTCTGAATGGGTAGAGTTTTATACCCACCCATTTGTTGGGTGAGACAAATACAGGGTGCAAAACAGCAAGGGAGGAGTCCCTTGGTTTGTCAGATATTAGTATATGCTAAAGACCTACATATTAATACAGGTCCCAAATGTTTATCTGAAAGGCTGGAGGCACAAGTGGGGTATTGAGTGTTGGTTCCCACTCCTAATTTACCTGGATTCTCAAAGTGGATGAGATAGATTTGATCCAGAACAAAACCAAATTATAAATGGTCACAAAACAGCATCTCCCAGAAGCTGGGCTGCCCAGCCAACCTTACCAATAAATAAAAGTTCTGAGTTGGTACTCTGTGATATTTAAACATCTTTCCTAAAACACTGGCATTACTTCAGCCCCAAACAGTTTTATGTTGCAGCAAGAAATCACCAAAATGGAGTTTGGACTACCGTAAATTTATCTTTTATGATAAATTTTTGTTTAAAGTTTCTGAAAAAACCCTCTGTTGACATAAGGTTTGTCAGGGGAATACTCCTAAGAGTTGAAATTTATGAGTTCATGGTTTGAGTATTAGAGCTCGAGAGAGTAATCCAAGGTATTTCATGAGTAATTTGTTTTAAGTGATTATGCAACTGAGCTCAGATGTTGAAACGAAGATTAAATGCTTATAGGATTTCAACTAAGATCTTGGCTCCTAAAGTTAATATTCTACAAGACTATGCAGACACTAAGGAGGGCAAGAACCTGTCTTCTGAAGAAAGCACTTTTAAAATCCTTGCTTTCAGAGGAGGCTATATTCTCTCTGCCATTGTGACATTCAGATTATGATCCATAGATCAATCTGAGATCCACAGAGATTTTTAGGGGAGCTGCAAAGTGTTTTATTCCTAGCAGTAAATTTGCCCTACTGAGCTTGCTTTTTTAAGATTTCACAGATCAAGAAATACTGAAAATCACTAGTTCAGCAAAAGAAAAGTAAACAGAACAAATAGAAAAACAGAATTTAAAAAAATCAGTTCCACACATTACTTTTTCTAAAGAAAAAAAAAAGTATTCATATGAGGCAGGGTTTAAAAAAGTCAAAGAGAAAGATGGAATAGAAGTTAGCTGGCCTGTGCAGTGGCACAGTGTCTCAGCACACTCCCAGTTTCATTTAACAGTGTTAAAATCTACAGCATTAAAATCAGTTATGCTTTCTGAGCAACGCAGGGGCTTTCACAGATTTCTTTGTATCATGCCCCATTTCAGATCACTCCAACACTTCCCTACCGCTTCCTTCTTCCCTGTTCTTTGTTTCCTCCTGTGATTTCCAGCCTATTCCCGAATATTTGGAAACAGCAGGCCCAGCTTAAGAGGTTAGCAGCTCCTAGGTGTTCCCCACTGCCTTGCAGAGGTTCTCTCAGCCAGTACCACCTCACACAGCCCTGCAAAAGGCTGCTGGAAGGTTCCAGCTTAACCCCCTTTTCCCTCCCCGCCACGCAGAGCAGGTGTGCTGCTTTTCAGAAAGCCACTTGAGAAGGCGGCAAAGCGAGCAGTGGTGGCAAGGGTGTTGATGGCCTTTGACAGGAGGTGGCAGGTGGCTTATGGGGTCATGCAATCTGTCCAGTGATGGAATAAAAGTGTGGGAACATAGTTCAAAACCTATTCTGGGGTGGCAAACCAGTCCAAAGCCCTGACTGCTCGACAGGCTGAGCCGAGGAAAAGAGACAGGCAAGACAGAGGGACCAACAAGATTTTTATCAGCTGGGTCGGGGCAGTGAGATGGGCAAGAGAAAACTGGCTGCTGAAGTGGTGTGACATGGAGCTGGGAGGCACCCAGGGAGGGAGGATGGAAAACATGCAGTTGGTGGCACAAGTGAGAGCCATTGAGAACAATGCTGCATTTGTGTCATTTCTGTCACTGGTACTACCAAACTTTAATAAAAAAAGACTTGTTTGTTTGGGCTTTTTTGGGTTGTTTGACAGGAGGCATTTAGACATCTGTTGCTTCATCACCTTATTTTTACTGGGGTGCCTAGCCCCTTTTCACAGTATTTCAAGCCCAGAGTTACATCCTTCTTCCAATGTGGTAAACTAACAATCTGTTCATTGCCTGGAAAGTCTTTGTCAACTGCCCACATAATCTTAATCATCAACCCCCTTGTTATTCCTCACCTCACAACCTATTGGCTTCACCCATATGACAAACAAACATTCTAACAGTTGTGGCAAATGAGAGGGAAACTCATTGGAAATGTTGTGTAAAGTAACTAACAGAAAGAAGCAATACAAACCAAGAGTTATCTTTTAACTCCACTGCATTAAATGACAGAAAGAGAGAAATATTTTTAAATAAACAAACTTTTCAAAATTTAAACTTCTAGGTTTTGCAGAAATAAAACCAGGGCATCCTTTCAAATGCAGATGTCCTCTCTGTTCTGGAACATCTTTTAGAAAAAAAGGCAAGTATTTCAAATGTTCACTTCTTTTCCAGGTAAAGCATTTTCATTGTAATGGCTGTGATCTTCACCTGAGTTCCTGAATCCCAATTTTACAAGTTACAGGGAAATGAGCAGGCACCCCCAGTGCCAGGCAGCACCTAAAAACTAAGGCATGAGCAGAACCAGTGTCCTACCAACAGAGGAAGCTCCTGGCTGCCAGAGCTATCTTTCTACCTACAACAAAAAGTGAGAAAAGACTCCATCTCTAACACTGTCTATGGTTTCATCTTAGTGTCTGCTAGCAGGTGGGCTGAAGAGGTTATTGTCTTCAGAAGCAAGGGAGTGATCTGAGGCAGCTATTAATTAGCACAGCCCTTCTCTCCAGAATGCTCAAAAGCACAAAGTGACACATTGACAATAGCAATGCAACAAACGCTTAGCCCAAGTTGCTTTTTGAAGTAACCATCCAAAATAAAGCCTGAAGTTTGTACATCAAATGACTACTAATATGAAAAACTATAAAAAGGTAGAATAAGAAAATACCATTCTGAGAAGAATAAAATAAAATTTGAGAATAACCTTACTCTGAAAATTGTAATTTTCTTCTGTAAGAGAGATTTTAGAACTCAAGAAGCCCAATAAGTTTATGATTGGATTGTTGTAGAAAAACTATTTCTAGAAGATAATAAAATTATCACAAACAAAAAACCCCATTTGTTTGATCTAAAATGTCACTGAACACTCCACTAATTCTGTTCTTGAGCAATTTCAGCATCTTTAATTATCCCAACAGTCAGGTTGTTGTTGTCTAATGGTGCATTGTCTTAACACATTATGTTTTGGAATTAAGTAAAAAGCATTTGACAATTACGTGTCACCAGGAACATTACACTCTTGCCATGTAGTTTCAAATTATGTGTTTCAGTGCCAGCTAAAGACATTCCAAATTTATAAACTGGATCTGAGAACATGGAAATGAAAACTGTAATAAAGATTTGTCACTGGCAGACAGAGACTCCAGTGCATTTCCTAGCTCCATGCACATGATGAGGACCACAGAATCAAAATATGGTTGAGGTTGGAAGGCACCTCTGGACATCTCCTCCACCCCACTGCTCCAAGCAGGGTCAGCCAAAGCAGGTTATTCAGCACCACATCCACTTGAGTTTTGAGTGTTTCCAAGAACAGAGACTGCACAATCTCTCTGGGCAACCTGTGCCAGTGTTGGAGTATCCTCACAGTAATGAATTTTTTCCTTATTTTCAGATAGAACCTCCTGAGTTTCAGTTTGTGCCCACTACCTCTTGTCCCATCACTGGGGTCCACTCAGAGCTGTCTGTCTCCACCTTCTCTGCTCCATCCCATCAGATGCTTACACACATCAATAAGATCTACCTAAGCCTTCTGTTCTCCAGGTTGAGTCATCCCAGCTCTCAGTCTCTCCTCAGAGGACAGCAGGTCTAGTGCCTTAACTGAGGGTGCCCTCTCTCCCATCTCCCACGTAATTAACAAAGATATTAAATATTATTGCCCCTGAGATCATACTGTGGGGCACAGCACTAGCAATTTGCCTTCAACTGGACCTTGTGCCATTGACCATAACCCTGTCAGCCTAGTCCATGTTTCATCAGTTTGTCTGTGAGGGTCTTAGGGAACAGAAAGTTGAAAGCCAAAGAAGAACAACATCTGCAGCTCTCCCTTCATCCACCAAGTGGGACACCTCATGGTAGGATGTCAGGTTGGTCAGGCAGGATTTATCCTTTGTAACCCCATGTTGAATGCTCCTCACCACTTCCTCATCCTTTGTATGTTTCAAAATAATTTCCAAGATTATTTGCTATATCACCTTCCCAGCAATTGAAGAGTCGTCTAATTCCAGTAGAGCTCCTGTACTGATCTTAATAGATATAAGAAGGAATAAAGGGGTTTTCCATAGATCTCTCTTTCCATATTTTGAAATCCAGATCTCCCATTACCCAAATCTTTCCGTTTTGAAATTCTTCCTAGTTCTCTGGAAAACACCAGAACCTGTGGGCTTTTCACTTCTTCTCTTAATTCTTCCAAAATGTATTTTCTTCATCTCTGTTCAAACTCCCCTCTCACTTCTATCATACTCCTCTACTCCTCCCCAATGCACGACTATAGCCAAAAGGTCCTCAGCATTCTTTGCACTAGATTACCCCAGTATAACCAATCCCTCAGCTACCAGTATGAAATTCAGTCACAACCCCATAATTTCTACAAGAAGAAACCTGGGATATAACTAGAACAAGCCATATTAACTCACAAAGCAAAATACACTAAATCAATAAACCAAATAAACTAAAATTTTACACTGAGATGGAAGGCCCAAGTGATGGCATTTCAATGTATATGACACCAGGCTCTGCTCTGAACACCTGCAGCATCACAGCTGTTCTCAAACAGCAGGTAAAATGGCAGCTAGATGACCATAGTCACTGGGAATGAAAGATAGTCATCAGTAGATTGAGTTCTAGCAATGAAGCCAACTACATTACATAGTGTGTCACATATTGGACTGGTTTGACTTATTTGGGAATAATTCTAAAACACTAGGATGTAATTCTTCCCTAAACATAACTTTAGGAATTTATTCCTGTGGGGGAGGGACATTCCCATGTCCCACTGAGACTTGCATGTCAAACCAGACCCTCAGAATGGCTTTTTGGTGGACCATGATCTCCCTTAAAACACATCAGACATCTCTATTACATGAGACTAGATAGACACTACCACGTAAGACATAGCAAACAATCTTGCAACAATTCATATGATCACAATCAAAGATTCAGGCTTTGTATTTCTCCATAATCCTTCCAAAGAAACAGTAATTACTCTACTGCTATTGCCAAGTTACACTCAGCTCAATGGCAATTCTGTATTTACAGTGACTGATTAACCTTTCACCAACCTATGTGCTCCACACTGCTACTGCTACAGCCTCATTCTGTTGTCTTAGTTCTGTGAAAACAAGCCCCTAGATTTGTTTTCACTGTTTATTAGTGTATTTATGAGAGTGCTGACCCGAGGATCCTAAATGAAGATGTTTTAATAGTAAGTAGGGCAAGTAACACATACATTATCTAATAAATATTTTAATGTCTTCCAAGGACAGAGTATTGCATATTCTCTATGCTAGGACTTATGATTTTCAGAGAACTACTGTTACTTTCTCAGCCTAACCAGCCTTGGCTTCCCAAGAAGTATCACTGAGCAGATGGCGTGAAGCCCTGTTTGACATCCTAACCTGAATCAAAGCTGTTAGCTCATGCACACACCACAATAACTTTTTGTGTTATAGCTGTGCTGAAAAACCCTGCTTTCCCCTCAAAGCATTTACAGCCACAGGCCAGCCACACACATTTCATCAAGGAAGGCTACTTTGAAAAAGTACTACTGGAGAAAAAGATTTTTGGGAGTCTGTCAAATGTATTTGGAGTGGCTCTTTAAATTTAAACCAGTATGAGAATTTAGTCTTACAACATTTTAATTTCTTACTCCTGTAGAAAGTAGGGTAACTCACAGTCTTTCTAACCAGCTGGGAGCCAGATTCAGATTCTCTCTCGAATGCAAAAGGAGACACTGATCAACTTTAAATCTTGCAACTCTTTCAGGCCGTCTTTAAGGAATGAGTGTCTACAGAGAAAGTAGAGAAATTCAAGTAGAAACTAAATATGCAGCCCCTAACAGGCCTGTCTCATAGGCATCCATCTGACAGGAGCTTTTTTTTTTGGCATAAAATTGCAGTAGATTTGAATGCTAAAATATATTTCTTTTTCCCTACGCGATTTATAGCATATGATGATATGACTTTTGGACATGAATCTATACTTTTCAGTAGAAAGAGACTGCAGGTGACCTGCTTTTAGTTTTATCATGGGATAATTAATGTGCCAGCAACTCTTCTGTACAGACTTGCAGAGCAGGAATGCTATGGATTTTACTGCAGACTGACTTGAGAATCGCCCTCAGCCTATGCTCAATGTCTTTAGCTGCTCTGCAGCAAACTTACAGTGCCTTTTCCCACTAAGCCATTATGGCAACATAAATGCACCATGTTACATCACCTGCCATAAAATCACAGGGTTGGCTTTTTTCAGCAGTGAAATTGGAGTAACTTGAAAATCGTCATTTGACGACTTTCTTAGTATCTTTTTATATTCTAGATGGTATTGAGAATATACTATTTATTGTATATCAATATATATAAAATATACTAATACACATTATATCTATAGGGTTTCATGACACACACAGTGCTGTAAAATCCATATCCTAAATTAAAAATAAAATTACCAGATAATGAAGATAATCTCAGCAATGCTTCATAATCCAGTGAGTAGCTTTAGACATTCTGCTATTCAGTTCAGAATTCAGAACACCTCAGTCATTCATCGAGTCACAGTACAAAAAAAACAGACTTGAAATATTTTTCATAACAGGTATTAATGTGATTTCTTTATGCTTGCTCCAGAATGCTACGTTAATGACTTCTGTGACAGCATTTTGACAGCAGTATATAAATACATGTTACACATTCCTATTAATAATGGCATCTAACAACACACAGGTGCTCTCTTGTAATTTCTCTGCTTAGGACAGCATTAGTTTCATTACTGAAACTCTCTAATTTTCAAAGAGCACAGTTCAAACTTCTTTATATCAATTCATAGAATCATAGAATCATAGAATGGCATGGGTTGGAAGGGACCCCAAGGATCATCGAGCTCCAACCCCCCTGCCACAGGCAGGGCCACCAACCTCAGGCCTGGAGCTACACAAGGTGGCCCAGGGCCCCATCCAACCTGGCCTTGAACACTTCCAGGGATGGGGCATCCACCACCTCTCTGGGCAGCCTGTTCCAGCACCTCACCACTCTTTCTGTAAAAAACTTCCCCCTAATATTCAATCTAACCCTTCCCTCCTTCAGCTTTAATCCATTCCCCCTTGTCCTGCCATTATCTGCCCTTTGAAAAAGATGATTCCCCTCCTGTTTGTATGCTCCCTTCAGGTACTGGAAGGCTGCAATGAGGTCCCCCCGCAGCCTTCTCTTCTCCAGGCTGAACAAGCCCAGCTCCCTCAGCCTCTCCTTGTAGGGCAGGTGCTCCAGCCCTCTAATATTTGTGGCTCCTCTGAACAGGGAACAGCCCTCCCTCTGGGAGGGAACACATGTGAGACACATGATCCAAACTCACCAGCGGGACATCCCAGACCATGGGACATCCCAGACCATACGACATCATGGCTCAGCAGATAAAGCTGGAAGAAGAAGAAGAAGGAAGGGGGAGAATGTTTGGAGTGATGGTGTCTGTCTTCCCAATTAACCGTTACATATGACAGAGCACTGCTCTCCTGGGGAGATGGCCAAATACCTGCTCGCCCACAGGAAGGGGTAATGAATTCCTTGTCTTGCTTTGCTTGCACACATGACTTTTGCTTTCCTAATTAAACTGTCTTTATCTCAACCCACGAGTTTCCTCACTTTCACCCTTCCGATTCTCTCCTGCAAGTCACTGAGCAAGCGGCTGTGTGGGGCTCAGCTGCCAGCTGGGGTTAAGCCACAACGCACAGGTTTAGCATCACTCTTCTACCTCCAAATCAACACCTGCAAGAGCTGTACAGAACAGAATAGAATTCAGTTTTCCCAGGTAAACACACTTTGCCCTAGCTATGCTGGGTAAGTACCAGCCCTGCCAGCACTTATTTCCCTTCCATATGCTTGTGGTAGGTTGACCCTGGCTGGAAGCCAGGTGCATCCCAAAGTCACTCTATCACTCTCCTGCTCCATTCAACAGGGGAGAGAAAATAGGACAAAAGGCTTGTGGGTTGAGATAAGGACAGGGAGAGATAGATAATTACTGTCACAAGCAAAACACAACTCAAAAAACCCAAATCTAATTTATTACCAAGCAAAATAGAGCAATGAGAAATACACCCAAAACTTAAACCACCTTCTCCCCACCTTCTTCCAGAGCTCAATTTCATTATGGATTTCTCTGCCTAGTCCTGCCTGGGGAATAGGTGTTGTGGTCAGTTCATCACATATCTCTTCCTGCTCAGGAGGCTCCTCATAGTCTTCCCCTGCTCCAGTGTGGGGTCCCTCTCACAGGAGACAGTCGTCCATGAACTTCTCCAACATGAGTCCTTCCCATGGGCTGCAGTTCTTCATGAACTGCCCCAGCGTGGGTCCCTTCCACCTTCAGGACCAGACTGCTCCAGCATGGGTCCCTCAAGGTGTCACAAGTCCTGCCAGCAAACCTGTTTCAGCCTGAGCTCTTCTCTCCACAGGGCCACAAGTTCTGCTAGGAGCCTGCTCCAGCCTGGGCTTCCCATGGGGTCACAGCCTCCCTCAGGGACATCCACGTGCTCTAGTGTGGGGTGCTTCATGGGCTCCAGGTGTACTCTGCTCCACCATGGTCCTCCATGGGCTGCAAGGACACAGCCTGGTCTTTTCCAGGGTCTGCAGGGTAATCTCTGCTCCAGTGACTGCAGCACCTCCTCCCCCTCTTTCATCACTGACCTGGGTATCTGCAGAGTTGTTCCTCCCACATCTTCTCTCTTTCTGGATGCAAAACCTGCTCTTAGTTTGTTTGGTTTTCTTGTTCTTAACTATGTCATCCCAGAGGCGCTACCAGCATTGCTGATGGGCCTGGCCTTGGCTAGCAGTGGGGCTGTCTTGGAGCTGGCTGGCATTGGCTCTGTCAGACACGGGAGAAGCTTTTAGCAGCTTCTCTCAGAAGCCACCCCTGTATCTCCCTGCTTGTAATACAAGCCCAATATAGAATGGACTGACTGAAATACTGAGTGTAAAATGCCAGTTCCATTCAATTTGCTTTATACATCTAAAAAAGGGAAAATAATTAACAACATTCCCTTTGCTTTTCTTACAGCTCTCTGCAGTGAAATACAAGGGCATTTGGTGAGAGCTCCTTTTTTACTTGCTTCTGCTTAGTTTAAGGTATGTATGTAATATGAAAAGAGAGCTAGTAGGGAGAAATAGTTTGAAAACCAGTGGTCTAGATTGTTTTAGATGGTGGGAGTTGCATTGCATTCCCATCTTAACTTTTTTGATCAGAAATCTCGTTTTAAAATTCCTGCTGGTTTCTGCTTCTTCTCATAAAATGATGGGTTTGGTTTAATATCTGGTTTCCTCTGCCACAAAAAAATCCTCTCATTTATCTAGACAGATATTTAAGTTTTCATTTTCTGCCTCTAATTATACAGAGAGAATAAACTCAGTTCCTTATAAATTCACCAGTGCCTAAAATCTTTCTTATGCAATTCTGTTTTGACTGAAAATGTTTAGCCCTCATTTTTTCAACATTCTCCTTATACTGATCCTGCAGAGCTGACAGTATTACAGCACTCTATCTAGATCTTAGAAGGAACTTCACTGTAGTATTTACAGCAATGGAAAAAGAAACAATAGTGAAAGGTAGAAATGTGACTGATTCTCAGTGAAGATCCTGTGAAGTTACAGTAGCTTTGCTTTGCCCTATTGGAGTTGTGACATCATTTCTAACTTTGGTTTTGAGAAGACTTTCACAACTATGTTGCTTTTAAAAATGTAATGAAAAACTGTCGCTAGTTTTTGTGTTTAGAATCTTGTATGTAAAATAATAAATTTAAAATCTATCTAGATGACAATAGCAGTGAGACAGTTGTGTAGAAAGTCCTATATTTCGTTTTACATTTTTAATTATCTGAAAGGTAATTTTTTATTTTGCAGGACAAGCCCACTCAACTCAGTACCCTATGGAGCTACCTTGCCATAGTGTCTGTGTTCTGTTCTGAAGATGGCTTGTAAATTGTCAAGTTGGAGCTGGGACAAGATCAGTGTAGAAGTCGCTAGGTGTTGGAAATCCTGAGATCTGTGTCTCTTCCTTCAGAAACATTCCTCCCCTCTGAAATATTCACTAAACAGCCTTTCCTTTGAGGACTTTTGCAGGAAAAGGGAGAATCTGAGTGAGACTTTTATGCCCCAGAGACTCCTGGCTTGTTGCAGGCATATTGAACTCAGAAGGCTATGTGTGCCTCTGCAGTATGTGGATTAGAAGTGTTCCCATAAGGACAGAAATAAAAACTGTAGCATTTATGGAACAGCTGTTGCCCAAGTTGCTCAGCATAAATGTTAAAGACGATCCACTCAAGCATGCTGAAAATCAGGACCCCTTATGAAAGCAAGTGGTGAGAAATAATATAGGAGAAACTATGGTTGTCTCCTACGCATGGTAGACTGAGCAGGCAGTATGAAGAAAGCAAAGAGAAATAAAAGACATCCTATGAAGGGAAAAGATTGTTATTGCCTCAGATTTTTACTCTGTCACTAAGGAAAAAATGAGAAGGAAAACAATAAAATTCTGGGAAAAAATCCTTCCTAGGATTTTTACATATACACTGACCATAGGTAGCCTTACTGAGAAAGACAGTACTTCTCAGGAGTGGAAGGTTACAGATCAATTCTCAGCAGGAATCTGCATATACAGAGTGAGGATCTGCTCTTTGTGACTTCAAAGCCCTTTAAAACTGATTTTGGTGTTTGCAGGAACGAAAATACTAGCAATAAAACCTCGAGATGCTAAGGGTTTTCTTACCCTGAAATACACAATCAGCTCTTTTAAAGAAGTGTTTTCTTACACCCTTTGAGGCTAGTTAGACTTATGTGCACTTGCAATGCACAAAGAGCACACACTCAGCAAGCAACTTCATTGTTTTATTTCAAAGAAAGATAAATACTGTGAAAGTGAGTATTTAGAAAAAAGGGACCACCTGCTCCCAAAGTGGTGCTCATATCAACTGTTTTCTAGCATATTCTAGGTGCAAAGGCAGCAACTCATTCATATTAACTCAGCTTTGCAGGTCTTCAGTCTTTTTTATCCATTATTTGCATGGCTAGTACAGATTTCCCCACTCCTTGAAATCCAGGTGGCTGTTCCTTGCAGTTCCAAAAAGCTTCTGTACATTAACCTACTCACACAGAGCTCCCTGCAAACGAGGTCAGAGGAAATAACAGCACTGTGCCATTGCCAGTGCTGTCAAAAACATTGTGCAAAGCCTAAAACATTTATTTAAAATACTCCATCTTAAGTTATTAACACTGAAAGCATGTTAAATGGCTAAGACATTCATGCAGTAAATTAGGTCCTTTGTGTTTGATGGAACTATTCATCTGTGTACATGTTATTAAGATAATAGCCTTAATTGCTTTTCATCATTTGTACAATTTTACTATTTGCACTAAATTCAGCTGTGAAAATAAAAGGAGATTATTTAGGTTCAAGTTCTAGCTATAATGAATTAGCACAATGCTGAAATGTTTACATCACAAGCACAGCAGAGAACTTGTACCCAGTAAAAAGACTTTTAAGATATTTATGAATATATTTCTATTAGAAATTCTAGTATGGATCCTGAACTGGAACATAATCACAATGAAAGAAAAGGAACAGTAAGACACACACATATATATGTCTTATATATACACCACTTATTTTCTGTATATTTGAAAAGGAGGCCTAAATAAAAGCAGAAATCTTTCCTTATCCTAACATTAGGAAATGTGATGCAATGCAACCAAGTCCTGATTTTGAATGCATCACTGTATAGAAAGGAAGGGAATTGCCATCTGTTTTCTGATAGACTTTCTCCACATTAGAAAAACACGGTGATGCCAATTTTGTTACGGTTTTGGTAGAACTGACAATACAATGTCAAACTTACACAGGGGCAATAACAAACCCAACAGCTTTTACTAGTAGCCATGCCTCACATGTGCAGCATGCAGTTCTCATGCCTCACATTTGTGTTTTCACAATAAAAAAATAAAAAACAGTTGCCCTTTAACTCAGCATAAATAGAACTCCTACATTTAAATGTATTTCATAGTGCTTAGTGGCAGATATAATGGGGTTTCTTCCTCTCACTTATGATTTGTGAGCTGCTAACACAGTCCTAAAGGTCCACTGTGAAACTTGCTCTTGTTAAGTGCCCATCAGAAGTAAAAGGCTTTTGACAATGGGGCTTTTACATGGATTTCCTAAGAAAAATGGTGCTTGGGAAGAGAGCTTGGGCTGGTGAAAGGAATCACAGATGGCATTACCCATCAAATGCGTCAAACCCCTCAGAAAAATGTGACTGAAGGTTTGACTGAATATTGCAGTGTGTACATCAGTTCCTGCCAGCTGCAGATCTCGTTCACTCACACTGATTCAGGCAGCAGAGGAATAAAACTTTCCTACAAGCTGAGCTACCTAATACACTGTCCTGGTTTCATCTGAGATGGAGTTACATTTTCTTCCTAGCAGCCGGCATAGCGCTGTGCTTTGGCTTTAGCAGGAGAGGTTGGTAACACACTGATGTTTTAGTTGTTGCTAAGCAGTTGGGGACTTTTCACCTTTTCACAGTGCCCTGCCAAGGAGAAGGTGGGGGCACCTGAGAAGCTGGGAGGGGACACAGCCAGGGCAGCTGACCCAAACTGGCCAAAGGGACATTTCACAACAAATGATCACAGAATGGCAAGGGTTGAAGGGACCCCAAGGATCATAGAGCTCCAACCCCCCTGCCACAGGCAGGGCCACCAACCTCAGGCCTGGATCTACACAAGGTGGCCCAGGGCCCCATCCAACCTGGCCTTGAACACTTCCAGGGATGGGGCATCCACTACTTCTCTGGGCAGCCTGTTCCAGCACCTCACCACTCTTTCTGTAAAAAACTTCCCCCTAATATCCAATCTAAACCTTCCCTCCTTTAGCTTTAATCCATTCCCCCTTGTCCTGCCATTATCTGCCCTTTTAAAAAGTTGATTCCCCTCCTGTTTGTGTGCTCCCTTCAGGTACTGGCAGGCTGCAATGAGGTCCCCCCGCAGCCTTCTCTTCTCCAGACTGAACAAGCCCAGCTCCCTCAGCCTCTCTTTTTAGGGCAGGTGCTCCAGCCCTCTAATCATCTTTGTGGCTCCTCTGAACACTCTCCAACAGTTCCACATCTTTCTTGTATTGGGGGCCCCAGCTCTGGACACAGGACTCCAGGTGGGGCCTCACGAGGGCAGAGTAGAGAGGGACAATCGCCTCCCTGTCCCTGCTGGCCACCCCTCTTCTGATGGAGCCCAGGATACCATTGGCCTTGCAGGCTGCAAGAGCACACTGCTGGCTCATGTTCAGTTTCTCATCCACTGTGACACCCAGGTCCTTCTCAGCAGGGCTACTCTCAAGGAGCTCATGATGTCATGCTCCATATAGAACTGAGGGTTGGCGTCAAGAGGCCGGGCAACTTTGGGTCTTTCTGAGTATCAACTTTGGCTGGTGAGAAATTGGGCTGTTCAAAGTAGTAATAATAATAATAATAATAACAATAATAGCAGCAACAACAACAACAATAATAATATCCTCTTCCTTTTCTGTCATATTAAACTTCCTGAATCTCACCTCACAAGTTTTACCTTTTTTTTTTCACTTTTGATTCTCTCCCCCATCCCACTGGGAGGAGGGGAAGTGAGAGATAGTCTGTGTGGTTGTTTTAACTTCCAGCCAGGTTAAACCATTATAAGAAATGTCTAGTAAACTAATGAGCACTTCTCACTAGAAAACCTTAAAATAGAGCCAGCAGGTTGTTGCTTAGATGCCTCACCAGTTCCTGATACAAGTCAGAAATTGACATGAAACTTTGTTCAAAAGAATTAGATGAATCAGTTAAAGCCAAGCAGATTTAGAAAACAATTTCACCATTGGCAAGTCAAAGGCAGGGAGCTGGATGGCTTTTGAATCTCAGATTTTGTTCTCTACGTGAAGAAACTTTTCTATAGTGAAAAGTCTTAGGGCTGAATTTAAGATGACAGTTGCTATACATCAGCCCAACATGATTTTATCACAGTTCATTTATTTATGAATTCCAGATTTTATTTCATAACTTCTCACATAATCAAATAGTTGATTAGAATTTCACTCCTGATATGAGTTGTTATGATTGACAGGTCTTATTTATATTGAAAATACTGTATTGAGAGTTGCAAAGTCCATGAGAATTTATGATGAATGTAGCTATATGGGCATCTTTTTATCACATTAGAATTCTTTTATTATAGAAACCTTAGGATGAGAAACTGGATACAAATCTGGTGAACAAAGAGCTGCATATTTTTTCTATTTGTCTAACATGATGACACTAGACCAAATCCTTCAAATTTTAGCTAATTTATGTTTGGTTTGGGGGTTTTTTGGGGGTTCTTTTTAAGAACTAATAAAATTGCAAAAAATAAGGATTGGAAAATGCACCTGAAAAAATGTGTATGCAAAGTACTGATTAAGAACATAACAATTTTTAAATTTAGTTTCTCCACTTCACCCAACGTTCAGCAGTGTTTTGGTGAAAACTTGGCACTGCTCCCAGGTTAGGACTTCACCTGGATTTTGTGAGACTTGCAGCTTTGCTGATGTTTGCCTCTCCACCCATCTCATGCCTGGGTAGTGTTGCCATCACCATGTGCTGAACACGCTCTCTCCCCTTCCTGGAGCACAGAACAAGGATCACAGAATCACAGAGTCACAGAGTTGTAGGGGTTGGAAGGGACCTCGAGAGATCATCGGGTCCAACCCCCCTGCCAAAGCAGCTCCCCAGCTCATACTGCACAGACAGGCGTCCAGACGAGACTTGAATATCTCCAGAGAAGGAGACTCCACCACCTCCCTGGGCAGCCTGTCCCAGGGCTCTGTCACCCTCACTGGGAAAAAGTTCCTCCCCATGTTGGTGCGGAACTTCCTATGCTCCAGCTTACAGCCATTGCCCCTTGTCCTGTCCCCACAGACCACAGAAAAGGGGCAGGCCAATTCCCCCTGCACCCCATACTTAAGATATTTATAAACACTAATTAGGTCCCCCCTCAGTCTTCTTTTTTCCAGGCTGAACAGCCCCAGCTCTCTCAGCCTTTCCTCACAGGATGGATGTTCCAGGCCCCTAATCAACTTTGTCGCCCTTCTCTGCACTCTCTCCAGAAGGTCCCTGTCTTTTTTATACCAGGGAGCCCAGAACTGGACCCAATACTCCAGGTGGGGCCTGACCAGGGCAGAGTAGAGGGGGAGGATCACTTCCTTCGACCTGCTGGCCACACTCTTCCTGATGCATCCCAGGATCCCATTGGCTCTCTTAGGATGGTTATAGGAACACACAGGGTACCCACATACAGCAGGTACGGTGGTGGGAAGTTACTTGTGCTGCTCTTTACCTTTCCCATAGGTGGATAATACACAAGGTAACATGAAGCAGCTGCTGAATCAGTGCAGCTGTGCAAAACCAGTTCCCGGAGGACTCTCTGCAACGCAAAAATCCCTTCACACAGTTGGCTGCCACTCCATTTGCCATACAGTTCTCAGGTACAAACTGTGTGGTCTTTCTCCCTCCTCTTTTTTCCCTTTCAATGGCCATAAAGGTAGTGCAACAAATACCTGAAATATAGCTGACCTATATATACAATTGAAATGTGTTACAGATTTATTTTTTTTAAGGAAAAAGGTTGGATGAGGTACTTATGGACATGGTTTTGTAAGTAATACAGGTGGTAGGGGGACAGTTGGACTAGATGATCTTGGAGGTGTTTTCCAACCTTAATGATTCTATGGTTCTAAAAAAAATAAGCTATTTCTTCTTCTCTAGAAAATGGTTTAAAATTAATTTCTATTCATTCTAAAGCACTTAGAGATTTCCAGAAAGCCTTGTAATTGAACAAAAAACCCCTCCAAAAACAGAGATGAGAAGTAACTTCTGTGGTTCGTTGCTTTTTAAAAAAATACATGTATATTTTTGATCCATGTTTTCTACTATCCAGACTCACCTGTAAATCTCCAGTGCAGGAACCTTGTCTTACTCTGTTTATGTAGAGGACCATCTCATAATAAACACTCAGATTTAAAATGAGGAATATTAAAAAAAGGGAAATTTTGTGAAGAAGTGTCTGTGATCGCACTGATATCGCCACACATTTAAATTAGTTTGCAATTATTTTGGGAAGAGCCCAGCTGGAACAATCATCTGATGTATTTTACTTGTGTGCCAATTATTTCACAGATTTCTGCCAGTTATTCTCACCCTATATGGCAAAGTATATATGTATCTTGCTTACTGGACACAGTTAAATACGTCTATCAGTCTCAAATCCACTGCTCCAGGATGAAAGGAGGATTTGGTCTGTATCATTGGCAAAGTTGACAAACAATTAGTTCTCGATTGTCACTTTCTCAGTTTTCATAGATAGAAGATGTGTGAATAGAATTCTGCCTGTTCAGTGGTGGAGATAGTGCTGTTGCCATATGAGTTCAACAATTTACCCTGGTGTTTAAATAGGAAGCTAAATGCCCTTTCCCCACCTGCCAGGGCAAACTGGCTGGAGGCATTTACAGCAGAGATAACAAACACACACCACAGGAGAGAGAAAATCTTGACTTCCAGGTTTGCCCCAGATGATAACAAGAACTGTCTGCTATCTGGGAGCTGGGGACAAAGGCAGGCACAAAGATCCACAGGCTGCAAAATAATTTGACAAGAGCAGAAAGACCGTCTCTGTAATTGCTGCTGACACCAGTCCCAGCCACTGTTCTGGGTGCTCGTGCTAGAAGGGCTGTCCCTTGCCTTGAGGAGGTTGATTTGAAGGCAGTTCTCTGAGAACCTCAGCACGTTATTTCATCAGCCAGCTTGTCAACTCAGTGATGAGAAAGCTGTGATGCTATTGCCACTTATTTCAGTGAAAAACAGAGCCACATGTTGATGACATTGCAACCTCATCACTCATCCTAGACTTCATCTAATGACCTGACCACAGAGGAAGAGTGGTGGCAAAACTGCAGTGGGGGAAAGTATATAGGGAGCCTTCATCATATGCTGCCTCGATTTTCCTGAAAATCTGAACTAATATTCTTGCAATTTCCCACCCTCCAACCTAACAAGTGACAACAAGTAATTTTTTGAACACAGGGACACTGTTAAAATGAAAAAAGCCTAATATAGAGACATTTAAGAGGAAAAGCTGCAAAACCTTCCTACCAATTATGCTGTTTGTAGAAGGGAAGTAACAGTTACTGTTCCTTGTTCCTTCGTAATCCAGGCACAGCTAATACAATTTCACATATTGCATCTAATAATAACTTTTGGCTTCAGCTACTTTAAAAACAATGCTTTTTTTAAAAGAATAGACAAATAATTAATTTAGGTGGGAAAAAAAATTAATTTTTTCCACATTTTTAACTTTTCAAAGTTATCAGTGCAAAATTAATTGACAAAAAGTTAGTAGGAACCAAAAAGAAGCTTCATAAATATGCAAACAATGTTTATGATATAATAACACATTTGAGAACATTGCTAATGTACAGGACTGTACAGCAAACAATGTTTATGATATAGTAATACATTTGAGAATGCTGCTAATGTACAGGAAGGTACAGCAGATCCCTTCAGGATGAAAAAAAAAGTCAAATGCAAAAAGTGACCACAGAAGTTACCAACGAAATCCAACGATGCACCTGCAGCAGCCTGATCCCCAGTGTGTCTCACGGAGACGCACACCTCAGGGTGTGCATTCGGATTCTCTGCACAGAGATGGGGATGGGAATTGCTCTTTGCAGCAGCCTTGGGCTGGCACTGGCAGCCACAAACACCTGTGCTACACACGGAAGGAAGCAACTCCCGTGCAAGCAAACCGCGGCCCTTGCTTCTCAGCGCCAGGCTGCACGGGCACTCGTGACAGTGAGCCTCACACACTGCTTAAGAGAAGGGACCTGCAAGCCTGGGTCAGCCTGGGCAGGCACAGAATATGTTCCTCCACACTCCACTACTCTCTGCTTGGGATACACCTGGTTCTGTGTGACAGCTAGCCCTTGCTTGGAAAACAGCCTGCAGGGCTGGTATTGGAGTACAACTTGCTCGTGTTACACCTGTCGTACACAGAGAAAACAGGGAAATAAACTAGGTATGTACATTTTAAAATCCCCCATATTGCAAGCAGCAATTGTGAAAATTAATCTAGGGGATGAGATGTAGCATTCTGCACAGGCTGCCAGAGATCTGATAATAAAAGAACATTAGCTGCTCCGCGTAGGTGGCTGGCTCTGTTCCCACAGGCGTTCCAATATGCTTCCCATTACATTTTAATACTTCTGTGCTGTGAAGATAGCCATTTACTAAGGGTTCTGATGTTTGATACATGGGGAGCAGGGTTGCATGGCAGAAACTCAATGTACCAGGTATATACATTGGGTCTGGACATAGAGGATAGCGTTGAAGTTCCACTTGGGTGAATCAAGCTTTCATCAGAACTTAACTAAGGATAGCAGTTAAAATATCTTTTTTTTTTTTTAAAAAAGGAAAAAAGCAGCAAGCATTTCTTATTTTACTATTGCCCTGAAAATACACTTTGTGAATTGGCCCTTCTTGTAAAGCAGATTATCATTACAAGCACTCTGTTCTGTCCAGGCACCTTCTCTTGGATGGGTGCAGGGCTGAGTTAGGAGGGCACCTGCTAGCCAGGAATGCCCCTCATGAGCAGCGTGCTTCCCAGCCAGGCACGAATGCTACTGCTTAGACATAATTTCTCCTGTATCCATACTCAAAGGCCATTTTTTCCAGTCAAGTACAGTCTGAGTTAGGAGTTGGAAGGCACTTCCTTTGACACTCCAGCACTGCTTTTATGGGATGACTTTTCACAACCTTCTTATTTATTGTTCTCAAGAGAGACATTGTGCTGCTTCCCCTCAGAGGTTCATCTTAAAGGGAAACAGAACAAAGGTCAGGTTTAAGTTGCCTTAGTGTTGAAAAAGGCCACAATCAAAGTAATTTTCCACATCCCTCACTCAGGTATTAAAAATCCAACAGCCTTTAAATAATAGAATTTTAAAAAAAATTACAATAAATTCTGGATATTTTTGGTTTCCTTTTCAACTCTCAATTTTGAAGGTTTGGTATTGTCAAATTTCTTTCTTCAGTATGAAAGATTCAAAGTTACTCTTCTTACAAGTGAAAGCTTGGGGCTTTGCCTACTCACACACTCCCAGAAAGGGTCTGTCAGAAAGGTTTGAGATGACAAGATTTAATAGTACTGCTGCCAAAACTGTGAGAAGCTTTGAACTTAGTTTACTAAATTATGCTGTTGCCTTTCATCCTCTCCAAATTCCCTTGTTCTCCATCTGAGTTTTGGGGGTTTACTGGATGCCTGCTCAAAGACGCTGCTCAAAAATACACAGATGGCTGGTAGGAACTAGATCTTGCTTAAAATCTGGATTTCTGTTTGGAATTACATTATAAAATCTGGGTTTGTTCTAATTGGGGAAAAAATGTTTGAAAAGTTCACAAAAATGTTATATTCCAGTGCCCTGTTGGATGATATATTTGTACACACTTAAAAGATTTTGTGAAGTAATATTTGCTTTTGTAACATCATCATTTCCTACCAGAAACAGCTTCAAGAATTTTATAAATTGGGAAAAGACCTGTAATATCCATAGAGTCGTAGAATCATAGAATGGTTTGGGTTTGTAGGGACCTCAAAGCCCATCTAGTTTCAACCCCTGTGTCAATAGCCACCTTCCACCAGACCAGCTTTGCCCAAAACCCCATCCAATCTAGCTCTGAACACTTCCTTCCACAACTTCTCTGGGCATCAAACAGAAATCTTAGCCTATACAAGTTTGCACAGGTAGAGATTTATAGTCTTCACATAAAGAAGGAATTTAATACTGAAATTAGAGTAGGGATAAATGGCACAGAAACAAAATTGGGAACCAGAATAGCTAGAGTTATGCCATTTCTGAATCCCAGCCAAGTACTGAAGAATATTTCTGTGTAATTTCTGATTTGGAGGAGCACGGCCATTTCACACTCACAGCCTCTTTCTGGCTGGTATATTTGCAGTGAAAAGGCCAAAGCTCTGAATTTTTGTAAAGTTGGTTTTGGGTTTTTCTGGTTTTTTGTTAGTTTGGTGTTTGGATTTTTTTAAAATTTTAAGTCCTGTGAGCATTAAGTGAAGGGTATGGGGTCTGGAGCGATTATCTAATTTTTGGATTAGGATTTTCCTGAAGGTTTTGTTAGTCATTGTAGATCAATTAATTTCTAATATCTGAGAATCTGTATTCTTATCTCCAGATAAATATTTTTACAGTATAAAGATTTTGAAGATTTCTAACAAATAAAGGAGAAAAAAAAAAAGATGAGTGAAAATGTTTTTCAGTGCAAGGTTCCATTGTTGTCTTCCTTTTAAGTTTTTCTCCAAGTTTCTCAGCAGCACTGACTGACAGCAATGCAGAAGGACACCGGGTGGCCAGCGCAAGCATTTGCAAATGTTCCTCTAGCAGTGAACAGTGATGCTTCTGCTGCCACATCATGCCTCCTCTTCATCAGGCAGCTATCATGAAATCAGTCCTGAAGAATTTTTATTATGTTACATTTTCAGAACCAGCTTGAGTTTTGAATAGAGTTTTTGTTAAAACTTTTGTTTAAAGCAAATCCTTGTCGTTCCCATTCCTATGTGAAGACTGTTGCAGGAAAATAACAATCAAGAATTCTTCTAAACATAAAAGTGGGAACAAAATGTTATAGGCCATGATATTTTGCAGTCTGAAAAATAATTTTTAAAATGCCTAGGCACTCTCTGTTGCTTTTATTTCTAGTTTATCTGGGGTTTTTTTTCTATACAGAGCAGAATGTCAGATTTCCTGTCATCTGTTTTCCAATAACTGAAAGCTTGGAAGTTTGTTTTACTCTATTAAATCTATTCATTAAGATATAGAGGGTTTGCACTCCACAGAGACATCTGTTCAGCTATTGCGTGAATTATTTATAACCCATTTAAAGGCAGTATTGCTGTAAAATATTTAAATGTAGTTTAGCCTCTGAATCAAAGTCAATATAAAACAGACTATGTTTTCCAAAGGGAATTCCATAATACAAAGATTCCATTTCTAGTCTAAATTTTTTCCTTTAAGGTAATTTTGTATTGGGACAATACCTATCCCTGAAGATTTTCCCAGTATAAAATACATGTGTGTTTTATTAGGGGAACAAACCCTATAGCCATATTAATAAAGAAGAAAACATGAATCCAAACAAAGCCAGGTATGTCTAACGCTCACACAGCTTTTCATCATTATGGGCAAACAAGTTTCACAAAGAGTTGTCAAATTGTGTAGATTTACCTCAAATGGGGTATCTTCCATAGCAAATTATATTTCATACTGTCATGGGAGGTATTTTTACACATCCATTAACTTTTGTGAGGTTTATTTGGGATGATGACTGTATTTGTTATTATTGTGCTTAAGGAAAAAAAAAAAAAGTTCTGAATCATAAATACTGAACATGTTTAATGGAAAACTTATGTTTCCACTCTCACCACTTTAACCACTTAACTCATCAAATTACTTATGCAAATAGTGACAACAAATTATTAGCACATGCAGTTTTTAGAAATGTTCATTTTGCTGAATGTGGTTATGAATATTTGTAGGCTGAAAACCAAGACCTACATCATTGAGGGGCGAGCAAAATTATACTCAATTTATTTCAAGCACTTGGAAAGCTTAGTGTTCCTTTTCTCAATGAGTTTAGAAACTCCAACAAAAATAGTAAGGCTCTATGGGGTTTTTGTTTGTAGATGTTTTTTTTCAAAATTCACACCCAATGCACACACAAAGAACTTCCCCACTGCTCTTTACAGGTATATTTTCTAAAAAAACCCCAGAAAAAGACATTAGCAAACAACTCTTATTCTTTAAAATCAAGTAACTTGGTTCCAGCAAGCACCTCCACCAGCTGTACCACTGGCATAGGCAAAAGCTCAGCAAAGCAACAGAGGACGGTCATTTTTCACTCATGTATCCAACCCCCATCATCATTAAACAGAATAGCATGGTATGGATCTACCTGGGTTGCTGGAACTGAAAAAAACCAAAGTAGCTCTAAGGTGAGGACAGCGATTTGCAATAGCAGGAATAGAATTCTTTTCCCCGTCTGATTAAAACCAGATTTTTTTTATTTTCAAATAATCACCATCCTAAATTTGGCAATATTTTAAATTGTACTCACTATCACACCACATTTAGTCTTTGACATATTATAACAGTGTAAGGATCATCTGGCTCAGAGTTCCACAAACAGGTTTTGGTCATGTCTACTGCACTGGGTGACTCACAGGGAATTGTAAAAGTGACTCAGCCCCAGATTGCCTTGAGGCCTCATCTCCACAGGGACGACTCATGGGGAGCTGTGTAGACAGCTCAAACTTGAGTTGTCCTGTAAACTGAGACTAAACAGGGCAGTGCTGCATCATTCAGAGAAGGAAACCTGGGTTGAGCCTTGAATTCCTTCAACAAACAATATGCCCCGAGTCCCAGTCAAGCCACTGTTCAGCTGCCCAGCAGTAAGATAAAGGCAACCCAGAGGGTCCCCATTTGGCCTCACTGGGCCCAGACAATACAAGGATACACAAAAGGTTGGGCATAAGATAAGGGGGAACACTGCTGGTGACAAATGTGGTAGGTGGTATTGCCCACTCTGGCACAGTCCTGCCCACTGCCATGTAGATCAAAGGCATAAAAACAAATAAACCCCTCGGATTTGGTCTGAGAGGGGGGAGCCAATTCTCCAACACTGCAAGCAGACCCTTGCCCCTTGGCCAGGATGCTGGCCAAGGTAACATACTGAGAGCCCTTACCTGGAGAGGGGTGAGTGAGTATTCAATACACTTTTAGGTTTCTAGTCTGAGGTGATTGACTAACACACATGTAGGATTTCATGTGCTTGTGAGCTGTGTGTTCCATGAACCTGCTGTGGTTGTAACACTGAATCTGGTGATTCTCCTGTGGGCAGTACTAGTGAGGTGGCTGTTGTGGGGCGTACCGCTGTAATTCGTGACTGTTGTGTCAGCAGGAATGCATTTGTGACTCTTGTGGTTGGGATAAGTGTAGTTGTACTTCTACCCCGCAGTAATGCATTTCTCCATTACATCCATAAAACCTGCAATAGTGACGTGTCGAGGCTGCACGTGGGCTTTAAATAAATTATTATTTTTGTCTAAATGAATGTCTTTCCATCACAAAAAGGAATCTGTTTTTTTCAGAATTTAAAACAGAATTTGTTATTTGGTTACGTTTGGACCGAAACGGTACAAGATCATTTCATTTCTAAGGAGGTACTTTCTTCATTGACAAGCACCTCAAAAGGATGCTACTTACGTTACTATAAAGTATCAACATCTCACTCTCTACCTCCCTGTATCTAAGAGACAGAAACAGAGAGCTCAGAGTAATAAATGAGGGTGAAGAAGGGAGAGGAAGAGCAGGAGAGTACATGTGTGACTTTGCACATGCATGCCTGACTTGCAGAGCAAAAGGAAGATGAGCTGGATGGGAGCAAATACCACATATTCTAATATTCCCTTCTCCTACCTACTGATGAAAACACTTCTATGTTGCTGTCGTGCTTACCTCAGAGCCAAATGCATCATCTCTCCTCAAGAGAAAAGACAATTTTTATTGCTTCCTGTTTTAATATAAAGTGAGAGCTTGGAAAAGGTCACTGGGTAGACTGTGCAACAGACATCTGGCCCCTCCGTTACAAACCTTTCCCCAGTGCTCAGTTTGCACATATTAAGCTAAATTGTACAGTTGTATGCAAATTATTAGCAAATGTACAAAATAGCCTAGCTGATAATTTGCATAAATCTCATCCAGAGGTGCGTACAGTTTGGCAGCAATGTCACTCCTGATAAAAATGTAAGGAAGGAGGAGGGTAAAGTGAAAGCCTGCCAAGTCAAATGTGAATGGTGTTACTATCTTGGCACAAGCAGAGGTGCTTTGGATGCAGGGAGAGGAGGTTGAGAGGGACCACCAAGTCCTCTTGGCCAGGCTGAAGCTAAATGGGAAGTGAGAGCTAAGCAAACAAGAGCTGCTGGGTTGAATTCAGTTTTAATTATGCATGGAGTAAATCATGGTGTGAACAAATTCCTTTTCAGCTCATAACATATATAGTCCCTTCTTCCCAATTTCCCTCTGTCAACATACCTGACAGCTGTCTAAGGTTTACCAGCATTTATCACAGTTCAAATCCTCTGTGCTTGGAGAAACACAGTGAGAAACTGCCAGAAGTTATCATCCTGCCCAACAGATGAACTTCAGGCTTGAATCATTTGTAGTGATAATGTTCCAAATCAATACTACTGGGACAGCCTGTGACAGGCAATGAGGCAAGGAGGTACTGTTGGGAATGGATTTGGTTCAAGAATGATTTTCATACTACCAAGCTCCATTTGCTGAACATATTTACATTATTAAGCCTCACACTGTGTTTGGGTTTTTTGGTAGCTTACAGTCTAAACATATACAGTGTGAATATGCTCTGCTGCAATGGGCACCCCTTATAAAAGTCTGGAATAATACAACCATGACTTGCAGAGGAGAAATCATGCCTTTCTAAATACCTTTATGGATGAGAAGCATCCTACAGAATACAGTGGGACAGGTCTACATTAGCTAGGTATTGCCCTGAGAAGGAAGGTCTTGCAGCAGTAGATCCCTAGCACGTGGAAGTTGAAGCCCATGGCCCCAATGTGGAAGGACACTGCACTGCATTGGAGCTACAAGCATTTTCACTGCTTACAAGTCCACGTAAGAGTCATGCAAAACCTTGCTGAAAATGTTATTTGATCCTTGGCTTACTTTTACCTGTTCAGCCTTTAGGAGTGTGTTACACTTGTGACAGAGACAAGCAGAGCCTTGCAGACTCAGACAAATACTGTTATGAAAGCAAGGTTTATTCTCCAAAAAGAAAATGCTATGCAAAAACCCTATACTCTTGGTCCCAAGAAAGCCCAGCAATAGGGCTTTTAACACAGATATATTCATTACTGTATACATCAACAGTCTGCTGGAGAATGTTAGCTATGAGAATGTTAAGTAGGGCCCAGGGAAAATGTTACATGGGGATTCTGTGGGGCAAAACTTAATTTCCATTTTTTGAAAACTAAATCTGAAGCAATAAAACTATCTCAGATGAAGCACTTGCAAAAGTAGAGGGCTTTTGAATTCACAGTTCCATAATGGGTGCAAGGGAGGTTATTAATCCAGTTATACATTTCACATTTCCTGGCATCTGGGTGGTTAACTATGGAAACTTCATTTAGCATTAACGGGAGGGGCTTTGTATGTGTGTTGTGTTTGAGTGCTCACAATGTGTTTAGTGGCTTAGGGACACAGGAAACAGACAGCTCTGCCCTTAGGATCTTACAAACTGGTTTAGTACCAAACAGAGCAGCTAAAAGAAGGGATTTGTACCTGAGATGTATGTATATATTACAGGCATTCAACGTATCTTACAGTGCAACTGGAGGAAAAATGAGACAGATCAAAGCTGCATGTTGAATTTAAATTATAAGGGAGAGGTACACAGAAATTAGGTTGAGATACCAAGGTTTTAAGGGTGAAAGAGAGGGAGGTACTTCAGGCCTGATCCAAATTCTTCCAGCCAAAAGATTAGCTTCTGATTTTATAGAAAGCCTAGATTTCTTCATTTGCAGATGGGATTAAGTTAAAATAAATTTAAATATCTGGCACAAACAGATAATACATTTACATGATGCCTTTTTTGCTATATATATTTAATAAATAAGCTTCCAATCAACCCAAACAGATAGAATAATCAATACTGCTGTTAGCCAACAGTAGTATAGTAGATGCAAAATATAATAAAACTTTTTCTATTTGGGAAGGTTAAAGCAAGCCAGAAGTCATGTGAAATTGTACAGGAGTTTTAACTTTGCAACCTACTGCATAAATAGTAATGGGCAAAGCCAACTGCTTAGGGCTTCGTGGAATAAAAATTCACAAAGAGTAAGGCATGTGCAGGAGAAAAAACTGATGTTACTGGGAACCTGAGAAAAAAGAAAGTAAAAGAGTTAAAACTATGCTTGCATTAGACAGAGTTATTAATTTGTACTTCAGGAAGTGTAGCCAGCTATGTTCCTGTACAAGATGAAGTCAATTTAAGGGCAGAGTAATTAGGACTAAACAGCTACATGTGATGGAGTGGAATCTCTGCAACAGAAAAAAAATTGTACAAATTGAGAGGCTGGTTTGCTGCCAGCAACAGAATTCTCACCAGTTGACAATTGTCTTCATAAGGAATGTTGCAAAAATAATGAATTACTATTAAAAGTAGAATAAAGATTGCTGATACAGCCCTGGAGAGAAAGCAAGATGAAAAACGCTGTATCTGAAGGCAAGAGAGATTGCCTTGTTCAGTCATTGTGTTGTTGCCATTTGAACTTTGAAAACTCACCTGTATTACATACTGAATTCCACCAAAAGTTCATAAACACAACTATTCTCATCCTGCAACAACTGAGTGAGAAAGCTAGCTGTAATCATAGAATCATAGAATCATAGAATGGCATGGGTTGGAAGGGACCCCAAGGATCACAGAGCTCCAACCCCCCTGCCACAGACAGGGACACCAACCTCAGGCCTGGATCTACACAAGGTTGCCCAGGGCCCCATCCAACCTGGCCTTGAACACTTCCAGGGATGGGGCATCCACCACCTCTCTGGGCAGCCTGTTCCAGCACCTCACCACTCTTTCTGTAAAAACCTTCCCCCTAATATCCAATCTAAACCTTCCCTCCTTCAGCTTTAATCCATTCCCCCTTGTCCTGCCATTATCTGCCCTTTTAAAAAGTTGATTCCCCTCCTGTTTGTGTGCTCCCTTCAGGTACTGGAAGGCTGCAATGAGGTCCCCCCGCAGCCTTCTCTTCTCCAGGCTGAACAAGCCCAGCTCCCTCAGCCTCTCTTTGTAGGGCAGGTGCTCCAGCCCTCTAATCATCTTTGTGGCTCCTCTGAACCCTCTCCAACAGTTCCACATCTTTCTTGTATTGGGGGCCCCAGATCTGGACACAGGACTCCAGGTGGGGCCTCACGAGGGCAGAGTGGAGAGGGACAATCCCCTCCCTGTCCCTGCTGGCCACCCCTCTTCTGATGGAGCCCAGTAATAATTCATCTGGAAATCACTGTCCCAGGATGTTAAGGAATACTTAGAAAGTTACCTCAGTGAAAACAGCATTATTTGTAGGTAGAAGATCAAAGATGAATGTCACAAAGGTGACAAACAATCCAAAAGGTGAGAAACAATCCAAAGAATCATTTCTTGCAGAGAAAAAGTGCACAAATGGGCAACTGCATTATGGGAACGTTTAGAATATCATGAAAGTAATGCTATTCATAAATTCTTATTCCAGACACATCTCCTTTGCTTCTTATGCTCTCCTTCAAGTTAAAATAGAAGAACAGCAGTAGCTTGTGAAACGCACATTCCATGTTTTTCAAAGCATCTTTATGTAAAAATATCTGATGAGGGCCATTATAAAAGATATTTATTAAAAAAGCTTCCATATTCTAACCTTGTTGAGTCAGGAATATTTTATTAAGCAAACGTCTGCTCAAAATACTTATATGTTTAAGATAACTAGATAACCTAGAGATAAAAAATTCAAATTTCACTGGGTCCTGCTAGGTAGAGCCAAAATCTAAGCCTTGCAATAGGAGAAGCCTTTCTGAAGACAAGGATGATACTTCTGGAAAAAAGAAAGTAGGGGTTCCTTTTTTGTAAGAAATAAATTAAGCAAGGGACTGAAAGCCTTGATTTATTGATAGATTTGATTTAATATCTTAAATAACTGACAGGTATAAACTGGTCATTTCTCATCCTAAACAAGATGGAGGTTAGGTGGAGAAATATAGTGGTATTTAAATTGGATAACACAAATGAAGTACAAACAAAATCAATCATCTACTCTGTAAGGCAGATGCTGGATTGACCACCCAGATGTTGGATTGACCATCCAGATGCTGGCAATTCATCCTGCTCAAATCCCTTGTCCTATATTCCATTGGAATTAGCAGCTGTATGGGTGTACAGTCTTCCACCTAGCTCAAGAGAAAGATGCAACAGAGATGTGCATGAGACAAACGCCTTTTTCAAAAGTAGGTCTGATGCAGTCATATATTGTGAATATTACTCATTTCCTTTTCAAATAATAGGAAATGCCTCCAGATAGCCAAAGCTTTCCAGCTGGAAAACGGGGGATTTATAGATTCAATACTGGTGCTTCTGGCCTAGTCTATAGTCTCTTTTCTTCTGTGAACACTTAAAAGTGAAATTTAGAAAAAGGGTTTAACTCATTTATTAGCAAGTATTCATCACTTCTGGAACAAGAGAACGCATGGGATCGAATACCTTGTCAGATGTGACATGACTCCAGCTGCCTCAGGAGGAACTAGACCTTTATGAAAATACAGCTTGTCCTGTGCCTCATAACTCAGGGAGGTCACACCTCCCTGACTGGCTGCCTCATTTCCATAGAACAAATGATGGGTCACTGGTGTTGTAGGCCAGTGATATCATTATGAAAGGTATTAACCTGCCAGATGTGGCATATGAAATGTAGAAATACATATGAAAACAGCTGCTGGCCTTGAGAGAATGAAGTCACTAGACTGCTCCACACAACTGATAGTTTACAAATGCACAAAGCTTTTTTCCAGCAAAGCTGATAAGCACCAAAGATGAGTCTCCTTGACTGTGCTGGACCTAAAGGTATCCCAGAGATACAGTCAATGTACCAGTTTGGGAAGTACTAAGAAAGTTTCTAAAGCTGAAGGTCTGGTAATGTCACACAGCTTGCATTCTTCTTCAAATACTTACCTAGAAACATGTTTTAGAGGAGCGCTCCCAATTCCTTCCAACATTGCTTAAGGAGCATGTAAAATATGGAGCCCTACAGAACATTTAATTACATTCTCTGCATTTTCAGCATTTGTTCTGGAGACAAACTAGACCTACTTTTCAGAGCTAATGTAATTATTGCAAACATCACATTTCTGGAGATGTGCTGCTGTGCTCTGTGTGATAGATATGAAGTCTGAGAAAAATACTGAAGACAGACAAACAAGCTGAATTCTGGACTCCTCTGCATGTCCTCAGTAGTGTGTGTAAATGATAAAAGCATCAATCTTAATGTCCTCCCTATCAGCAATATAAACCCATGTTCAATACTGGAAATTAAAATTTTAAATGTCTCCTGTGCTCAGATCCTGGACAATCAGGGTGATTTGATGGGTGATTTGATGGGTGATTTGATGGGCGATTTCTCCCAAATGCAACTGCTGTTTTCCCTGTATAGGTTCTGCTTTGTTGTGGAACACATTGTACTAATTTGTTACAGTGCTTTAAATTGGATGTTGTATTATGGAGGGGGGTGGTGGTGGTGAAGTTCATCATCATGTACTGAGGAGCCACTGATCTGTATAAGGATTATTGTGCATGAATAATTTTATGGATGGCAATGGTGCAGGCTGATTTCCTTTCCATATAAAATCTCACTGGCAACCTCAGTGACTGCTAGTTTATGTTCTTGGAGTGCCATCTAACTGACTTACATAGACTGCTTACAGTTTTCTGATATTTTAATAAAAACTTTTGGCATAGTAGGGGTAATTTATTTCATTACAAGTAACAATATATGCTAAACATAGGCACAGTGAGGAGAACAGTAAATGTCAAACAACTTTGTTAAACTCACAGTTATGTTTAGGGAGGAAAAATGAATGTGTAGTGGGCTGAGCTGGCTGCTTATCCTTATTAAACAGTCAAAGAATTCTGCAGTGTCACAGAAAGTGCAATAAATAAAATTAAAATGCAAATCAGCCACAATCAAACAATTCCCAAGGTCTGTATGCAATTGCAAAGTACATGCAGATGCATACAGTACCTCTGCCCCTTCCAACTTATTTTGGGAGCCTAGGCATTGTGTGAGTGTGTGGGGGCCAAGAGCACAAGAGCAGTTAACCCTCTTGCAAGATTTGGCATTGTCTGTGCCCTGAGAAACACCATAATTTCAGCTCCCAGACAGCCTGTATGTCCCAGAAGTGCTCTGCAAAGGAGCAAGGGCTTCAGCAGCTCCATAGGTCTCCATGGCCAAATATTAGCAGAAGAGTTTGTGCTGCCAGAAGGACTTTGTTTTCTTAGGTGACTGACTGCATGCAAGGACCTGTATGGCTGCCAGACTCAACACAGGGTCTAATTACTGGGGTCCATGCAGAACCTGCACAGCACCCCAGGTCGCTCTCCTTTTCATTTCTTGTTGCAATAACCTGTCCTACATCTTCTTCTACTATTTCTCTTACCCCACTGGGAAGCACCTTTAGCTGAGTACTCCTTTTTAACATTTTCACAGCAGTGGCATGGATTCCTGCTCTTTTCCCTGTCTTGGTGACTCAGATGTGCTAACGCCCCAAGGTGGAACAGCCACCTTTCAGATCCCTAAAAACCTGCAAAGACAGCAAGCCTATTATCTTTCTTCCTTGAAGAAAGGAAAAATAAGATATTATTTTCTCACATTTCCCTTCCACATTGCAAAGCCACAGCTGGCATGCTGCATCATTTTTGTATTCTTCCTTTTTTGTTTGTGAACTCAGCTGCCTTGGAACTGTAGGTGTCAGTCCACAAGACACACAGTGGAACATATCAGAATAAGATCACTTCTGAAAGCTTTATTTTATTAAAACTTTCTTGAAAGTCTAAAGTAAATATGACATTTCTTCTCCCTGAAAAAGTGGCAGCAGGATAAGATTTATTATCAGGGCTTCCATTGCTGACCTCAAGTCTGTAATCTGCAGCGTGGGCAACCCACAAAGGACACTACCAGGGGAATGAAAGAAGACAGGCACAAACCAACAAGGAATCAAGGAGAGAAGATGGAAGGAGGAGAGAAATGCTGTGGAAGTCCTTGGGCAGCCCAGCACACCTCAGAGAATTATGAACTGCATGTAAAGTTCATTGGCCACCTCCCCTTAGGACATAAGCACCTGTCATACAATAACCAATATGGGGGAGACAGAGTGCTTCCATTGCTCAATTCTCACTGTCTGAGAATCTACCTGTGAAGTAGTTCTAGAAGATTCCTCCTGGGATGCCCAGCACAACACCCTGCTGGTGAACTATGTCCAGAATAAATATCTTCAGGGCTTCCTTTTTCTCTCTCAGTTGTAGGAGAACTGTGTCATGGGGAGGGATGGTGACTTCAGCTCTTGGGATGTGGGTATGTCTTTTGTCAGCCTCCACATGGCAGAAAGATGAAGGTGAAGACTCTGCTATACTTGTGGGCAGTATCCTTTGCCTCCCAGTATAAATGTTTCAGCCCTTGTTTTGCTCCTGGCACAGCATCCCGGGCATATGATGTATGTTTCTACTATATATATATGTTCTTGTTAGTGATGCCAACCCTGTGCTTCCTTAAACAATATTCTGGGTATTACTGGGAATGTGATCAACCCTCTGGCCAACTTGCTGCATATAGGCAGCACACTCTTGGCACAGCAAACCACACAGTGCCTGGCAGTCTGGAGCCCCTAAGTGTTATGCTGTCAGTCTGAAGCAGTCCAAGAGAAAAACACGTAACTAAACACCAAAGAAGGTGATAGAAAGTACCGCCCATCTCCCTCAGACTAGAGGGTAGAGGAACAGTTTGCAAAGACAGACAGAAAAGCAGCAAAGAGGCAGTTAAAAAATATCTATAAAGAAATGTTTGGTTTTGTGCCCAGTTGCTTCCAGATGTGTGGTAGCCACACTTACAAGAAGGCAGGGTGGAAAGGGTAAGGACAGCTCCATTGGCTGCATACTTGAAACCTGAACAGCACTTACAAGTTCAGACTATATTCAGCCAGGAAAGAAGGATGAGGGTTTTCAGTGTAGATGACCACCTAAGTGACCACATAAAACCTATAAATGCACAGAGGATCCAATTTCAGCTACTGAACAAAACAGTTTCTGTCCTGACACTTACAAATACAAGCCATTCCTCTGGGCTCTACTTTGCACATAAAGGAGAAAGAGAAGCTCCTGATGTAATTACATAAGTGCTTAGAAGTATGTATTATTAATGTAGCTTATATATGATCTGCTATGTTCTACAATCAAAGTAGGGGAATTAACGGTTTCATGCATAAAGCATGAGTCAGCAAAAATTTAACAGCTGCTACTAATTACATTTTTTATAGTCTCAGACTGCCCTGAGACATCAAAACTGTCCAAGTTTTCATCCACGTGGAACCATTCTTTAGGTCATACGGGCACAGAATACAGCCCCTGTTACTCTGGTTCAGGCTTTAGCATTACAACCATAGGACAAACAGAAAGGAAGGACAGTGCCATGCCCTCAAACAATTCTTACTTGAAACAATCCTCTGCCTTTTCAGTTCCAGACTGCCTTTAAAAGGCACCCTATGACAAGGCATTTCCAGGGAAGTCTTGTACAAGGTACCATTTTGAAAGGCACTCAGAAAAGTTCCTGTCAGATCCTGTTGCTAGCTCTGCTGATCCAGGATGATGAAAGATTAACTCTAACAGGAAAAGGCACAAAGACTCCTACGATGACCATGGGCTGGGCAACCCCACCGCAGCAGAGCACACTGCTTTGCACCCCAGGTAGAGAAGCCAAGGACACTGCCTACAGTTCACTATCCAGGGCTCTCATCTAAATGTTGTGCATAGAGAAAATTATTTAAGCTACTGGATAACACTGGCACAGAATCAAAATACAAATAAATCTAGACAAGAAACTAGGAGAGATCTGTAACAGAAGTATGATTGAGAAAAACTGTGCTGGGATGAAGAGCTAAGATATATTTTTATAGCAGATAGTGTATTATTTTATGTCATTCCTGTGAGAAAAGTAAACTGGACTCAGTATACCAGAAGGTCCATTCAATACTCAATTCCTCAAAACAGCTGAACAGCAAATATGTCTTCCCAGTCCTTATCTGTGTTTATTTGTAAAGTCACCCATCAGCTGTATTTAACAGGGAACAACGAGGCTATCATATCATATCCCTATTTAAAAGGAAACATTGAGGCTATCATATCAACACAATACTATAAATAACCTTAATGCAGGAGTGTCACTCTCTATAACACAGTCATCAAAACTAATTACTACTTGGGCTACAGACAGAGAAGTATTTTATTTCACAGGCACCATTCTCCTACCAGAACAATCTTTCAATAGCACATCCCCATGCTGCTGCAATGCAAACAGAATGAATGTGAGCATACAACTGCTAGGATATTTTAGCAGTTGTTCTGAGGTCTTCTCAGTATCCCCAGTACAAGACGATCACTTGAAAAGGTTTTTGATTGGGAGGGAGACATGCTAGGAACCCAGAGAGTGGAGCAGAGCGACTTCAAATGTACCCTTTCCCTTTTCTCCAAGCAGCTCCACGGAAATTATATGATAAATTAAATAGGGTGGTGTTACAGTGCCTCTCCTTTGAAACTATGCCATAGCAGACATCTCTTTGCAAGTGGGGGCATCTCTACATTAGAAGGTGAAAATGGAGGTGCAGAGAAGTGCAGTGGTATAGATATGAATGCCTAATTTACCAGCAATCCAGAGGGCTAGGAGAATGCTCCTGGCTTGTGCGGGAAGATGCTTTCCTTGGATCTAACGCCATCTGCTTGCGCCATATCAAAGGGCTGGAATCAATTAAGCTGTGACTGAGTAGCACATCATTTCAAGAGGGGAAAAATATCACAAACTTCTGTAACTGAAGGAAAACGACTAGCACAGAGGGATAAGGCAGGTTTCAGAAAGGTTTACGGTTTGCCTGTGTTTCTAGTGATTTTATTTTTCATCTGCTTTATCCAAACCACATCAGTCTGCAAGCACGGGCCGCAAACTTCATGAGAACATTTATTTCTGTGGAGAACCAGGCTAATGGTCCACAGTGAGTCATTTTTAAACAGTTTAAGCTTTTATCAGTTCATGAGGAACATAACGTCTTTGTATTTATTTACTAGCCAGAACCATTCATTTTATGGCTATTTATCTATGAAGATTGTTCTCAAGTGAGTTCATTATATGTGCCTGCGTTTTCAAATGCCAGGTTTACTGGCTGTTGTCACTGGATACTAATTCCCTTAGCAAGGCTCCTCGATGAATGAATACTGCTACCTTGAAAAATAGGGTTTAGAGTAGGAACATTTGAAGGTCCAGTGTTGCTTCTGGAAGTATCTCTGTTTTTTTCAACTTGAAGTTTGACATTTTTGTGGGCACAGCTCACATCTAGAAATAATACAGGTCCAAAGCATGCCAAGACCCATCTTTGCCTTTTCACCTGATCAAATAGAATCAAAAAATGTTGCTGTCTATTTGATTGAACAAGTCTTCTGAGACTTTCAAACATATTGATATTTGATCCTAGCCAGAAAGTAAAGGTCTCCCTGTTGGGGTTTTTTTCAGTCTTAGCTGGTTATTCAGTTCAGGACTGTAGCTATTTCAGAATTTCAGATGACAGACTTCATCCTTAACTCAATGCAGTTAGCCACAGTATTGACAAGGCCACTAATTACATAGCTCTTCAGTCTCTAAATTAATTTCCTTAAGGTAGGGAAGGAATTGCATGAAATTAGCCCCACTCCATTTTCTTAGTCTGGGCACAGTGCTAATGACTTTCCTGAGGAAAATTGTCCAGGTGCACGGACCACCCTGAGACCCCTCTGTTCCTGCTGATGTAAATACAGGCTTTACACTGTAACTAGAGCTGACACGTTGCCAGCCAGGTCCTGGCACGCAAACATCCATCTGGTAGTGCACATTGTGTATGTGTCTGCTAGCGGAGCTGGAAGGTTCTCATTTTAGTAAGAGGTTTAAAATCACATCAGATGAATCAATGCTTTCTTTTGCTTTCTAGAAGCTTCATAAGTTACAATGCAGTCACTAGTCCTGGCTTAGACCCTCTTCCCTGCCATTAAAAATCTCTACTGGAGCAATTTACAGAAGCAATTCATATAGTAAAGCATACTGTGATAAACCCAGACTAAATAAAACCTGCAGACTAAAGATGCAGATGACACTACCAGAGTAGGTTCAATGCCCCTATAAAATGAGACTTCTCTGTATATCAAGGTTGTTTAGCTTGATTTGAACATGAGACACTCCCAAGCACTACCAACATCATGTTTCAGACAAACATACGTGCTTAATTTCAAGCTATGGAGCAGTCCCCTCTTTTTTTCTGAACAGAATTTGCAACAACTAAGCTAAAATTACCTTCTCTGTCAACTGAAATGGGAACCTTAGTTTTGTCATAAGAGTAACTCCCAGGGTGTTTTGTTTGGTTGGGTTTTAAAGCATTTTCAATGCAGTAAAAAGCCTTGGAATTTATGTTGTCATTCCTGTACAGTTTCAGTTTTCACGAAGACCATGTTTATAGTGCGACTACCATAATACTAACTGGGTGTTGGTAAATATTTTGGCTCGCTCACATTCAAAAGCCTGTTAAGATCAACAGGTTCAAATGCACCTCACAATATTTTGCTACACACCAGAAGGCTTTGCTGGTTGTTAGCAGTTATTAGAAACCACTTTTTTTCCCCGTGACTCTGATAAGCATCAACCTGGTCATGCCATCTCCAGCACTGAGACTGGCAGCAATAAGGTGCTCTTCACCCTAGGGGGCAGTGAACATCTCAGTCGAGGAAATGAGGTGCTACACTTTTTCAGCATGTTTTTCAGAGGAATTCAAAGGGTTACAGGGTGTGTTCATATTAGCAGCTGAAGAGAGACACAGAGGAAAGTTACCCTCAGTTTACACATTTTCACCATTTTTTGTAGTCTACCAGGCTAAATTACATTCAAAAATGATTTTTCTCTCAGTGTAGGCACGATGGGCTTTTCAACCTTACTTTAACCTCCTAAAGATAGACTATCTTATTTTTCCAAGAACAGGGCAGAACCTCTTCTTCCTTAATAATAACCACATTTTGGCATCCTTTAAAATTCAACAGAACCATGGAAGAAAAGCATGCCATTGAATCATGCTTTTGTAAGTACTAAAGCAACTCTGAGGCAGCTATGAGCTTAAAACAAAGGGAATTACAGTTTGTATCTTCTGGCTTTTTTCCTGTCCTTGTCCTGAAGCCTTCTACCTGTCCCTTAGATAGATTCTGCTCTTTATAGAGTGTCAAGGGCCCACCCTTCCATTTTTGGTGGCAGAGGATGACCCAAAGAACTCGAGTATGCAAATCCTGACAAGTAGGAAATGTAAGAAGTGTTTCAGTTCCATTAATGACGAGCTGAGAACCATGTAGAACTGACTCAACTGACATATCCATTATCTTAACCAGTAGCCTAGTATTTCTTGTTAACAGTAAGTCATTGGATGCAAGTTTTTCTTTTAGAGAATAGTAACTGTAGGAATCTAAGAGAAGCAAAGTCGTCACATTAGCATCTGTGAAATCATGACTCATATGCCCACAGAGCCATTGTCTTACGCTAACAGTATGCAAAGCCTAGAGAAGTTTCTGTTAATGATCTCTGTTGAGGGATTGATGGTCACAGAAATGGCTGGCATCTGCTGTTTCAGAAATTAACAACACTAATTTAATTTCTTCTCTTGAAAGAAAATAATATCCAGCAAAGTATAACACACAGGGTTTCTTTGTGCTCCTCATATTGCAGACTTTCTCATTCATTCCAGGGACAAGCTGGGCATGCGAATATGAGATTGTGAGGAAGCTTGACAGCCTTTGAAATGGAGGCTTTTGAGAAGCAGACACACAACACAAGCAGAGGAAGGGCTGACACAGAAGTGGCAATACATTGGCAAAGAAATGAAAAGGAGGAAGAGCAGGTAGAAATGACAGAATGAAAGGTGCATTGATTCCTTGGATTTCCACTGTAAGTACACTGGAGAGCTGTTTTGAAAACCATTGAACGATTAGGAGCTGTTTTTTCTCTCCAGGTGATGCTGGCTACCCAGCCAATTAATACATGAAAGTCTAAAGAATATAGCACACCAGGAAGAGAATGAAAAGTTGCTATTGTTAACCAGTACACAGGCAGCTCAGCTTCTCATGAGACACTCAGATATCAAATCCTCCACTTCCCTTTTATACCCTAGAATCGTTAGCTCATTTCCACATGTTATTAGAATGCTATCTTTTTCAAGGACACATGCACATTTCTGTATCCTGCCTTCACACAGTAGATGACTAAAGCAGCAAATCAGATTAAATGATTTGCACAATTACAACTCTGCTCCTTGAAAACTGACTTTCTGTCCTGAACAGTCCCCTCATTTTACAGAAGGAAGTGGAGGACAGCAGTTAACTATAATACACCACTTGTACCAAATTCTTGGTGAAGGCAAGTGAGCAAAGTTTCACTGATGTCAACAAAGCTGAAGTGATTCATATTGAGTAAGGGTATGATCCTTAATCATTGCTTATGCTGTTACTTATGTATTCTTAATGAAGTCTGTTCTTTGAGGTAGGAATTCTTTATAGATTTTTCCCATAAACCTCATATATAATCTACCTTTTGGGCCTTCTGGGGGAAAAACACAAAACACAAGAGTTTCTTCAATTTTGCAAGTATTATGAGGAATGCTTGAGCCACATTCTAAATTTTAGCTTGACGGTGACTCAGTCTGATACTACACTGACTTCCAAAGCAGACAAACTTTTTTAGACAAGTGCTGACAGATGTTGTGGATCTGAGGCAGGAAAACAGCCTTTAGTATTTAATGTGGTAATGAGAAATTAAACTGCCTGAGGCATGAAATATAATTGTTCATTTACACTGAAAACATATTGGTGCAAAAACAATCATTACAGTCATGGGTGGGAAAAGCAGTAAAACAACAGACCCAGCTCTTCTACTAACCACAATGTTGAAACTTGAATATTGTCTCTAAGCAGCCTCTGGGAAGGTACATACTTTACTGATAGCACTGGTATAGGTCGCCTGGTTCTAGAAATGGTGAAAAGTTGGTATACACACAAAGTTGTTCATTACTGAGTCTTTCTCAGACCAAGTGAAAGAGCTGACTGAATGCTGTAGTGCCATACATTGGAGGTCCAGGCTACCACTGCCACTACCAGTGATAGACAGGTTATAACATAATAATTAGGGAGGATTTATTCAAAAAGATCTTAGAAATCACACCTTGGCAAAGGGACAGACCACAGAAGTTGGGTCTTGCCTGTTTCTTACGTGGCATGAAAGGGCATGGCCTATCTGAGCTAAGTTATCCCAGCACCACCACCAGAACTCAACAAGGGATTAGATTTGAATGCATGAGGTGTTGGGCCAGACAGCACACATCAGTAATCCTCTGCTGATGCAGGAATGCAGAAGGAACCGAAGCCAAAGGAGTTTTCATGAGTAAGATATTCCCCTTGATGTCTCCTGGCTGAGGCAGCAGGTACAGGGAGGCAAGAGGCTGGGCCATTAAATACATGAGGAAGGGGGAATTCTCCCCACTCAGACTCATGAGAGGAATATTTTTGTGAGTAGATAGAAAGCTTCAACCACCATGGCATGCTGCAGAAAGGTACAATTTATGAAATTGTTCTGGAATTTGGTTTATATTTTATTTCCTGTTTTACATATTCATCCAAAGTGAATAACTGAATTTAAAAGATTTGTCAGTGGCCAAATTATAGCATAGCTTTCATAAGTAATGCAAGGGGCATGGATGCAGCACAGAAAGAATAAAATAAGCCCCCTTTTAGTATAGCAAAAATATATATATTTCTGTTCCTAGCTCATTAAGCCAAAAGATGAGAAAGCTCAAAACACACTATTTTCCAAATATTTGCTAGGAGAAAAAAAGGAAAAGAGGTTCAACTGCTACTGCAACCTGAGGCAGCTGCAGTGCTAGCTGCAAAGCAAAGGCAAAACCTGCTATTGAGGTGTTCTGTTACATTAGAAAAAGAAATTCTTTGCCGCAGCTTTTTATTTGATCAATAAAACAACAAACAAAACCCAAAGAAGCCATGTTCCCATAAGGCAGCATGCTCTGCTGCTCTAGGGCAGAAGGGTGGACAGGAGAGAGTCCAGGTGATCACCAAGAACACCAGGCTATGACTATTTTACTCTCTTCCACTGCAGCAGGAAAGCAACACGTCTTTAATTTTTGTGCAAACCACACAGCAATGCCTATACATCACTTCTGAAAGTACTCTGGATATAAAGGCTCCCAAACCACAAAAGTATTTACAAGAAATATAAAAGGTCATTTGTGTTAATTACTCTGTATTAGCCTCCCTCAGAAATGGGTTATACCTATCTCCTTCCACCACCCCCTCAAGTATTCATGATTTTTTTGTATTACTTTTTCCCATACTTACCCAGGACCTACATGGTTGTAGGTGTTGTAAATAAGTAATGTACTTCTAACATCAGTAAGGCTGTTGTATAATATCTTAATTTCCCTCTACATTTGCCTACTATTATCCATGATCTTAATTCTTTCTTCCAGGTACTGTATAGATACACCAAAAAAATCCAAATAAATTTTACTTTCTTTTAGCATCATTATGGGAGCACAGACACGAGAACAGCTCTAGTTTCAGACTGATTATCATGTTCTGTCCTCCATAATTCTTTCAGCATAGGTGATCCTCCCCCTCTACTCTGCCCTGGTCAGGCCCCACCTGGAGTATTGTGTCCAGTTCTGGGCTTCCTGGTATAAAAAGGACAGGGATCTCCTGGAGAGAGTCCAGAGAAGGGCTACGAAGATGATTAAGGGCCTGGAACATCTATCCTGTGAGGAAAGGCTGAGAGAGCTGGGGCTGTTCAGCCTGGAGAAAAGAAGACTGAGGGGGGACCTAATTAAAGTCTATAATTATCTTAAGCATGGCATGCAGAGGGACATGGCCAGCCCCTTTTCAGTGGTCTGTGGAGACAGGACAAGGGGCAATGGCTTCAAGTTGGAGCACAGGAAGTTCCTGTTGGAAGGTCCTTCTCTCGAGGTCCCTTCCAACCCCTACAACTCTGTGACTTTGTGATTCAAGGAGTTGCTTTGACTCAGTTCTCATAAGTGAGCTAAACCAGACTTGGACTTATCTATGTCCAAGAACAGGACTATCAAATGTAATCCTCTTGGGCATTAGAGTGCAAGTTATCTATGCGTGTAGCAATCTCTCCCTGGCCCTGCTGCCACTTCTACTCAGCTGAGAATCGCTGTGTCTAGCATGTGCCTTGGCTAAATCAGAGTCCTTATTGCCTCTTCTTACTAAAGGTTTCCAGAAACAAGCTGAAAGGGTATAGAATCGTAGGGGTTGGAAGGGACCTCCAGAGATCATGAGGTCCAACCCCCCTGCCAAAGCAGCTCCCCAGCTCATACTGCACAGACAGGTGTCTAGACGGGTCTTGAATATCTCCAGAGAAGGAGACTCCACCACCCCCCTGGGCAGCCTGTCCCAGGGCTCTGTCACCCTCACTAGGAAAAAGTTCCTCCGCATGTTGGTGCGGAACTTCCTGTGCTCCAACTTGCAGCCATTGCCCCTTGTCCTGTCTCCACAGAGCACTGAAAAGGGGCTGGCTGATTCTCCCTGCATCCCCTGCTTCAGATAATTATAGACTTTAATTAGGTCCCCCCTTAGTCTTCTCTTCTCAAGGCTGAAGAGTCCCAACTGACTCAGCCTTTCCTCATAGGGGAGATGCTCCAGGCCCCTAATCATCTTCGTAGCCCTTCTCTGGACTCTCTCCAGTAGATCCCTGTCCTTTTTAAACCAAGGAAATATCCAAAGTGTATCTAAAGCAAATCTACTAGAACAGAGCTTCATTCAAGAGTGTCACTTTCTTAAAAAAGCAAGTAAGTTCAGTGGTAATGGATGCTGATTTTGATCTTTCAGGTCTTTTGTTCCTCCTTCCACCCTTGCTCCACACATCTTTATCTTGTAGCCCATTCTGTTGGCCAGTATGAAGAGCTATGACTTTCATGCCCTTTTCAGTTGGAGCAAGTTATGAAACATACCTTGTTCATAAAATATCTTCATGTTCATAATAAATGTTCATAAAAATACCTCCACCTTTGAAGCTACTTTTCAGAAAAAAAAAAGTACTGGCTGAGAAAAAGTAAATGTAACTTTCTACTTAGAGGGCAGTGGTGCTTACCAAGGAAGCATATCAGATTCTGTTCCCTGAACAAAGGGGTAACTGTTGAACACTTGCCTGATCTATATTTGCAGGAACAAGTGTATGCATTAGCCTTAGGGGAAAGGTGGAAGCACATGCTTCTTTCTATTCTTGCTGAATTGGAACCTAAAAAAATATTTATTTGAGATAAGCGCTTTAAAAATAGCTCATCAGACACATCTTTGGTTTATACTAACCCAAAAACTGAAGGAGATTTAGCAAAGCTAGGTGAACTAGTCTGTGTTTACTTGTCACTCAGATAAATGTTTGCCTCCTAGATTACTTAAGAGATGAGATTCCTACTTTCAGATATTTCTGCTTCCTGGGAGTAGCATCAGGAGACAAACAGGAGCACGTGGGCTCTTAGACCAGAAGAGGAGTCCTTTCATTTGTGGTGATGTCTTTGTGGTCTCTGTAAAAATAAGCTGTGGTCATTTACTTTCTAACTTTTTAATTGGATGATATTCATACATGCAATTATTTTCCAGGATGCAGCAGGAGAAGGCTATGTATCTCAAATGAGATATCTGGTCAAAGTTAGAAATCACCTTACAAAAACAGTGATTAGGTATCATAACAGGCTCTCAGTGTTCCTGTAGAAGACTCAGCTTCAAACCACCATACCTTGCTCAGAGAAGGGACATGTAATTGTTTTCATTATATCCTATATGAATAAACTAATCCTTTTGGTCTCTTTCCAAAGAAACACCTACAATAACCCTAAAGATCCCCAAATGCAAATAGTCTCCAACTTCTCCATGTCTAGCTGCTGCACTCCCTTCTAACAATAACTTTGAAATAGTTAAATTGCCATCTTCCTCCCTTGCTTTGCTGAAATGTCTTCAGGGAGTGCTCCTAGTGCAAACTGAAGTCAGTAATGTAGTCCTTGTAAACTTGATTTCCCTGATAGTTGCTCCTATTCCATGCAAAGAAACAAATAAATAGTGGCACTTTACATTAAAACTTAAGTGTGAAATAAAGCTACAGTCCCAAAGCAGAAATAATATTCCCATTAGTAACTTTATTTAGAGCTTCCACTGCAGAATGAACCATTCCGATCCAATATATTACAAGATTTTTGCGGATGACACCAAGCTGAGTGGTGTGGTTGACACCCTAGAAGGAAAGAAGCCATCCAGAGGGATCTTGACAGGCTGGAAAGATGGGCCCGGGTGAACCTAATGAGGTTCAACACTGCCAAGTGTCAGGTGTTGTACTTGGGCCGGAAGAATCCCAGACACAGATACAGACTGGGAGAAGAGCTCCTTGAGAGTAGCCCTGCTGAGAAGGACCTGGGTGTCACAGTGGATGAGAAACTGAACATGAGCCAGCAGTGTGCTCTTGCAGCTCGCAAGGCCAATGGGATCCTGGGCTCCATCAGAAGAGGAGTGGCCAGCAGGGACAGGGAGGGGATTGTCCCTCTCTGCCCTCGTGAGGCCCCACCTGGAGTCCTGTGTCCAGATCTGGGGCCCCCAATACAAGAAAGATGTGGAACTGTTGGAGAGGGTTCAGAGGAGCCACAAAGATGATTAGAGGGCTGGAGCACCTGCCCTACAAGGAGAGGCTGAGGGAGCTGGGCTTGTTCAGCCTGGAGAAGAGAAGGCTGCGTGGGGACCTCATTGCAGCCTTCCAGTACCTGAAGGGAGCATACAAACAGGAGGGGAATCAACTTTTTAAAAGGGCAGATAATGGCAGGACAAGGGGGAATGGATTAAAGCTAAAGGAGGGATGGTTTAGATTGGATATTAGGGGGATGTTTTTTACAGAAAGAGTGGTGAGGTGCTGGAACAGGCTGCCCAGAGAAGTAGTGGATGCCCCATCCCTGGAAGTGTTCAAGGCCAGGTTGGATGGGGCCCTGGGCAACCTTGTGTAGATCCAGGCCTGAGGTTGGTGTCCCTGCCTGTGGCAGGGGGGTTGGAGCTTTATGATTCTCGGTGTCCCTTCCAACCCTTGCCATTCTATGATTCTATGAAGATTTTTGCATGTAATGTTTGGGGTTTTTTTTTTTTCCTTGCAATTTGTGAAACAAATGTCACTGAGAAAGAACGGATGGAGTTGAATTGCTTTGAGCTTTTCTATTAAGCAGGGTTTATCTGCGATGATGTTTGACTTGGAGCTGAACCTATTCATTAGCTACAAAGGAAGTTGTTTGTTTGATTGTGGAGCAATAAAGCTTCCACTTTCTTACCAGGGCGTCCAATAACATTATCATTTGTCACTATAATTTTCTTCCTCTCTCTAGTAGGCAACAACAGATCTTGCTTGTGAAATGATGGGCAACAGCTTTACACCCCATCAGCATCACCGGCAGGGAGCTGCGGGTGGTAACTCTGCACTGTTGTCTATTTCCCAACACACACACACAGACACACACACACACAGACACACACACACATTTCTGGATGCCTTCCATTAATAATGAAACTCTGTTTTGTCTATAATCCTGGTTGGTACAGTAAACAATACAATAACTCTGCCACCACAGGTCCTTGGCAGGAAGCCACTGTGGCTGAGTATTCAGAGAAAACACCTTCAGGCTTGAAATAAGGAGTTGTCACTCTCTAGGTCAGCAACTGCAAATGGGCCCATGTCAGCAAAAAATATGAGTATTTAGCAGTTTTTATAGGTGAGTTTAGAATAGTTTTTCCTTCCCCAAACTTACCCTACTCCAGAGAAATCACCTTTAAAAAACAGCTTTCCATAGATTCTATTTCCCTCTTAGTTCTTTTGTTGCTAGTAAAAACGTCATTAAAAGCTAACTTTTAAAGAAAACAGGTTTTGTGCTGGTTTTTTCAGCCTGCTTTGTCCACTTTTTATTTCCCCCACCTCGTTTTCCACACTGTAATTAAAGAAAAAGAAGGGAAAACACAGAAAGAACTTAAGAAAATAATTCTCAGCAGCTTTCAAAAGCCAGCAGATGCTTTGAATATTCATTTTGTGAAATGCTCATATTTCAATAAGTGCTGCAACTGAAACATTCTAGATGCAAGAAGGGACACCACCTTAGGGGGGGGAAGATATTGATAAGGCAACCCAGGTTTAGTATCATCAGGTGGTCACAGTGAGATAGCAGATTCTCTCAGTTGATGAATCTAAGAAAGAAGAAACATGTGTAATCTGAGAGCACAGAAAATAACTACTCCATGTCCCATGGAGATAGAAGATGAAAAGAGTGGTTGAGAATTTTTTTTCCAAGCATTTGGGGAAGAAAAGCTCCGTAGCACTAAAATAAAAGAACAAGAGAGGGAGCATGAACGAGGAGCCAGGGTCTGAACAGGAAACACTGAGTAATGGGGGAAAGAAACAAAAGGAAAACACTGCAAAACTCAAACAGATATTAGTAATATAAACAGATGGCCTGAACTAGAGCTGTCTGAATCACTCACTAAAAAATAATGAGTGTTTTGGGCTTACACAAAAAAAAATAAATTCAGTATTGAGGAAACCACAAAATCAGCTCATACCACATAAAACAACCCAGTGAAAAACACTCTCCATTCTCTCCTGAAATCCTATTTCAGTTCAAGTAAAACACATTAAGTAAAAAATTGAAAATAAGAAGCAGCATTTAAAATTGACCCCGAAATAAAACATTTTGCTCTATGAAAGGAAATAAAACATGCCCAAATCCTATACAAAAGTTGAGTTAAATTTGAGAAGTTAAACCTGGAAGTAGAAGTCATTGCCTTCATTTTTCCACTAAGGAAAATGAGTTAGCTAAAAATGCAGTTTTCATCATTGACATTCCTTATGTTTTTATCTTTCTTTGTTTCAATCACTTCTCTTCAAAGGACATGTTTGTGATGTTAGTGATTCTGTAGCACTTGTTACTCTCTGAAGTTATACCTAGAAAAGAAATGTCATGTTTCTTCTGTGTCACATCACCTTTCAAATAAAAAGCCAAAACAACATGGAGCTTCACCTGTGCTGCTTATAGTGAGTTACAAACTCACCTGTCTTTCCTTGCTCACCATTGTCCCACAACAACCATGAACACAACCCTTTTCCCATGCAGAGCACTGCTAATGCTTTATGCCACAGCCTATGATATCAGCAGAGATGCTCCTGTCCCACAAGGGTTTGCCAGACAACCCCCCTGTCTCTGCAGCAGAAGGACAGCACAGGATGTGCAGCACTATGACAAGTGACAGTATTAAATTTAGCTATAATCAACTGTTACTTGCAAGGAATTTCTTTACTTGGTAAGGTGATTTATTAAGTTGTGACTTCAGTAGAGCAACTATTCCCTCTCTGGCAAAGCCAAGAAATATTTTGGGGAAGTCAATAAAATCAGCACTTGTTCCTTGAGCAGAGGGGTTGTCAAATGGATTCTCCACTCCAGCAACAAAATAAATGGCAGAAAATGGAGATGCATTTATCCCTGCAGTCACTCTCATCAGTAAAGATGGTACTGATCAGGAAACAGTTGCAAATGCTCACACAGGGCTTGCTAGCTTAGATTGCAGCTGAGGATTGAATGGACTTCATGGCTCCTGTTCATCACATCAGCAGTTTTCCTGCTATGCAAACCTTCCTGTCCTCTCTTGCTGCCAATCCGTTTCTTTCCTTTCCAAGAGCCAAACAGCAAAACACCCTGATGAGGTAGGGAAAAGAGAATTAAGCTACTTTAAAACATAACAAAAAACTTTTAGGTGGCTTTGTTCATTTGACAGAATAAACACTGGTCTTCTGCGCTGCTTTCACTTGATGTACAGTTCAGACATGGGCTATCACTTGACATTTTGTGAGACACATACTGTCATTGATGTAACACGATGGAACCAGACAAAGCAGCAGCACTCTGTAGCACATACACAGCACTGAGAGCTCTTTCATTCAGCTTCTCTGTCCTAAAAGCATTTTCTGCATGCAGTCCTGAGAGCAATAGCTGAAAAACAAGAAACAGAAGGGCTCTTTTGCCTTCAATTATTCAGGCTCTATGTCAGATAGACTGGGTTTTCATTAAACTTCACAGGAGGGTAAAAGATGAAACGTGAGAGTATTTTGTAAGCATTCAGTGAGGTAAAAGTGTGTGTATTAAAAAAGGGACATCTTGAGATCATGGAGCCACAATTTCAAGGCAAGATCCTTGGTTTCCTGCCTTGTCAGAGCCCCTTCAGTAAGCAGGAAACTACCTTTCCAATCAGTCACTGGTATTATAGGAGAAATCCATGAATGATGCAATTTACAAAGAACCAGGCAGGCCATCCATTTCCAATTCCTGCTGATTTTTGGTGGAGGATGGGCATTTAAGTACTCTATCTGCCATAGAAAGTCACGTTCTTACTGTATAGACTTGCAACTTGACAACTCAGGGAAAAAATAGGAGAAAAGTTCTTTTGGAAGTAGGATACATTGCAAGAGAAACTCTTATTTTTCATTGCAAACAACAGTCTTCAGGGATAGTTAAGGATTTATGACCTTGTTTCACATATAAGTAAAAGAAAAACTAACACATATGGCCTAAGTACTTGTCTCTGTCTCCTAGTTTTGCTTTGGAGGCTTTCAGTGTGACTTTGCCATTAGTGTAGGGCAACAAAGAGACAAAAATACATACTTTCAGAAATGTCTTATAACCTACATCAAAAGAAGGAAGGCTGTTCTTCATTTCTTATTTATGAAAGACAGCTAACAAGTAAAGGAAAACAGACAATGAAGAGGCATCTTCCTCCCACCACCAACTGCCAGAGTTGATGACATGAGAGGAATGATACTCATCAGTTTTTTCCTGCATCAATTACTTCTCAACCATACATATAATTCACAGACAAGTGGAAGACAACAATCACAGTTTCTTTCTTTAAACATTCAATAAAACATCATGATTTGGAATAAAATTTTCAACTGAAGTCCCTTTTCCACCAAAATGAATGGTAAATTTTAATGAAAAACCTGTTTACATGTACATGGTGCAAATGAGTTACTGAAAACTACTTTTTTTCCCAGTGTTTAAAGTGGAAAACACAAAATTAGACTATGCAAAAACATTATGTAATACAGTTTCCCAGACCTAGGATTTTAAGAAATTATTTTCATTGGTTCAAGTAATTTTGCTTGCAAAGCTGATTCTTATAGAAAAAGCTACATCAGTGCAAAGTGGTAACACAGATAGTTGCACAAATACAGACATACACTGGCTGTGGTATTTCCTCTCCTTTACTGAAAGCAATGATAAACTATTCCTGTAATGACTACCTGTGTATCGACTGGGCTCCATCAGAAGAGGGGTGGCCAGCAGGGACAGGGAGGTGATTGTCCCTCTCTACTCTGCCCTCGTGAGGCCCCACCTGGAGTACTGTGTCCAGATCTGGGGCCCCCAATACAAGAAGGATGTGGAACTGTTGGAGAGGGTTCAGAGGAGCCACAAAGATGATTAGAGGGCTGGAGCACCTGCCCTACAAAGAGAGGCTGAGGGAGCTGGGCTTGTTCAGCCTGGAGAAGAGAAGGCTGTGGGGGGACCTCATTGCAGCCTGCCAGTACCTGAAGGGAGCATACAAACAGGAGGGGAATCAGCTTTTTAAAAGGGCAGATAATGGCAGGACAAGGGGGAATGGATTAAAGCTAAAGGAGGGAAGCTTTAGATTGGATATTAGGGGGGAGTTTTTTACAGAAAGAGTGGTGAGGTGCTGGAACAGGCTGCCCAGAGAAGTAGTGGATGCCCCATCCCTGGAAGTGTTCAAGGCCAGGTTGGATGGGGCCCTGGGCAACCTTGTGTAGCTCCAGGCCTGAGGTTGGTGGCCCTGCCTGTGGCAGGGGGGTTGGAGCTCTATGATCCTTGAGGTCCCTTCCAACCCTTGCCATTCTATGACTGTCCACATACAAAAGACAGATGATGGAAAAAGATCTCAGATAACTCTGTAAGTGAATGAAAAAATTCTCCATAAAATACTTTCCAGAATGTGTTTACAAACCCCGTTGTCCTTTTTAGCTGACAGCAAAACATAAACCAAGGACTTTCAGGCTGTTATTTTGCTTAGGACTTAAATCAGGCATGGCCAACTTGCCTGACCCCACAAGCTTCAACACTAAAACCTTTGTGCAACTAAGAGTCCCAAGAAGTTGGACACAAACACTGTCACCAGACCAATGGAAGGGAATACTTTGGAGGGGTTTGCTTCCTAGCTGACACTAGATCTCCATGGTTGCACTACCTCTGTGTGGGGTTATCCTTGAGGGGAGCAATGATGCTGGGCTCAGCATTCCTCTGCTGAGCATTGGGGGTTCTGTAGCAGAAGCCCTGCATCTGCACAGCTCTAAGACTGGTTAGCGAGCTGTGCTTGAACTCAAAGGCACACGAGCCACAGTGTGGTCAGGCCTCTTTTAAAGAGTAGAACAGACTTTAAAAGATCAAGCTCACTAAGGTGCCTTAGGAGCACTTATCTATGTGGACAGACAAAACAACAGAGTAACAGAGCAGGGGGCAAGGCTGAGTGTCAGTGCCACGATGCCATTCACTGTCAATATAAAAACATTTCTGCCATTCTGCAAAGGATATGATTTTCATAACAAATAAAATCATGCTTATTCATACTTATCACTATTGAACTTTTCAGGTCATACAGGTCAGAGATCCAAGATAGAAAGATTAAAAAAAAAAGGCAAAGAGCATAACTGAACAAGGAAAATTTGTAGAAATCATTAGGAAAATGATAATTGTTCCAGAAAAGAACTTTCCAGAAGAGAACTGGGAACCATTAACAGGAGGAAGTATACTTGGAAAAACAAACTGGTTGTACTGGTGTATGCTTGTGGGTTTTCTTAAATGCCTGACAATTTAGTTTATTTTACCTCAGCTTTTAGGCTTCAATATTAGCAGACACATTTGCTGTGACTTTTCCTTGCAATGGTTAAAATGCTTCCATTTTGAGTAGGTCACCATGACCCAAGCAATCTTCAACAATTTAGCTTCTTCTATGGCCCAGCTGTATCTCTCATGAGAAGTATGCATGCTCCCACTCTCCTCATGGTGGTCAATGTTGCCCTGATCATGTGCTTCATGAGCTATGGATTGCATTTCTTCTTGTCTGTTGAGCTCCTCTTAATCCTAAGCAGAAATCAAAAGATGTTTGCTAGCAGTATGATGCCCTCTCTTGAACTGACTTTACTAAGGACAAAATACCATCCTTGTCTGTGGATGCAAAGTCCCCAAACATCCTTTCACAAGACAGAGCTATGACTCCTCAGTTAGCTAAGCAGAATTGGAATAGGTTTGGAAGAAATCTAGAGGGACAGAAACCTCAAAGCTTTGGAGGAAAGTGAAAAAAAAGAAAAAAGACATTTAAAATAAATGCTTAAAATGGTTAAGGACAGAGGAAAAATCAGAAGCAAAGAGTTTCAGAACATGTTTTAATATTCTGCAAGGGTTGCTAGACAGTTGATTTAGGAGAATATGTTGAATTTAATCAAATTTTCTGCCCAGTATATTTCCATATGTCATTTAGGTTAAGTCCTTGATCAGCTGATAAATGAGTGGTACAGTAGGATCTCTGACATACTGATAGAAACACTAGAATTGTCAGACTGGATCACATTAGTGGTCCATCTCATCCAGCATCCTGTCTCTGAGCAAAGCTTAAACATGTTGAAAAGCACCAGAAAGATGACTCTCGAGTTACTCACGCTACAAATAACACAGGCAGAACAACTGTGTGAGAATTGATGAATAGCAGGGTTTTTTTATCAAAAAGAAGAGCAGGGAGCAGAACTGCTCAACCTTAAATCCACTGGTAAGCACGCCTGAGCTCATGGCAGGAAGTTCATTACATGCAGAGACCCAGGCAGGAGAACTTATACCCAGGCAGGGTGTAAGTCTGACCCTGCCACATCCTCCTCCATGCGAGCTGGGGTTTTATTGCAGGGACCAGATGAGATAGTCAGTGGGAGTGAAAAAAATCCCACATATCGCTGTGCACGTGGCTATTTCCATTCTTGGACATCCAAAGCCTAGCATCCATCCAAGTCCCAGTCTCAGAGTGGTCTTCCTACACCAGGACACAGCTCCTGCATGGCTGCCTGCAGCCACTCCCGCCCTACTCAGCACTCACGGAGCGGCTCTGGACCAGCCTGTGCTGCTCCAGCTAGACACGAGCAGTGGGTCTCCATGCAGCATGGAGGAAGGGAAAAGAAAAATGAACCCTTAGGTTTTCCCTTCTCCTGTGGTCAGTGAGCACTGCTACCAAACACCAAATGCAGAGGTTTGTTTATTCCTGGACAGTTCAAGCAGTCATTACTCTTGTGCAGACCTGTGACTATTCTTTATGAGAAGGAATAATAAATCAACTGTTTTCACTATGGATAGGATTTCCAGATCTGTGCTTCATGGTAATGAAGGCATACCCTGCTGCTTCAGACCAGAAATCAGTCCCCATCAGTGCTGAACCTAATTATAGAGAAGGTCTTTACAGAGAGCAAGTGCCTGTGGTCGTTGTCTGCAGTTGACTCCACTCTGGACCTCAAGATCCAGAAAGGTCCTACTAGGCATGATAAAAGGCACATCCATGCCTAGACCACTTAGAAACATTTATAAGCCTGTTACCCAGGAATTTATTTAATCCCTTTTAGGCACTGCAGATATATTCATTTCCTGACATTTCAACAAGCTCAAGAAGCTTTCTACCAGCTGTGGAAAGTACTTTATCTGTCTTTTATAGAGCATCCTGGAGCTACTGTATTGCAGGACCAGAGAACATCATTGTCTCTGAAAGTGCGACATTTAGACTGCACTCACATGAAGCGAGACAATGGTTTTCCTAGGGCTTTAGGATTGCTCTTTGCACAGTCCAGAGCTCAAGACTGTCTCACAGAATACAAATACAAGAAAACCAACCTGAATCTTGATGCCACACAGATTCTCCTCTGCTCACCACAACAAAATGAAAATGGAGAATGGGTGCCCTGGTTTCAGCTAGAATAGAGTTAATTTTCTTTCTAGTAACTGGTGTAGTGCTGTACCATCCTCTCTTCTCTCTCAATCACCAACAATTGCCTCATCACCACCTCCACAAAACAAAGTGAATTCAACTCATCAGTGACTGATATGTAGAAGAATGTAGCCCTGGTCCTCTGTGCATACACCCAGGCCTGGGGACAAAGTGTGAGGGGGCTCAGACCATCTCAAACTTTTGAGGACCCTCTGGAGGCAGTAATGGGCATGCATCCCACCACCATGTGGAAGGTGTGGCTATGCCAAGACTTACTGGCTATGCAATAAGAGAGCACTGTAAAAAGGCAAGGGGGCGGAGGGGAGGGGATTTGTTCCCCCCACCAGACCTGAAGATATTGGACTGACACACCACAGATCTGTGGTGGTAGCTATTGCAAGCTCTCCCTCCCTTCCTCTTCTCCTTTCCCCTCTTCCATGCCTCTTATGGACCAAATAAAGTGATTGGAAACTTGACTCTGTTTTGAGTCTTAATTCTGTTCCCAAGAATTGCAAGGACCTGGTCACAATAAAACACATAATTGAACATCACTCAGGAGTTAAGCCCTGCTGCCCCCAGCCACCCAGAGCAATTTGAGGTCGTTGGAACACAAGGGGTTTTAACCTCTGCCAAATTGGTCTATCTACTTGAGGATCATGATATACACTGATATTTTAGTTGTTGCCAAGCAGCCAAGGACTTTTCAACTTTACATGCTGCTCAGCCAAGGAGAAGGTGGGGGGTTCCCAGGAAGCTGGGAAGGGACACAGCCAGGACATGTGACCCAAACTGGCCAAGGGACTATTCCATATCAATATCATGCTCCGCATAAAGGGGGCTGGTGGGAGAGGAGCACATGGCTCCAGGACATGTGATTTGAGGACAGTCTGGCTTCAGGATCGCTCTGAGCTGTATGGTCTGCATTTTGCAGTTCAATGAGAAACTGCATCATGTATCAACAGATTTATGCATTTTGCTATAGCCCTCTTACTGTTCTTTCTGCCTCTTTTTGCTGTCCCAGTAAACTGTCCTTATCCCAACCCATGAGGTTTGCCTTTGTTTTTCCTTTTTCTCCTCCCCTGCCCCTTCTATCTTGCCCCGTGGGGAGGCAGCGAGTGAGTGGCCGAGTGGTGCTTGGCTATCAGCTGGGGCAAAACCATGGCACTGGGAATGAACCCTCACCAGAAAAAACGTTACTGAGCTCCTTCATCTTACAGTCCTAACTTCAGACAAAGTTGCTCTTCTCCAGGGTATGCCACAAAAAACTTTCTCTGATTTATGCATCATTATAGAGGATCAATTAAACCTTCAAAGCAACATCATCAAGCTTCTCTTGAAATTATATGAGAAAAGGAAAAACTGGTGATGCCAACCTAAGATCACAGAACCACAGAGTTGTAGGGGTTGGAAGGGACCTCGAGAGATCATCGGGTCCAACCCCCCTGCCAAAGCAGCTCCCCAGCTCATACTGCACAGACAGGCGTCTAGACAGGTCTTGAATATCTCCAGAGAAGGAGACTCCACCACCCCCCTGGGCAGCCTGTCCCAGGGCTCTGTCACCCTCACTGGGAAAAAGTTCCTCCGCATGTTGGTGCGGAACTTCCTGTGCTCCAACTTGCAGCCATTGCCCCTTGTCCTGTCTCCACTGACCACTGAAAAGGGGCAGGCCAATTCCCCCTGCATCCCATGCTTAAGATAATTGTAAACACCAGTTAGGTCTCCCCTTAGTCTTCTTTTCTCAAGACTGAACAGTCCCAGCTTAATCAGCCTCTTCTCATAGGGGAAGATCCTCCAGGCCCCTAATCAGCTTCGTAGCCCTTCTCTGGACTCTCTCCAGGAGATCCCTGTCCCTCTGACACCAGGGAGCCCAGAACTGGACACAATACTCCACGTGGGGCCTGACCAGGGCAGAGTAGAGGGGGAAGATCACCTCTTTAGACCTGCTGGCCACAGTCCTCCATGATCTATTCACGTGCCTGCTTTCAAAATACATATATATTGCACAGCTCACTGCGCATCACCTGGTGTTTTACCATCAGAAAAGCCACACAGGTAGATCCAAAGGTTATGACCAACTCAATAGATGGATGCTCTGATTACTGTTAGAGGCAGATGTCAGTTGCCACTAGCTTCTGATGACCTGCTATCATTCAGCATTAAATCTGCTGAAGATTTAGGATTCTGCTGCAGCATAACAATTACAGATGCTCCTGTCTGGGAGAACTGCTGCTTTTAATTCAGTTTCCCAGTTCCAGCATCTCCTGGTGTAATTTGAAGTATACACTCAGACACTAAAACCAGCAGCTTCTAATGTAATGAAGCTGGATGAATAAATGTAGGAGGTGCGAATGTTTCTCCAGTGAGCTTAAAGATAAATGTTTGTGCCTTGCCTTCCAAGCAGAGCTGACCAAGAAGCGGCTTTCTCATCTCATGTAAATGAGATTTACTTAAGTGTGTTATTGAATAACAAGTAAAAACAAGGAACTTCTATCACTAGAGAATAAGGGAAAAAAGGTAGGAGAGTAAACATTTAGTTAGGTTACTAACATACTCAGGTCTCATTCCCTTCCAAGTGTGGAAGAGGTTTGGACTGGGATCCTTCATATCTTTGCTGAGTGCTCTATACATCTAATTAGAAGACTGGTGCTGTCATTTTGGTCAGTAGAAGTTTTCCTTGACATTAATCAAACTTAGTCTCTAGACTTATTACAAATAAGTTTTGAAAAAAAAAACATGCTAACAAATCAGATATTTTGTTATTGAGACTAAGTTTCCCTTACCAAATTACTTACTAGCCCTTTAGACCAGATGTAATACAGACTTCCACACAGGAAGATGTTTTAGGGGGCAGGTGTAAGCGCATGCATTGTACTGCACACTTACAGTTAGACAAGCACATAAGTGTCTCACTCTATTAGGAATACAATCTCAGAGCCCAAACTGCTTGTGAAGAGGCTCCTAACATTCACACATGAAACACTGTGTATATGCCATAAAAATCCTCCAAGTGCTCTCTTCCACAGTTCCTCATCGCAGCAGGTAACATTAGATTGAACAGACTGGGTAAGTTTTTTATCACTGACAAACACACCTTCAAAGCAGCCTTTCCAGACAGCATTATTAATTCTTTATGGTGGGGGAAAAAAAAACCCAACAAGGCAAAATGAAGGTACATACAGCTTTTCAGTCTTACTAGCAAAGCTTTTACCAGCTCAGGGACTGCCTGCTTCAGTCACAGCCACCACATCTTGGGAACTGTCAGAGCCATCTATAAAAGCTAAGAAAGCCAAATAGATTGAGATGATGTTTAGGAAACTATACAGAAACATACAGTGTTTTCAGAAAGAAAACAAGAATCTATACAAACCCACTTGCAGCTCAATTTTGTGCTGTGGAACAATGGCGTGAGAGCCCTTTTCCTCCAGAGAAATCAATGTCAGATAACTAAGTGCTGAACAGGATGGGTGAATTCTGGAGCACAACTGATACAATAAAATCAACTCAAAAGAATTAAGCTGTAGAACTCTTTGAAGAATGCAAACAATTTGAAAAACTACAGGAGATGAAGCTGTTAGAGAAAATATAAAGCATTCATGTAAAGAAAATATAAGGAAAATAATAAGGCTCAATAGCATCATTACATATTATAATTAGTTTTCCATACATGCAAACATAAAGAAGCCTGATCACTCCCAGAACCACACATTTTTTTGCTGAAACTGAGGACCTAAGTACTCTGCAGTCCCTTAACTAATTTCTGAAAGAAATGGAATTTACTTAAATGGGTTTATGTCCTGGTTTCAGAAGGGACAGTTAATTTTCTTCCTAGCCACTGGTACAGTGCTGTGTTTTGGGGTTAGGATGAGAATAGTGTTGGTAAATACTGATGGTTTATTTGTTGCCAAGCAGTCAAGGACTTTTCAGCCTTTCATGCTACCCTGATAAGGAGAAGGCAGGGGTGCCCAGGAAGCTGAGAGGGGATGCAGCCAGGACAGGTGACCCAAACTGGCCAAATGCATATTCTATATTGTATGTCATGCTCCATATATAACTGGAGGAGTGGGCCTGGAAGCAGCACAGCTCAAGAACTAGCTGAACGTAAGTTTTGGGTGGTGAACAATTGTACTGATCATCAATTGGTTTGTATATTCTATAATGATCATCACCATCCTTTTCTGTTCTATTAAGCTGCCTTTATCTCAATCCATTAATTTTACCTTTTTCTTCTCCAATCTCTCCCCCATCCCACAGGCCAGGCTGGGTAGTGAGCAATGGCTGTGGTGGTGTTTTACAGACAGACATTGTATGTTTTTATCTATTCAAATACTACCATGGACTAAGCAGCTAGTTTATGACTTCCATTTCACAACTGAAATTACCATATAAAAGCCTCACATATCAGTGTTTTCTGCATGGTTAAGAAGTCTTGGCTCTTTTCTCCAAGTGACAAAACGTAATGCTCAGCATGAAATGAGAAAGAGATGCTTTTCTAAGTTTATTTCTTCACTGATAACTTATTAAACAAGAAATCAGCATAGAATCTAAGACATTTTTAGATGTGCAGCACCCAAATAGGTACTTACCCCCTGCAAAAATAACAGGTTTGCAAGGGAGGAAGACCTGAACCTAGTAGCTTCTAGCCCATCTGACAGGAACATGGAGTCCGGTTTCAAAATCATCCATTATAGATTTACAATGAAATTATATAACAGCATGAAACTATCAAGAAGAATATTCATGAAAGAGAAAAGGAACATATCAATATGAGACAAGGGAAGCAACATTATCTCTGCACAAGTGGTAAATTAAAACTTTCCCACAGCCACTTCAGTTATTATCTGTTAAGAGAGTTCCCTGTGCACTGGTTAAGATCACAGAATCACAGAGTTGTAGGGGTTGGAAGGGACCTCGAGAGACCATCGGGTCCAACCCCCCTGTCAAAGCAGCTCCCCAGCTCATACTGCACAGACAGGTGTCCAGATGGGTCTTGAATCTCTCCAGAGAAGGAGACTCCACCACCCCCTGGGCAGCCTGTGCCAGGGCTCTGTCACCCTCACTGGGAAAAAGTTCCTCCCCATGTTGGTGTGGAACTTCCTGTGCTCCAACTTGCAGCCATTGCCCCTTGTCCTGTCTCCACTGACCACAGAAAAGGGGCTGGCCAATTCCCCCTGCACCCCATACTTAAGATATTTATAAACATTGATTAGGTCCCCCCTCAGTCTTCTTTTCTCCAGGCTGAACAGCCCCAGCTCTCTCAGCCTTTCCTCATAGGATAGATGCTCCAGGCCCTTAATCATCTTCATAGCCCTTCTCTGGACTCTCTCCAGGAGATCCCTGTCCTTTTTATACCAGGGAGCCCAGAACTGGACACAATACTCCAGGTGGGGCCCTTCCCCCAGCTTCAGATAAAGGAGAGGCCATGTCAAAACAGAGAATACAGCAGACAGGAGAGCTACAGAAAAGCAGAGCTCTCCTCCCTATGTGCTTTAGGTTGCTGTGAAGCTCCGATTTGCACTTGTCTTACTACAGCTACCAGCCTACTCCTCCGCAGCTCAGCATGGGATGAGACCACCGGTTTGTATAGGATCAGTCTGTGCACTGAGCTGACAGGCCAAGAAAATAAACATGATGGGAATTCTGGTAGATCAGCAAAGGAACCACAAAGCAAAAAGTTGAGGATCCAGAAAAAAAAAACCTCCAACAAATTAGCAAAAAAATTTGGAAGGAAGCAGACATGCAAAAGAAAGAGAGCAAGAGAAAGGATAAAGGAGGAGTAGGAGTAAAAGTGGTGCAAAAGTAAGTGTGCCTTCAACACAGGAAAGGAGGAAAAAGAGAAGAAATATTATTAAAGCAAGAGGAAAGAATGCAGAAGCGTGACATGGTGGGGAAAGATGAGGGAAAAGCAAGAAAGCAATGTGTTGAAATATATTACGAAGGAAGGAAATCTATTAGACTTTCATGAAAATACACTATCTTTTCCAATGCTATAAAATAACCCTTTATAAAAATTGTAAAGAGTCTTTGCAAATGTGAATCAAGTTGGCAAGACATAAAATAAAGGAACAGAAAATGAACAGGATATGGAAAGAAACAGCTGGTTTAAGTATTGCATCAGAGCATATTGTGCAAAAAGAGGGTACTCTGTACAGGATAAAAGTTATGATTAGTACCATTTAGGTGTCTGAATATTGGGACCTGTGGTTACAACACGAGCCAGTAGATGTAGATTATTGTCACATTACAAACTGCAGTATCTGCCACTGAAACACAGCACGTAATATGCTATACAAAAAGGAAAGAAAACTGACTTTTGAAGCAGAACCCAGAATCTTATGACAGTAACTGCTAATCATAGAATGGCATGGGTTGGAAAGGACCCCAAGGATCATAGAGCTCCAACCCCCCTGCCACAGGCAGGGACACCAACCTCAGGCCTGGATCTACACAAGGTTGCCCAGGGCCCCATCCAACCTGGCCTTGAACACTTCCAGGGACGGGGCATCCACTACTTCTCTGGGCAGCCTGTTCCAGCACCTCACCACTCTTTCTGTAAAAAGCTTCCCCCTAATATCCAATCTAACCCTTCCCCCCTTTAGCTTTAAACCATTCCCCCTTGTCCTGCCATTATCTGCCCTTTTAAAAAGTTGATTCCCCTCCTGTTTGTATGCTCCCTTCAGGTACTGGCAGGCTGCAATGAGGTCCCCCCGCAGCCTTCTCTTCTCCAGGCTGAACAAGCCCAGCTCCCTCAGCCTCTCCTTGTAGGGCAGGTGCTCCAGCCCTCGAATCATCCTTGTGGCTCCTCTGAACCCTCTCCAAGCCACTGTATTTAGGAGCACAACCTTAAAAAACAGAGTTGGCCATAAAACTCCTCTGATGCTCCTCGGAGCACGTCTCCACAAGACTGGTCCCCTGCACAGAGATGCCAGAGATTGCAATTACCTTGTCCAACAGTCACTCTTCTGAAAAGCCAACAACTGGCTTTTTTTTGCTTTTTTTTAATGAAAAGGAATTTATTAATTAATCAAAATTAACTAAGGATAGAAATTTTTGTTTTAAAAATAATTTAAATTTGCCTCAGGTTTTTCAATCTGTATAATGAGGACAAGCCTGAAAAAGATGCTATGAAACTTCATTCAACTGCATGAGTAATTATGTGCTGCATTACAAGTCATATTATTTTACATTTATATCTGTTCCAAACTGTGGCCATTTTAAGGTTTGCCTCTATAAAACTCTACATTCCTAATCAGCCTAAAACTGGTCTTGTAAGTATCCATCTGCAATACATTGGAATTAATCTTGGCCAGCCCTAGATGTGTTGAGTCAAAAATGTCACTTAAAGTAGGAGAACATCTGTGCTGCCTCTGCAATAGCCATTACAACCAACACAACAGGTTATGGGGACAAACCTAGGCAGAGAGAACTACAGCATGCAAAAAACTAAAAACACTGGGATACGACAGGCTCAGGTCCTCTCTATATATTCAGACTGTCCAGCTTTTGGTGCACTAAAGTAATGAAAGTTACTAAATAAGATTCTGACCCATTACTGGAGGAGAGGAAAAGAACAGTTTCCCTGTGTGGTAGAACAAAATTGTAAAAATTGGTAAGATTGATGAGATGTGAGGAAGAAGACAGCATGAAGATACTTGATTGTTGATATATGGGACCATCAAATGACTAGATGCAGCCCCTATTGGATCAGACCATCCTTTCTAAGGTCTTATTCCTGACACACAGCAGTAGATGCTAAGGAAAGAATACAAGCAGTGAGGATGCAGTAGAACTGAGACTCCTTGCACAGTCTCCACAGGCTGCTCCTCTCCTTACAAGAGGTCACTATGATGATTTGGTATTTATTTTTTGTGCAAAAACTTATAATTTATACCCTCTCACAGTTGAGGTCTGTTTCCCAAAGGAGCAATTACTTTATCTTCATATGGATTTTATCAGCAGTTTATATAGAAATAAAATTGATATTGAATAAGTGTTCTTGTTACTTTCTGGAGGGGTAAAAAGAAATTGTGTTGGAATGGCCAAATCTTGTTCCACACTCTGTTCCCTTACAAGATCTGGTTTTGTGTTACATAGAGATTAATAATAAATTACACTTACATATATAAAACCAGGGTAGAACAGACTGTTCTCTATTTTTTCCTGTGTTCAGACTAACTCTAAACTAGTTGCACATGTTTAGGCAGACACATGCCTCACACAGTAGTCATTCCCAAAGAAAGTCTGAACATACTGCAAACTGACAATGGGTTGGAGATTCCTGGGTAAGTAATCCTTGCTTACATACAATCATTGAATCCAGAACAGATAAACAGCTTTATTTTAATCAGGAAACATTAAAAATACGGACAGAGTAGATTTATTCATTAGATAAATCCCTCTAATGAATCCCCAAGACTGAGAATCCCATTACTGAAAGAACATTGTCCCTGATAAAATAGTGCAGCATGTAACCAAAAATTAGTCCCCATTCTCATGCTTGCCAGAAGTTTGCTACAGAAAGTTTTGTAATCAAAGAGATTGTGAGCACCATAAAAACATTAGTCATTTAGGTTGTAGTTTTCCCAGACTACAGCTGGTCAGCAGTGAGCTCAGAGTATTGTTACTTTTTTTCCTGAATATGTTGATTCTGAAATAGCAACTCACAGAGAATATTGTCCTTCATACATTTTCCGTGGTGTTTTGCTTTTTAAAGATTGAGATGCTGCAATGCTGTCATTTTTAGGTGGAAAAGTTCCTGGTTTTTCTTTTAAAGTGTTGTGGGGTTATTCTTTTTTTGAGATATAATTCAATTTATAATGCGAGATACTAAAAAAAAATAAATCAAACTCTCAGAAGTTTTCTGCACCAGAAATTTCCACTGACTTGGTACCTCCTTTCCTTTCTCCCTCATCTTTTACTTAATTTCAAAGTTGGAGGGTGTCTTCAATGGAAAGGGGAAAGCATTTCTGTGCTGGCTTTAACAACCCCTCAGCAGGACAGGGAATTGCCACATCGAGCACTACAGAGTTAGTGTCCCACATAATCCACATCCAAGGTTAAACTGCTCCTACTGACTGAAATTCATACTTTTCCTCTTGAATCCCCCAAGCACTGTGCCAAGAATGGCCTCCAGCCACAGAGGGGTCTTGGGTCATCAATGTTTGTCAACAGAAGTGAAAAGCAGAGGCTGGCATTTGGGTAGCAGACACAAGACCAATTGTTAGTGCTCTAAAGGCACAAGACTTTCAGGAGTATTTCAGCTTCTTGCAATCACTTTCTAAGTTAGAAGTTTTTTTAAAAGTTCAAAAAGACCATAGAAGCTTCACAAGCAGGAAACCTTACCTATACATACTCTGGTGTGCGTATTCACAAGCCTCTGACATCTTACACAGGCCATTGCCAGATGGGCTCACAGGCCTGCATGACCTTTCATCTGACTCATTCTTTCCTCAAACACTGCTATTGGAAAGGCACAAATATTTACAACAGAGTTTATGGCTAAGACAGGGGAAGGTAAGTACTGTGTAACAACATGACCCAGCTCACTAGCAGATTGAGCAGCCGCCTTCTGCACCGACCAAGTCCTGTTTGCCCTGCCAGCACCTTTACCATGACAAAAGAGGCAATAAAACCAGTCTCAGATTAATAACTGCAGTATTTTTGTAGAGATTACCATAATTTAGGCAAACTCATGAAAAAAATCTGGAAGATTGAGAAGATATATACATATTTACCATTTAAGCAAGGATACTTGCTGCAGACTACAAGCAGTGACTATGCATACAGCAACCATGTCCCACCACAGCTCACCTGATGTGGAATTGCTTCTCATTACAATGAGGACAAGGTACCCAAAGACAGGATAAAAGATGTTTGGACTTTCCAACTATAAGATGAAAGAAGATCTAAGTTCCCAGAGTCTCTGGAAAACATCAGGTACAACTGCATGATCAGGGCTGTGCACACAGAGGGTGGGCATCAGGCAGGATCACCCCTTCATGCAGGCAGCATCACAAGGTGTACACTCAACCTGGAAACACCTTCCAGCTTCTGGAAGAGTGCTCTGCTCCTGGAAGGATGATAAATCCAAACTGAACAGTGGCCAAGCCATTCTCCACATTGGAAAGAGAACTGGCTTCAGCTCCCAGCTGAGGTGCAGGCTTCTGTGGAGGGTTCAATATCCCAGCTACCCCTGTGGATATCAGTATGTAATGTAATGTGTAATTTTCCACTGGCTTGTCAAGGGAGCCTACTGAATTAGCAGATGAGCAGAAAATTCATGCCAGAGGATACTCATGCTTATTTAAAAATGGAAACAAGCCCCTAGTCTCCTCTCACTAAGAAACTTTTTACATTAAAGGTCTTTTCAGAGATATGCTTTCCAGTGATCCAGAAAACATGCAACACAGGGAACCCCTGGGACCTGATGATGCCAGAATGCTGTGACAAAAATACTGTTAAAAGAGAATACCATTAACTTTATGCCATGACTGGGGAAAAAAAACATACATACAGGCATATAGCAGTGGTTTCAATGAAATAATAACTATTTGCCATGTTCAATGGCAACTGAACAACCCAGGCAGGATCAAGTGCATAAACCCCTTTACATTGTCCTACCTGACTGGCACAGGACACACGTGGCCTATAAAGACTTTGTATTTTACAGCAGTAAGTGTATTAAGCATATGATTTTTCTACAGCAATAACAACAAACTACAGAAAGGAAGTTGATATCCACCTTTGTGTACCTCTGAATATAAAGGCCAAGAGAATCAGTGTGACTTCTGAAGCAGGAAGAGCACCTCATCCACTAGGTAGCTGGGACTATAACTACACATAGTAGAGAGAAAGCATGTATTTGATTTCCAGATCAGAAGGGCTTTCTTCTGCACATATGTGCTTGGCAGAACAGATCGAAGTTGCAGGCTGAGGGGAACACCAAGAAGTCTTGATTATTATACTCATGGTTTAAGTTAACTGTCTTTGTTATTTACACATGCATTGCTGGATACCATTGTTGAAAATTTTGGTCTTATTTTCAAGACCAGTTATCAAGTGTAATTGATGTGTCAGACTTCTGTTCAAAAACCTTGCGCTGATACGACTAATTTCTCTGTGCCAGGAGGATTATTCACATCAAGTTTAGTAAAGGAAATTTCAGTGATAAACCAACAATAGGATGGCTCTTTTTCTATCTCAGTCTCCATATTTTACAGGCAGGACAATGCTTGATGCAAAACATAGGAAAAAAGCAGAAAAAAAAACCCAGTCCCATTTCCCTTTGTGTGAACCAAAAAGGACTACCAAATCAAATCAAAGTCTCACACTGACATGATTCTTAAAGGCAGGCATTGACTACTATTCGGCTGCACTACTCATCACAAAGGAATATTAATAAATCACTGCAAAAGTCCACCCTAATTTCAGTTTTCATTCTTATTTTTGAGGTCCCGAGTCAGAGACTTCCTTTCAGAATTAGGGTTTCAAATTACACTAATGAAAAATATCAACAGTGAACATCTTCCTTGTTGATCTGAGGTTATCATTTGAAGCACTTTGTCATACTACTCTCAACAGCTGCAGCTTGCTGTATCTCCAGAAGCCATCAATACCTGGGAGACCTTCCTCGCATGCATTTTCCTCCTTTAGTATAGGTGGTGAGATCTGCCAATACCAGAGCAGAGCACAGCTAGACAACCAAGAACAAAAAAGATATTATTTCTACTGAAGTCAGAGGGGCACCTAGCCTCAAAAAAAGGGGGAGAATGAACCTAGGATGTGTGGTCACACCCAGCTGTGTGGTCAGGATCACACCCTAAAGATTAGAGATTGATATCACAAAGGTGGAAAGGTGAAGGGATTGGTATTAAGAACCCTTTTCCTGACACAGTGAAGAGCATCACACAGACTCACCCAGCAGCTTGTTCTAGCACCAGTGCTCAAATCTGGACAAAACCCACACAACTCAAGAGAGCTCAAAGTGCTAATCTGAATTTACCATAGAATCACAACCAAGTAATAAATAACTTCTATGACTTTTCTTGTCAAGCTGTCTTTCTTGCAAAGCAGAAAGAGGAGCTTTTAAACACCATTTATTATTTCTCATTGTATGGGCCTTTTTAAATAGAACAATAGGTGTTTTACACTATCTTTTGTTGCATAAAATGTACCCAGTTAGGATTCACAGAAAAGCAAAATTTATAGTTACTTATCAGAAAATTATGGCTAACATGGAAACAATGCCCTTGATGTCATCATTTAATTAAGTGTTGGTTACTAAATTCCACTGTAGAAAAGTATATTTCCCTGGGAAAATATACATTTAAACGCTATTCTAGTTTATTGGCAGAACAAGTTAGTATTTTGCCACCACAAAAAATAACAGATCAATCAGATTTAAAAAAAAAAAGGGGGTTGTGAAACCATTAAACAGTACATTCAGGAAAAATATTACAGTGATGGAGAAATACAATCTTAGCAGCTACAGCTTGCCATACTACACAAAGTAGCAACAAAAGATGAGCAGTCTTGGCCAAATACTGCTGGTCTGCAAAAAGACCAAAGGCTAACCCAAAGTCAGCTCAAGGAAAGAGCAATCTTAATTTTAACAAATAAAGCTCATGTACAAAGCACATAGATCTGGGAATTATTTTATAGCATGCACAATCACTACTTGTCAGTGGCTGAAGGACTTTTTTGCCTTTATATAACACAAACTGACGTGTTCAGGAAATGTTTAAATAGGTTTTCACATAATTATAGTAAATTATCTCATTTAAAATCTTAATTGGTTAGTATCAAATTATATCTCCTGTTTCAGTTTGCAAAATGAGTATTAACTCTAGATTAAACATATTATCCAGGATTATATTTCCTGTGTTTCATAGTTTAACCCATCTGGCAGCTCAAACTCAACCACACAGCCATTCTCTCTCTCCCTGCTCCTCAGTGGGATGGGGAGAGAATCGAAATGAAACAAGTAAAAATTGAGCATTGAGATAAATACAGTTGATTAGGACAGAAAAGGAAAATGACAATGATAATAACAAAAATTTCTCACTACCTGAAGCCAATGTTCAACTAGTTCCTGAGCTGCCCTGCTTCCTGGCCAGCTCCCCGGTTATATACAGAGCATGATGTCATATAGCATGGAATATCCCTTTGGTCCGTCTGGGTCAGCTGCCCTGGCTGTGTCCCCACATCTTCTCCTTGGTAAGACAATGTGGGAAGCTGAAAAGTCTTTGACTGCTTGGCAACAACTAAAACATACTCTCAACCTGCTTTGGTAAAGTCATCGTGTCATGAAGTTTCTTTGTAAGATACAATAGCCATGGAATATAGCCTACAGACTCTCTCTTTCTATCACCTAAATCATAAACATCCCCCACCCCCCGAACTTACTTGTCATAGAATGGCAAGGGTTGGAAGGGACCCCAAGGATCACAGAGCTCCAACCCCCCTGCCACAGGCAGGGCCACCAACCTCAGACCTGGATCTATACAAGGTTGCCCAGGGCCCCATCCAACCTGGCCTTGAACACTTCCAGGGATGGGGCATCCACTACTTCTCTGGGCAGCCTGTTCCAGCACCTCACCACTCTTTCTGTAAAAAGCTTCCCCCTAATATCCAATCTAAACCTTCCCTCCTTCAGCTTTAATCCATTCCCCCTTGTCCTGCCATTATCTGCCCTTTTAAAAAGTTGATTCCCCTCCTGTTTGTATGCTCCCTTCAGGTACTGGCAGGCTGCAATGAGGTCCCCCCGCAGCCTTCTCTTCTCCTTATCCAGGTTTTGAAGACAGAACTCTTGAACCCCTGAGCTTGGATGATAATTGAGTTTCCCTACCTTTATGAAAACAACTCATCTTCCAAAAATTTGCTTCCCACCTCAGAAATCTAGAGGAATGGCACTTTTTAAAAGATGCTAAAGAAATGGGATTTTTTTGGTCATAATTATTTTTTGCTGATTATGACAGTAAGATGTTAACTGTTGCCCATGCTCCTGGTTTTGTTTATAGTTATCAGTGTCAAAAGAATCTCTGCATTTCCCTTAAGACCAAAGAATATGCAACAGTCTGCATTTACAGTGATATCTTACAGATAATATAAACAATGATTTTGTAGTCATGCTACCCATCCCTACAGTGTAGAGAGGAAATTTTATCATCCTAAGCACAACGTGTGCAACTTGCAATCTGTGGTATCACATGATGACAGTACCTAAAATTACCATCAACATTTGATTATAGGTTTGAGCCTGTGTTTGTTAAGACAACAGGCTATTTCAAACAAAAGCTGCAGTAGCTTTTGAGTAGGAAGTGGTCAGGCCCATAGTTGCAGAGCAGGACAAGGGATTTATTCTCCACACTTGTATCCCCAGGACTAATTTGAGCAAAGACTGAAATTGCATATAAGCTATGGGATGAGAAGATCACAGAATCACAGAGTTGTAGGGGTTGGAATGGACCTCGAGAGATCATGGGGTCCAGCCCCCCGCCAAAGCAGCTCCCTAGCTCATACTACACAGATAGGTGTCCAGATGGTTAGGCTCAGCAGTAAAAATTAAAATATATTGATGTTTTCCTTTCAAATTTAACATATATCTGCAATCCCACCAAGAGTAAAGGAATTTACTAAGTGGTTTCAGAAAACTCAGTTCCTTAGTTCTGACAGGTACTAGTTAAAGGAACTGCAGCAGTATAGCAATGCAACAAGCTTTCACTACTTAGAATATCACATACCTAAAATGACCATGGAAGTAAGCCTCTATTGTTTGGAGAGTTCAGGGTGTAAGCTTTTATTCAAGAAGCACCAATACATGTAAAGGGACTAAGGTAAAGTGATCACCTCTGAAGAAAGGAAAACAAAGTGGAGTGGTGAGGGAGAAGAAAAAAGTGCAGTAAATCTCAGGTTTCTGAGAACCACCAGCAGTTCTCAACAGCAACACTTGATTCTACACTCTATGCAGCTCTCTAAACTTTCCATTTCAACTGCAGTCAGCTGGAGGCTTGCCATTCACCTCCAGTGAGGATGCTATTTCAATACCATCCCATTTTTGTTCCCTTCCTGTTAAAATTCACTCAAGACTTAAAAGATGGCACAGCATCACAGCTATAATGGAGCAGATGGACACCTCATGAGTGTTTACAGCTGTCAAAAAGAGGTGGCATGAGACTGAACTTGAAAGTCATGTACCTTCAATCAATTCTTTTTTACTTCATTTCATAGGTTTTTTTCAAAAAAAAAAATGGGGACTATTGAAAATTAACTATACCACTAGTGGCATTTGCTGCATTCGAAAAACACCATTGTATGTCTAACAAAAGCAGTTTATTTTAACCTGAAGCAGATTTGGAATTAATTTTTAAGACTGATATAGATCATTTTATTTCAGTGAATTCAGAAAAGTATTGGGTCACAACAGCTGAAATTACTCCTAACAGGTTAAATCCTACTTCATTCCTTATGAGTAGGAACACCAGGAGAACAGTGTTTTGATGGGAGCTGTTTCCACCAAAGAAAGAAAAATTACATGGACTTGTAAAATCTTTGTGTTTCTGCTGAAAATGGGTATCAGTTGAATTTCAGTCTGAATTTCAGAGTGCAAATGAACACTATCAACAGATGCCACAATTTCTTCCTTGTTCCTCTTTAACAGACTTTACCTTAAAATTCATTTCTCTGAGTATGTGTTACAGACAACTTCTGATTCACTGACAAGACCTTCATTTTTACTGTGCTGGCTTAACATAAATCTTACGTACTCAAACCAAAGCAGCAGCCAATTTATAACAAGTGCATAATTAGTGGAGGTAGAAATGCCTGCCTTCAAAAAAAAGAGGCAATAATACAACAGTCTGCATGAAATAATGCATTTATGTGTTCTTTTCAGAAGTATACACAGTCAGGCTCTGTCACATCTCTTACCCTGAGCACCTGTAAACTTCCTAACATTCAGAATTGGTTTTGAGCTCTGAAAATGAGCCAAAATATTGTCAGCAGAGGAATCCTTCAGAACACTCCCTCAGTAATATGGTGTGATCTCACTAAGGTACCTATCAGAAGAGAAAAAAAGCATGCCAAACACAGGAACAATTAACAACTGGCTGTGCAAAGCTATTTGCTTATGTCTATGAGAAACCCTGAGGAATCTGTGCTGAGGCAGGTTTGAAAGAAAGGCCATATTTATTCTGCCTGTCGAGGCTGATTTTTTTCTATGTTAGAAAAGGAAGCTTCTTACATGAGTGGATACACACTCCAGATTGATCTCTTAAAAAAAAAGCCCAAGCTTTCCTGCAGTAGTTGATTTATTAGTACACAGAATCCTAATAAATAAATTACTGTGTTATTTTGTGATTAGAATTATAATCCTACGATTGTCTCTCCTGTAAGCCATTACCCTTTATTTTGCTCAAGCATCCCACAACATTCTTGTTTCCACAAAAAACCCTATGCACAGTCCATTTGGAAGTTTGGGATTTCAAGACCTTTTTGTCACAAAAATTTTTGTTGGAAGCTATGTTAACTATACATTTTTTAAATCTAAATTCAAATCTATTCTACAGGCAAGCTTTGAGGAAAGTCATGAAATTATTTGTGTGACTTCTTCATTATACACCTCTGCAAGCTGTTTCAGAAAATCATAGAATTCTAGGGGTTGGAAGGGACCTCAAGAGATCATCAGGTCCAACCCCCCTGCCAAAGCAGCTCCCCAGCTCATACTGCACAGACAGGTGTCCAGATGGGTCTTGAATATCTCCAGAGAAGGAGACTCCACCACCCCCCTGGGCAGCCTGTCCCAGGGCTCTGTCACCCTCACTGGGAAAAAGTTCCTCCGCATGTTGGTGCAGAACTTCCTGTGCTCCAACTTGCAGCCATTGCCCCTTGTCCTGTCTCCACAGACCACTGAAAAGGGGCAGGCCAATTCCCCCTGCATCCCCTGCTTCAGATAATTATAGACTTTAATTAGGTCCCCCCTTAGTCTTTTCTTCTCAAGGCTGAAGAGTCCCAACTTACTCAGCCTATCCTCATAGGGGAGATGCTCCAGGCCCCTAATCATCTTCATAGCCCTTCTCTGGACTCTCTCCAGGAGATCCCTGTCCTTTTTAAAGATGAAAGCCTCAAACACTTCAACTGTCAAATGTTACCATTGAATTTTACGTAACTTGCAACAGCAAAAATGTTCATTAAAGGCTGTGGATTGCAAATATAAGATGTAGCTATAGATGACAATTTTCAGGGGATGCTAGAGGTATGGGCAACTTTAAGGGATTTCACTTTCTAGAAAGGAAAAAACCCACAAGTCTCTGAAGCCAACCCTATAACAGATGTGCTCTTTTCACTTGTCCCAACTTCAGCAATCAGAAACAGAGTGGCACCAAAACAAGTTTTCAAAAGTCAGTGGGATTTTGACACTGGGGATCTATCCCACCTCAGTAGCAGACCACTAAGGTTGTAAAGGCAAAGACAAGACCATTCGTGTTTTGACTTTGAGAGGAACTAAAAGAAATGTCATTCTTTGTTTCATTTCATGCTTTCCAAGTTATGAAAAGCAGACACTACATTTCTTTGCCATTACAAATAAACTTCCAATGTCCAACATGGTATCTGACCCACAAATGTCTGCATCTTGATTTATATTTCCTATTGCATGACTTCAGGCAACTCACAATCTGGCATTTTTCTGGGGATAGCTGTAGGAAGGAGAGGCAGCCCACCATCTGGAAAGAAGCTTTACCACCTCTGTTCCTAAGGATCTCATGTAGAGATCCACAGCCAGTCACCATAATTATTATTTTTCCTGTTTGACACAGTGTAAACTGTCCTATCCAGAAAGATGTTCCCATTCAAGATGCTGTTCTTGTGCTTTTTGTGCCATGACTGTTTTCACAGGCTACCACTTCACAGTGATAACCACGAAAACAGCTTTCACTAGGAGAATGACAATTGTTGTTCCACTTTCCTAGTTTTATATAAATGCTTTATGGGTTTAGCTAAAACATGGTTTTCAGACCAGCACTGCAAAATGATGTAGGAGTCCATTACAGTTTTAAGTTACAGAAGTAGGTCAGACACCTGATTTACATAGAGAGAAAAAAAATAATCTAGAGTGCCTCATCTGTTGAGTTCTTTTCTAAATCTCTCTAAACACCTATCTGGTATTTTGGAAGCTAAATACTACTTAAATCAACAAATGTAAACTTTTGTAAAACAGGTCCCAGCAACAAGACAAAGGCTGCTGGGCACTGCCAAACTTAATTAAAAAAATCTTGATTTACTTCTTGACCCTCCAGCACATAGTTTCTTCATTTCACTTTCCAGGGAGTCAACTGATAAAGAGATCAAACAACTCTTCCAAGTCATGTACTGAAGAAGTACCAGAGCTGGATATGAACCTCACTACTATTAAATGCACATTATGCCTGAGGCAGCCACACAGAGTTTTCCTCAACACATTTTTTTTTTTATAAGGAGTGAATCCAACAAAAAAACCCAGTTAAATTCCAGCATCAGTCATGTGCAATATCCCACTGCATTACCAAGGTGATGTAATTACAAGTAGCATACAATTCACATGCTGGTTGAGCATTATAGTTTTACTCTACTACAGTTCAGGAAAAAAAAAAAAAAATCAAGCTTCATTACAGTCAAAATGGATATCAAGGGGCCTGATTGCAACTCATTTTTATTTATTGCCTTTCCAGCTTCTTTACCAGGAGACTGGTTTACTAAAATTAGGACATTTCTCCATGTTTGCACTTGGTGTAGGGGTTGTTCATGTCTTTACATATATTTTTCTTTTATAAGGTTTAAAACCAGTTTTCACCAAACACAAGGGTCCAAAAATCAAAACCACCTTCTCCTACTATTGACATGTTTCACCTACATGAAACCTGTCAATAAAATTTCTTCACAGGAATAGCAAAACATGAATTTCACACCCTTTTTTTTTCCCTAAACAAGCTGGGCTTTGCTTGGATAGCATCTCTACTGTCAGTAAGGTACTGTGGTCAGTGAAGATTTCCCAGATGTTACTGGAAACTTAATTTTAAAATGCATGAGGGAGCTACAACTCTCAATGACTATAGTTTGCCTTGTACTAGGCTGGAATTCCTTAAATGTCACACAATATTGTTTCCCAGCATGAGAAGTCCCACGTAAATGAGAGATACTGAAAAAGATGAGCAATTTTCCTTGTAATGAAAGCCAGATAACATGATCTGTCACATAGATCCAAAATACAGACAACCCATAAAGGCCAGAGTGGCTGCATGTGATACAATTTCTCTGGTTTTAGTTTGGAGTGTTTTAAAACTCCCAGTAAAGTACGTTTAAAGAAACACAAACCCAAAGAGTTGTAGTTTTGCACAGCTGGGTTCTGGGGAAGAAGAGGGGGGCTGCAGGGGTGGCTGCTGCAAGCAGCAGCCAGAAGCTCTCTGCAGGCCCCACAGAGCAAACAACATCCTGCTCAAGGCCAGAGTCATTGCTGACCAAGGCCAAGCCCATCAGCGATGGTCACAGCGCCTCTGGGAATCACATTTAGGAGAAAAAACACAAGCAGCTGCCTTTTGCCACCAGAGACAGGAGTGAGAAGATGTAAGAAACTGTGCAGGCACCAAGGCCAAGGAAGGGGAAGGAGGCAGCACTCCATCACTGTAGAGGTGCCCCTGCAGCAACCCATGGCGGAGCAGATGTCCCCCCGCAGCCCATGGAAAAGGCCGAGACCCCACCTGCAGCCTGTGGAGAGGCCCCATGCTGGAGCAGGTGGAGACAGACAGGAGATGCTGTGACCCATGTTGGAGCAAGCCCCTAACAGCACTTGCTGGAGAGAGACAGAGACGAGTGCGAGAGATCCACACCAGAGCAGATTTGCTGATGGGGGGGTGTTGTGACCCCATGGAGGACCAGGCTGGAGCAGTCTGGGCCTGAGAGACATTCTATGATTTATGACTGCGCCCCACAGCAGTGACCCACGCTGGGGCAGCTGGAGAAGAGCTGAAGCCCTATGGGAAAGGACTCACCTTGGAAATGTTTATGGAGGACTGTCTCCTGTGGGTGGGACCCCACAGTGCAGCAGGGGAAGGGTGTGAGGAATGTCCTCCCCCAGCTAAGAAGGAAACAACTCCTAAGAAACTGAGCAAAACACCCATTCCCCCAGTCCCTACCCCTCCTCGTGCCACAATGAGGGGAAGAAGGGAGCAAAATCATGACTGAAGTGTGCTAAGAAGGGGGGGCTGGGGGGAGATGCTTTAAGATCTGGTCTCACTTCTCATTACCTGACTCTGGTGTCACTGGGTGTGCAGTGCAGGGCAATAAAGAGTTTCTTTTCTTTATTCTGTGTTGAGTCTGTTGTGCCCATGATGCTGATTGTGGAATGATCTCTCCCTGTCCTTATCTCAATTCCTAAGCCTCTCAATATATACTTTCTCCCCTGCCCAGCTGAGAAGGGGAATGACAGCAGCTTTGGTGGGCATCTGGCCTCCAGCCGTGGTCAAACCACCAAACAAACCCAAAACCACCCAACCAAAAAAACCCCACAAAAACAATCAATATTTTAACAATTTTATAAATGAAGTAAGCATTGAAGATTCAAAACCAAGGAAATAGCAGTACTGTTTTCTCTCAGTACTTTGGCACCTGGGGAGTCAATTTAAGGCTATGAACTGTAAGCAGTTTTTTCATTCACATTTAATATGAAGCTGTAAAATCCTTTCTGGATCAAACTACAGTATAGCAGAAAATACATTTCAAGGAGTGTGTACTACTAGTAGCAACAGGATGGACTCAAGTCCAAGCTTCTCTTACTATTTCTAATTTAATAGATTTTTGATGCAACGGATAGCACTGGAAAAAAATAATCTTTTATAGTTTAATAGCAAAGAAACAAAGCATGTTTTCTGGGCTTGTTTCATGCATATAGGGCATTCAGTTTATACAGAAACCTGTTATGGCCTCATACAGAAATGATTTCTTGTCAGTAAAGATGAACTTTAGCCTTGTTCTTAACACTAGTCAGCTGATTTAACTTGCATTTTATTTGTATTTATAAAAGCCATCACAATGTCCTCATCTCTAATTTTGGAGAAAAAACCCCCACAAAATGTCCTTTTCATTTTAGCTGCAACATTTGTTGCTACTATCCCTATCAAACACTGATTCAAACACAAAAAATTACCATTTTGGCACTGAATAGGCTTTTGCAATCTTATTTAATTTTTCAGTTTGAATAAAGGTTTTGTGGTGTTTTGAGGAATTTTAAACCTTTTCTTGCTTCTGCAATCAAATTTTCCTCTTGATCTGTGAAGCAGCAGCCAGGTGTTACCATCTCTTATAACACACTAGTGGCTTATGCTTCTAAAGGAACCTACGCCAGATTGCATTCAGGCACAACTCAAAGCCATGTGATGAACTACCTGATGCAAGTGCACTTGAACCACATCACCAGATGTTTAAAGGAGCCAGTTGTGCACATCTGCAGATTTCCAAACTTAACACGTGAACAAAGACCACCTTTAACAAAGTTCTATGATATGTTTCAATGGAACTAAAAGAACTGGTTTGAGTCAAAATTCAGACTAAGCCAAAACCTTCAATGACCAGAGACTTTCATCACCTTTTTCCTTAAACTGCACGTTAAGAATGCTAAACAAATTGAGATTTAAGCTTCTTAGCATTTGAAGGTGACATTATACAACTGACAACCACATAAATTCATGATGATACCTTTCACTAGCTCAAAAGAAAAACAGATCTGGAGTTCAAATAAATGCCACAGCAACAAAAGTTGATGTCACAGAAAACAGTACAGTAAGTAGCAGGGGTAGAGTTTTACCTGTGTCTACAGGGTTTGCTCCTTGACGATGGTTGCATTCACACTGTTGTTAAAAAAGATACACCTTAAGTATACTTGCTGTACAAAAAGGCAATGACTAACAATAACTCACTTGGTTCCTAAGCACAAACTTCCCACACCAGTATCATTCTATGGACTAAAAGCATCAATGCAAAATCAAGTACATGGAAAGTAGTAGGGAGAAGAGGCCAGTTCTTTGAAAAAAGAGTGCTCAGAAAAGTGGTGGTTGTTTCCTGAGCTTTTCATTACAGCAAACCCCTGGTATGCAGGAAGAAAAAAAATAGTACCTGGTAGGTCCTTGGCCATAAAAAAGTTAACAGCATATCCAGAAAGATTATGGGAAGACAGTCCAGAGTATTTTCCCAAATAGGAAAAGTGGGAGAGGTCAGTTAGTTGCTAAGCTATTTGTTTGTTTATTTCAGGAGTGCACAATGCATTTTTAAAATGATCCTTTTACTTTACAGAGGATGCATGACTCAATTTTAGAGATGCTTTGTACAGCTTTGATCTAATTAATTTTTTTTCCTTTAAAGGCCAGGGAAAAGAAAGCCTCATTAAACAAAAAAACCCCTAAAGATCCTTGTTCATTAAATATGATATTTTGTATGTTCTTAGACAAGTCAGACTACCAACAGTAATCTATTAACAAGTAGACTCCCTTGTTTTATATCAGATCTCATCTAAATACGAGTCTTCCTTGTAAGAATAAATAATTTATAAAGAAGGCATCTTAGTCTTTCACAATATTTATACCATTTCCATTAAGTTTTTAAAACTCTAGTTTTGTTAGCCTTGAGTAGATTTCCTAAATTTGAGATAATTAATCCAAATTTAGGTGTGACTGTAATAGGTTGGTACAGAAATTCTACATCTATACTGCTCATATAAACCTACTGCTAAAGAAAAATGATCATGTAATCACTAAAAAGCCTGCTGTGGTGATTTTGATAGAATCACAGGCTAGTTTGGGTTACAAGGACCTCAAAGATCATGTAAAGCCAACATATCTGCCATGGGCAGGGACACCCTTTGCTAGGCTAGGCTGCCCAAAGCCCCATCCAGCCTGGCCTTGATCACTGCCAGGGAGGGGGCAGCCACAGCTTCTCTGGGAAACCTGTGCCAGGGCCTCACCAACCTCACAGGGAAGAATTTCCTCCCAACATCTAATCTAAATCCACCCACTTTTAGTTTAAAGCCATTACTCTTCACCCTGTCACTATGCTGCTCTCTAATAAACAGCCCCTCCCCAGCTTTCCTGCAGGCCCCTTCAGGTGCTGGAAGGCTGCAATCAGGCCTTCTCTTCTCCAGGCTTGTAAACAAGCCCAATTCTCTCTGCATGTCTTCATAGGAGAGGTGCCCCAGCCCTCTAAGCATTCTTGTGACTCTCCTCTAGTCTCAGTCCAATAGGTCTATGACCATCTTATCTTGGGTGCCCAGCTGAACACAAGAAATTTCTAAGCTTATTTATGGAATGAAAGTAACCTTTCAGCCTTAGATGGACAAACTGAGGCTAGATAGGCCCTCAGTAGGGAATGACTGAATTAAAGCAAAGAGGCCTAAACTAAAGCAAAGCAGGTCCCACCTGTCAGAATCAGGGACTTTGACTAAGTATATACAGCAAGGCTGAGGCCCATGTAAAGTCAAAACAGAGCTTTTGAGCCATAAGTAATTTTCCTTACTTCATTGTAAGGCAAGCTTTGCATCCACATTTCTGTAGCTTTGTATAAAAAATGCCTCTTTAATTAAAGAGTTCATCTCCAGTTCCAAACTCAGAAGGGATCTGTTTCCTATAGATCACAAGAGCTTCTCCTTCAACTCCAAAGCCAATTTTGTTGCCAATCACAGTAGCCCTATGAAAAACCTCCCCCCCCTATGTAAAACAGTAGTTTAAAAGGGACATTTTGCTTTGCTTGGTCTCTGAGTAGCTAGAAACACCATTTTCTGTACCATAAATGCATCTAACTTGCACAAACTCCTAAGCAGACTTTAACACTGGCAAACCTCAGGGAGTAAGGTGAAAAACTTTAGATGGCCAAGTAATTAGAGTAGACTGTCAACTCTAAACCCAGGCAGCTGGCAGAGCAACAGAGATCTGTGTGTCTCACTACTTTTCCTGCACTTTGCTGAAAGGTTATCAACTGTTGTGTAGCTGCTCATGTAGATGTTAGTTAGTGTAGAAAGCAACATCCACAGGAAAAATTTCACAAAAAATTGCAGTATTACTGTTTTTCTCCCCTGTAAGTTTTGAACAAGAACACACATGAGACTGAGAAGAACTCTACCAAAGCTCTCCCTCACACGTGTACATTCATCTGTCCACATACACAGATTTAATCTGGTTTTATGCACTGAGTTGTCTCTACTAAGCTCACTATTAGGATTTGACATACCTTTGTCACGTAAGATGGAATGGCATTTTAATAAAGCGTAATCAGTTGAACAAGAGCACTTGAGACTCTTTTCAAGGTTAGATGTATTTACTACCTGAGCCTATCCAAGTCCTTTGTTTATTTCCAATTTCCTGAAAGATCTTCAGTATATTACATTAAAGCATTAGCACAATTCAGTTTGGATTACAAGATTGTTTAATCTGAGTTTATTTTTAATTTGATCTTCCCCTCCTAAAGGGAGAAAACATGGATCAGAAAAAGCATTAAACCCTAAGAATAGGGCAATGGAAACAGAGTTAGTCTTTAAAAAAGCATAGATGAGTTTTCTGTTGCCAGCACAAGTGATAGAGTAGACTTGTCAAGCCTTCTTTCATTGCAAACGAATGCCATTTGGCTTGTACTCTTGCCATCACCTGCAGTCATTGCCACTGCCCCCACATCAGCAAACAGCCCAACATCAGAATCCCATTAGCAGTCAATTATTTGTGACAGACAGCATCAACTGTCTGATTTGTCTATTTTCAGGTGCCTGTATCTGCCTGAGCGTGTACAGGATGCCACAAAATAATCAAAAAATGGAGCAAACCTCAATGTAGAGTGTAGTATGTCCCAGCCTAGTCCAACATGCTATGCAGCTCTTATTTTCTTCCTGCAGCACCCACAAATCAAGGTGGGAGAGAATGCAGCTCTCTTCACATACAGACTTTGTTGTAGAAAAAGAATGACAGCCCTAGTGCTGTCATTGATGAAGGATATTTAAATAAATATGGAAGTGTCAATCTAAATCGTTTTGGTAGGCTGAGCTCTATCGGGTTCCCATCACCAAAATCATTATGCAGCAAATAACCAAAGCATGTAAGTGCTTCCAGGGAGCTAAAACAGCAAAGCATAAATGTGTTCTTGAGAACTGCAATTTGCACACTGGTACTAATACACTGCTACATTGGTTCTAATACACGTACTGGGGTGATGTGAAAAACCAACATAGGGCAGACTCTTCTTTTTCAATGCCCTTTTCAATAAATTCCTGCAATGTCATCTAACAGGAGTTAGTTGGTTTTGCCAGTGGAACAGATTGCAATTGACAGGTGAGAAAAGCGATCCTTGTAACCATTATACATCTAAGTAATTCAATTTTCTGCTGATTCTTAATTTAGTACTTCAGTGGTTACCAGGCCAACATAGCACCTGCTAATTATATACCTGAAATTCCCTTTATGCTAATGAAGTAAGTCTTGCCCCTTGGGCTTAAGAAGGCAGCTGACACAAAGGCACCAAGTGAGTGATAAAAATGTCAAAGTGACATCTGATTCTGTAATGACCAGAACATTGTACCTGCCATTAACTACTATATCCATCCTCCCTTTTCTGAGCCACACCAAAAAAAAGGAAAAGAGCACATGTAAACTCCAGCAGCAGGGGCATAGGGACTACAATCATTAAGCAATGGGAGACAGAAATAAACTGTTGGAGTCATTATTTGTGTACTGGACAATCAGAAGATGATTACTGTTGTCTAAGGTCTGTCAAGCCTGTTGCAGATCCCATTTTAAATGTCTGCGATGCGAGGTTTTCCTTTGGGAGTTCATTCCAGGGACTCAGATTTTTCTCTTAAAAACAGTCCAGTTGCCAGTCCAAACTGGAATCAAGATGTTTACAAACCTTGGAGCTTGTTTGCTATTTGGCCTCATATCTGACACAAATATCTAGAAATAGATACCAGTTTGGACTTCTGGATAACAAGCTGAAGAGAGAATTTAACAGGTGATTAAGAAAAGCAGTGTCTGATCTCATGTAAGCTCCTAAAGGCTATGCTAGAAAGTATTTAACAGACACATTTCTCAATTGTCTAGCTCCTTTGAATTTATCTTCCCATCATTTCTATAGAGTCACACCAGCCCATTAGAGCACAATAGGAGCTCAAGCCATGGTCCAAGGTCTGAAGTAACAGGTACCATTTTTATAGAGGAACTGGCACATGAGTGCAGCTTTTCTTGACTCTTTCACAGGTCAGAATTTTAAAGGGTCTGCAGAGTCTGGTGAGCCCTAAAGGCATTTCACATGCAAAATAATATCAGCCTTGCTTTTAATGGGAAATGATCTTTTATTCCAATCTGTACAGAAACATGAAAGTGTAAACCTTCTTTCTTCAGGTGCCACTTTCTGACATTTGGTTTCCATGCTCCCTTATGTGCATGGTAAAGCAGACACTGACGTATTTGGGATGAAGCTCGACTAATGCTTACAAGGTTGGTGAATAGCTCATTCCTCTGAATCCTCCTAAAATGATTTCAGATTTGTGTTCAAGGGCTGTGTTCAGTGTTGCCTAGGATTCAAGGCATTACAGGGGAAATTATTTAGAATGTTTAGAAGCATTTGAACAGCCTAATCATTTCCTCTTAATGTGAAATCACAACTCCAGCCAAGTTGCATGCCCTAGTAATGAAAAGAAATGGGCATTGACTTTAACTCAGTCATTTCTACATTTGTGCTATCTCCAGGTACCTGACTTAGCAATTATTTGGGGCTGATCACACTACTTCAAAAAGTTTAATATTCCTTTTATATTCTCCCATTACAACAGTTTCTTTAAAAGCTTACTTCAAAACAGAACTGCATTATTGCATTTCATTTAATTAGAATATCTGCACATGGAAAAACATGGAATCTGAAAAACAAGTCCAAATTATTTCAAAAATACTACACATGTGCATGCTGACAGGAAGAATGTGCTCCTCAAGTGACACAATTCTCTTTACTGGTCTGTTAAAAAAAAATAATAAAATCTGGCACATCTATTTTTCAGGAACAGCAGAGATGACAACAGTCAAAAGATCTGAAAATAGGTTCTGTGCCTACAGTCAATTGATAAACATGAGGTATAATGCAACACTGTTACCTACATGCATTTTCAAAGTAATTATTCCTAAAGCAGATTTGCATTGCTGTTTAATCATGGATGACAGGCTTCCCATGCTAATAAGCTTCAGGCGATTTATGAAAGCAACGCAGCCATTCTGCTTTAACATGTACCAAAGATAAGGAGGATTAAGAGCCAGAGGAGAGTATTTCCCTCAGTGGTGTTATATTGCACAGATAATTAAACTTGACAGATTTCTTTGTCTTTATCCACTGGCATTAAGGTTTACAAAGTTTCAGGCCAGGATGCTCAATGCAAGGCTGGTACATGCACATTTCAAATAAAACGGTGCTGTCCAAGCCATTGAGTATTTGCCAAGGGCGGGGTGGTAAGGACACTACATGTGTAGAAGGTGTAGGGAGGGTGGGGCAGAGGTGTCTCCTCAAGCTCAAAAGTTGCAAGAAAGATTTTCCAGGAAAAGGTTCTATACACAACTTCTTTCTGACACAGAACTGTATGTGCATTTTGTATCGTCCTAGCTGTCTTTAGACATAAGATCTGAGACAAATCAGAATCTTCAACTGGAGGAAGGGTCAATGCCACTGCAAATAACAAGTAAAAATCCCCAAACCCACAAAGCAGGAAATGAGCATAGTTTTATGTTGGATGTCTGTTTTTAGAAAGATGGATATGCACCTGTGCATTTTCTGTGACCACAAATCCAGAAAAAGAGCCATATATTTTTCAGACAATACCCTAAAGGCTTTCAACACAATTATCAAGCCTAGAGAGAAACTCATCTTAAAGAAACATTCTAATAATGATCAAGAGATTCAGAGAAAATCTTAACAAGAGTGGTCAGCTAAATCAGCTGGTACCTGTAGTATCTGCAAAGCTAGGAAGTTAGTTTCGTGTCAGTAGTAAAAGGAGACAAGACCCAATCTCATGCAATATCTTGCACAGAGGAAAACATTCACTACCAATCTTTTGCAGAAATTATTTATATTAAATAGTAAGAAGTAATACAAGAAGCCCAGTGTTGCCTGATGTTCAGTAACTGTACTCAGATCTTCACTTGAAAGCATCTTGTGTCTAAACACAAGGCTTACACAAAAAGGGATCCTACTCACATAGCAATAAATTGTACATTAGAGCTTTTAAATAAAAATTGTGAAAGCAGCCAAATAATTTGATGTTTAAAGGTCTATGTCTAGATTATAAAACTATTCAGCTAGATACTGCTCAAAATTGATACATGACAATGCTTTGGCTTCTGCAGGCTATATGACTTGACAGACAATAGTACTGAATATTACACAGCTTCGTATTACACATGAGTGACAAAGCTTTCCTCTATTTCTGATGCACAACCTTCAGCATGACAGAAGTGAGTCTCTGTATGGGTTCTGAACACCACAGCATAGTAAGCTAACAGTCATCAATACAGATTTGAAGCCTGAAGGGTCTTTTACTTTAGGAAAGTTACTGAAGTCAGCCCAGAGCATCACATGGCTTTGCTTTAAGCTGGATCTTACGTTCCAGCAGAACCATGCAGCTGCACCAGTTCAATCCAATCTAGTGTAACTGTTTCATTACTTTCAGGAGCTCTGAATTCACTGATAGAAAGCTGTAACACACACCACCTACCAATATGGAATAAAGAAATTATGCAAGTCTCAAGAAACAGAGATATCAATAGTGTAGTATCAGCAGTTATGAGCATTCTTAAGAGTAGCATCCATAAGGCAGGTAACTTACAGCTTAAGTGTCTATATAAAAGAAGACAGTTCCAAAAGCTTTATCCATGGGTTGTGCCTTTCTGATTTCATGTGTCACTTTGTGTGGAGGTACTTGATAAGTGACACTTGTCTTTCATCTTTCTTTCCCCTAAAGCATTTCCCATATTTGCCTATTTTCCCTTCCCTTGCTTTTCCCCATCAAAAAACATACTAAGACAGACATGTATTGCAGAAACAAGTCACTTGATTTTATGAAGAAAACACTGTTTCTTCAGCAACTTTACACATCTGACAAAGCATTATTAAACAGCTAATTTAAAAAAGTACAAGATTACTAGTTCAATAGAAAGTATCTTACGCAAAATTGTCACAAACAAGAAATCTGGAGGAAGAGGTTAAAAAAAAATATTGTCAGTTTCCATGTTGAAGTGAGGTTATTTTCTGGATTTCTTGAGGAACATACTTTACAGTATATTCTTATAACATTTATAACAGAGAATGGATTCTGCAGGAACAAAAGGTCCTAATGTACCAGACTTGTTCAGGATTCTCCAAACCAAACAGAATACACAGAGCTACACAGCCCTTCACAACACTAAGTAACCAGGTGAAAAAGTAGCAGATAGAGTTAAACTGGAAAGTCACAGTGTGAAATACCCTTTAAACCACATGCACACAACAAAGGACTAGGACCAAAATTTTTATCACTATAGGTAGTAAACTGTAGTGCTTCACCCCCAAGCCATGACTGAGCACTAGACACCACTCACTCCAGGAGAAAAAACAGACAGAGCCTCTGTGGGTTGGGATAAGGACAACTTACTGAAGGAATCACCATGAACACAGACCAAAACCAGCCAATTATACTCACAGTGCACCTTGATAACACAGTGGTAACACAGAGTACTGCCCAACACAAGGGCCAAGTGGCCCAACACCCCAGCCACACTCAGACTGCCCTGAAAGCACCAAGCCCCTACTACACCCCAACCAGCCCCTTTTATGGGGAAGTGATGTCAGGTGGCATGGAAACAGCCCGGACTGACTCAGCTCACCTGTGCTGGCTGCTTGGGAAGGCTGACTCTTGTCTGGCCATAACCAAGACAAACTCAAGCATACCCAATACTTTCTTCTCAACCTTAACTCTCAGCAACAGAAAAAGGAGTTGCTAGGAGTAAAGAAGAAAGCTTCCATATCATAAGATCATAGAATCATAGACTCACAGAATGGTTTGGGTTAGAAAGAGCTCAAAGATCATGTAAAGCCAACATATCTGCCATAGGCAGGGACACCCTTCACTAGGCTAGGCTGCCCAAAGCCCCATCCAGCCTGGCCTTGATCACTGCCAGGGAAGGGGCAGCCACAGCTTCTCTGGGAAACCTGTGCCAGGGCCTCAGCACCTGCATAGGGGAGAATTTCTTCCTTGTATCTAATCTAAATCTGCCCTCCTTCAGTTTAAGGACATTACCCCTTGTCCTATCACTACACTCCCTGATAAACAGCCCCCCTTTCATCTTCCTGTAGGCCCCTTCAGTCTGCAATCAGTTCTCCCCTGAGCCTTCTCTTCTCCAGGCTGAACAAGCCCAATTATCACAGCCTATCTTCATAGGAGAGGTGTTCCATCCCTCTGAGCATCTTTGTGGCCCTCCTCTGGACTCGCTCCAACAGCTCCATGTACTTCTTACGCAGGGGACCCCAGAGCTGGACGCAGTATTCTAGGTGGGGTCTCATGAGAGCAGAGTAGAGGGGCAGGATCTCCTCCCTTGACCTTCTGGTCACACTGTTCTTGTTGCAGCCCAAGAAACAGTTGGCTTTATGGGCTGCAAGCGTGCGTGTTCCTGTGTGGTTTAGTCTAGGTGATCCTGCTCTGGCAGGGAGTTGGACTAGATGATCTTTCAAGGTCCCTTCCAACTCCTAACATTCTGTGATTCTGTGATTGTCAGCTCATGCCGAGCTTTTCACCGACCAACACCCACAAGTCCTTCTCCTTAGGGCTGTTCTCAATCCAGTTATATCACTGTGTCTATCCACTGTGCTCCCACACCTCAGCCACTGCTTCTCCATGTGATTAGCCCATCTCAGACAAGCCTGAAAATGCTGGTCGTGAAACAGTGACACAGATGCCAGGAGAAGCACAGGAGGGTCTCTGGAGAAGGAAAGACCAAATGGAATTAAAATATCTCAGCCTGGAAAAGAAATGACTGAGAGGATATTAGGTAAAGGTAATCCATAAATTGTGAATGATGATGAAAGCTGAAGAGTTTGCCTGGGGGAGGATTGCTCTGTTGACTCCTGTCAGACAGAAGGTACACAGGTCTTTGATCTATCCCAATCTGACAGCTCTTGTGTTCGTGTTCAAGAACAAAATAATCTGGAATCCTACTTTGAATTTGGTGATAAAACAAGATTTCTTGCTGAATCTAAGATCACTGAGTCATAACATTTAAGGTGCCTTTACTACTGCCATTTTTCAACAAAATGGTCTTCTAGTGCATGATTTTTAGGCAGCTATGTTAATTAGATTTAAAACTTGCCTGAAATGCCCATTAGGCTGCTGTCTGAAAAGACAACTGACTAGAGCTCACCCACCATTTTTCACCAGTGGAATTATCTTAATGAATGCTTTTAAACTTGGGCTTTGGTAGTCAGAATATCTGCTTGGTCTAATATTGTGAGTATATACCCTGAAGGTTTTACTACTTCCTCACAGATAGCACAGGAATTAACATGCACATCACTGCCATGTTTTGTTTTAAGATGTAATGCCAAGAACTTTAAAAGCACATTTGTTATACAGAGTGAAAAGTCTTTTAGAAATCTACAGAAATATACCAGTGTCAAGATCTTAAAAACTGAAAACAAGAAAAAAAGCACCATTCATTAGTACTGTAAGGAAAAAAAATCAGAATATGTAATTAGGTGCAGAAATATGGATGGCATCATTTTTTGGAAAACTATTAAAGAGCCACAACAGCCCTTCCAGCCATATTGGAGCAATCATTTTTCAGACAGCTCAGAATGTATATAAGTACATTAATGTCAGTATGGATAAACCAAGTCATTTTGGTATGCCTAATGTGAGAGTAGGAGGGTAGGAGACCTAAGAGAGTCTGCATTCGATAGCTGCCTTCCTATAGCTGGCTTTAGTAAAATGTTGCTATAATAGACAGCAGCTGATTACCCCACACAAAATGTTTCAGAATAAGCCTTTGTGACTCTGTCAGTGCTGATAGGAAAAATGAAGTCATGAGCTTCACTTCATACTCAATAGTGGTAGAGAAGCAGAAGAATTTGTGGTGAAATCACTCAGTGCCTGCAGCTAGAAAACTTGGGTGATGGCAAAGAGACTTGATGAGTAAATACTATATATATTAATGTCTCCTAGAACTATAGGAGCTGAGCTACTTTTAAACCTTGGACAGAGCATGGTGGGCAAGATATTCCCATGCCTGTAAACATACTCTGGGATTGTCACTTCCTATCTATGAGTCTACTTCTGATGGTCTTACTGTTCCTGCCTTGACCCTATCTAAAGCACTCCACTGAAGTGGCTTTCCACTGCCACTACCATCTTCCAGAAAATGGGATTAAAGATAGCAGCCAAAAAGGCCCCATTTGCCAAGAAAAAATACAGAAAAACATGCTGATACATCATCTCCTCTTTTTAAAATTAGTTAAATAGTTAAAAGATGCTTTTACCCTGGAAGAAGAGCTCCTCAAGTATAACCCAGACACTGCCACCTCTCTTGGCTGCCCTTTGGGAGATTTCTGCCCAGGAGTTAGTACCCCAATAATGCTGGACCTTGTTACCCACAAGATCCAGCAGTTGTCTAGACAGAACCCAGGTCACACCTGAAGTGTTACATCCACTTCTGGGCTCCCCAGTAGAAAAGGGATACGGATGTACTGGAAAGAGTCCAGCAAAAGGCCACTCATGATAAAGGGACTGGAACATTTCTCCTGTGGCAAAGGGCTGAGAGAGCTTGGCTTGTTTAACCTAGAGATGGTTCAGGAGGAATCTCATCAACATATATAAATACCTGAAAGGGGGCATGGAAAGACGTTGGAGACAGACTCTTTTCACTGGTGTCCAGTGGCACCAGTGGCACAAGAGGCAATAAGCACTAACTAAAACAGGAAGAGAGCCTGACAACATCAGGGATCCCTTTTTTACTGTGAGGTGACTGAGCACTAGAACAAGTGGCTCAGAGAGGCTGTGGAGCCCCCCTCCTTGGAGATATTCAAAAGCTATGTGAACATAGTAATGGGGAACTGGCCCTAGGTGGCCCTGCTTGAGTAGGGGGTTGGACCAGATGACTCCAGAGGTCCCTTCCAACCTCAGCCATTCTATGACTCTCTGATTCAGTGGAAGTCAGTGGTGCAGTCCTGAGCATCTTTTCTTCACTACACCATACAAGCTGGTGATATGGCACTGAAAAGATTATCTGTTGGCAGGAACATCAGCTAATTACTTCAGCTAATCATTTTTGAAGGTAGAATTTTGTAGTATGGCCAAGTCTTGAACCTCATGCAGACAAGTGTCAGTGGTGAATGCCACTCACAAGTATAGGACTCAGGAACTCAGCACACTACCTATGCACAAACACAAGACTTCACCCATACTTTATGGGAGTTGTGAGATATGGAAAGTTCTGAGACTTTCAGTTATTCAGGAATAATGTAAAGGGAAAAAACCCCCTAAACCTGTGTTAAATACTTGGCAGCAGACTTGGTTAACAGCAAACTTACTGATGAACCAACAGATTGTTAAATCTTGTTATAGTGCACCAGCAATAATGTTTATCATGCACTGAGGAACTGATTAACAAAATTCACTCATGAATGTTCTTCCACTGATGCATATTAATATGCCATCTATATCAGTGACAAATATTACACAGAAATATGCCTTCTATTGCATTATTTGTTTTCAAGAGGAGCCACAAGCAGGATCACATCTGCAACAGTACATAAATCAAACTGAAAAGGTCTGAGACAGAGATCTCAAATCTTAGTATAATTTCATATTATGATATAACTTTTCTCCAGTGTTGTACAGACACAGAGTGTTTATTTAAAAACTAATTTACTGGGATCTTTTGCATACAGTAACACTCACATGGTGAATCTTCTCAACAGAATGGTTACTTGCTGTCTCGATGGCAACAAGGGGCCCTGGCATCTTCATCTGGGTTTGGTGAGTCTCCCTGAACTGCTGTTATGATGAATTGTTATGTACAACTGTCCCCCAGTCCTCTCAGAGTTGGGGACACACACACATTCAGGCATGCAGATAGCACTTATGAACTATCCTATACATTGCAGTGGCTGCCTCCAGGGAATCTCCTAGAATGTCTGAAATTCCCACAGGCACTGCTCCAATAACAATCAGTCAGATGTTTGGCTAAGAAGACAGCTAGGCATTCAGTCAATTTCTGTAAGTCTTATTTCCACCTCAAACTAAGTTGGAAAACAGTGACTTTAATGTTAGCTCCTGGTACAAATGCTAGGTCTTGTTGGGAATCTGGTCATCTCACTTTCACAGAAGTGATCTGCTCTGTCAAAACTTAATTTTGACAAGATAACAGATGTTAATACCTTCATACACTGAGAACGTCTCACTGGACCAAAACAGCTTTATCAGGCTTTGGGCAGAGATGAGATCTCTCATTTGAATTTATTGGAATTAAAGAATATGATTAGGTGAGAGCTGATACCTTCATCAGCCGATAAGCATCAGCTTCTTAAACAAAAATCTGTATCTTTTATGCCAGAAATAGGAGACCAAAAATATGTGTTTAAGGATATTAGTGCCAGTCATGGAAAAAAAAAAAGTTTTCTTCTACCAGATACAACTTAAAATAAATCCAGAACTTTCCATACATACCTTCCCTTAAGCTAAATATGCTATCCATTTTCTTTTTCTGCTTCCAACTAAAATTGTGTTATCTGAACAGTACTACTTTTAAATTGAGGCAGGGCTCATCATCTGGATTGGATTCTCTCCCTGTAATATTCTGATAAGGTCCTTCTTATCCTTGCTGTGACAACCCAGTATAGATTTTGTAAATATACAGCCCAGTATATATTGAGTGCAGTCCACTGGTGACTCCCAGGGTCATTGCATTCTGCACTAAATGCCCAGGCAGTCATCAGCAGCAACTTCCAGTATCCACATAGCTTTATAAGGTAGTCAGCAGAATTAGTTGAACTAGAGAAAGATTGTTCAGGGCAGTGGAAGAGAAAGCATTCATTTATTAGGATGTTTATATTTATGAACCTGATTGGGAAAATACCTATATTTACAGCAAGAGGAAACAGAGTACCTCTTTAAATAAGGGTTACTTTATGTCCAGGTTAACTCCAGCTGTAGAGCTGCAGCTGTACTGCATTACAAAGGAAGTGGAAAGCATGCCACTTCATAACAATTATGTGTACAAGCATTGCTTTCTCAAATGCACCAATGTAATTGTCACATAACAGACCAGACTCTCAATGAAAGGCACTTAAGTGAAACAGAAGCTGTTGGCAGTAGTCTATAATGATCTTCTGAAAAAAATATGTTTTAACAAAGCACTTCCTCTACCTCATAGCACATTTTATATTCTCTACATGAAGGCAGAGTTTCCTAGGATTCCTATGAGCCTTTGAACAAATCTGTGTAAACACAAAAAAGTCAAGAAAGAAAAATCACTGAGTATAAAAAAGAGTAACAAAAGAAAAATAAATCAACAGTGACAAAGATGGAGAAAAAAAATAAACCACCATATGAAACAACCAAAATTAAATTATGCTTCAGGAAGTGTGACCACACTGACAGAAAGGCAGAAGAGCCCCACTGCAGTACAGGTCTGTTCGCTCATGATTACAATTCTGAAGCTTCTCCCCAACCCTACTATGACAGCAGCATTTAAAAAAAAGCTTAGCAATGAAACAGGTTTTATCACCAAGACTACACACCACACTCAGGGAATTATCTCCTTGGGCAGTCAAAGAAATGTTTATCTATTTCATTTGGCTTCGGACCCAGGCTGTAATGATTGATTTCCAGAGGAATGCTGCCAAATCCTATTCTTCTCCTGGAAACAATAGAGAAAGGCTTAAAAAAAAGTCAGGGAGACTTTTTTCAAATATGTATTTACCTACAGGTAACATACACACACAATAGTAATCACCTCCTGGTCAGTCTTGCATGACTTTTTCTTACCATTTCTTTGATCTGAAGATAGCAAAGAATCATCTATTTAGCAGCTCAGTCTTGTTCCACATCATCCAATTACTCCATAAAATTAGGACTAAAACCCAATAATCTTGCTCATACACCAGTCACCAGTAACAAGGTTACTACCACACTATTTTATACTACTAGTTAATGTAGAATTAAGTAATTGAAAATAAACTAGCTTATTTTGACAGTAATTCAGTATTATAGTCAAAGATGAACAAACCCAGCTTCCACACTTGAAAGATAATGTAGCATGAGAGTGATGGTTACTGAACTGATTATGTCCAAAAGGGCAAGAAGAAATGCCCACATAAAAGGACAGGAATTAAATGAACAAGGTAAGGTATCTAGATTTAAATGCCTGTGTTATCAAAATATATCAAGGGAAAAATAATTTGTTGTGCAAAAGCTGGAGGAAAAGACTCTGAGATTAATGCAAATTAATGCATTCCAATTATCTTATTAATTTTTTTGTTTGTTTAAAAAGATCTAATGCTTAATAGGTATTTTCACTATCCTCAGGATTTAATTTTCTGTTCTTAAACTTTGGGTTGGATTATCCATCACAGTAAATTCAAGCTTTATGCTTTAAATGGAAAAAAAGGAGATATTAGCTCTGCCTTGTTGGTTGCCAACTACTGAATTAAATTAAGTAACAAAAATTGAAGCATACTTATCATTACAATCAACTCAGATGACAGAGAACAGAGCAAGTTATTACATTACTATCTGTGTTAGCAGCCACTGCTAAGCGTATTACGAGATCCAAAGTGTGAAACACAATGGAAGTGGATACTGCTACACAGAGAAAGAGAAAAGCAAGTAAGAGGTCCCTCCAATTTCCCCAGTGTTGTGGTTTTATGTGGCCAGGTTCTGGTGAAGAACGGGGGGCTGCAGGGGTGGCTTGTGCAAGCAGCAGCCAGAAGCTCTCTTCAGGTCCCACAGAGCAAACAACAGGCGGCTCAAGGGCAGAGTCGTTGCTGACCAAGGCCAAGCCCATCAGCGATGGTCACAGCGCCTCTGGGAATCACATTTAGGAGAGAAAAAACACAAGCAGCTGCATTTTGCCACCAGCAAAGGGAGTGAGAATGTGTAAGAAACTGCACAGGCACCCAGGCCAGGGAACAGGAGAGGGAGGAGGCCCTCCATCGCCGGAGAGATTCCCTTGCAGCCCATGGAGAATATTATGGTAAAGTGGGTTGTCTCCATACAGCCCATGGAAGATGATGGGGAGCAGAGACCCCACCTGCACCCCATGAAAGACCCCATGCTGTAGCAGGTAGAGACACATGATGGAGGCTGTGACCTGGTGGGAAGTCCATGCTGTAGCAAGCACCTGCAGCCCGTGGAGAGAATGGCCCATGCTGGAGCAGGTTTGCTGGAGGGTCTTCTGATTCTGTGGGGGACCAGGCTGGAGTAGTCTGGGCCTGAGAGACATTCTATGTTTTTATGACTGCACCCCATAGAAGTGACCCACACTGGAGCAGTTGGTGAAGAGCTGAAGCCCTATGGGAAGGGACTCACATTGGAGAAGTTCATAGAAGACTGTCTCCTGAGGGTGGGACCGCATGCTGGTGCAGGGGAAGGGTGTGAGGAAACTTCCCCTGAAGAAGGAAGGACCAGCAGAGACAACTCACGATGAACTGACCAAAACTCCCATTCCCTGTTTCCCCTATGCCACCTGAGCAGGGAGGAGGGAGAGAAATCATGAATAAAGTTAGGCCTGGGAAGAAGAGAGGGGTGAGGAGGTTTTTTAATATTTGGTTTCATTTCTCATTATTGTACACTCTTTTGGGGTGGTGGTGGGGTCATAGAGGGGAAATAAATTGATGGATTTTATTCTGTGTTGAGTCTGTTTTGCCCGTGACGCTGATTGCGGAATGATCTCTCCCTGTCCTTATCTCAGCTTGTAAGCCTCTCAATAGTTACCTTTTCCCCTGTCCAGCTAAAAAGGGGAGTGAAAGAGAGGCTTTGGTGGGCGTCTGGCCTCCAACCAGGCCTAAATCACCACACCCACACCTCCCTTTTTCCCTCCACTTGGACTGGAAGATGTATTTTCTCAGTTTGTTGTTATTATCCTAAAAATTCATGAGACTAAGAGATGCAGCCTGATGCTAAAGAAACTGTCACCTGGACAGAGAGTACTGAGTTTGTACCACGGTCTCACTAACAAAGGAGGGCTCCAGAGCCATTGCCTTCCCTTCCCCTGCCTCCTGTGCCAGCACCAGCATTCACTGAAACCCTCTATGGAGGGCTTCAGCTCATCAAGGTAGCACAGGATTTCTGCAGCAAAAAGCAGAGCGTAACAGCAAGAAAGGGAGCTGAGCAGTGAATTCACAGGTGTCTGTGCAAGCCTGACCCCAATTGCTGGCTGTTGCAGTCACAGTAACCTCCCCCATTTAAATTCTTTGTTACCCTGCTACTTAGTGAGCCAAGTCAAAGAATTGAGAAGCTATCCAAGTTGTGCATCTACAAAAGAACTGAACCCAACTATGAGCTCTTTTGTGTGGAAGGAGAAAATAGTACCGCTTCTTGCAGCTCCCTCCTCGCAGCACTGCACTCAGACCCCTTTGTTAGCTGCTTCAGCTTGCAATTGAGGCAAAAGTACATCCATTTTATTTTTCTGAGTTAGTATTATGTCTGGTTAGCTATTTGAATAAGCTCAAAGAGGACATGGTCTGAAGAAGGTAAGTAGTGAGCATACAGCCCAGACAAAGGCAAGGGGCACCAAATGTAGGATAGAACCAGGGGAACTCCATTGTTTGAAGCGGTTACCTGCTGCAGGTAACAGAAGATGAAAAAAACTGCTTGAAACTATAAAATGTATTGTTCTCCCTCCAAATAAGGAATGGAAATAAGAGTGATAAAAATCAGAGGATGATTCAGACTAATCATAGTTTTTAATAGGACAGAGCTGACATAAGCTCATTTTTTCCCGAGTCCGGCGGCTCTGAATGTAAGCCATTTGAATGAGTAAACACTCAGGATTCCCATCAGTCAACAAGCCCTTTACCAAAACAAAGCTTACAAAATACAAACCAAACATGTCAAATGTAAGCCTGTCTGATATCTAGGTATCTGCACTGAGCTCTGATTAGAGAAGAGGTTTGAGGGATACCTCAGTGCTCTTGAATTTTAAACAATTAATTCTCAACCAAGCCATGCATTTAATCTCATTCACATATTTCTATTTAAACAAACGAGGGTTTAACATGTGTAATGCTATTTGTCCTACAGCAATTTGTAAGAAGTAGGACCTTTGCTCTTCAAAGGAGCCTGCAAGCACATGACAGACTGTCCTGCCAAATAGATTTCCAGTCTAAATCAAGTCTCAGCACATGGATACAATGGTGAAAGTACAAGAAAATAATGAATCAATACCACAGCCGTCACTGCGCTCATTTCATCAGTGATGCCTGGTTTGCTTGCAAATGGGGTAAGGGAGGTCACAGGAAAGATGTGAGTACTGAAGCATTTGGGGCTTGTGTCTACCTGCAGAACAGGGACCTTCATTCTAGCTTGAAAGAACAAGATTAAGCTGAAAGACAAAATATTGGACAGAAAATTAAACCAAATATTTTCTACTGTGTTTAAATCTGATGTACAATTGCTGTAAAAATTGCACTACATTACATGGGGGGAAAACATCATAGGTTTGACAAGTGAAGACTTGCCCAGTTTTAAAACCCTGAATTTACTATGTTCCTGGGAGTTGCTTTAGAACAGAAAACAGTTTAGATTTTTTTTTTTTATGAGTTTCATTTTTTTCTGCCTTCAAAATTTTTCTTCAAATGCATATCCCACATTGATAAAATAAATTCCTCATTATTTATTTTTTTCCTGGAGAAAGTAATTCGTTTCAATAAAGGATTTGAAAATAGAGCTATCCATGCTGCACATAAACTCTTCCATGAAGAATTTAAACGTAGGCTTGTGGATTTTTCTCAGCCTCCAGGCAGTAATTTGCTGAGGTCTATTTAATCAGATGAGGTGCTATTATGTGAACAACCAGCTGAAGGAAGTTTATTCCTAATACCCTTCAACAGAATCATCAGAGACTACTCCGTTACATAGCCATATTACAAGTAGTATAATAATAATTTTTAACTTACATAAATTCCTATAGTTGTTCCTGGAATTCTAGGATGTGGAATTTAAGAAATTCAGATGGGGATGATGTTCTTTAAGTGTTAGAGTACGATTTTGATTCTAGTCAGGGATTTAATGTTTTGTGGGTTTTTTTTTTAGTATCTAACAAGAATCTGATTCTGTGCCTGAATCTGGTTGAATTTCTAGTATAACATCATTGAGTGTATGAAATGGCAAGTGACTACATGTATAACTTCATGGCAAGTCACTACTCATATAACTTCACTTTGAAGTTAGTTGTGCTGCATTTTAATGCAAGGTATACAGCATGACTGGAGGGACAAAACTGTCTAGGCCCAAGTTGTAAGCTTCTTTGCTGTTGTGGCTAGGTCCTAGGCACGATGCTTATTTAGACCATGTTCAAGACTGTCACATCCAAGCCCCATCTGTTATGACAGGGGCCTTCAGATTACAGCTGAGTGCAAGTAAATATTATCATGTTCCCTGTGGGAAAATACAGTGTAAGTTTTGTACTGAGGCACAGAGTCTTGTACAAAGATGACTGTAAGATGACTGTAAGCTACTTCTTCACATGTTATACGTTGATTGCCTTTCTTGTGTATCCATTCAGAACCAGATTCTCATTTAAAAATCAAAATGCTGCAGGGTCTAATTACCAAAGCTCAGTTTATTATGCAGTTATTCATCTTCATAATTGCTAGTCCCAAGCTTCCAGGTTTTTCTCCCAGAAAGAAAACAAAATTCAGATTTTAATTAGACTATTTTGAATATTATTAAAATTGAAAATCACAATTTTCTCTTGCAGCAATCACTGCAAGTTGCTCTTCTGTTCAACAGCACCTTTTAAATAAACCAAAACCTTTCTTTCCCCAACAGGGATTACTGACAAACCTCCCTCGTTCTGTAACAAAAAGACTAGCCTCTCGAGGTGATTGGAAGAGAGACTGAAATGCTGTATCCTGATCCTGGTTTTGCATGCTAGGCTGGAAGCATTTCAGACCTATGCTTAATGTTTTCAGTTGCTTTTCATAAGGCTGATTTAAAAAGCCTCAGAAATGATCCCAGTATGTCTCCCGTGAGGGGAGTTGCATGCAGAAATCCAAGTCATAGAGAAAATAAGCAATTAGACTATGAAACAGTCCTGCAATCCTAGCCCACAAAATTCCAACTGATCTTGCTTTAACAGAAAACCCTGAAAGCAGGCCCACACCATTCAGCCAAGCATGCAGCAAATCCTCTACCGTGCAACATGCTGAGCACACAGTACTTCCATGTCCTGCCACACTACCACAGATTCTCTTTAAAATAAACTCATCAAAACAACTTTCAAAGGCATGTGAAAGCAGGCATGTCTGTGAGCACTGGACTTGCTGTGGTAATGAGACAAAATATAAAGAAAGAAGAGTTCTTAGCTGCAATTGTTGGATGATGGTAAAATTAGATGAATTAGTTGTTCCTTCTCATAAATTTGTCAACTTAGCTTTAGTATAAATATCAAAAAGCTGAGCCCACAGACGGTACTTGAACAGCTGTATTTTGGCATCTTCATTTGTGCCCCACACTGGAACATGTAAATTTCTGTAAAATATTATGATGAAGGCTGCTAGGTAAACTTTTTCAAATGTTAAAAGCTTCATTTCTGGGGAGCTCCTTCAGTGTGCAATTGCAAGGGAGGTTTTCCCTGTGTATTAGTGAGAGCAGTCACATTAGTGAGAGCTCTAGACAGTGGGGTGGTCAGCAGTCTGCAGTGTTTAGGGCAGCTTGGTAACAAAGTGGGTTCCTCCATTGTTTTGCTCTGCCTCTGCCTTGGTGAACCATCCTTTGGCTGACCAGCTAGCTGGAACAGCAGAAGGAATCTCAAGTGTGGTGCTGAAGAATTAACTTCTTGACAAAGCTTCCCCTGCTCCCTCGTTCTACAAAGCAGTTGTGCTGTCACATTTCTATAGTGCTATTTCATATTCTGAGAGACAGAGGGAGAGGCCTGGCCCTGCGTGTCTCACCACACCACAGCTGGCACAGGCCCTAGCTGATCAGACGTGGCGGACAATCCCACTGGGGTGAGACACCCACTCACCTGTCCAGACACACCAAGCTCTGATCCCTTCATGCAAAACTCCAGCAAGCACACTGCACGAACAACAGGTGGTCACTTTTAAGGTTAGTAACAGAAAGATTGTTAACTAACCTTACCGACATCAGGTTGATTCCAGCGTCTCCTCACGCAGTGTGCATCCTCTCCTTGATGCCCCTGGGGTGACAGCTACCATCAAGCCTCTCAGGGGCCAGACAAGCTCCTGGCAGGGCCAGGGTGCAGCAGGACTGGGATCTCCCTAAGGAGGTCCCCACAGGCGTCAGGGCAGAGCCTGGCAGGCAGGGCTGGTCCCAGTGGCCCAGCCAAGAGCAGAGCAGGCCTGAGAACAGCCCCAGGCCCGGGCACCAGGCACCTCCCAGGGGGCGGGCCAAGGCCAGGCCAGGCTGTGGGCCCACAGATAGGCCCAGCTTGGCAGGGCCCGTGGCCAGGCAGGGCCAGGCTGTGGGGAGGTGGAGAGCAGCGCTGCTGGAGAGTCACTGGAGCAGGGATAGGTGGCCCCAGGCCCATGAGCAGTGAGAGGTGGACAGGATTGAGGGTGCCTCCAGGACGTGGAACAAACCCTGGTGCACTGGGTGAGGCCTGAGGGGCTTCTTAAGCTGAGGGATGGCTCCCCTGTCACACGTCCGCAGCTCAGAAATCCCTCTTGCCCCATTTGTCTCCTTTCTGTTCCCCAGCCAGTGCCTAGGAGCAGTTCTTGGGTCCCTTTCCCTCTCTCTCAGCCCTCTCCCTGGGATTCTCATATGCTCTGGGACTTTCCTGCTGCCCCTCATCGCCTCTCCCAGTGTACCCATGCAGGGCGGCACCAGAAGCTGCCCCAAAAAGCCCAGGACCCATCGCTGAGAGGGTCATCTGTGTACCCCTTCTTGTGTTTCTGCAAGAAGAAAGATCTAAACTGCATCAGAGAGGTATTAAATTAGATTAGGTTGTGATATGAAGCCGTAAAGATGTGCATATGAGCTCGGAAAGGCACATAGAAAATAATATAGGCTTTTATAGTCTTAGATATGCAGTAACCTTAAAACTTGCCACTAAATTTGTCATCATCAAGAAAAATTTGCCAGCATAAAAGGGAAATTGCTGGAGCAACAAAGCTGTGGAACTGTTCTTTTGATTGTTACCACTGTTGTGCAAAGTGTCAAAATATTTTCTTTTCTTTTATACCTCTATTAGCATTTGGTCTGTTATTTAATACTACAGGAATGTTAGGTAATATTTTCTTGCATTTATTGTGCAATAAAACCAAGGGAAAATAAGGACTAAATGGAAAGGAATGTGACTGATACCTGGGCCATTTGAGAGACCACTGCTGTACCAAAAGCTGAAAGTACACTTTTTCAGTTGTGACAACATAGCCTGATACACACAATGTTTAATCACTTCTCCTTAAATAATTACTGATCTTCTTCGCACAGCTCATAAGAATATGGAGTTTTTTCCTGTACTGGATTACTGTCTACACTGGACTAGCAATATCTCTCTGGCTGGAGCACATGCCCACTCTATAAGAGTGACCTTGTTGAAGAAGGCATCATTTTCTATTACCACTCTCTCAGTATTAGAAATCCATAACCTTCTACTTCACTGATAGTTATAAAAAGTGTCATTAAAAATGTATATATTCATGTTGCATGTGCATATTCATTCTAATACACTGCAATTTTTTATTCATACTTCATTTCCTTTTATAGACCTAGTTCCCAGTGGTGTCTTGCACTTCTCAGAAATATCCTTGCATGCTATACCAATCTTCTAAAAAAACCAGTAAGTGGAGATGAAAAATAGCCTTTACTGAAGTTCCTGCTTAGTCAGTGCTGCTAAGGCACAGCTTGCATGTCCTCATGAAGTAGCTTTGGCTACACTTATTTGATAGATCAGTTTCATCCAGAAAAATGAACCTTGTCTTTTTTGTTTTAAAATATATGAGACATCAGAAATCTGGAGAGTGCACTATAGAAGAGGGCTTCTTTTGCCTGTGGACTAGTGTGTTAATTAGAATGAGGTTAGCACAACATATAGTTGATTCCCTTTACAATATGTTTTTGCCTCTCTGCTGTAGGATCTGTTTTCACAGAAGCAGCTATTTATGAACCAAGTTGTCGTGTTCTGTCAGGAATTCTATGACACTATTCCTATCCTCTGACAGCTGCTACTTCTGATTACACCAATGACAGTTTGCCTCAGGATGGTAATATCTATCTATTTCACTTAGAAATATTCTTGACTTTGATTCCTTTTTCATCCTGTCACACAAAAGCCATACCATCTTCAGTGGAAATCCTAATCCTAAACTGTGTTATTCACTTCATTAGAAAAAAAACACTACTTCATGCTTACTTATTTTGACAAAACATGAGCAGAACTATGGGAAAGTTTAGCAATCATTTTTGCCTCCATAGCATTTCTCAAAAGGTTAAATAATGGATTCAGTCTCTCTTGTACAACTTTGGGGGATTGGGTACTGTTCACCAGTATAGTTTAGGGGCTGACCTGCTTGTGAACAGCTCTGTGGGAAAAGACCTGGGAGTCCTAGTGGACAGCAGGTTAGCCATGGGTCAGCAACGTGCCCTCGTGGCCAAGAAAGCCAATCGCATCCTGGGGTGTATCAATAAAAGTGTGGCTGGTCTGCCCTGGTGAGCCCTCATCTGGAATATTGTGTGCAGTTCTCACCTCCTGAGTTCAAGAAGGACAGGGAGCTGCTGGAGATGGTACAAAAAAGGGCTACAAAATTATTTGGGGACTAGAGAATCTCTCTTACAAAGAGAGGCTGAGGGCTGAGGTTGGTGGCCCTGCCTGTGGCAGGGGGGTTGGAGCTTTATGATCCTTGGGGTCCCTTCCAACCCTTGCCATTCTATGATTCTATGACTTGGGACTTTTTAGCCTAGAGAAGACTGAGGGGGAAATGTACCATTGCTTAGAAATACTCGAGGGGCAGGTGTCAGGAGAATGGGGTCAGTCTTTTTTCAGTGGTCCTCAGTGACAGGACAAGAGGCAATGGGCATAAACTTGAATGTAGGAAGGTCCACCTAAACATGAGGAGGAGCTTCTTTACTGTGGGTGTGACGGAGCACTGGAACTGGCTGCCCAGAGAGGTCGTGGAGTCTCCCATCTCTGGAGACATTCAGAACCCATCTGAATGTGATTCTGTGCAGCCTGCTCTAGGTGATCCTGCTCTGGCAAGGAGATTGGACTAGATGATCTCCAGAGGTCCAGAAGGGACTAGATGTCCCTTCCAACCCAGACACTTCTATGATACTGTGATTCTGTGAAACATGAACAAGGAACTCCTGCTTTGAGTTGTCCATGGAGTTCAGACTGGCAGTTGCACACGATTATTGTTTAGAACAGAACTTTACATTCCTTTGTCCCTGGAAATTTTGAGCCCAGACCACAGTGGATACTTACACCTTTATATAAGTAAAACATGATGATAGACAGTTGCTGCAGAAGCAGTATTGCATGAGCCATGCACACACTGTGCCTGACTTCTCTTGGCTTCATGATTATTCCTTGTGCCACTTTCCTTTCTGTGTGTTTCAGAGAACCCTTTGTGAGTTGCACGTGGGAGTCTAACGTCAACGGAACAGTTGTTGATGTGTCTCTGATGAGTTGAGCAGCTAGAAAATGGGAAGTCAAAATCACTCAAGAAGTACCCCTGGTTTTTGTAACATTTAATGGTCAAAACCTTCCCCTACAAATACATCTTTCCAGTGTTACCTGAGTTCAAAGCTACCTTTTTCTAACAGGGGGCAGGAAAAGATGGAGTGACTTGAGATTAGCTATAAAACTCTGCATTACTGCTCCGAGGCAAAGAATGTCATAAGGAAACCCCAAAAGTGCTCACCTACCTAAACTCTGTGCAAAGGGGGCAACGCCATGGCCATTAGGTTGCTGCTCCCTTTCATATCAAGCACTGGGAGCAGCAGGGAAAGAGGTTAAGGAAAGGAAGATGTAAACATGTACAGGGAAGTGGGCTAATGCATCTCACATCCGCAGAGGAAGGGAAAGGACCTAAGCCTGCAAATACACTAAAGTTAGATCACAAAGTGTCAGTCTAGCATTTGTCTTGCAGCAATCCCATGTAAGGGAAATTTTACTCTCAGAATGAGACTTGCCCATATCCAGTTCAAAGCATAACTGCTCAACTCATGCATGCAAGTCTGTTTCTCCTACTTTTTTGATCTTTTTTTTTCCTTTACAGGTCTACAGATGCTCTTTTATAGCATGTCTATATCCGTAGCAAGGCTGGACACAGTCCTCAATAATGTCTTAAAGAGTAAGAAGATAATGGGAGTTGTGAATTAACAGAATTTGCATTGCTGCATATGCATTGCTGAAGGCAGCAAAAGGGGTTCCATTTGGCTTTCAAATCTCAGTCTCTTTTTATTGGAGATGCAGTTAGAAAAGTGTAAATCTTTAGGCTTATAGATGGACAACAGAATTATGAAGTTAATGAGGATCTTCAAATATCTCAGCAGTGCATTAATTTTTCAGTCTTAAATCATTCAGCTAAAGTTTCCAGTTATAGGTTTCACAGGCTGAAATTCTGGCTCCAGCACAACTAAAATTAGTTTTCTTATTGACTTAGACAGAACAGCACTGGGATTTTGATAGCATCAGGTGATTCCCAGAGGTGGAATCCACTCTGGAAGTCATGTATCCCATTGTGGCTAGAACTCATTCAAGCCCCATGTTTAGAATCATAGAATCATGGAATGTTTTCAGTTTGAAGGGATCTCAAAGATCATCTAGTTCCAACCCCCCTGACATGGGCAGGGACACCTTCACTAGACCAGGCTGCTCAAGATCCCATCCAGCCTGGCCTTAAACACCTCCAGAAATGGGGCTTCCACAACCTCTCTGGGCGACCTGTGCCGGGGCCTCACCACCCTCATAGTAAAGAATTTCTTCCTAACGTTTAATCTAAACCTACCCTCTTTCAGCTTAAGGCTATTGCCCCTTGTCCTGTCACTGCACTCCCTGGTGAACAGTCCCTCTTCCCCTTTTCAGTAGGACCCCTTTAAGTATTGGTACTGTTGCAATTAGGTAACCCCAGAGCCTTCTCTTCTCCAGACTGAACAAGTCCAACTCTTGCAGCCTGGCTTCATAGGAGAGCTGCTCCAGCCCCTCGATCATCTTCGTGGCCCTCCTCTGGACATGCTCCAACAGCTCTACATCTTTCCTGAACTGGGGACCCCAGAGCTGGACGCAGTACTCCAGGTGGGGTCTCACCAGAGTGGAGTAGAGGGGCAGAATCACCTCCCTCCACCTGCTGGCCACAATGTTCTTGAATCAGCCTAGGACACGGTTGGCCTTCTGAGCCGCTAGCACACACTGCCGGCTCATGTTGAGCTTGTCAGCAATCAGCATCCCTAAATCCTTCTCTTCAGGGCTGCTCTCAATCCATTCTCCACCCAGCCTGTAGTTATGCTGGGGATTGCATTGACCCACATGTAGGACCTTGCACTTGGTCTTGTTGAACTTCATGCAGTTCGTATGGTCCCACCTCTCCAGCCTGTCAAGGTCCCCCTGGATGGCATCCCTTCCCTCTAGCATCTCAACCTCACCACACAGCTTGATGCCATCTGCAAACTTGCTGAGGGGTCACTCAGTCCCGCTGTCCATGTCACCGACAAAGATATGATGCTTCCTTTGATTTTCTTAACAAGTTCACTAGTAAGGCAGAGACCTAGGTGTCATTGTAAAGCCACCACAGGGTAGGAGCAAGCAATGAAGCTGTATTCTTTGGAGAGATGCAGACCAGAAGACTGAAAAAGTAATTTTGGTGATATTTCTTCCTGTGTCATTGAGTTTGAACCAAAAAAAATCCCCAGAAGTTCCCTGGTGAGTGAAGTATGAGAAAGCAATGAAACCCTCATTCATGCTGCTTAGTTAATGCATACTGCTAAGTTTGGTTTGATAGGATCTTGAGGTTTCCTTCTACTTCTGTTTAACATAGTTTCAAAGTTTGTACAAGAAGGTGAGTGGAATAAAAGAAATTAATGGATAGTATGTAGTTCTGCAGCCCCTCTCCTATCTCACATAATGATTTTAAATGTGGACTAGAAGGTGCCAAGTAATCTCAATTTCATGCTATTTATAGATACAGCTGGTTTACAGTTCTAACAGCAACAATAAGCCTAAAAACTACAGTGTCCACACAGCTACAAAATCAAACTCCATGAAAAACCACAAATGCACTCCAACATGATGGCTTGGGCAGGTCCCCATAGAGATCAACTCCAAAGGGAGCTGGTTACTGTATTTGTCTTCCTGGAGGTTGGTTTTCTTTACAAAACGTTATGAAACTTGAATCCATGTAGGATTCAAGATAACCATGAAGTGGAAAAGACAGTTTTCTACAAAATCTTTGGATTTACTGAGTTGCTAAGTCACCTGTATGTTCCTATCATTTTTTTCTGCAATATTCTCTTAGAAATTTTATTTGGATTTGAGGCTGGCCAACCTGCATGCCTTCATGTAGCTGAAGAGCAGCAGGAATATTTTTTAGCAAGATCAAGATGCCTAGATTTTCCTTTATTGCCCTTTTTGAAAATCACATTTAGAAACCTTGATCTCAAAGTTAATTTGATCTCAAACTTTAATCTGGGCATGATTATCAGTAAAAGCTTTTTGACCTACTTCAGAGTATAAAACAGCAGCATGAAAACACCCTTCAGTTGTCTCCACTAAGATTTCCCTTTTCAGAGTCAGTTCAGCCAAGCACTGAAATTTATTTCTTAGGAAAGAAACTCCACAAAAAAAGAAAGTGTGTGGTGAGGCTTGGCATATCTGTTTGTTTCCAGGGTGTATGTGGCATTCAAGCAGATTAGCAGGCTACCTGCTCAAAATGTTGTCAGATGTTCACAAGAGTAGAAAGGACACAGCTGATTGCTGCCAACATTTTTTTCCCATATCACCGAATCACAGAATCACAGAATCATAGGGGTTGGAAGGGACCTCAAGAGATCATCGGGTCCAACCCCCCTGCCAAAGCAGCTCCCCAGCTCATACTGCACAGGGAGGCGTCCAGATGGGTCTTGAATATCTCCAGAGAAGGAGACTCCACCACCCCCCTGGGCAGCCTGTCCCAGGGCTCTGTCACCCTCACTGGGAAAAAGTTCCTCCGCATGTTGGTGTGGAACTTCCTGTGCTCCAACTTGCAGCCATTGCCCCTTGTCCTGTCTCCACTGACCACAGAAAAGGGGCAGGCCAATTCCCCCTGCACCCCATACTTAAGATATTTATAAACACTGATTAGTTCCCCCCTCAGTCTTCTTTTCTCCAGGCTGAACAGCCCCAGCTCTCTCAGCCTTTCCTCATAGGATAGATGTTCCAGGCCCTTAATCATCTTCATAGCCCTTCTCTGGACTCTCTCCAGGAGATCCCTGCCCTTTTTATACCAGGGAGCCCATATGTTGCTATTGTAATGACTACTGTAAGTGCATACAGTAGTTCCACATTTGATCTGTCTCTGTTCTCTTCATAATAATGACAGTTCACTTTATGAGAGGTCACATGGGAGAAAATTAGACTCCTCAAAATGTAAGGTATTACTTAGATGATATGATATATGTGCCAACCCAGTAATCCCCTAAGTAGTATGTAGACCTCTCCAAGGTAACTTTAAATGAGGTAGCTCAGGTACAGAGAGCATGATAGTTGCAGCAGAATGGAGCTCAGCACAGGCTAATTCACCAGTTCTGGCAATTTTCAGTTAGCCATAAAACAAAGCAAGTTACAGGACAAGGGTACAAATATGCCTGAGTGCAGATATACATAGATATACTTTATGCTTTTTTTTTTATTTATATAAAATCTGCTTTCTTCAGGAGCTAATAAACCCCCAAAATACAGCTAGGTTTGCATGTTATGGTAAAGCTGCATAATGAAGTAAGAGGCACACTCCACGAGGTAATAGTTGGGCTGCAGATTTTCACTTTAGTTTGGCTTCCCCTTTTCTGCCTACTTCTATCCTCTGCCTTTTCAAATAAGAGACAGCATTTCCCTCAGTGGTTTTGCTTGTGTTCTGTTGTGCTAGTCACTGCTAGCCTCCCAGCATTTGCGTTGACCAATTTAGCAACAAATGCTACATTGGAGGCGACGAGGGGAGCTTCAAACCTTCCTTTTGTTTCCTTTGCTCAAATAATCATTCTGATGCTGATAGTAAGCAGCAGCCTTACTGTCCCTGTTTGATATATGTGCTCTGGAAAACCAAACACTCTAGGAGCTCCTTCAGAATATTTATAGGCAGTGGGAACTCGGGAGGTGAGCGAGTGAGACTAGCATGCATGTCAATAACTTCGTAAGTACACTGTAGGGAGGAACCTCCTGCTGGTTGTATAGCGGGGGCAAAGATTACATAGCATGATTTAAATATTAAATAAGGAAAGGTTAGTCTTTGTAACATTAAACTGAAGAAAGGGATTAGTAGATGGCAATGATGCATTCCTTCTAATGTACTTTCCTGGGAGTATTTAAAATTCAGAAGGTTGTTTGTTTTTTTAAACATCAACAAAAAGTTGGGCTCTTTCTCTGTGCTGTCAGGTTTCTGGGCAAATGTCTTCAAGAAAGTACAAAATCTAAAAAATCTCCCTAACTCATCATAAATGTGTGTATAAAAGACATTGCTAAGCACCCACACCCTCCTCCTTTAAATAAGTTGTCTTGAATTTTCTTTTTGAGAAGTGCTTAACACAGCAGGGGAATGGCCTCACCTGGCCCTTTGTGCTACCCTTGTAATAGCAGCAGGGCACAACAAAGGCTTAGCATAAGGTATCGCCAATCAGTCAGGCTCTTCCCTGATGGGTTTACTAAAAGTCAGATTTCAGAGATGGAATTGGCTGTATATATATATATATATATATATATATACCCACACACAGATTAAAACACCCCTGGAAGAGCAGAACATTTGTTTTGCTTCTTCTTAACATTTTCTATGCCAGTATTGGCAGAGAAGTATGTATATAATATAGTATATTACACTGTATTGGCACATTGCACATACAGAGTTGTGAACAAAGCACCATAGAGAGCAGTGTGGTGCGATTCTGTAGCAGACAAGCTCCTCCCATGATGAATGTGTATGATCACGCCCTTTTTACCCAGGAACATGATGCTGAATTTACTGTGGTGTAAGAGCAGGGCTGTGTTGGCTTTCTCTGGGTGTCTGGTCAGTTTAAAGCTAAAGATTAAACAAAGTATTCATTCTTCTGATCACATTTTCAAAAGGTAACTAAGAAGAAAAGGGAAAAAATGTTTTCTTTCTTTAAGGGAAAGGACATGAGCCCCTAAGAGGAGCAAAGAGAGATTAAACGACAAAGGGTGAGTGATAGAAAGGAAGTGTTTGGGTTTTGTTTAAAAAGTAAGGCACTTTTCTTCTTTTATGCTCTAATTTGTGTTATTTTAAAGAAGAAAGGGGTATCCCCTGCAGAACTAATGAGGCACCTTGTTGACTGTTGTATTGTGTTCCTTTTTAAATAGAATTCATGATGAGGTACCATTTTAAAATCCTAGAACAGCCTTGTGCCAAACTCCAGCTACAATGGAGCATCAGGGACTGGAATTACTGTTTCCTGCATTAAATCAGTGTGAATTCAGCCACGGATCAGATCACTCTGCAAAGTGAGCATCTGAACCTGCAGTTTACCCTTCTTCTATTGTTTATGCTCCTTTGATCTTTTAACACTGTGATTGTCCCATCACTGGAGGAGCAGCACTTCTCCACAGCCTTCAGAGCCAGGCAGTGCTGTGCCTTGCACCTGATAAAGTCGGGGGAGTGCTGCCAGCAGAATTGCCAGGGATGTCTTCTCTAGCCAATTTCCCTCAGCATACAGTCTCCCCAGTGAGCAGGTGTGGTTGAAGTACATTTTTCCTCTGGCATTCATATGTTTTCAGCAGTAACAAATGGAAGGCACATGTAAAAGAATAAAAATGATGCTTGTTTTTTGATCAAGGACCCATTTCTGTGGAGTGTTCTTTCAACTGGATGAAGGAACGTGCTGATAAAATACTGTGACAGTGAAATCATTTGGACACCAGTAATGCTTCAAATTCCATTCTTTTTGTTTTAACAGTTCCTCTTTGCCAGGTTGTGATTTCCTTGGAAATCAGTTCAATTTGGGTTAGTAGTAACAACGCAAAGCAAACTGCACTTCAAATGCTTTCCCCTTCCCAATTCGATTGCAGAAATAGGTAAGAGAGTGTGAAACTACATTTAGGATTTCTTCAGCCTCTGCTTCCAAATCTACCATTAGATATTGATCCCCTGGGGCACTTTATTCACATTTCATGCAGTTTACATTTTCAGGAAGTGTGGTCAGTTTTGGAGATCAGCTGCTGGAATCACTCTGAATGTTCAGCTGCTTTCTCCTGCATCCTCATACAGTGTAGGGCTTGAGTTCCAGCCCTGGCTGAAAGAAATCCTCCCTTCTCCTGTTGTCCATACTCTGTTTTAATCTGACATTTCATCCCTGAAGTGCTTGTTTCTATACATAGCTTATTAATCCATTGTGTAAACAGATGCACCCAATAATATTGTTTTCTTCCAAGAGCATGTATCGAAGAGGAATAGATACTGGCTCTCTGCCTTGGAAAGAATCACACTTGTGTCTCCATTAGATGTGGCAACCTTGGCAACATCTGGGGAGCTAAGGCATTCCCAGACTGAAACAAACATGCCAGACTCTCACCTTGGTCCAATATTGAATTCATGTTACCAGACATAACCAGCATTATTGCTGATTTGTACTGACTCATGTTCTAATTACTATCATGAGCTGATGAATGCAGAACTGAGATTTTAATTCCACATAGAAATATTTCTGTGGACAGCTCTGATCAAATTTTTCCTTTAGCTTTCTGTGGAAGTTTAAATTTCAGGAAATAGTATCCATACAACCATCCTCTGCAGAGTAATGAAGGATAATTTGCTGTATTTAATTAAACTAAGCCAATTTCTTCTCCCATTGGATTATCTGGGGGTAGGATCGGATGTAGGCAGAGCAGATAAAGTCAGATTTTACCATTTTAAACTGTTCTACCCTTCTGAAGATCTACCACTGTCAATCTATACCCCTCTCTGGCTGCTATTAACTAACCCCATGCCATAAGGCATTGAACTGCCAGCTAGAAAGGTTGTTTGGGATTTAGTGGGAAATCCCTGGTGTGTCTTGGAGAAGGCCTGTGGAGGTGGTATACAAGGTTCAGGCAGATCAAGAGCTTAATGGGAGTACTAATGGGAACGGCTCTTTTTTGCGTATGTGAAACAAATAGAGGAGAAACTAATGAGGTTACATTGAGCTTCCCATCTTGTAAACTGGCCTCTTCAGCCTTACTTCTACCTGCACTTAGGGAACTTATTTCCTGAAAATGTAAAGCTCTCTGTTTATGTGCATATTGAAATAAGTTGAAAATGGCATGCACACTACATGGAAGAGGTATAACACCTAATTGCCAATATAACCAACTGCTGCTACCTCATTTGGTCTAATTTTAATGCCACAGGCATAAATACAAAAATATACTATTCAAATACAGCTTTTAAAAAACCAGCATTTCTGGAGGGTTTATTTTTCCATTGGACTTTTCAAAGTGGTTTTGGAAGAGAATAATAATTCAGCCACCATTAGTTCAAGCTTCCCTTAAAAAAATAGGTCATTATGGTCTATTCTCTATGTGTATTTTTCCATTTTAAGAACCTTTCTGGGATCAGTGTCTGTTTATGAGCCTTATTATAAGCAGCAGTCACATACTTAAAAATACAGACTGCATTGTGAATTATGAAGTTGTGCAAGAGCAAGAAAAAAAAAAAAGCACAAAATAGATCAGCTTCTAAACTCTTGCAGCAGAATAGCTGAGTTTTGCACAAATATGTTATTACAAGGTTACTATCTTGCTGCTTTCTGGACCAGGAAGTAAAGTACTCATTGCCTTATTTGAAGAGTCAGGAAATCAAAGCCTGGTACACTGACAGTGATTTTCTGGGCCATTATGCTTAGTCTGGTGCTGCTGCTGTGAGCAGCCACGTTGAATATTCTCATTCATAGGTGATCGATTGTCCCCATATACAGTTTGTCTCACAGCTGGTGTTTCAGACTTCATTCCTTGCAAAGACTGGAACCTTTTCTGATTCACTCATAGCTGAGTTACAAGAATAGTCTTAATTATTACTGATTGAAGTTCCATAAAGTGCAGTGAATAGAGAATAAGTAGCGGTGCTTTAAAGGAAGTCGGAGTAGCAACTGTCTCAAAGCAGAGTTGGAGTTCACATGCTCAGAAAAGGGTGAGATGGTATTATGCCTGAATATAGGAGATAAACCATATTAAAGAATTTGCAATGGCTTTGAAGGACAGCATTTTTTACCTGTTTGTAGAAGTAGACAATGGGCATCAGCTTTTATGATAAATCTATGCAGATATGCACAGGTTTTTACCAGACAGTAAATCTTTTGAGTATTCTAAGTCCAGTATAATTTAACAAAAGTTGCTTTACTGATTTTCACAAACTTTATTTTTAATGCACCTGCACTAAGTTGCTTTTATCTACCCATTAATAAATGCCAATTGATAAAACTGAAGCATATCAGAAGCCTTTTAGGAATTGAAAATATCTACCTCTTCAGTATTCACACAACAAACTTTTGGCCATCTAGTGGGATGTCTTATTTTACATCTTCCTTGTGCAGTGCTGCCTTTTAACCTAATTTGGCATTATTGGCTAAGTTGACCTCCTGCTTTTGGTCCCTGGGACTATTTTATTTGACCTATCCTGGAAATGGTGAAAAAAAAAGTCTTTAATACTATAAAAGACCTATAAAATGTATTCTTCTTGTTTACAGTAAAGAAAGTAGTTTGCTGTGATTTCCAACACGACATTTAGACATCAGACATCTATAAACAACAATTAGTTTGGTTTGTCTTAGGCCTTTGTGTAGCTGTTGAGGTTAGCCTTGCTAGAAACAACTCTAATCACTCTATGAGTCCCCCTTGTATATTCCAGCAGGAGTGGAACCTATTTGTACAATAATTGATGATGTCAGCTGCCAGTCCTGTTAAAATCCTAATTTCTGAGTCATCTACATAGCCTACCTTTTGTGCCTGCTGCATAAACTTGTCAAAGATCATTCACAGGAGGAACAGCATGGCACTTACACTATGTGCACATGGTGAATGGGTAGGAATGTGTTGAGACCAAAGGGTGTGTTTACATCTGAGTGGAATTAGCAGTATTTTTAACAGTGAGGATCAAAATCAGCAGCTGATTTCTCTGAAAACACTGAACTCTAGGTCTCTGAAATTCAGGGCATCCTCAAGTTGCAAAATGGACAAATTCAAGTTCTTTACAGAAGTCCTGAACTTACTAGAAATGATGTTATTACCCATGCTGTCTCACTGTTGTGTCCCAGTGAACACATATATGCAATATTCATCCTCTGTATTATCCTGGATGCTAACACAGCCCCGTGGTTCCCAGGCTGGAGTTGATTCATGTCTAATCAACTCAGAGGTGAGGTTTATCTGCAATTGTGGTACCACCTTCAACATGTGTCAGCCTAGTTATCCAGCTTCATTAAGCATCTTTTAAATCTTGCCCGTGCAGTCAAAATCCGTCAAGTGACTGAATACAAGTATATCACTCAGTGTGTTCTGCTGGATAAGGCAGACTCTCAGAAGGAAATTCCCACAGTTAGAAAAAAAGCCCAAGACCTGAAGCTGAGCTTCCACTAAAACTGGTTGTTACTGAAACTAAAAGATAGGCTGGATATCTGAACCACAGCCCACCTTAGAGGTCATGCTAAAAAGGATGGCCAGCCACAGAGAAACAATGAGCTACTTCTAAAGTACCAGCATTTCCCAGCAGGCAAAAACAAGCCTCTGCAAGGACTGGAGGACACCAGTGTGATCTGTGATACAATGTCCAGGGCAGGCATCACAACAACTTGGCTATTTCAGTTGCTAACACAAAAAACCAGAAGGATGTGAAAGACTTGAGGAACTAATCCACCCGGGAATCTGAAAGATGAACTTCTCTGCTGCAGTTTAGTTTTCTTTCTTCTGTTTTCCCAAAGCTAGTAAATTCATGTTGTTTGGGGGTTTTTTTTGCCCCTAAAACTATCATTTGAGCTGACTGCCTCTTTCCTTTCTCGTTCCATTTTCATCTTCTATGTTGCTAAGAGGTTTCCATGGCAATTCTAATATTGGATTAAGGAAGACATACTACTGAGGTTAACACATCGCCGTCTCTGGTGCTGCCTAAGCCAGCAAGTGCAGCTCTGCTATGGGTGAATGGCCCAAACATGTTAAGAGCTGTTATCAACTGATGTTGATAATGAAAGATAGCAGAGTAAAATGATATAATGTCAGCAGGCTGCAGGGAGAAAAGCAAAACGCTGCTGCTCTGAGCCTCTGCAAACATAGAGTCATTGATTTTGATGGAACTATGCTACTTTCTAACACTGGAGAACTCAGACCCAACAAAATGCATTTGCCACTCTAATTCCATGGAAAGCAGTACAATTAATGTTGCCTGCATTGAAAACACCACTGTTCACTGATGTCAGAACACACTAGTTCATTTTCTTTTTACTGTAACACTTCTTTATTCATATTTTCCTACAAGGCCTCTAACTGTGACTTGTAAACCATTTCAAACAACTCCATAATTACAGATCTGCTACAGAAGTATGATGCCTTGGGTGGGACCAGTATTTTTCAGAAGGAATAAACAAATTAGTATAAGGCTATCAATTAAATCCAGGAAGGGTAGTGAAATGTCAATAATTGTTTCATCGTGTTTAGAGTTTAATTTATTATCTAAAAATGTTTTATTGATTCAGCCTCCAAAGATTTTGCCCAGGTAAAATGTACCTTTATCCAGAATACACACACACACACCCCTGCTTATCTGGCACCACATCTCAGGTCTTGGCTGGAGTGACAATGTCTGGCAATTGAATCTCTTGGGATTCAATCTTCATGTTCAGTGGGAGCTCCCTGGTGGGAAGAATCATAGAATTGTAGGGGTTGGAAGGGACCTCAAGAGATCATCGGGTCCAACCCCCCTGCCAAAGCAGCTCCCCAGCTCATACTGCACAGACAGGCGTCCAGATGGGTCTTGAATCTCTCCAGAGAAGGAGACTCCACCACCCCCCTGGGCAGCCTGTCCCAGGGCTCTGTCACCCTCACTGGGAAAAAGTTCCTCCGCATGTTGGTGCGGAACTTCCTGTGCTCCAACTTGCAGCCATTGCCCCTTGTCCTGTCTCCACTGACCAAAGAAAAGGGGCTGGCTGATTCCCCCTGCACCCCATGTCTAAGATAATTATAGACTTTAATTAGGTCCCACCTTAGTCTTCTCTTCTCAAGGCTGAAGAGTCCCAACTTACTCAGTCTATCCTCATAGGGTAGATGCTCCAGGCCCCTAATCATCTTTGTAGCCCTTCTTTGGACTCTCTCCAGGAGGTCCTTGTCCTTTTTATACCATGGAGCCCAGAACTGGACACAATACTCCAGGTGGGGCCTGACCAACGCAGAGTAGAGGGGGAGGATCACCTCCTTTGACCTGCTGGCCACACTCCTCCTGATGCACCCCAGGATCCCATTGACTCTCTTAGCCACCAGGGCACACTGCTGACTCATAGCCAGCCTGTCATCTACCAGGACCCCCAGGTCCTTCTCCACTGAGCTCTTCTCCAGCAGGTCATCCCCCTTTGAGTGGTTGTCTTTCAGGTACAGACAGCTGTTCATCAGAAACTGAAGTAAAAGCAGAGATCTCATTCTCTCCAACTAGTCAATGTTTCTGTAATAATCACTGCAGACGTTGGCCAGGTTCAGAAAAGGCTACGTCAAGAAACTTTGCATATCTGGGGATTACAAACTATCCATGATAATCCACAAACTGGAACAGTACTATGGGTGTGGTGAGCCTTCATCTAAACCAGACAGCTCTGACTCTTTTAGGAACTAGATGGATGGTCTAGGGGGAAAAACAAATGTTTACATACAGCTTAAACACACTACGATTTAAAACCCAGAGTGTTTTCCAGATTCTCTTTTTTATTGTGTTTGGAGTCTTAGCTAAAAAAAAAAACCAACCACTAAAAATACATTAATCCACACCACAGGATTACCATCATCTTGAAGAGTTTCTTTCCTGACTTTTGGGGGAGGGGGTGGGGATGGGGGGGAGAAAGAAATAATAGGTGGGTTTGTGTTTTCCTGGTGATGCTTCAGGAGTACAAAGGAGTGCATGTTCCATCTCTCTGTTCATGACAGAAAATCTTACTGCCTCGTGTTGCCTCACAGTGGACCCTTTCCATTGAGATAGCTGTGCTTGTGGCATAGTTTTTCAGCCTGTACAACTTAGTATTTGTTTGTAGGCAGTCTTAACAGCTGTTACAGTGAGATTAAGACTTGTCCAGCTGATGGGACCCTAGTTTTAGCTTCCTACCAATTATGGAAATGCAACCAGAATGCTTGTGCTTTGGTTTGGGTTTGTTGGTTTTTTTTCAAAGCTTTAATCTAAAACATAAAGTCATGCAGCTGTGGAGACGGTGCTCAACCGAAATGAACAGACCAGCTGCTTTTCTGGAAAATATTTGAAGCCAGAGCTCTACCTGCTGGAACAATGGGAAATTACACTGCACCAAGAGGCTAAAAAAAGGCTAAAAACCTAACTGCGTGCACCTGAACAGCTGAAGTTCTGCTCTTGTATCATGCACTTGCCTTCAGGATTCACTAATTAGCTCCTGTTAGCAATGGCAGAAATTTTCGCAAAGTTTTTTGGGGTTACATGACATAAGATTTTAGATCCTTGGAAACTATCCCCTCTTTGCAACCCTTGCTGAAAATAGCTGTGCTGGGGCAAGAACCAGCCTTTCTCTATCGAGGAAACTGAGTGAGGGGCACAGGCAGGTTAGGGACCTATTGATCTCCTTTGCGGTTTCTGGTACTGGCTGTTACAGATGGGGTTCTGGTGAATAGTATAATTATTAAAAATGGTGAAGTAGCTCTTGGATAACATTTTTAGGAGCCTCTGAGTGAGTTTGGTACTTCCCAACATTGTATATAGTGCCACTAAGTTTCTATGAAGGCAACAACAGCTAAGAGTCAAAGTGACCCCTCTTGACATTACATAGTAAGCTGACAGTTTCCTTGCTTTGATTCTCTTTGTGGGTGCTATTTGGAAAAGTCTCATATTTCATACTAGTCAGGATTAACTGTAGCCCAATTGCAGAATGAGTTCTCTGTAAGATTTATGATTTTTAAATTATTTTTATTGTGCTTCCATCCAAGATTCTCAGTTCTGCTTTGCAAATATTTGCAAGCTAAGCCTTCCTGTCTAGGTGATCATTTGTATTGCTCTCTTTCTGAGGCATAAATCACTAGTGCATCTTCCAAAGCTGGCCAAAACAGTCAGTAATTTAACAAAGAATTAAAGAAAAAATAGGTTTTGAAAATATCCTTAAATAATTTGTGTGACTTTTTAAAAATATATTTTAGTTCTGCAAACTTACTTACATCTTGGTATTCACAATCAACATTACTTATTACAGAATCAAAGACTCACAAGGTTGGAAAAGACCTTTAAGATCATTGAGCCTAACTGTTCCTGTGCTAAAGCATTAAGTTTATTGGAGTGCAAGGGATCTTTACTAAAAAGGGGTTTTTTGTTTATGTTTTCTGTGAGGAAAAAAAATAGATTTATTGTTCTCCTTCCTATGATTTTCATTTTGTCCTTTGTCAAAAACACTGGATCGTTAAAACTAGAACATTGGGGTTTAAAAAGATATGTGGGGGAGCATCCATGAGCAAAAAACATTCTCAGATTCCTCAGCTGTGTTGTGAAATCTGCTTTGCAACTGTGGAAATGGGCTGAAGGAATACTGTGTAGTCAAGCACGGCAGTGGGCAGAGAGGCCAGCTTGCTGCAAGCGTGCCTGGATGCCTGCAGAGCCCAGCTCACTGAGAAGTAGCACCTCTGCACTCCTGCAGCATTCCCACTCTGGTAATGCAGCTGTGGATCATAATGGATATTTAGCAGGAACTCTGCAAGGGCACAGTCATGCTGATCCCAGAGCTTACCTGGAGGGTGCAGGGTGAGCATCTCCACATGGCACACACACACTGCCAGCAGACATTTATCTTCTACCTCTCCTAGGCAGCTGAATCAAGAACCCAACTATAATTTTTCCTCCTAATAGGACACGAAATTGAGCCTGAGAGATACCAGAACACAAATATGTGTGTGCATGCACACTTCTGTACACACACACACACACAATGTAGCAGCTAAAATGGTTTCTGATGCCTCTCCAAGACTGACCGTGGAACCAGAACTCCGCAAGCCTACAGCTGCATTCAGTTTGCAAAAGCCCCAGCCCCTGCTTACACAGTCTGTATGTAAGCAGCTGCTTCTCCTTATGAGATGACAGCAACCCAAAGAACCCTTCAGAGCTGCTGCTCCTGCGTGTTTTGCTACTGCAGCATAAAGCCATAAGTAAATCTGATGTGAAACCAAAGCAGGGCTTGATAAGAGAATCAGAGAGGCCTTTCTAATCTACTTTCCAGCTAGCTCGTGATTAGTTTTATCACAAAGGAGAATTTGCTGCCTGTCAATTAGGACAGTTACTGGAAGTTAGGAGGATACAATGAGTATTTTTGTCACATGTTAATTATAATCATATATGAAATAGCAACTTGGATTACTGCAACAGAAGCTCTTTGAAGAATGCAAAACAATTAGCATCTGACAGTCTAATTCCAAAGTATCTTCTTGGACCTGTACTACGTGGTATGTGCACATATGCAAGGGGAAAACATATTTTTTTTCCTATAGTGTTGTTCATAAGCTTATGTTCTGGTGACTAGACCCTTGTGTTGAGAAGAGGCAATACTTTAAAGATGAGGAATGCCATCTCATCTTGTGCTGAAGTAAATTCAAAGTCTGGATCTTCCTATGGCTTTTCTTAAACTGAGATGGGCATCCATCAATGGAAAGGAATGCACAGGCATCTGGAGTGAGGCTCTGTGCTGTTTTACGTGGTGTCTCTGCTGGAGAGGATCATCCTCTGGATGAGAAAAGGGGTTTTTAGCTTTCATTTTACATCACTCCAGTCCTTTGATGCAGTGGCCAAAGTGAGGCTTTTTTCCAAGGTTTTCATCTGGAGTGAAATCCTGGCCCTTTGAAGTCTGTAACAAAACTCACTTAGATCATTCTCCCAAGACCTGTAAGATTGACTTCTCTTGCAGGGAGTAAGCCTCCAACAATATACTTTGAGGAAAAGCTCTCTAGCTTTTTGCTTGTGCCACATTCGATGTTCCTTGGGTACACCTAAAATTAGAATTGGACCAATACTGTACATAATGTGGGACTAGCCTCTGCCAGTTTCACCTGTGGCATGCTTGGAGGGGGGATAAAAAGCAGTCTTATAAATATCCAGAGGAAGACCAAGTAAAATAATTCCTTTAATTAGATCACTCAAAAATTTTAAAAACCAGACAAACAAACAACAAAATGCCATCCAAAGCAAGATACTAAATTTTCATCATTTTATGAAAAAAAAAAATTAAAATTTGAAACTTGGCTCCATGGTTTTGCACATTTTTCACTGGAAGACTCTTCTTGTCTTGAAATTAGGAATTTTAATGTGATAAACCATGTTAAAGCAACATGAAGCGTAGGAGCAAGGCCTGTCTGTCCGTGGCTCTCCCCACCCCAACCTCAGTGACAGCAATTTAAAAGAGCCATGTGATTTTGTTGGAAATCATCTGCTAGACTGGAAACTAATTCTCTGATTGTCATGGAAGCTAATAGCAGGAAGGGCTGTTCTGTTTTACTTGGTTGTCTGAAACTCCAGATGCCTTTAGCTTTCAAGCAATAACTGTAATTTGAGGATGAATGGATAATGCCATTTATGGCTGCAGACCTGCAAAGATCCCAGCATAAGGACACATAAATAGACAAGGTGAAATGTATGGGAAGCTAAGATGTCAGTATGCAAGCTTTGAAAGTAGAGGAAAATGCTGATATTCTCATTTGAGGTGCTAACAGGACGTAACCATCATATGTTTTAACAACTGCATACACATGATGTGCTACCAAGAAAGGAAAATGCAGATCTTCATGTTAGCAAAACCACTGAATATTGCAGGACTTGGGTAACCCCATGAGACAGAATCATTGAAACCACTGGAAATAAACAAACAGAAACCAAACAAAACCCCAGCTTTTTGCCATTAAAAGCATTCCAACAAATGTTAAGCATCCTGTGTGGGAGCCTGGTCAAGCATTGGAACAGGCTGCTCAGAGAGGTGGTGGAGTCACTATTCCTGTACATGTAGATGTGGCATTCCAGGACCTGGTTTAGTTGACACGGTGGTGTTGGACAGACATTTGAACTTCATGATCTTAGTGGTCTTTTCCAATCTGGACGATTCTATGATTCTGTGACTTCCTACTGCCTTTCTTTTGTGCTCCAGACTGTGAACATCTGAAGTGGAGATGGAAGCAGAAGTGGCATCAGTACTGTCTGGTGGGCATTTTGAGTAAAAGGAAAGGTGATGTCTCTTGTTTTGTAATACCACCTCTCCGTGTCAGCTAGATGCTCTCACAGCTTGGTAAGGAGAAGACCTGAACAAATGCAGACAGGAGGCAGTTTGGGAAACACTATTTAGGATGGGAACCATATTCTCAGAAAGTTTCATCCTGACCTTAGAGCAGTTCAAGTTCATGATGAAAGGCTTCCAAAACTCCTTTATGCCAGCTAAGAATGATGATAATTAACCTGTGGGTGGAACCGCTAGATCATCCAGGAAGGGCTAGTGGAAGGTATGAGAGCTGAATTGTGTTCCAGGCCTTTGTTTGCACATAATCATACAATTCTCTAGATAAAAAAAAAGGCTTTCATTTCTTTTCAATGAATTTTGAGCAGGTTATTTTGAAGCAGCTGTGAGACTGCCTGGGGTGTCTGTTTGTTTCAACATTGCTGAAATTTAAGCGCCTTGCATTAGAATTGAAAGTGACCCTCTGCTATTGCAGAGTCAAGGACTGGAATAGGAAATCAAAGAGTTCCCCTCTCTGCTAGCAGGGAAACATGCTTTCTCATTTAGTGGAACAGAAGGAGGGAATCCGGTTTCCATAGTGATCAATGAGGAAAGGATGTGGTTACCTGGAAACAGGACTGCTCCCATCCACTGAAAAACCCTTTCCTGTATTTGTTTATTGATGAGAGATCAAAGCCAGCTCTTCACTCACACAGGAGTGGGGAGGTTGGACTTGGAGCAGCTGTTTTGCATCTGATTTGAGCACAATCAAGTAGAGGGAGATGCTGAAAACTTTCTGCAGGACCTCCACCACCATGTCTTATGCTAGAAATGACTATTTCTGTTCATAAATAAAGTACTTATTGTCAAAGGCTGCTCATTTGGAATAGTTGCTGCCATCTGAGGCCATGTAAGAGTCACTGACATCACTTCATGCAGCTGGTCAAATATATCTGTGGAGAAAAGGCTGTCTCTAGCATTTGCAGTTGTACTCTACAGATGTTTACAGACTTCACAATAGCAGCTGCTCCTCCCCATGGGACTGGAGGTCTAACTCTTACTTCCTTGCATCAGAGGGTTGGTGGGTCCTTCATTTCCTAGGGCAGAAGAGTCAAGGAGGCAAGATTTTGAAAAGACTCCAGTGAGGTTCTAAGGGGAAAACTGGAACTTCTGGTGTCTGTATGTTGCAAACGCTACCCATGCATGATTAATTATGTGAAGGATCTCAATCAAAGAACTGAAATATTCCCAGAGATCTCAGCAAGGCATCTAGTCCTCAAAGGAAAACTGGGTTTATAGCTAAGTCACAGGACTATACTTCAGATTCCAGCCATTCCTTAAGGTTACTACGCTATTTTAGACAGGCCATTTAGTCTCTAAAGTCCTTGCAAGATCTTAGTGTATTTGGGAAATTTCCTTCCTCTTAGAACTGCTTTTCAGAATAAAGCCCCTCCCTCAAAAAAATCCCCACCACAGTTTGGCTACAGACAAGAGGGAGGCCCAAATTCTGTTTCTCAAATTCTTGTTGTAATTGTTGCTTTTAAATTCAATATTTTAATTTCAAAGGAATGAGTTTTTATCCCTGTAGCAATGTTATTGCCTGAGCCAACCTTGGAGGGTTGGATATTGTGGTGCCATCACCCGCAGCATAATGGGGATGAGAGCTTGGCTGTAAGGGAACAGCCAGCAGCTCCGGTCCCTTCTGCTCACACGGAAGGTGTTTTATCACCACAGGGTATTTTATCGCCACAGGAGACCCTAACAGTCCCTCTAGTCACAGAATCACAGAGTTGTAGGGGTTGGAAGGGACCTCGAGAGATCATCGGGTCCAACCCCCCTGCCAAAGCAGCTCCCCAGCTCATACTGCACAGATAGGCGTCCAGATGGGTCTTGAATCTCTCCAGAGAAGGAGACTCCACCACCCCCCTGGGCAGCCTGTCCCAGGGCTCTGTCACCCTCACTGGGAAAAAGTTCCTCCGCATGTTGGTGCGGAACTTCCTGTGCTCCAACTTGCAGCCATTGCCCCTTGTCCTGTCTCCACTGACCACAGAAAAGGGGCTGGCTCTTTCCCTCTGCACCCCATACTTAAGATATTTCTAAACATTGATTAGGTCCCCCCTCAGTCTTCTTTTCTCCAGGCTGAACAGCCCCAGCTCTCTCAGCCTTTCCTCATAGGATAGTCCGGTGTTCCTTTGCAATCATTCTAACTTTTTATTTTTTTAGCATGGCAGTGAAGGTACAGGAACTGTAAGGATTGTTTTGAGCCTCTTGATCTCAGAAGGAGCACTCCCTGGATGAGTAGTTTCCCACAATGCAATGGAGCGGCGCCCAAGCGGCGCATTTGCTTTGAAAGAAAGGCCAAACCATTTATCAGCACTCAAAGGAAAAGAGTGAGAGACAATGGGGAAAATGCTCTGCTGTGAAGCCTATCTCTATCCTGACACTTAAATGTGGATACTCAAATGTGCCCATATCTGTAAGGAAATTAGAAGTTTCACAGATTTTCCCCTTGAAGGTATGGCCCATTGGTTTTCTGCTGGGCCTGCCCCGAAATGTTCTGCCTGCCCCACATCCTGGCCACTTGACCTGCTCAATTCTCCCAAGCCCCTACCTACACAGAGAATTTCATCCTATTACACAGGCTTGGTAATTCTCTTTCTGCAGCCATGCACTGAAAATCCCTGCCTAGATCCAGCTTTAAGCTTTAATCTTTAAGGCTTTTATAGGCTGTAAAATGAGGAAGGTGGATGTCTCCAACTACTTTGTCTCAAAAGTACCAAGCTACAATTTTTATTACCAACTTTTCTGTCCTCCAGTACATATTATCCTGCCTTGCTTCTGGCAGCTGTTTCTTTCCTGTCCTGGGAAGAACTCAGCCTGATGAAAAAGAGGGGTGCAATGAAAGATACCGACTGTGTCTGAAGAATACTAAAAGCCCTCAAACTTGGAGGTGGTATTGCCATTTTATAGACAAGACAAAGTTGAAAGTCAAGATGAAGTGGCACCTACTTGCCCTCCAAATGCCTAGTTCATCTATTGGATCCCAGTAATAGCCTCAAAATGTCTGCCTAAATACCTGTATTTCTTCGAGTTGAGTACATACAAAATCCTCTGCAGAGCATAGAAGCAACCCCTAAATAAACAGCTAAATAACATTTTCTCTTACACTTTCCTGAGAGTAGGATCTTCAGAATAAGTATCTTTCCTGAACTATTCATTGAGCATACTTCTGCATGTATACAAATACATATGCACTCAACATTTATTCAAAGAAAGGCCAAACCATTTACCCCATGAGTGAGTGGGGAGGGCATCCATCTGTAGTATGGATGCTCATGTTTAGACTGATGGAACCAGCGTCAGTAAACAGTTCAATGAGTGAATGAGGGAAACGTTCCCTAGCAGGCACAAATCTGCATTGAGTCAGACTGGGCAATGATTTCAGCTCACAACAGCACACAGCAGGTATGTCTTTGTAAGGGTGAGCTACTGAGTATCTCTCTCTCTCTCTCTCTCTGTTCATTTAATAACAGAAAAAATAGATGCAACTCCCCAAGGACACATTAATATGTGAGGATTCCAGGCACAGATAAAAGATGCCTTCTGCATTTCACTCCTAACTCCTGGCTTTTTGTTTGGCTATTACCTAGGGATCGAGATATCAAGTTGTCTTGACATCTCCTACCAGAGAACCTAATTCAGGGCTGGGATTCAACAAAAGTACAGCAATAATGAAGAACCAAGTACCTTTGAGCCTCGGGGACAAAGTGATTTACCCAAAGTTACACAGAAGTGTAGCCAAATCAGAAGCCTCTTGCACCTGTGAAATGCAAACTACACTACACAGACATTATTATTACCTTAGTTTAAACCCAAACACACAAATATGGTGTAACTATGTAAGCATTTTTGTACTCAGTCACCTGGTAAATATAGTATTGTCAGTGCTGGTACCAGGTCACCCATCATGCTAACTGTGCAGATAGTCTCAGGGCGAGCCCCCCCTCCTGACCTGTTATGATGGTTACCAACCTTTTTTAGAAACTTGCTGTGTGACCCAAAGATTTATCCCTCGTGTTTCTCTTCACGATACACAGTCTGGGCATGGAGTAATAGCAGGGTCTTGAAAATACAGGCACAGGATGAAAACAGCCCTCTCCCAACTCACTGGTCATTACTGAAAAAGCTTAACCCTGAGATATGGGGAAGACTGGTTTTGCTTTAAGAAAAAAAAAAAGAAGCAGCAGCTAAGAATATTTGGGGAGGGAAAAAGCAGGGAAAGAAGCAGCTGAGCAGCAGGATAAGACTTTTTCCAGGTCTGGGAAATTACTCCCCCTACCATCATCATCACATGGTGTGCAGTCAGACACAGAAACACTGGGAATTATTGTGTAAAAGGAAAAGATCCCAAATTTGGCTAGGCAGGTAGAAGAACAGAGGTACCCATTTAATTTCCAGATTGTCTCCTGAAAAAGCTCTTGGGCCTCGTCACCCGGGTAGCTAACACCATCAGCAACTGCAGCCACCAGCGCTGACGATGTGCTATCAGCTCTTTGGTACTGTACACTCCCACCACAGCAATCTCTAATCACCTAAGATACACACATGTATCTGGTGTGACTGGCAGGACCGTCTGTATCTTCTGATCCTCACTGTTTTGTCAGCTCCACTGCAGAGCTGTTGGGAGCTGCTCGTACTACAGCCTCTGTACTCACCCAACAGCCTTGGGCCCTGTGGGACAGCTCCTGTGTGCCCACAGCCAGGCAGCGTTGGGAGGCACAGACTCTGCTCTTTGCAGCTCACTGTGCACAGAGCCAGAACTGGCAAACGAGGAAGGAGGGATTAAACACCCTGTGGGTAGGGAGCTAATAGAAACGAGTAGCTGGGGATGTGGCCAGAGAAGTCAAACCAAGGAGGCACAGCTGCTGACCTGCAAGGCTCCTTGCTTGGCTGAGTCTGGTCCTCAACTGCCAACAGCTCTTCTCCCCCTTCTCTCATTTTACTACTCTGATGCAGCTAACTCCTGCAACATCTGGTGCTTGACAAGACATATCCATAGAGCATTATGGAGCCAAATCCCTTTAAGGAGATGCCTAGAGTAGGTGCAAGAACTCTCAAAAAACCCCACTGAGCTGGGATAAAATGGAGGTAGAGCATAACGCGGCCATGTGAAACAAAGGCTGGTGTGTTCTTTAGATATGTGTCTAGGGATGTAATTTCAGTATAGAGAGGGAGATGTTAGCACCAGTGTACACAGCACGGAGAACCTTATGTGGGATGCTGTCCACAGCTCTGGCCAGCCCTTCTAGAGGGATGAACTGAGGCTGGAAGAGATGGAGTCCTTGAATGATGGTGAAAATAAAAAGTAAATAGTCACAGACGCTAAGAATTGGTGCAGCTTTTCCCAGAAAATACTGTCTAGATAAAAGAGAGGTGGAAATGTTTAGGGTCCTCTTGTGTTCTTCAGTGAGTGTTCTCATTCACTGGGAACAAAGCTGTGAAGCTTGTGCTTAGCATTAACTTTGATGTCATTTCATGTCAGTTCAGTTAAATCAGGAAAAATGATAATCCTGTGATTATGAGTTGTTTTCCCTTGCAGACCATTCATCTCAAGTTTTAATTTCAGAATCGGATTTAATTCAAAATCCTGTCTGTGATAAACTGACTTTGAAATCCTTTCAAAACAAATAGTAAAAACAGAAGTACCTGTCCAGCACCTGTCTGTAAAATGAAGAAAACTAATCATAGAATCATAGAATGGGAAGGGTTGGAAGGGACCCCAAGGATCATAGAGCTCCACCCCCCCTGCCACAGGCAGGGACACCAACCTCAGGCCTGGATCTACACAAGGTTGCCCAGGGCCCCATCCAACCTGGCCTTGAACGCTTCCAGGGATGGGGCATCCACTACTTCCCTGGGCAGCCTGTTCCAGCACCTCACCACCCTTTCTTTCTGTAAAGAACTTCCCCCTAATATTCAGTCTAACCCTTCCCTCCTTTAGCTTTAATCCATTCCCCCTTGTCCTGCCATTATCTGCCCTTTTAAAAAGTTGATTCCCCTCCTGTTTGTATGCTCCCTTCAGGTACTGGAAGGCTGCAAATCAGACTTAATTCTGGAGAACTATTAAGTTATTGCTCTAACATAGTGTTCTGCTAGTTCCCAAGAGCTGCTTTGTCTTACTATTATTTAGTTCATTCTTTGTATGTTTAAAGAAAAACCACAGCACAATGTATCTCAGAGATGTTCTTATGGCAGTCCCTTCCCTAGAATGACTTTATGCTCTGAAGTAGAAGTATTTCCTTGTATCTGCTCACAGATATGCTTTGCTACAAGCCTTCCACAATTCTGTTTCTTTCTGTACAGATAAAAAAAGATTTTAGGTTGAGTACCAACGATATGCTTATTTATACCTATATATATTTTTAACATATTTATACTTATTTATAGATATCTGTGCGTGACTTAGGAAATTGCTCTCCTAAATAGTTCCTATAGTCTGCTAATATGCTAATACACTTAAAAGCTTTGTTGACCTGACATCACTGTAAATGAAGGCCATTATTCTCCTTAAATCCTTTTCCTTCCCATATCACCCAAAAAGAGAACACTATGTGAGAACTGTGCGCTACTCCTAGAATGTTTCTGCAGCCTTTCACAGTCACTGCAATTCAGTGATAAGGATGCCATTTATTTTTTAATTTATTCAGTCTACTGTTGAGTCATAGCCAGGATTTGATTTTTCTTTCAATGAAGCAAATTGACAGGGATAAGAAAAACAGTTTCTCAGAAAAATAAGTAACCCCACGAACCTTGACAAATTCTACAGCCCCCCCACCCCCACTCCCACTCCCCCCCCCCCCTGCTATTAGTGTTCAATCTGTAACTCTCCAATTACTGTGTTTGCACAGCAACTGTCAGGCTTTGGGAAGGTATAGCAACATAACTCATTACTGTCACTCAGATCCTTTGGAGTAAGCACACGACAAATTACACGTACATCAGTTACTGGAGGCAGCTGGTGTTATCTGCTAATCGATTCGCTCAGCACAGTGTCAGGCTTTGAGTTTAATCCCCAGCCACTTGCTGCTTCCAAAAGATCAGACAGTAGAATGGCATTGAGGGGGTGCAGAAGGGATGTGGGCAGAGCAAAGCATGTGGGGGACAAAAGGGCATTCCAGATGTCAGAGCACAGGAAACTACTTTTTTTTTCCAGCTGACAGCAAATAAAAAAATAATTTAAAAAAGAAAAGATATATTTCTCTCTGACTGGATTAAAAGAACACACAGAAACTTCAAGTGAAGTGTTGAAAGCTCCATTTTAGGAGGTATTTTGCAAAAAGCTTAGCAAGTCATTTTGCAAGAGGTCTTACTATTGGGGTATTCTGAAATCCAGCTTGGAAAGCAAATTCCTGCAAGAGTGAGGATTCTCTCTGGAACAACTTCAGACACAGGCATCAGTTTTCCTGAGTGCTAAATGCTCTTTCCTCAGCAGCATTCCCACTATTCACATATTCACATTGACTCTGAGGGCTGTTATGATGCATCAAATTATTAGATAATTAGAACAGGCTTGTTCAGCCTGGAGAAGAGAAGGCTGTGGGGGGACCTCATTGCAGCCTGCCAGTACCTGAAGGGAGCATACAAACAGGAGGGGAATCAACTTTTTAAAAGGGCAGATAATGGCAGGACAAGGGGGAATGGTTTAAAGCTGAAGGAGGGAAGGTTTAGATTGGATATTAGGGGGAAGTTTTTTACAGAAAGAGTGGTGAGGTGCTGGAACAGGCTGCCCAGAGAAGTAGTGGATGCCCCATCCCTGGAAGTGTTCAAGGGCAGGTTGGATGGGCCCTGGGCAACCTTGTGTAGATCCAGGCCTGAGGTTGGTGTCCCTGCCTGTGGCAGGGGGTTTGGAGCTTTATGATCCTTGGGGTCCCTTCCAACCCATGCCATTCTATGATTCTATGATTCTATGATTCTATGATTCTATGATTCTATGATTCTATGAACAGCATAAACAAGAGCTTCCTCCCTGTTTCATCCATATTTTCAGACCTTCTAAAAGACTTGAATTTCTAAGCAGGAGCTAGGAATTTCAATACCTGCACCACTCTTCAGAGGTACATGGACTTTCTAACAATCCACTTTGTATGTTCAACCTAGTCCTGACAAAGTTCCTTGTACGTTGAACCCCAAATTGATCTTTTACTCCCTCAAGCTGATTTGGTTGCCTCTTAGAATGGCCCACCCCCAGGTATTTGGGAGGAAAAGATGTGGAGATGTGCTATACAGCTGACAGAGCAGTATGAGCAAAGCCAGTGTCTAATCTGTAGTGAGGATAGCCCTAAGTATATTTCAGATGTTTACCTGCCACTCTCTGGCACGCTGACTTCCACGCTTCTCACAAAGCAGGAGTACTTGTGATACCCCTAAGCTGCAACCCCTCTTTACAGACAGGAACTGGAGATGAGCACAAGAATAGTGTCCTGTCCAAAGTCATACATGCAGTCTGAGGAATACAACCTGGCTTTTCTAAATCATGAAGCTAATGCTGCAGCCTTCTGAACCCTAGCGCCAAACTAAAGTGACTACACCACCTGAGGAACTTAAAGTGATGTCTGCCTAAAGCCTAGAGAGAAACTGCCTCTGCTAGAAGTAGTACCTGCCACTCCACAGCTCCCAGTAGTGACACCCAACACTACTGACAGGAAAGATTACCTGCACAAGACCACCAAAAAAAGGGCTCATGAACTCCTGGCAAGATGCTGCTCACATTCCTGTTAAGCAACAGAAAGTCAGGAAGACAGAAGTGTTTCAGTGCTCACTGACCTAGAAAGGACATCACAGTGCTCATGCTCACAGGACTTTTTCTTCAAGGGGCAGTTGAGGCTTCTTCCTCCTCCCCAGTTTTGCCTCTGGTCACAGAATCACAGAATCACAGAGTTGTAGGGGTTGGAAGGGACCTCGAGAGATCATGGGGTCCAACCCCCCTGCCAAAGCAGCTCCCCAGCTCATACTGCACAGACAGGCATCCAGACGGGTCTTGAATATCTCCAGAGAAGGAGACTCCACCACCTCCCTGGGCAGCCACTGGTCACAGTGCAAACCTCCAGCATTCCACAGTGGGATCCAAAGGCAATCAAGATTTATTGAGTGGTCACAGATCTCTCATAACACAGCAACTTTATGGTCCTTTTTGTCCTGAAAATGCTGCACCAATATTAGCTAAGGAAAGCTTCCTTTTTACAGTGCAATAAACTAGAAGACAGAGTCTGAAACAACACAAAAGTGTTGATGATAAATGGTCCTTGTGAGCACAATTTTCTGTTTTATTATTTACATAACTTTGAGGGCCCCAGGTGAGCAGACTGCCATGAGAAATGGAAGAAAAGATGCTCAAGTATGCTGTGTAAGCATCACACAAAAGAGGAGGGAAAAAACCCCAGGGCAACCTGAAAAAAATATCCAAGTGTAATCAGAACAGAGCAGTGGTTTTGACACAGTGTCAGTAACTTCTCTTATTATGAGAAGTTATTCAGATGTAATTAGGCTCCGTGTCAGGAAGAATCAGAACTAATAACTTTGATGCAAATGTTTGCAAGCTGGGGATACAGCATTCTCAGAGCTTTACCTTTTATCTGTTGTGTATGAGGACAGCCTTAAAGAACTGGCAAATGCCTTGAAGGGTCAGAGTTCTCTGGTGATCCTTAATTACTCCAGTGATAATAATTACTTCCTTGCAACTGATTAACTTTTTTTCTTACTTGTTGCTGTAAGAGTTTATTTTCTATGTGATCCATTTAGTCCCCTCTGCTTTCTGTAAAAAGACTGCAGATGTTAAATATCAACAGGGGATGTGCATGAAAGGCTTGTGTTTATGTTAGGTTGATTCTAAGGACTGGATTTGTAATTGCATTCAAATTCTGTCCCACTGAAACCACTGATGACTCCAGGTTATTAGACTGATCCTCTATTACCTGACACCTGTGAATCTCAGTCAGGACTAGATAACAAAATGCTGTCATTAAATGGTCTGAAAGATTTTGATTTGACATTTTTACAGCCATATTGTGCAGGTGTGAACATCTGCAATTAAAATAGCCACAAAGAAGCAAACTTCACACTTTGGGTTTCTGTGTATCACATTGCTTGGGAGTTTTGGGGTTCAGTTCGGCTCCATGCAACCACAGGAGCAACTGTCACTTAGGCATGCTCAAAATCCCACTAAATCAAGCCACATCAGTTGATTTGCAGATCAGTATACTGAAGGGCAACTAACAAACACAGATGCATCATACTCTGTGGCTTATATGATAGTCATTTTCCATGTTCTTCTGACCATTCACACTAATACTGTTGTATCATCTTCATGCCTTCAAAGTGATGTTAAAGTGACTGAGATGAAAGAGAATGCAAGTGGATCGAAGATGGAAAGAGACAGAGTCTCAGTCAGAATCAATTAGGTTAATTAATGGCAGACAAACAACAACAAAAAAAGGAGTTTCTCATTAAGTTGCAAATGACCTCAAGTTCAGAAAGCATTATTTCTTGGGGAGAAGTAACAACGTTACTAGAACTTTTAAAAATACAATTAAATAACATATATTGTTCTGTAAAGAAAGCAAACAACAGTGGTGCTTCAAAAGGAAAGGTCAAATTATTATTTTGGCTTTGTACCACAGGACTCTGTGGGAGAGGGCATGGAGCTGGACAGCAGAAGACAATGACAAAACCTTGCAGAGCTATTGTGTGCTTGTTGAGAGACACTAGATAAGTCATTTACCTTCCCTTCAAGGGGTTTTCCTAAGAAAATGAAGCTTACACACTATATGTACTTCATCTGACACCTCAGTAATTTCCCTGGCTAATTGCCAAAACATCAGGCAGAGAGCAGACTCCAAAGCTATTACATCCCCTCAAGTTTCATGAAGGCCATAGTGGCTTCAAGAAAAGTCTGACGGCTGCTGTCTCTGCAAGAATACCCAATTATGCAAGAGAAGACACTAGGTATTACAGAGAGATGTTAAGGACTAGCCTTTGCTAGATATGCTATCCACTGAAGCCCCTTTTCTTCTTCTAGCATTACTTAATTTTCTTCCATCTATCCTTCCTACTTAGACTTTAAGTCCCTTGAGTCTGCTGCTTTATCTTTAGACTGCAGCACTAGTGGGAGTCCCAGTCAGCTTAGATCTTGCCTGTGATGCATAGAATCACAGAATGGTTTGGGTTGGAAGGGATCTCAAAGCCCATCTAGTTCCAACACCTCTGCTATGGGCAGGGACACCCTCGCTAGACCAGGCTGCCCAAAGCCCCATCCAGCCTGGCCTTGAACACTGCCAGGGAAGGGGTGTCCACAACCACCTTGGGCAGCCTGTTCCAGTGTCTCACCACCCTCACAGGGAAGAATTTCTAATTTAAATCTACCCTCCTTCAGTTTAAGGCCATTGATCCTTGTTCTGTCACTACACTCCCTTATAAACAATCCCTTTCCAGCTTTCCTGTAGGTCTCCTTATGGAGAGGCTGCTCTAGTATCTCCCCAGAGCCTTTTCTTCTTGAGACTGAACAAGACCAGCTCTTTCAGACTGTCTTCACAGGAGAGGTCCTCCAACACCTGCATCATCTTTGTGGCTCTCCTCTGGACTTGCTCAACAGCTCTACATCTTTCCTGTACTGGGGACCTCAGAGCTGTACGCAATACTCCAGGTGGGGTCTCACCAGAGTGGAGTAGAGGGGCAGAATCACTTCCCTTGCCTTGCTGGTCACTCTGGTTTTGCTGCAGCTCAGGATACCTTTGGCTTTATTGACTGCAGGCATGCATTGCCAGCTCATGTTGAGCTTTACATCAATCAACACCCCCAAATTCTTCTCCTCAGGGCTGTTCTCAATCCCTTCTCCACACAGCCTGTAGTTGTTCTTGCGATTGTATCGACCCATGTGCAGGACCTTGCACATGGCCCTGTTGAATCTCATGTGGTTTGAACGGTCCCATCTCTCCAGCCTGTCCAAGGTCCCTCTGGATGGTATTCTTTCCCTCCCATGTGTTGACCACACCTCACAGCAAAATGTTGCAGACAGACATGTTGCTGAGGGTGCACTCGATCCCACCATCAATGTCTCTGGCAGGTGATAAACAGTGGAGTGCCATTCAGCACTTGTCTCCATTGAGTGCCACCATCCAGCCAATTCCTGATCCACCAAGTGGTCCATCTGTCAAACCCACCTCTCTCCAATTTAGAGACAAGGATATCATGTGGGACAGTGTCAATATATCATAACACAGAACTATATTCACCTTGTACAAGAAGTAAAAGGATAATTACACTAACAAATGACATTATTGGTAGAGAATCCACAGCATGAGAAGCAAATGGAGCTGTGTACATTTCTCTTCTGACACATATATGTATATAGAAAAATATTACTTCAAGGAAGAAAGCTATCTATATTTCACAGCTTCATAGAACACACAGTGTGGCAGTGCTGTGACACACATCTTCTGTCTGCTTTTCTGAAAAGGAAAATTCCAGTTAGGAAAATCAAAGTGAAGAAGTCAGTCAAAGTTGTTTTTTTTTTTAAAAAGTGTAGTTCTACTGGAAGGTGTTACAAGCTGATGTATGCACTGTTCTAATAGGTCATGCCTCTCAGAGATAACTCTTCTGGGAATACAATGCGAGCCAGAAGACTGTCAGGCTTTCAGAAAAGTCCACAGCACTGCAGGAAGTGATGAGATTAAAGTTTTATGGTTGAAATTTATTCTAAGGGAGAGAGCAGAATAATAGAATTTCTTACACAACTTATGCTTAGGACAGAAAAGTTTGTCATATGACCTGCAGTGTAGTAATATTACAGTTAAGCCATTTTTAAACACAGAGCATTCTTACCTTTGAGCTACTATTTTAACATTATTTTATTAACTGTGCTGCCTGTTTGCCTTTATTATATGAAAACCAACAGAACCTATTATCTTAAGGGTGTGATACCCAGGTGACACAATATTTTAGGCACAAGGAGCAGGGACTAAACAGGCACTGACTTGTAGAATACCTTTTTCTCTTGGGGTTCCTTTTATGTAAATTAATGATTTCATAGCTGTCTAAGTAACAGGATGTGAAGTGGTTTGTGGTACGATTCAGTCAAATCTTAGAATGAGAACTAGAAAAATAGTCTAAGTATTCTAACTGAGTCTGTCTCACAAATTCATCTCACAGATGTGGCAATTGTTTCCAAATAATTTAGCACACATCTCAATCCTGATAACCTGCTTGTTCCGTGACTTCATCTGCAGGGCTCAGTGTTGTACTACTTGAAAACTTCATGAAAATCAAAACAGTAAGTATGTACTTATTAAAATTAAACAGCCATCCCTGGAGGTAATTGAAGGGCTGGTATATGCACTCCACAATTCCTTCACAGATATAAGAATTGAGTTACTACTCTAAGAGTGCTAGGAGGATCATTTTGAAAAAACCCCAAAATAGATTAATGGAAAGATAAGGAAATGTGGGATTCAGAAGTACACCATTATAATAATTTGATTTTTTTCCCTGTTCATTAAGCACAAATCTGAACAGTGCCTAACAATTCACACAGTGGTTAAGTCAGGTGATTTTAGAAGGAGCAAGAATCAGTTCACTGAAAAGGTGTAGTTACTTCAAATTTAAATAGAATTTAACTTTGATCGAACTGAAGTCTTCTCACAGCACTAGTGTGAGCAAGAAGAGAATGCAGCCAGGTTTTGTTTGATTTTTAAGAGGAAGCTCTTGAGAAGTATTTAATACATAATACATTATTTCTTGGTCCAGCTGAAGAAAAATTTTCAGTTAAGAAGACTGTAAGAAAAATAACTCATAATCCTAAAAGTCTTTCAGCATAGGCATTACCTAAGACATCGCTGAATTTTAGCTGTGCAAAAACTCTGGTAACCTCATAAGAAGATAATTCTATAAAAGGTGGAGGGTTTTTTTTATTTTGAAGGAAGAAATCTTTTAGCCTTCATCCATAAATAGACTTCACAGTCCTCTTTTCAATTCCCATAAAACTAACTTTTAACTGAACAAGAAGAATCTGTAATTTTGAGAATGTGTTGTTCTTTTGTAATAAAAAGGTTGAGCACTTGCCTGAACTGCAAAGCTCATCTGCTGCAGAACTGTAAACCACCCCTCTTAAATGCAGAAACAAATCAAGGTTACCAAGGCATAGAAGAGAAAGGGGTTTAATAGCTTGCCATGAAGCATTTTTGAACATCTAAACAACATTCCAATAAAGCATTATTATATTTAAGGCACGAATTTTCATTTTTCTCTCTAGTAAAAGGTTTCATTGATAATAGGAAAATCACAGCCATTTGTATTTTCAAGGACAGTAAGCACTTATCAGGAGAATATGGTTTTCCTCCACACTAATTTGACTTATAATACTTTGGTTATTAATCACCTATTACAATATGATCGTTGAATACAATCTTCTTCCCTTTCTTTTTCCCTAGAAGTAAATAATACAGCTTTGCAACTAAAGTATTTGCAGAATGAGATTGACAGCTACTATAAAACATCATTCAAGTTCAGGCTTGATGGGGCTCTGAGCAACCTGATCTAGTGAAGGTGCCCCCGCTTACTGCAGGGGGGTTGGACTAGGTGACTTTTAAAGGTCCTTTCCAACCCAATGCATTCTATGATGAGTCAATGATCATTAAGCATAGAGTTATTACAGGATTTTTTTATTTAAAGTTTTCTCACTGCACATTTGAGCTTTTGAAACAATTTATATAGACAGACTGAAGGGTAAATCTACCCATATTGATCTCATAAGACAATGGACACCTTAGCAAATGCATTAGACAGTCGAACATAAATGCTTTGTCTTTGAAGAGGACCAACGAATAATGTCATTGGCATTTAAATTATCTTTGCCATAATTTGAAAGATCCAGCAACTGAATGAGATAGATGTTGTTTTGCTGCTGGCTTTGCACATTTATTCCAAATCATGAAACTAATTGTTTCTAGCTGAGCCTCTGCAGGCTGAAAGCAAAGCTGCCTCTTGCATTTTTTTCCCTATCCATCAAACTACCCGTGCACAGCAAATTATAACTGTTCTGCTCCACGTTCTCAGAGTTTATCTGGCTTTAGTGGATGTCACAGGAAATAGTGAATGCACACACAATCCATTTGTTTCAAAGAGGGTTAGTAGAACACAATCAAGATTTTTACAAAGGACTTTTTTAACATGCAGCCACTTGATTGTGGGTATGTGATGGTTCAGCCCCAACCAGCGGCTGAGCACCGCACACCACTTGCTCCCTCCCAGAGGAGAAACAGACAGAGCT